>JALGQZ010000005.1:9008214-10212857 GCA_023105745.1 Austropuccinia psidii | reverse complement strand
TTCTTAATGAAGCAATGATAAAAATTGGAAAAGCCAAGGAAGGATTGAGGTGCCTTGATATTTTTGGGCTGAGGTCAATTGAGAATTTGCTGAACTTTGGAAGAATCCATCTTGAGACCATAGATTGAAACAAAATAGCCCAAGTATTCCACAAATGAGGCATGGAATACACACTCTGAGGCTATAGAAAACAGATTACTGTCTCTCAGTCTTTGGAGGAAAGCGGCCACATTTTTGACATGCTCCTCCTCAGAACTAGAAAAGACTATAATGTCATCTAAGTAGATTACAACAAAAATATCTAAGAAATCTGCAAAGATATGATTAAAAACATTTTGGAATGAAGCAGGATCATTGGTCAAGTCAAATGGCATAACCAAATACTCATAACTACCATATTTGGCTCTAAAGGCAGTTAAGTGCTCATCCCCCTCTTTAATTCTCAGAATATTATAAGCACAACACAAATATATCTTGGAGAAGATAGTGGAACTGTGAAAGATGGTAAGGATATTATTCATTGAAAGAAAAGGATACCTGTTCTTCCTATTTACAGCATTGAGCTTGCAGTAGTCAACAAAAAAACAAAGGCCACCATCCTTTTACTTGAAAAAAAGGACAGGTGCTCCTGTTTAAGAGGGAATTTACCTGATGAAACATTTCTCTACATTCTCTGAGATGTAGGCCTGAAGTGTTTCTTACTCATGATTTGTTAAAGAGTAGATAACACCAACTGGAGGTAAAAGACACTCCAGATCAATATGATGATCCCAGGAACAGTGTGGAGGAGGTTTCTCTGCTTTCACTGTGGAGAATACATTGGAATATTTCTGATACACAGGAGGGACTACCTTCAGCACAGTTTCAATTTCTCCTGGCTCTTCCTCCTCATCCCACTGCTCCTCCAGGGTGGCATGAATGGATAAAGGAGGAGTTCTATATCCCCTTGAAAAAGACAAAGCAAAGATATAGCAACATCTTCTCCAAAATATTTTGTCTCTTGGAGGACTTAATCTATTGATGGAAGTCATGACGGCGAGGGAATGATAGAAGGGAAGATGTCTTAAGTTCACAAACCAGAGAAACACTGTTGATAGCACTGGCAAAGTCATTACTAGTAGAAGAATTGATACCACTAGAATACGGGTGACTAGAGTCATAGGTGATCAATCCATTTTTCCAATCAATAATAGGATTAAAATGGTAAAGGAAATCATAGCCCAATATTAGGTCTTCTACCTTGGGTGAATCTATGATATAAAATTCCCATTCAAAGCTTGAGAAAGAATGCAATTAAACAAGCCACTTGGTATAATGGATGATGAAAAAGGTAGTGGATTAATTGGAATCCAAAATGAAAAGAGGAATCTTTTAAGGGAGCTCTGATATGGTCAATGAATACTTGAGAAAAAAATTCTTTTCAATAAAGGAGTTTGTAGCACCAGAATTAATGAGAATACTATAAAAAATATCAGAGACAGAAGAAAAAATAAGAAATTTTTGATATTTCTTGACACTAGTATTCAGAGTGCGCAATTGTGCTCTTGAAGGAAATAAATGAGAACCATTGAGCAAATGATGATTCCCACTCATGATTTTCCTTTCTTGCTAGGGAAGCCTCTTGATGACCCTGGCCTATTTTGAGGCCTCATGAAGAATTTTTCAATTGGGTGCTTTCCACAACAATAAGTGAATAAACCTTCCTTAATCCTCCTCTCCTTTTCAGAAAAAATTAATTTGTTGTCCTTATTGAGGAGAGAAGCATGAGGCTTATCCTTGGAACCTTGAAAATTCTTCCCCTTCTTGTTCTTCCTGTGATGGGTTTCTTGGAAGATTAATCTTTATGAGGCCAAAGAGAATTGGGTACAGTGACAGGAGGATTCTTTGCTTGAATACCACCCTTCTCCTTCTTCCTCTCATGGTACCTTGTGTCTAACACCAGTTTGATATCAATGAGTTCTTGGAGTCTATCAAAAACTTTAGGGTGAGAAGGAAACTGGTCCAATAGTCTTGATGCAAAACATCCTCTATCAACATTAATATAAGCCCTTTACCCCCAATCTCCAATTATTGACATTAAGCTTCTGAAATATTCTATGTACAAAGAGACTTGACCAATTTATTTCATCTTGACATTTTCAAGCTCATTTTTAGTTTTCCTGACTTCATTGGGATCACCAAACAGAGTGAATAAATGAGTTTAAAATAGATTCCAGTTATAGAGGAGATAAGATGGGTCTTCATTGGAGATGTTTGAGAAATAAAGCTCAATCCATTTTCCAGCCCTACGGGTGAGAAAGGAGGTTGAGTAAAGAACCTTCTTCCTGTCAGAGAAGAAGTTTTCTGGGTCATTATGGAAAATTAATTGACAGGATTGGATAAATCCTCTCAATTTATTGGATTGAGTACTATCTAAAGAGTCAGGTGACTTCATTGATGGAGTCTTGAATTCTGGGGCCCTTGGACGGTCCCTGGGGGAAACTGCTTGAGTTAGTTGTCCCATGAACTGAGTAATCTTCTCCATCATCTTGAGAAAATTTGGTTCAGCTTGAGAGACCAGCGGTTGATTAGAAAGGGCTAGATTTGGATCCTCAGGAGCTTCAGGGGTACCTGTGAAGGCAGCTTCCACTTCAGTATCCTCATAGTTTTCCTCTTACACAGAATTCCCCCCTCTTCATCTTAAGATTCCCCCAATCTGCTCCTAGGCCCATGAGAAATGCCAGGGTAGCCACCCAATAAACCAGAGAATGATCTTGATCTTCTAGACTTCACACCTCCTCTTATGGAGGGTGCTTCTCCTTCTATTGGTGGTGCTCTGTCCAAATTTGAACTCAGTTGATGAACTGATGGTGTGGAGTCAAGAGGAGCCCTTTCTGTAGGAGTGAGAACATCTTGATGTCTTTGGGATCTGGTATCCTTGGCTGTGGGACTATGCTTAACAGCCATTATTGAATAATGATGAAATAAAAATTGCTGATACTTTGACAATAAGAATAAGGCTTGACCAAATCAAATGAAATACAAATTCTTAATGAAACTTGAGGAATAAATCAACAGTCTTGAGGTGAAATCAATGTGAAAATCTTGAGAAGTGAAAATGAAAAAGTCAAAATCTTATAAATGGATAAATCTTATTGAAGAGTATCAAATCAATTTCAATCAATCAATCAATGAATACAGTCAGTTTATCAATTCAATTTAAAATCAATGTCAATAATTCTTGAGTAATTAAATCAATCAAAAAATCAATGAACAAGTTTCTTCAAATCAGAATCAGTGTCTTGAGGAATTCAATAAATCAATAAATATCTTCAGGAATCAATTCAATATCTTGGTGAGTCAAAATCAGTCAGTCAATAAAAATAAATTCTTCAAGATCAAATCAGTGTGCTTTAAGAATTACAAATCAATCAACAATCAATTCAAACCAATAAAACTAATCCTTAATTTCTGAATCAATTATCACAAAGAATTCCAACCTATAAACTAATAAAATTAAAAACCCTGATAAGACCTGAATTCAGACAGAAAAAAATAAAATCAAGATTTGATGGTCAGCAGCATTTAAGAAATGAGAAAGAGAA
The DNA here is from genome assembly GCA_023105745.1 of Austropuccinia psidii. Taxonomy (NCBI): domain Eukaryota; kingdom Fungi; phylum Basidiomycota; class Pucciniomycetes; order Pucciniales; family Sphaerophragmiaceae; genus Austropuccinia; species Austropuccinia psidii. The sequence goes on along the minus strand of JALGQZ010000005.1, from coordinate 10,209,273 downwards.
TAGATTTTCATATGGATAAAATGAGTGAGATGAAAATTGATAAGAAATCATGAAGAGATTATAATTGATGAATGATAAAATTGAATATAAATTAATGAACAGAAAGAAGCAATTTTCAGTTAATTAAAATAATGTCACAGGGGCTCTTCTAAGTGAAGAGGGCCTGGCACTCAGTGAACAGACCTACTTATGGAGGGCTCAGAGAGGAATGCTCAATGGATAAGAGCAATCAATAAAAGAGTAGAATTGGTAATGAATAGAATAAATGGACTTAAGGAACAAGAAAGAAACAAAAGCAATAATAAAGAGCCAGCCACAAATAATCCCAAATCACTGTTTCAACCTGTTCAGAAAAGAGAGAAGGATTTATAAGGATATGACCACCAGGACTCTACTGAACAGGTGAGAGAAGGCTAATACTGACTTAAGAATTAATAATAAATTACCTCCTGAATGAGAAATAAAATAATACTAATAAATAAATCCAATATTTGAATTAACTGGGGGAAAAACCCCAGGTGGGTGAAAGGGGGCTGGTATATGTGAAAAATACCAGCCTGGAGTTTGAGTTCTGAGATACCATGGGCTATATGCTAGAAGAAGGTGTATTTGCAATGGAAAAATGTATCAGTGAATACAATACAGGTATTTTAACCTGTATTGAGGACAGGAATCTATTTTGTGAATCCTGTATTTGTGTTTTGTCTGTATTAAACCTTATTTAGGCTTCAAACTGTATTTGGAGGATATTCCATGAAACCCCCTTGATGATTGGGTTTTGAAAGATCTTCAATGAATAATGATTGGTAATTCCCCTTCCTGTCTCCATGGCTGTGACAGATAGGGACAATGAACTCTTATCTTCAAGTAAAGAACTTCTTGGGCCCAGAAAATACTCAAGACCTATTGAAGGGTTGAACACCTAATTATTAAAAAAGAAGAGCCCAAACAATAAAAGCTTGGTTGAAAAAATAAATCATTTTGTCAGAGGACCAGAAGAAAGAGATGGCCCCAAAGAAGTAAAACAGCCCTGTGGAAGATCCTAAAGCCTTCACAAGCAAGATTCCACCTCAAAAAGTGCCTAACAAGGGCACGTAAAAGGAAAAGGCAAAGGAAAAGCCCAAATGTAACAAGCCTTACCCTCATAATTACAGAATTCAAAAGAGAGAAAAGACAGCCATGGAGAATGTGTTCAATATAAAACAAGGAGGAGGAAAGAATGAATCAATTTTTCCAAAGGATTAGACTGTGTAAAGCTTTTATCTCACACTGAAACTTGTAATAAAGAAATTTTGGCAAAGATTAACAATTTGGAGTATATCCAACAAAAGTTAGGCAGAGAAATTGTACAAGTGAAAGAGTCTCAAAGACCATTATGGGTCTAGAAAATGCAAGTAAAGACAATATTTTGTCTTTGACACATACTTGTGGGATAATTGAGTCCAAAGATACTTTTCTCAATGAACCAGATTATAATTCTATTTCTTTTATTACTAAAAAAATATTTAAGAATACAAGTTCAACAATTGGAAAGTTCAATTGGTCACAATGCAGCTCTTTTCCAAGAACAATTGGAAAAAAGTGATAAATCAAGACTTGAATTGAAGGAAGTGTCACAGGGGCTCTTCTAAATGAAGAGGGCCTGGCACTCAGTGAACAGATTTACTTAAGGAGGGCTCAAAATACTCAAGAACAGGATAGACAGAATGCAAGGATAAATTCCTGATAAAAGAATAGGAGTACTAAGAAAAAGAAATAACAATAAGTAATAAATAGAGAGCCAACCACTAAGTAATCCTGAGTCACTGTTTCAACCTTTTCAGAAAAGAGAAAAGGAATTAATAAGGATATGGCCACCAGGACTCTACTGAACAGGTGAGGGAAGGCTAAGACTAACTTAATAAGTAATAAAATAATATTCCAAAAGTGAGAATAAAATGATATTAAATAATAAATCAACTATTTTAATTAACTGGGGGAAAAACCCCCAGGTGGGTGAAGAGGGGCTGGTATATGTGAGAAATGCCAGCCTTGGAGTTTGAGTGTTGAGATACTTGCCTGTATGCTGGAAGAAGTTGGATGTGGGATTGAATCCTGTATTGGTGAATCCAATACAGGTGATACAGTCAATACAGGTATTTGCGCCTGTATTGATGACAGGCCTGTATTTGGTGAATCCTGTATTTGAGTCTTGCCTGTATGGAACTGTATTGAGGTATGAAAACTGTATTGGGTGAATTGTTGAATGAAACCCCCTTGCTGATTGGGTTTTGAAGGGTATCCATGATATAATGATTTGCTGATGATGATTGGAAATGCCCCTGCCTCCTTGGCTGTGACATTATCCCCCTCTTGAAAGTGGTGAGCTCTGAGCACCATAAGTATAGTGAGTCTTGATGAGCTTGCAATCAATTCAAACAGTTCTTTCCCCCAATTCCTTAAGATTTTCCCCTTAAAACTTCTTCTTCAATCAATACTCAAACCAATCTTCATTTGACTATTTGTAGGTATTTTCCCCTTGATTTTGATTCTGAATTTCCACTGTTTCATTCAAACTGCCTTCAATCTTCATAAAAATTTCTTTAATCTTGTCTTGAGTGTCTTCTTCAACTTTTCTTGAGTCCTCATGGCTTTTGAAAGGTGGTTGATTTGGGTTTTTGTCCCAAGACCACTTGAAATCATCATAATTTTGAATTTTAGAGTGTTGGCATAAGGTGGCCAACATTTGAAATTTTGGACCAAATGAGTAGTCCTGGCCAAAATCCCAGAAAATGTGAATAAATGGGTTTTTTGGCCAATTTGCGCAAAAATGCGCAAATATGCCATATGTGGCATAAATTGGTGAAAATAATGAAAAAACTGAATTATTGCGAAAAAATGGCCTAAAAGTGGGTTTTGGCCATTTTGCCCAGAGTGCGCAAATGCGCAATTATAATGATTTCAGCCAAAAAGGCCTTTTGAAGGCTTTTGACAAGAAAAAGGCCCTTTTGCGCAAAAAATGCGCAAAAGTGCGCAAATGCGCAAATCAACCAATATGCACAATTAAGCATATTATGATAAGAATTGATGAAAAATGGCTGTCTTGATGTTTTGAGGTCTGATATGGCCAATTGTGCCAAAGTGCATATCTTGATGAAATTGGCCAATTGGGCCATTTGAAACAATTTCTTCTATGAAATTGATTTTTGTCTTGAATATCTTCTTCTTATCCCCTCCTTGATTGGTCAATTGCCATAAACACCTTGCTGATTGGGTTTTGGCTTTCAATTTTGATCTTAAGGAATGAGTTCAAGGCTGACATTCATATTTGACTCCACTGCCTATGGTTCCCCCCCTTTTGTGATTTGGAGATGCCTTGGTTATAAAGTTTAAAGAAACCTTGAAGAAATTTTGATGCGTATTACTGGTAGTTGGTCTCGATTATTACTATTGTTATTTCCCTTTTTACATGAAAATAAATGAATTAGCCTCCCAATACAAAATATGGGAGGATTGACTGATGCTTAAAAGAAGGAAATTAAAAAAAACAAGAATTATACAAGTAAAGAAAATAAAAGAAATGAAAAAGAAAAGAAATGAGAGAAAAAAAGAGAGTAAAGAAAGAAATAAGAAATTCCTGGGGGTTGTCTTTCTTGTGGTGAGTTTTTTGATTTTGGCCAAAAGATTCTGAAAGATGAAATCAAGCATTTGATGCTCACAGCGTGGCCAAGGTAATGTTTTTACAAGAATTAGACCCCTCAGGGATGCATACCAGGAGATGGAACTTACTTTCATAACTTCCACTCCCCACCAAGCACCATAAATGAAAATTGAAATATGCCATAAGATGAATTTGATAATGAATGTCTTGAAAGATAATTTATGGCATGATTAAAGAAAGAAGAGAAAATAAAAGAAAAGATTGGGCCAAATCCTGATGAAAGGTCCAAATCTTGAGGGTATTATGTTTCAAGGCCTTCTGAACCTGTCCAAAAAATTGACAAGTGCTCACAAAGTGGCCAAGGTGATGCTTACAACAAATTTGGTAGAATACCCCCTTAAAGGTGCATGCCAGGAGAGGAACTTACTTTCATAACCTCCAATCCCCACCAAGCACCATAAAATCAAACTCTTGAGGCATTTGGGCCAGGCTTGTCAGGATACAAAGTGTGAAAGTCCTTGACAAGGTCTGGAGAGTTGGTAAGGTTGGAAGCTGGTTCCCAAGTTGTTCTTTCTGGGTCTTCACTGAATCCTTTCCACTCAACTAAATACCATAATGAGCCTCTCCTGAGTTTTGAATCCAGAACCTGAGTCACTTCCCATTCTTCTTGCTCTTCCACTATTACTGGTGGCGGTGGCAATTGATGTCTATTTGGGATAGTTGATTGCTTCACTGGTTCTAACAAAGAAATATGGAAAACAGGGTGAACTGACTTCCATTGTTGAGGCAACTTGAGGTGATATGCATGGCTGCCAATCTTCTTCAGAACTTCAAAAGGTCCCAACCATCTTTCGGAGAGCTTCTTGGTGGGTCTTGTTGTCTTGATGTTCTTGGAGGCTAGCCATACTTTGTCCCCAGGTTGGAAATCAGGTGTAATTGCTCTATTTCTATCTGCATACTTCTTGAATCTTCTTATTTCTGACTCTAATTCTTCTTTGACAACTTGCTGTACTGATTGGAGTTTTGTTGATAACTTTCCAGCAGGTGAATCTTGAGAAACATGGATTGAGTCAAAGCTGGGATTTCTTCCATAAATGGTGAAAAAAGGTGATTGATTTGTGGATGGATGTTCTGCATTATTATAGGCAAATTCAGCCAGAGGGAGCCAGGTGTGCCAGTCATCTTGATGGTAACTGACATACATCCAAAGATACTGTTCTAGAATCTGATTTACCCTCTCTGTCTGTCCATCTGTTTCAGGGTGAAATGCAGTTGAAAGATCTCTTGATATCTTGAGCTGCTGACATAACTGGGTCCAGAATGATGAAACAAATAAGGAACCTCTATCACTAACAATACTTACTGGAAGACCATGTTTGGAAAATACATGACTAATGAAGATTTGAGCTAAGTCCAGTGCAGTGATTGATCCGTAAGTTGGAATGAATATTGCCATTTTTGAGAATCTGTCTACAATTACTAAGATTGAGTCAAAGTTGTTTGACAGAGGCAATTGAGTGATGAAGTCCATTGATAAAGAATTCCAAGGACCAGATGGAATTTGAAGAGGCTTGAGTAATCCAAACTTCTTATGGTGGATGTTCTTGTTTCTTGAACATTGCTGACATGAGGACACATAGTCCTTGATGATTTGATTCATGCCAGCCCAATAAAAATCCCTCTTGATGAGCTTGAGGGTCTTCTCCTGGCCAGGATGGCCAGCCAATGGTGAATCATGACGCCTTTGAAGAATGTCCAATTGAACTTCATGATTGCTTGGAATAACTATTCTATCTTTGAACAATAATAATTTTGCTTGAGGTTCAAGAGAATATTCTGGGACTGATTCTCCTCTTGCTAATTTCTTGAGGATCTCCTTATAGTCTTTGTCTTTCCATACTTGTCTTTGGATCTGATCAACTAAATCTGAAAACATTTCAGCTTTTATGGAAAAGAATCTTGACTCTTGAATTTCATTTTGCTTGAGAACTTGATGAAAGTTTTGAGGATTCTTGCTGATGAAATCCACCCCCCTCTCTGGGTACACGTCGTCCCGACGTGACAAGGCATCTGGTAAAGTGGCCAGCCTGCCTGGGCGGTAAGTGATAACAAAGTGAAATTCAGACAAAAATTCAGCCCAACGGGCTTGACGACGAGTAAGGACTTTAGAGGACATAAAATATTGGAGAGAACAATGGTCTGTCAAGACCTCAAAGGAATCAGAAAGAGAAAGGAGAAAGGCTCTCCAGCGCTTGAGAGCCCAAACTATGCCAAGGAGCTCCTTGTCATGAATTTCATAGTTGAGTTCAGCTGGTAAGATCTTGCGACTATCAAATGCAATGGGATGCTTTCCTGAGTCATTCACCTGACTCAGTACAGCACCCAAGGCATAATCAGAGGCATCAGTCTCTACAATAGTTGGGAGAGAAGGATTAAAGTGAGAGAGGATAGGAGCAGTGGTGAAAGCTTCTTTGAGTATCTGAAACTGGCTAAAAGCTTCCTCATTGAAGATGAAGGGAGAATCTTTTTTGAGAAGGGAAGTGAGAGCAGAGATTTTTTTGGAATAATTTTTAATGAAACGACGATAAAAGTTGGCAAAGCCAAGAAAAGATTGGAGGGCCTTGATGTTCTTGGGCTGAGGCCAATTGAGCATTTGTTGAACTTTTGAACAATCCATCTTGAGGCCATCACTTGAAACAACATAGCCCAAGTATTCCACACTTGAGGCATGGAATACACACTTGGAGGCTTTAGCAAACAAATTATTGTCCCTCAGCCTTTGGAGAACAGAGGCCACATGTTTAACATGTTCATCCAAAGAGCTAGAGAAGACCATAATATCATCTAAATAGACTACAACAAAAATATCCAAAAAATCTGCAAAGATATCATTCACAAGATTTTGGAATGAAGCTGTAGCATTGGTCAAGCCAAAAGGCATAACCAAATACTCATAACTGCCATATTTGGTTCTAAAAGCAGTTAAGTGCTCATCCCCCTCTTTAATTCTCAGGAGATTATAAACACCACGCAGATCTATCTTGGAGAAGATAGTAGCACCGTTAAAGATGGTAAGAAGCTGATTCATTGGAGGAACAGGATACCTGTTCTTCCTAGTGACAGCATTAAGTTTGCGTTAGTCAACACACAAACGAAGACCACCATCCTTTTTCTTAACAAAAAGGACAGGTGCTCCTGTTGAGGAGGAGCTTGGTCTGATGAAACCCTTCTCTACATTCTCTGAAATGTAGGCCCGCAGTGTTTCTGACTCATTCTTTGATAAAGAGTAGATAACACCAACTGGAGGTAGAAGACCCTGCAGTTTGATATGATGATCACAGGCACGGTGTGGAGGAAGTTTCTCTGCTTTCACTTTGGAGAATACATCCAAATATTTGTGATAAACAGGAGGGACTACCTTCAGCACAGCTTCAATCTCTTCTGGCTCTTCCTCCTCATCCCACTGCTCCTCCAGGGAGGCATGAAAAGATAAAGGAGGAAGGTCCATATCCCCTTGAAAGAGATGAAGTGAAGATATAGCAACATCTTCTCCAACATCTTTTATCTCTTTGAAGACTTCATCTCTTAATGGAAGTAATGACTGAGAGGGAAAAGTGGAGGGGTTATGGACAGAAGGAGGAAAGGAAGGTGTCTTAAGTTCACCAACAAGAGCAACACTGTTGACAGAAGTGGATAAGTCATTACTAGTAGAAGAAATAATACGACTAGAATCCTTATGACTAGAATCATAGGTGATCAATCCATTTTTCCAATCAATGATGGGATTAAAATGGTAAAGAAAATCATAGCCCAATATTAGGTCTTCTCCCTTGGGTGAATCTATGATAAAGAAATCCCATTCAAAGCTTGGGAAGGAAGGTAAATCAACAACCCACTTGGTATAATGGGTGATGAACAGGGAAGTGGATTCATTAGAATCCAGAATGAAAAGAGGAATCTTTTCAGGGAGCTCTGACATGGTCAATGAGTACTTGAGAACAAAATTCTTTGCAATAAAGGAGTTTGTAGCACCAGAATCAATGAGAATACTATAAAAAATATCAGAGATTGAAGAAAAAATAAGAAATTTTAAAGATTTCTTGACACTAGTATTCAGAGTGCACAATTGTGCTCTTGAAGGAAATAAGTGAGAACCATTGAACACATCATGATTCCCACTCAGGCTTTTCCCTGCTTGCTAGGGAAGCCTTTTGATGACCCTTGCCTATTTTCAGGCCTCTTGAAGCATTTTTCAAATGGGTGTTTACCACCACAATAATTGCACAAGCCTTCTTTAATCCTCCTCTCCTTTTCAGAACCAATTAATTTGTTGTCCTTATTGAGGAGAGCAGCATGAGGCTGTTACAGGGGCTCTTCTAAAATGAAGAGGGCCTGGCACTCAGTGAACAGACTTACTTATGGAGGGCTCAGAATAAAATACTCAAATGACAAGAGTAATGGAGTAAGAGGATAAATTCCTAGTCATAAAATAATAAGCATAAAAGATAAGAGAGACAAAACAAAAGCAATAATAAAGAGCCAACCACAAATAATCCTGAGTCACTGTTTCAACCTGTTCAGAAAAGAGAAAAGGAATTAATAAGGATATGGCTACCAGGACTCTACTGAACAGGTGAGGGAAGGCTAAGACTAACTTAATAAGTAATAAAATAATATTCCAAAAGTGAGAATAAAATGATATTAAATAATAAATCAACTATTTTAATTAACTGGGGGAAAAACCCCCAGGTGGGTGATGAGGGGCTGGTATATGTGAGAAATGCCAGCCTTGGAGTTTGAGTGTTGAGATACTGGCCTGTATGCTGGAAGAAGTTGGATGTGGGATTGAATCCTGTATTGGTGAATCCAATACAGGTTATACAGTCAATACAGGTATTTGCGCCTGTATTGATGACAGGACTGTATTTGGTGAATCCTGTATTTGGGTCTTGCCTGTATGAAAACTGTATTGAGGTCTGGAACTGTATTTGGAGACTGTTGAATGAAACCCCCTTGCTGATTGGGTTTTGAGGGGTATCAATGAAGTAATGATTGTAGAATATGATTGGTAATGCCCCTGCCTCCTTGGCTGTGACATTATCCCCCTCTTGAAAATGGTGAGCTCTGAGCACCATAAGTACAGTGAGTCTTGATGAGCTTGAAAACAATCCATACAGTTCTTTCCCCCCAATTCCCTAAATTTATCCCATTCAACTTTCTTCTTCAAACAATACTCAACAAATCTTCACTTGATCACTTGTAGGTATTTTCCCCTTGATCTTGATTCTGAATTCCCTCTTGTACTTCAAAACACTTCCATTCTTCTTAAAATTTCTTCATTCTTGTCTTGAGTGTCTTCACCAAAACTTTTCTTGAGTCCTCATGGCTTTTGAAAAGTGGGTGATCTGGGTTTATGTCACAAGAACACCGGATTTCATCATAATTTTCATCTTGAGGGTGTTGGCATAAAGTGGCCAACACTTGAGGTTTTGGACCATTTCAGAAGTCCTGGCCAAAATCCTTGATTTTGTGATTAGAGGGGATTTTGGCCAATTTGCGCAAATGCGCATATATGCCAAAACGGCATATTTTGATGGAAAACTGAAAAAAATTGATAAATGCTGAAAAATTGGCCTTATAAGGTGTTTTGGCCATTTTGCGCATTTTTGCGCAAAATTTGCGCAAAAGTGCGCAAATGCGCAAAATTTGCGCAAACTGCGCAAATGCGCAATTATGATGAAATTGGTCAAAAAGGCCTTTTGAAGCCTTTTGACAAGATAAAAGGGCCTTTTGCGCAAAAATGCGCAAAATGCGCAAATTTGCCAATATGCATAATTGAGCATATTTTGATGAAAAATGATAAAATGGAGCAATTTTGAAGATTTGAGGTCTGATATGGCCATTTGCGCCAAAGTGCATAAAATCATGAAATTGGCCAATTGGGCCATTTGAAACAGTTTTTCTTCTTGATCTTGATTTCTTCTTGAATTTCTTTCTTCTTATCCCCTTCTTGACTGGTCAATTGCCATAAATGCCTTGCTGACTTGCAATTGTCCATAAATCTCTTGGTCTTGAATTTGAAATTTTGACTTGAAGATGAGTTCAAGGCTGACTTCCCTTTGTGATTCCAATCACTCTGATTCCCCACCTTCTGTACTTTATGGTCCTGGTGTTTTTGATAACTTGAGGGAGCTTTCTGAAGAGAGTATGGCCCCTACAGAGATTTGGGACATCAATAAAGCCTATAATGGTTTTAAATCTGTCAGAGTTATTGAACCACCCTGCACCAATTGTAAGAGGAAAGGGATTCCTTGTGTGGAATCTGCTACTGCTAGGTCCACCAGGTGTCAGTTTTGCAATCTTGGAAAAAGAAATTGTTCCCAAGCCCACTATAGCTTTCCTGAAGATGCCAGAAGATTATGGAGCAGCATCAAGAAGGGTGGAAGATTTGGATTGGAAGCTCCTGTTGATGAACCTCCCACCTCTGATGCCACCTCTGGTCACTCCAATTGTGAGTTGATTAGCCATAAAATTGATGGGTTACTGACTTCTATGTTTTCTTTTCTTCTTCTTCAGTGACTGGATCTAGAATGAGAGGTGTCCAACAATGGAATAATACCAGTGGTTCCTGGGCAGCCATTGGAGGATCAATTCACCCCCAAGGAAATCCCATTGGAGTGGCCCCAGAGGTTCCCATTTTGGTTACCAGAAAGGATGGAAGACTTGGAAAATTGAAGAGAAATTTGGTGGTTCAAGATGAAAATGATACTGATGCTGAAGGTAGTGATGAGATTGATGGAGAAGAGCTTGAAATGACTACCCCAATCCAGAAAAGAAGAATCCAATCCACCTCACAATCCCCAGTCCAAGCCAGTACCACCAATAATGAAGTGATCAGGTCCCCCCAACCACCTCAGCTTCCAATTAGATCCCCAACCAGGCCCTCCACACTTGCCTCCACCTCTACCAATATCCAACCACCAGTGGCCAGCACTTCTAGAGACCCAATGTCTCCAGAGCCTGAATCAATCTTTGAAAACCGTCGCCGCTGGAATATTACTGGCAACTTCACTGATCAGAAAAGGGTGAACAAGAAGGTGGTCACCAATCTATTTGCTGAAGTTGATGCTTTGACTGAGGTGTTTGTTGATAAGGCTATGAAGAGTGCTATTCCAGGGGAGCCCACTGCTGCTTTGGCCAGGGAGGCAGTTGCTTATGAAGATGCCATGGTTGCTAAGTTTAGAGAAGCCTTGAAGAAATTTTGATTAGGATTATCTGTAGCTGGTCTTTACCATTACTAGTGTTTGCTCTTGATTATTACATAAATTGACTCCCCAAACAAGATATGGGAGTTATGATTGCTGCTTTTGAAACAAGAAATGAAAAATAAATCATACAAGTAAAAGAAATAAAAATAAAAAATAGAAATGAAAAAGAATTGAGGGAAAAAGAGAGTAAAGAAAGAAATAAGAAATGCCTGAGGGTTGTCCTTCTTAAGGTGAGTTTCTTGATTTTGGCCAAAATGTTCTGAAAGATAAAATCAAGCATTTGATGCTCACAGCGTGGCCAAGGTAATGTTTTACAAGAAGTAGACCCCTCAGGGATGCATACCAGGAGATGGAACTTACTTTCATAACTTCCACTCCCCACCAAGCACCATAAATGAAAAAGAAATTATGCCATAACATGAATTTGATAATGAATTTCTTGAAAGATAATTTATGGCATGATTAAAGAAAGAAGAGAAAATAAAAGAAAAGATTGGGCCAAATCTTGATGAAAGGTCCAAATCTTGAGGGTATTATGTTGCAAGGCCTTCTGAACCTGTCCAAAAAATTGACAAGTGCTCACAAAGTGGCCAAGGTGATGCTTACAACAAATTTGGGTAGAATACCCCCTTAAAGGTGCATGCCAGGAGAGGAACTTACTTTCATAAACTCCAATCCCCACCAAGCACCATAAATGAAAAAGAAATTATGCCATAACATGAATTTGATAATGAATTTCTTGAAAGATAATTTATGGCATGATTAAAGAAAGAAGAGAAAATAAAAGAAAAGATTGGGCCAAATCTTGATGAAAGGTCCAAATCTTGAGGGTATTATGTTGCAAGGCCTTCTGAACCTGTCCAAAAAATTGACAAGTGCTCACAAAGTGGCCAAGGTGATGCTTACAACAAATTTGGGTAGAATACCCCCTTAAAGGTGCATGCCAGGAGAGGAACTTACTTTCATAAACTCCAATCCCCACCAAGCACCATAAATCAAACTCTTGAGGCATTTGGGCCAGGCTTGTCAGGATACAAAGTGTGAAAGTCCTTGACAAGGTCTGGGGAGTTGGTAAGGTTGGAAGCTGGTTCCCAAGCTGTTCTTTCTGGGTCTTCATTGAATCCTTTCCACTCCACTAAATACCATAATGAACCTCTCTTGAGTTTCGAGTCCAGAACCTGAGCCACTTCCCATTCTTCTTGCTCTTCCACTATTACTGGAGGTGGTGGCAATTGGTGTCGATTTGGGATAGTTGATTGCTTCACTGGTTCTAACAAGGACACATGGAAAACAGGGTGAACTGACTTCCATTGTTGAGGCAACTTGAGGTGATATGCATGGCTGCCAATCTTCTTGAGAACTTCAAAGGGTCCCAACCATCTTTCTGAAAGTTTCTTGGTGGGTCTTGTTGTCTTGATGTTCTTGGAAGCTAGCCATACTTTGTCCCCAGGTTGGAAATCAGGTGGAATTGCTCTATTTCTATCTGCATACTTCTTGAATCTTCTTATTGCTGACTCTAATTCTTCTTTGACAACTTGCTGTACTGATTGGAGTTTTGTTGATAACTTTCCAGCAGGTGAATCTTGAGAAACATGGATTGAGTCAAAGCTGGGATTTCTTCCATAAATGGTGAAAAAAGGTGATTGCTTTGTGGATGAATGTTCTGCATTATTATAGGCAAATTCAGCCAGAGGGAGCCAGGTGTGCCAGTCATCTTGATGGTAACTGACATACATCCGAAGATACTGTTCTAGAATCTGATTTACCCTCTCTGTCTGTCCATCTGTTTCAGGGTGAAATGCAGTTGAAAGATCTCTTGATATCTTGAGCTGCTGACATAATTGGTTCCAGAATGATGAAACAAATAAGGAACCTCTATCACTAACAATACTTACTGGAAGACCATGTTTGGAAAATACATGACTAATGAAGATTTGAGCTAAGTCCAGTGCAGTGATTGTTGAATAAGTTGGAATAAATATTGCCATTTTTGAAAATCTGTCTACAACTACTAAAATGGAATCAAAGTTGCTTGACAAGGGCAATTGAGTGATAAAGTCCATTGATAAAGAATTCCAAGGACCAGATGGAATTTGAAGAGGCTTGAGTAATCCAAACTTCTTATGGTGGATGTTCTTGTTTCTTGAACATTGCTGACATGAGGACACATAGTCCCTGATGATTTGATACATGCCAGCCCAATAAAAATCCCTCTTGATGAGCTTGAGGGTCTTCTCCTGGCCAGGATGGCCAGCCAACGGTGAGTCATGACGCTTTTGAAGAATGTCCAATTGAATTTCATGATTGCTTGGAATGACTACTCTATCTTTGAACAATAATAATTTTGCTTGAGGTTCAAGAGAATAGTCTGGGACTGATTCTCCTCTTGCTAATTTCTTGAGGATCTCCTTATAGTCTTTGTCTTGCCATACTTGTCTTTGGATCTGATCAACTAAATCTGAAAACATTTCAACTTTTATGGAAAAGAATCTTGACTCTTGAATTTCATTCTGCTTGAGAACTTGATGAAAGTTTTGAGGATTCTTGCTGATGAAATCCACCCCCCTCTCTGGGACCACGTCGTCCCGACGTGACAAGGCATCTGGTAAAGTGGCCAGCCTGCCTGGGCGGTAAGTGATAACAAAGTGAAATTCAGACAAAAATTCAGCCCAGCGGGCCTGACGACGAGTAAGGACTTTAGAGGACATAAAATATTGGAGAGAACAATGGTCTGTCAAGACCTCAAAGGAATCAGAAAGAGAAAGGAGAAAGGCTCTCCAGCGCTTGAGAGCCCAAACTATGCCAAGGAGCTCCTTGTCATGAATTTCATAGTTGAGTTCAGCTGGTAAGAGCTTGCGACTATCAAATGCAATGGGATGCTTTCCTGAGTCATTCACCTGACTCAGTACAGCACCCAAGGCATAATCAGAGGCATCAGTCTCTACAATAGTTGGGAGAGAAGGATTAAAATGAGAGAGGATAGGAGCAGTGGTGAAAGCTTCTTTGAGTATCTGAAACTGGCTAAGAGCTTCCTCATTGAAGATGAAGGGAGAATCTTTTTTGAGAAGGGAAGTGAGAGCAGAGATTTTTTTGGAATAATTTTTAATGAAACGACGATAAAAGTTGGCAAAGCCAAGAAAAGATTGGAGGGCCTTGATGTTCTTGGGCTAAGGCCAATTGAGTATTTGCTGGACTTTTGAAGAATCCATCTTGAGGCCATCACTTGAAACAACATAGCCCAAGTATTCCACACTTGAGGCATGGAATACACACTTGGAGGCTTTAGCAAACAAATTATTGTCTCTCAGTCTTTGGAGAACAGAGGCCACATGTTTAACATGTTCATCCAAAGAGCTAGAGAAGACCATAATATCATCTAAGTACACTACAACAAAAATATCCAAATAATCTGCAAATATATCATTCACAAGATTTTGGAATGAAGCTGGAGCATTGGTTAAGCCAAATGGCATGACCAAATACTCATAACTGCCATATTTGGTTCTAAAGGCAGTTAAATGCTCATCCCCCTCTTTAATTCTCAGGAGATTATAAGCACCACGCAGATATATCTTGGAGAAGATAGTAGCACCTTTAAAGACGGTAAGAAGCTGATTCATTGGAGGAAAAGGATACCTGTTCTTCCTAGTGACAGCATTAAGTTTGCGGTAGTCAACACAAAAACGAAGACCACCATCCTTTTTCTTAACAAAAAGGACAGGTGCTCCTGTTGAGGAGGAGCTTGGTCTGATGAAACCTTTCTCTACATTCTCTGAAATGTAGGCCCGCAGTGTTTCTGACTCATTCTTTGATAAAGAGTAGATAACACCAACTGGAGGTAGAAGACCCTCCAGTTCGATATGATGATCACAGGCACGGTGTGGAGGAAGTTTCTCTGCTTTAACTTTGGAGAATACATCCAAATATTTGTGATAAACAGGAGGGACTACCTTCAGCACAGTTTCAATCTCTTCTGGCTCTTCCTCCTCATCCCACTGCTCCTCCAGGGAGGCATGAAAAGATAAAGGAGGAAGGTCCATATCCCCTTGAAAGAGATGAAGTGAAGATATAGCAACATCTTCTCCAACATCTTTTATCTCTTTGAAGACTTCATCTCTTAATGGAAGTAATGACTGAGAGGGAAAAATGGAAGGGATATGGACAGAAGGAGGAAGGGAAGGTGTCTTAAGTTCACCAACCAGAGCAACACTGTTGACAGCAGTGGATAAGTCATTACTAGTAGAAGAAATAATACCACTAGAATCCTTATGACTAGAATCATAGGTGATCAATCCATTTTTCCAATCAATAATGGGATTAAAATGGTAAAGAAAATCATAGCCCAATATTAGGTCTTCTCCCTTGGGTGAATCTATGATAAAGAAATCCCATTCAAAGCTTGGGAAGGAAGGTAAATCAACAACACACTGGGTATAATGGGTGATGAACAGGGAAGTGGATTCATTAGAATCCAGAATGAAAAGAGGAATCTTTTCAGGGAGCTCTGACATGGTCAATGAGTACTTGAGAACAAAATTCTTTGCAATAAAAGAGTTTGTAGTACCAGAATCAATGAGAATACTATAAAAAATATCAGAGATTGAAGAAAAAATAAGAAATTTTAAAGATTTCTTGACACTAGTATTCAGAGTGCACAATTGTGCTCTTGAAGGAAATAAGTGAGAACCATTGAACACATCATGATTCCCACTCAGGCTTTTCCCTGCTTGCTAGGGAAGCCTTTTGATGACCCTTGCCTATTTTCAGGCCTCTTGAAGCATTTTTCAAATGGGTGTTTACCACCACAATAATTGCACAAGCCTTCTTTAATCCTCCTCTCCTTTTCAGAACCAATTAATTTGTTGTCCTTATTGAGGAGAGCAGCATGAGGCTTGTCTTTGGACATTTGAAAATTCTTCCCCTTCTTATTCTTCTTATGATAAGGCTTCTTTGATGATGAACTTTGAGGAGGCTTGGAGGAGTTGGATTCACTGATTGGAGGCTTCTTCTCTTGATGACTGCCCTTTTCCTTCTGCCTCTCATGGTACCTGGTATCTAATTCCAAGGTGATATCCATGAGTTCTTGAAGAATATCAAAAGTTCCAGGGTGAGAAGCCAATTGGTCCAACAATCTTGATGCCAAGCCTCTTCTATACACATGAATATAGGCCCTTCCCCCCAGTCTCCAATTCTTGACATTAAACTTCTGAAATCAGCTATGTACAAGGAAACTTGACCACTTTCCCTCATCCTCAAATTGTCCAACTCTTGTTCAGCTTTTCTGACTTCATTGGGATCACCAAACAGAGTGAATAACTGGGTTTCAAACAACTGCCAGTTATTGAGGAGGTAAGAAGGGTCTTCATTGGAGATATTTGAGAGGTAAGGTTCAATCCATTTGCCAGCTCTACCAGTAAGAAAAGAAGTTGAATAAAGCACCTTCTTCCTGTCAGAGAAGAAGTTTGCTGGGTCATTATGAAAGATTAATTGACAGGATTGAATGAATCCTCTCAATTTATGAGCTTTAGTACCATCAAAAGAATCAGGTGCCTTCATTGATGGAGTCTTGAATGCAGGGACTTTTGAAGTGTCCCTTGGGGCAACTGCTTGAGTGAGTTGTCCCATAAACTGAGTCATTTGCTCCATCATCTTGAGGAAATTTGGTTCAGCTTGAGAGACAGAAGTTTGATTAGAAAGGGCTAGATTTGGAGCCTCAGGAGCTTCAGTAGCACCTGCCAAGGCAGCTGCCACTTCAGTCTCCTCAGATTCTTCCTCTTCCACAGACTCCTCCCCCTCCTCATCTTCAGCTTCCCCCAATCTACTTCTAGGCCCTTGAGAAACACCAGGATAACCACCCAATAGTCCAGAGAATGATCTTGATCTTCTAGACTTCACACCTCCTCTTCTGGAGGGTGCTGCTCCTTCCATTGGTGGTCCTCTGTCCAAATTTGCACTCAGTTGATGAACTGATGGTGTGCGGTCAAGAGGAGCCCTTGGTGTAGGAGTGAGAACAGCTTGATGTCTCTGGGATCTTGTATTCTTGGCTGGTGGGCTATGCTGAACTGGCATCTTGCAAGAAGAATGAATAAAAACTTGATGATACTTTGAATAAATTAAGGCTTGACCAAATCAAATTAAATGAGAATCTTGATGAACTTGAGAAATCAATCAATAGTCTTGAAGTCAATCAATATGAATAAATCTTGAAGAGTGAAGATGACAAAGTCAAATTCTTATGAATAATCAATTTCAATCAATAAGTCAAATCAAGTCAATCAAAATCAAATCAATTAAGTCTTGAGGAATTCAATCAATATCTTCAAAAATCAATTCAATTTTCTTGAGGAATCAAATTCAAATCAATAAATCAAATCAAATATTGTGGATAAATCAGGTATCTTGAAGAATCAAATCAAGTCAATCAAATCAAATCAAATCAATCAGGTCAATTCAAAATCTTGAGGTGAAATCAATGTCTTTAACAATCAATCAATCAATAATCTTGAGAAATTTCAATCAAAACCACTGAATACCCCAAATCAAATAACCCTGAATGATGAATCAATTAACCCAACTAATTCCAAGCAATAAAACCTGAATAAACCTGAATTCAAACAAAGAGAGATGAAGATGATAGAGAATAAAGTGAATTGGTCAGCAGAATAGAGAAATTAGAAAGAATAAATTTTCATGAGAATGAAATGAGAGAGATGAAAATTGATAAAAATCATAAAATCATTAAAGTTCATAATCATTAAAAGATCATAATAGAAGAATGAGAGCAATGAATAAAATGAATGAAAAGAAAGAAGCAATTATGAGTTAATTAAAATAATGTCACAGGGGCTCTTCTAAAATGAAGAGGGCCTGGCACTCAGTGAACAGACTTACTTATGGAGGGCTCAGAAGAAAATACTCAAATGACAAGAGTAATGGAGTAAGAGGATAAATTCCTAGTCATAAAATAATAAGCATAAAAGATAAGAGAGACAAAACAAAAGCAATAATAAAGAGCCAACCACAAATAATCCTGAGTCACTGTTTCAACCTGTTCAGAAAAGAGAAAAGGAATTAATAAGGATATGGCCACCAGGACTCTACTGAACAGGTGAGGGAAGGCTAAGACTAACTTAATAAGTAATAAAATAATATTCCAAAAGTGAGAATAAAATAATATTAAATAATAAATCAACTATTTTAATTAACTGGGGGAAAAACCCCCAGGTGGGTGAAGAGGGGCTGGTATATGTGAGAAATGCCAGCCTTGGAGTTTGAGTGTTGAGATACTGGCCTGTATGCTGGAAGAAGTTGGATGTGGGATTGAATCCTGTATTGGTGAATCCAATACAGGTTATACAGTCAATACAGGTATTTGCGCCTGTATTGATGACAGGACTGTATTTGGTGAATCCTGTATTTGGGTCTTGCCTGTATGAAAACTGTATTGAGGTCTGGAACTGTATTTGGAGACTGTTGAATGAAACCCCCTTGCTGATTGGGTTTTGAGGGGTATCAATGAAGTAATGATTGTAGAATATGATTGGTAATGCCCCTGCCTCCTTGGCTGTGACAGAGGCTTGTCTTTGGACACTTGAAAATTCTTCCCCTTCTTATTCTTCTTGTGATAAGGCTTCTGTGATGATGAATTTTGAGGGGTCTTGGAAGAGTTGGATTCACTGATTGGAGGCTTCTTCTCTTGATGACTGCCCTTTTCCTTCTGCCTCTCATGGTACCTGGTATCTAATTCCAAGGTGATATCCATGAGTTCTTGAAGACTATCAAAAGTTCCAGGGTGAGAAGGCAATTGGTCCAACAATCTTGATGCCAAGCCTCTTCTATACACATGAATATAGGCCCTTTCCCCCCAGTCTCCAATTCTTGACATTAAACTTCTGAAATCAGCTATGTACAAGGAAACTTGACCACTTTCCCTCATCCTCAAATTTTCCAACTCTTGTTCAGCTTTTATGACTTCATTGGGATCACCAAACAGAGTGAATAACTGGGTTTCAAACAACTGCCAGTTATTGAGGAGATAAGATGGGTCTTCATTGGAGATATTTGAGAGGTAAGGTTCAATCCATTTGCCAGCTCTACCAGTATAAAAAGAAGTTGAGTAAACCTCCTTCTTCCTGTCAGAGAAGAAGTTTGCTGGGTCATTATGAAAGATTAATTGACAGGATTGAATGAATCCTCTCAATTTATGAGCTTTAGTACCATCAAAAGAATAAGGTGCCTTCATTGATGGAGTCTTGAATGCAGGGACTTTTGAAGTGTCCCTTGGGGCAACTGCTTGAGTGAGTTGTCCCATAAACTGAGTCATTTGCTCCATCATCTTGAGGAAATTTGGTTCAGCTTGAGAGACAGAAGGTTGATTAGAAAGGGCTATATTTGGAGCCTCAGGAGCTTCAGGAGCACCTGTCAAGGCAGCTGCCACTTCAGTCTCCTCAGATTCTTCCTCTTCCACAGACTCCTCCCCCTTCTCATCTTCAGCTTCCCCCAATCTACTTCTAGGCCCTTGAGAAACACCAGGATAACCACCCAATAGTCCAGAGAATGATCTTGATCTTCTAGACTTCACACCTCCTCTTCTGGAGGGTGCTTCTCCTTCCATTGGTGGTCCTCTGTCCAAATTTGCACTCAGTTGATGAACTGATGGTGTGCGGTCAAGAGGAGCCCTTGGTGTAGGAGTGAGAACAGCTTGATGTCTATGGGATCTTGTATTCTTGGATGGTGGGCTATGCTGAACTGGCATTATGAAAGAATAATGAATAAAAACTTGATGATACTTTGAATAAATTAAGGCTTTACCAAATCAAATTAAATGAGAATCTTGATGAACTTGAGAAATCAATCAATAGTCTTGAAGTGAATCAATATGAATAAATCTTGAAGAGTGAAGATGACAAAGTCAAATTCTTATGAATAATCAATTTCAATCAATAAGTCAAATCAAGTCAATCAAAATCAAATCAATTAAGTCTTGAGGAATTCAATCAATATCTTCAAAAATAAATTCAATTTTCTTGAGGAATCAAATTCAAATCAATCAATTAAATCAAATCTTGAGGATAAATCAGGTGTCTTGAAGAATCAAATCAAGTCAATCAAATCAAATCAAATCAATCAAGGTCAATTCAAAGTCTTGAGGTGAAATCAATGTCTTGAGGAATCAATCAATCAATCAATAATCTTGAGAAATTTCAAAACCAAAATCACTGAATACCCCAAATCAATAAAATCCCTGAATGATGACTCAATTAACCCAAATAATTCCACTCAAATAACCTGATAAAAACCTGAATTCAGACAAAAGAGAAATTAGAATGATAAAGAATAAAGTGAAATGGTCAGAAGAATTTTTGAAATGAGAAAGAGAATCAATTTTCATTTGAATAAAATGAATGAGATGAAAATTGATAAGAGATAAAAATCATAAAAATCATAAAAAATCATAAAATCATGAAAAAATCATAATTGAAGAATGAGATAAATGAATAAAATGAGTGAAAGGAAAAGAAGCAATTATGAGTTAATTAAGATAATGTCACAGGGGCTCTTCTAAATGAAGAGGGCCTGGCACTCAGTGAACAGACTTACTTAAGGAGGGCTCAAAATACTCAAGAACAGGATAGACAGAATGCAAGGATAAATTCCTGATAAAAGAATAAGAGTACTAAGAAAAAGAAATAACAATAAGTAATAAATAGAGAGCCAACCACTAAGTAATCCTGAGTCACTGTTTCAACCTTTTCAGAAAAGAGAAAAGGAATTAATAAGGATATGGCCACCAGGACTCTACTGAACAGGTGAGGGAAGGCTAAGACTAACTTAATAAGTAATAAAATAATATTCCAAAAGTGAGAATAAAATGATATTAAATAATAAATCAACTATTTTAATTAACTGGGGGAAAAACCCCCAGGTGGGTGAAGAGGGGCTGGTATATGTGAGAAATGCCAGCCTTGGAGTTTGAGTGTTGAGATACTTGCCTGTATGCTGGAAGAAGTTGGATGTGGGATTGAATCCTGTATTGGTGAATCCAATACAGGTGATACAGTCAATACAGGTATTTGCGCCTGTATTGATGACAGGCCTGTATTTGGTGAATCCTGTATTTGAGTCTTGCCCGTATGGAACTGTATTGAGGTATGAAAACTGTATTGGGTGAATTGCTGAATGAAACCCCCTTGCTGATTGGGTTTTGAAGGGTATCCATGATATAATGATTTGCTGATGATGATTGGAAATGCCCCTGCCTCCTTGGCTGTGACAGGAAGACATTCAATCAAGTATTAATAATATATCACTAAAAAATGAATTGCCAAGGCAATCCACACCAATTCTTGACAGAAATGTGCTTAACTTGAATAATGATTTACATCATACAATTTCAAGTAATGATGTGGAAACTGCTTGCAATTTCAAAGACATTCCAAAATTAGAGGAATGGCCAACCTTCAATGGTGAAGGAGAATATAATCATATGCATTTCATGAAGAAAATTGATATGTTCAAACAACACTTTAACATACCAGATGAACACATAAGTGCCATATTAAACTCATTATTTACCAAATAATCAAATAAATGGTGTTATAAAATGAGACAAGACCATGGTAAACACTCCTGACCTTGATGGAAAGAAAAAATCATTTTCAAATGGGAAAATTATTCCTGGATATTTAGAATGGAATAGTCTTTTGAAGAATCTATTTTTAATATTGAGAGGAACAGGCTCATGTCTTGGTTTCTTAAATAGAAGGACAGATTAACTTCCATTCATCCTCATATGTCTGAAACAATGGTACATGAAACAATATTAAGGAAATATTGTGGTTACCCTGTGAATTCTATAAGAAGAAAATGTATTGAGCCTTTCTTTACAGAAGATTATATCAAGGCCATGGAAGATATCATGACTAGAACAAAATTTAGTATAAAATGGTATGAACCCCCACTAGACAATAGGACTAGTGGGAAACAATTTTCAAGACCAAATAAAAAACAAAACATAGAGCCTTTGAAATGTCATGAATGTGGAATTACATCTCATTTGGCTGATACTTGTCCAAAGAAAACAAGAATCAATGATATAGAAATAGAAAAAACTGAAGACACAAAAGAAACAAATGATGTATTTGTACATGAAAGTGATTCTGAGCATTCTGAAGAAGAAGAACTACCAGATCAACTTAGTATTGAGAACATTAATGTATCCTTTGAATTAACAGCATTTCATACTCACTGACAAAATTATAGTGATGAATTTATGGATCTCATACATTTGAAAGATGCTAAAATGCAGAAAACAAAGCCTGCTAGAGGTAAAGGATATACAGCTGGATCATCTTGTATCACTAATATTTTGATAGAAAACAAAGAAGCTAAGATAAATTTTTACCCAGGTGTTTTCTGCACTTGTGTCGGTAAAAATTATCTTGAAAAGATTTCTACCAATTGGAAAAAAATTGATCCCAATTGAAGGTATAAAATTCAGCAGTGCTAGCCAGGATATGAAGCCTTTAGGCATTTATGAATCAGAAATGATATTTCCTCACCCTGCAGGAGGTCTAAGACTGAAAGCTGAGTTTTTTGCTATGAATAACTGAACTTCACAGCATTTTATACTTGGTAATTATTATCTTAATATTTATGGTATTGATATTAACAATCATGAAGACAGATATTTTACTATTGGGTAAAATAAAAGAAAAAATCTTGCTTTTCCTCTACAGAAAAAAGAAATAACTGTCATTAGAAAAGTAAAAAATGATCATGAGGAAATATTTGTGGAAGATCAATTGATGGAAGAACAAATCAATCCTGAATTAACATTAGAAATGAAGGAAGACCTTACTAAAATTTTATTTAAATATAGAGAGGCCTTTGCTTCTTCTAATAAGAAACTAGGGGCTATTAAAGGCCATGAAGTGCACATTATGCTTAATGTGGAAAGACCTTACCCTTCATCAGTAAGAAGACCAGCTTACCCATCTAGCCCCAGATCTAGAAAAGCATCAGAATCTCATATTAATAAACAGATGAAATCGAGAGTTCTCAGAAAGGTTGGGAACAATGAAGAAGTAGAAGTAACAACCCCTGTAATCATTACTTGGCATAATAATAAATCAAGAATAGTTGGTGATTTTAGAGAATTGAATACCTAAACCATTCCAGACAGTTTTCAAATTACTAGAATCCATGAGACTTTGGCTCAATTATCTAAAGCAAGATTCATCACTTCTATGGATGCACTTAAAGGTTTCCATCAGACTTTTTTGACACCTCATTCTAGGAAACTATTGAGAATTATTGCTTGTTTTGGTATTTATGAATATTTGAGGATGCCTATTGGGATTAAAAGTGCACCCTTCCATTATCAAAGAATGATGAATACAATTTTCCCACATTAATTATCAGAGGGATGATTAATAATTTATATTGATAACATTATCATTTTTTCAGAATCCTGGCAATTTTATTCAGAGAGACTTTCATCAGTACTTGAGATGCTTATTCAAGTGAACATTAAAATATATATTAATAAAAATGTAATTTTGGGTTTCATGAGTTAAAGGCTCTAAGACATGTAGCTCCAGGACTAAGCCTTGGATTTGACAAAAACAAAGTGGCTGCAGTTTTACTGAAACAAATTCCCCAGAACAAAAAAGAAATCATGTCTTTATTAGGGTTTACTAGTTATTACAGGCAGAACCTCAAAGATTTTGAAATCCATGCCACATCATTGTACAGAATTTGTGATCAACAAAATGTCTTTCAAATGGCACAAGAAAGGATTAAAGAATATGAAAAGGTCAATTATGCCTTAGCCAATGAAACATTATTATTGATGCCAGACAGGAAACTTCCTTTCAAGCTGTATATTTATGCATGTGGTGAAGGTTTGGTGCAGCTCTTCATCAATTTCAACTTGGCAATTACAAGCATTATGAAGGTCCAATTTGTTTTATCTCAAGACAAATAAAGCCTACTGAGGCTAGATATGGAGCAAGCCAAACTGAGTTCCTTTGCCTTGTATGTACCTTGGAAAAACTATATTATTATCTTTATGGTAGTGTTTTTAGGTGATTACTGGTTGTAATCCCATTAAATCACTTCTTAACATGAAAACTTCAAACAGACACATGTTAATATGGCAGAGTGCTATACAGGAGTATAGAGGCAATATGGCCATAGTACATAAAGCTGGAAATATTCACAAGGGAGCTTATGGCTTGAGTAGATGGGAATTAGCCAATAAACATGAAAATCCTGCTTATGTTCCTGAAAATGCAGAACCTCAAATTCCAATTGAAGGAATTAACATCAAAGATGTGGGAGCAGAATTCTTTGAAGAAGTTAGAGAAAGCTATAAGCAAGATAAGAATTCCCATATTCTTACTTCTCTACTTGATAAAGATTTCAAAGATGAATATTTGGCTAATTATTTGGATGATATATGGAAAACATCATATTATAATGGAAGATTCCATTTATTTGATGGTATCTTGTATCATAGCTCTAAAAACACATGTTTAACAGTCTTATTTAGTAGAATGTTAATTAATAAAATATTACTAGGGTGCCATGACAACATTTATTCTGGACATCTGTTTGAAGGCATAACAATGGAAATAATTAAGACTTGTGCTTGGTGGCCATCTTGGAGAAAAGATGTCATTGAGTACTGTAAAAGCTGTGACAGGTGTCAAAAGGCCAATAAAGCTACTGGTAAAATATTTTACTTAATGATTCATATCCAAGGGCCAAGTAGCTCATAGGAAGTGGTTCATATGGATTGGGTAACTTCCTTACCACCTGGTGGTGAAAAAAGTTACAATGCATGTCTTGTTATTGTAGACAGGTACAGAAAAACTCCAATATTTTTACCATGTCATAAGGGTGACACAGCTATGGATACAGCTCTTTTGATTTTCAACAGATTATTATCTCATACTGGTCTCTTGAAGAATATCATTAGTGATATAGACCCAGAATTTTCATCAGACTTATGGACAAATTTGAATCGGCTTTTGGGTACAAAACTATCATTCTCAACAGCTTACCATCCACAAACTGATGGGTTAGCAGAAATAATGATTCAGAACCTTGAAAACATGATGAGAAGTTTTGTGCTTATGGCCTGTAGCTTAAGGATTCTGATGGCTTTACCCATGTTTGGTGTGCACGTATACCAGAAGTGGAATTAGACTACAAGAATTCCATCCATTCTTGAACACACAAAATTGCTGCAATGTTGAAAAAAGGATGGAACCCTAAGTTTCAAGTTGATAATTTGAAGAAAGACTTATTTTATATTCACCAAACTTCTTCAAGCTTCAAATTACTGCTTGATAAAGTGAGGCATCATGCAAATCAAAGCATGACTGATGCCTTTTAATATGCTAAACAAAAGTGGGATAAAACTCATAACACCCCCTAATTCAAAGTAGGGGACTTAATACTAGTTTCAACCTTGAGATTTAATAATATTAAAGGCCCAAATAAATTTAAAGATTCCTTTTCAGGAAAATTAATTATTAAAGCCCTTAATGAGACAAATAGAGGACAAGTAGAACTGTCAGGAGAACTGTAAAATAAACACCTGACTTTCCCTGTTAGTGTAATAAAGCATTATACTTCAAGTGATAAGGAATGATTTTCTTTGAGAAATGAAACACCCTTAGAAGTACCACCACTTGATCAAAGTGAAGAGAAAAATATTCTTAAAGTCTTGAAGGAAAGAAGACTTAGGGGGAAAAATGAAAGAGAATACTTAGTCAGGTACAGAAACCCACAACATGAAGATGAGTGGCTTTCAGAAAGTAAAATACCTGAGTCCCAAACATCTCTAAGAACATTCATACATGAGAGAAGACCAGTTCCTCAAAAAAATGTTTGAATTTTGTACTTTACATACTTGAAAGTATCAGTAGAGAGGCTGGACAGTGGATTATACCCCCCAATTTAATACTACTCAATGAAAAATTGTAGTACATTTTTTTTGGTGGTAGGGAATATGAGCCTGTGGGATATTTATGACATACCCATAAGGCCAAAAATTCCTTTTTACACAGTTGATTTAGTCTTAAACAGACTTATCAAATGAATTAAAAACAAAAAATAACAAAAAAAGTATAGCTTCATTTTGGATAATCCAAGTTATAATCATTATTTCATTTTTGGATTCTACACCAAAAATAGCCTAGGGTAGAACCATAGGGTGTTATACCCAAAAATGAATATTGCTTATCTTATTAGAAGATTTAAGAATCTCACAGTAAAATTGCAAATTTTTTAACATTTTTTAAAGTTGTTAAATTTGAGCTCAAATAAGCTTAAATTTAAAGCTGCATAAGGTTTATGCAAACTTACCAAAACTTTAGTAAAAATGGAGGTGTTTTTTACATTTACTGAAGTGGCTAAGGATTTTACACACAGGATTTAAATCCTGTGTGAGTGCAATTTAAAGTTTTTTAATGCCATAGTATGGCTTCAAGTCAATAAAAGGGCAAAGCCCACATAAAAGGTGGGACAAAGGAAAAGGACCAAATAGAGCCAGGTTACCCAACTTTTGGGATCTGCAAGGACTCAATTAAGATTGTTAACCTGTATTGGGGGATTTTGAACCTTTTTTAAAATTTAAGATTAGACTTTGATCAAACATTAAAGTTTAAGCTGGTTTCATCCCAATTTGGACAGGAATTACAAGCTGCCAAAGGGTAAATCCCAATATGAAAGCTTGTGAGAAAGGTTTTAATAACTGTCAAATCTTAAATAAGCTGAAAACTTTGAATTTATAAGTGTTCAAACTTTATCAAAAGTTAGGGTTTAGTGTGTATTGCTATTTTACGTGAAAAAATAGCAATAACTTCAAAAATTTATTGAAATCCAAATTTTTAAGTGATTTGCTCAAAGATTTCACACAGATCACAATTTGATTTTATCTGTGTATAAATTAAATTTTAATTATCTTTTTTAAACAGGTTCAATTGGTAATTTGCCTTGAAGTAAATGGTTTTAATTAATATCAAAGAAAATCAAGATTTTTTCAAAATTTAATTAAGAATTCAGCTGTAGAGATTTCTGCTTGAAACTTTGTTTTTGAGGTTTTCATGTGATCCAATTCAATATAGAGAAACTCTTTTTTTATTTAAAATTAAAATAGCTGATCCATAAGAGGATTAAAGCTACTTGGAGTTAAGAATAACACTGCTAAAGTCAAAATTGGAATGGAAATAAGTTACCTTAAGTTAAGAGCCATATTTTTAAGCATAGTTTTTCAGTTTTGACCTGAGCATGCCCTCTATATTGCTTATGACTCACAAGAGATTCTGTAAGATGTGTCTATGAAACTGTTGATAATATTACTATTAATCAACAGTACTATGACTGTTCTTATGAAATATAATGATACAAAAATCATTATAACCACAATTAAAGAATTAAAGAATTATTTCTTTTATGTGTTATACACTACTACTGATTACAACAGTAAGCAGTAGTTGTCTACAAGAATAATTTAAGAATCAAAACTTCTTTTATTAAAATAATAAAATTATTTTGATATATAATTATATTTTACAAGAATAATTATAAAGATAGCTCTTGAAGAAAACTATTACTAGAGGAAAACTTTAATAATTGAGATAAATTACTCACTATTAATCCAATGAACCTTTTAGATGATAATAGTAGAGAAATTTGATGTGGAATTGTGGATTTAATGGTTCAGAATTGATTTATAACAGTATTACAACAGGTTATAGTTAATTTCTATGATTTCACGTCTTTCTGATTGATTTCCGAAAGAATAAAACACTTAAGAAATAGTTTTAACCAATACTTACTTGTTTGGTAATAAAGGTACAATATAATAATGTGATGATGTGGAAAAAACAGCAAGAGGAGGCCTATTTTAAGTCTCAGACAGCTCACAGAGGCGTGCCATGGAGCAAATTCAAAAATAGTGAGTGAGAAAACAATAAACCTTTTTGGATTATTGATTGCATCATCTGTTGTCATGTAAGATTATCATAATTACTTAATTGAGGCTTTTACATGACTACCAACCCATTGATAGTTAAGAATAAAAGGAGTAACAACTGTAAAAATTCTTTTATTCCAAAATAATCATTGATTTCTCAAAGATATCAATGTTATTGGATATTTAATCACAGAATGTATTTTCTGTAAATTTTTAAAGATTCTGTGTTTCACATGGAATCATCAAAAATGGACTGTAAGTAAAACTTTTGATTTTACTTATAGAAGTATAATTATCTTTGGTTTGTATATGAACTATACTGTTAGTAATTTGTCCTGAAATTTCAGAAGGATTCCTTAAGAACTCTATTTTTAATGAATTTTTGAAGTTTTTACCTCATTTCTATGTTGAATTGCAAATAGCACTATATTGCTGGTAGCTATGGGGTAAATCAATGGATACTAGTCCAAAAAGCGGTTCAATTACTCTTTTAGCGTTTTCTCATGGAAAATCATTAAGAATTGACATGGTTACAGGAGTCTAAGTTGCCCTTTACCTCTTTGGCACGTCAAAATAGCAGCTTATTTGCTATTTTCTTATGATTTAATGAGATTTTAACTTGGTAACCAAGTTCCCAAAAGGCTTTAGTTTACTAATTGGGCCAAGATCAGCCATGGATCCAAGCCTTTGAGCTGTCAACACCTCAGAGGCCTCAGAAGTTGGGTACCCTGGCTCTCTTTGATGTCTTTTGTCCCCTCCAGCTATTTTCATGTCAAAAATAGAGATTCAGGCTTCAAGACTGATATCCACTATGGGTGTACCAAAAGTGCATATACAAATACCATAATATTATGTGCCACAAAAGTGCATAACACTATTCTTAGTGTATATGTAACATGGGATTTCTCTCATTCCCATTATTTTGGCATGAAATTGAGAAAACCAAAAATTTTCATGGATCTCTTATGTGGTATTGAAGTATTTTCCATATTACCACCTCAAAGAGTTGATTTGAGCTGATTCACTCTATGGAGCTACCCTAGGTGAGAATTTGTGTAGAATTCAAATCTGGTCTTAAATCCATGAATTTACTTACTCAATAAAAAGTTATTCATCTTTTCTGAACTCAAAAGTGATGAATTTTAAATATATGCATGAGTTATGGGTTATGCATAGTTCAGAATTTTTTTTAAGATAATTTTGGCCTATTTGGATTTATAAAATAAACTTCAAGGCTCACAGATTCTCTGCAGGAATCAAAAGAGCCTACTCATAACTGTTTTTGCCAATAACCAATCAACATTCCAATATATTAGAAATTTTAAAAAAGTAGTATTTTATTAATTATAAGATCTTATTACTAAGTATCTTACCCTTTATTAATTAGAATTGAAAGAATTGAACTAATGGAAATCAGGTTATTGTTGTAATCGCCAATAATATATTTCATTATATAAAATTATTGTCCACAAATTCCTCTTTAAAAAAATTTCAAGTCTTATTTTTTATATTAAGAAGTTGTTTTTATCCTTTTAAATATTGATTTTTGTTGTTTTTTTAACTTATAAGCATTATTCAATACTCTAACTGTTGTTTTTTGACTTGTATTAAATAAATATTATAAGTAAGTTTTTTCTAAGATTCTATATCTTTTTGATCTAGTATTAGTTTTTTATATAGAACTTCTATATAAGAACTATCTCTTCACAATGTGTGTGATCTTTATTTGATAAATATTATCTATATTACTTATAAGTAGTTAAATATTAATATTTTCCACATATAATTTTCCCATTGAATATTTATACATCTTATTATTATAACTGTCAGTGACTTTAACAATAATAGAATAATTTCAATATATTATAATTGTTGAGAGTTTCATTTTTATTAAACCATTCAATAATAATTAAATTTCTTATTTTTTAATAATCATATCAATTTGTGGTTATAATATTTAATTATATTATATTTTCTACTGAGGAAAGTCATAGTACTCTTGATATTTGTTACTATTTTAAAGAATTTCATAGAAAAACCTTCCAATATTAGAATATTTATTATATTTCCTCATAGTTAATTTCTTCAAGTCATTTAGCTACCATCCTACTTATGTAATAATTTTACTTGGGGCTATCCATTCCTTACCTGTTGAGCTATTTGAGAGCCTTTATGGATACTTTACATACCCATATAAGCCACAATGACATCAAATAACCTTGTTAAAATTCAAAACACTTACTTAATGTGAATACCCAAAATTCATGATCATTTTTCATAAGGAAAAAGATAAACAAATCTCCTTTAAGAAATTGAATCCATGGATTTAGGGCCAGATTTGCATTTTATACAAAAATTCACCTAAGGTAACCTAATAGGGATCTAAAGATAAAATTTAACCAAAAAGGTGTTCAAGAGGAAAGAACTTAAATACCTCATCATCAATTTCACGTGGAGAATTTGTGGAATTCTATTGCATTGTTACACCAAAATGAATGCATTTGAGAGCTCCAATGTTCAATATATAATGAAATTTATTATAGGAATTATCTTTAAAATTAGGACTACTGTAATTTCATGTAAATTCTTACTAATACCATAGTGACTAATTGTTTTAAATACTTAATTTTTATTTTTGATGTAAAAATAGCTAAGAGGGTAAAAATACAGCTAAGAGATAAAGGGTACCCTAGCTCGTGAGACCACTGAGGAATAGCCAGCCCAAGAGCTTTTTTCATGGCTGATGATGACCAAATAAGTGTCACAGGGGCTCTTCTAAGTGAAGAGGGCCTGGCACTGAGTAAACTGGGACTTACGTATTGAGGGCTCAGGATATGGTAAGAAAAGAATACACTGAGTAGTGTTAAGAGATGAATTACTAAATAAAAGAGTATAAGAAAAGCAGCAACAAATAATAAGAGTAAGAATAAAAGAGCCAACCACAAACAAGTCCAAGTCCACTGTTTCAACCTGTCAGAATGGAAAGAGAAGGGTTAATAAGGATATGGCCACCCAGCTCATACTGTAAAGGCAAAGACTAACTTAAAATTCAATAATTGTAATACCCCAAAAAATAAGGATAAGAGTAATTATAAAATAATAAATATACTAAATTAATGAACTGGGGAAAAATAACCAGGGGGGAGAAAGAGGGGCTGGTATATGTGAGAATCACCAGCCCTGATCGAGACAGAGAATTTTCTTGAGAAGATTTGATGATTGAATTGAGTCTGGCCAATACAGGTCCTGTATGGATGTACAGCATCTGTACAAGAGGAGTGGTGGTATTGAGTGATCATACAGTTTGGAAATGGTGTATCCAAACTTTATTGGGTAATTCCAACCTGTACAAGTATTGACAGGCTGTATTGAAGAACCAGACTGTATGCATGTTTCATCAAGGAAGATTGCTGAAACTTAATACTGATAAACACAATGGATTTGCTGGTTTGAGGTGTTTGAGTGGGTGTAAGTGTGAATACCCTTACCCCTGATTAGTGGTTGTTACAGTATCCCCCTCTTGAAACTGGTGGGCTCCTGAACACCATAATACCCTGCCACTTTTGAGTGGTATCTCAATATCCCCCCACTTTTTAAAATTCTCTTTTTAATCTTAATTCCCTCTTGACCATTATCCTGAAAATCCCCTCTTCATTTCTTCACTGTCCTACTTGATTTGAATGATCTTCCCCCTTCTTTTAACTTGAGTAAGTGCTTTAAACTTCAAAATATGCTTCTTCTTTGAAATCAGTCCTTTCCTTCCCTTGAAGGCATGGCCTTTTGGTTGTACCCCAAAATAAGTGCCATAGAGCTCTTCTTCTCAAACATTGATGGCCAATGGGTATATGTACATATACCTCATTGTGAAAGGGCCAGATTGATGTTTTGGCCATTCTTGCCTTGATTGTAATCCCTTCAAAAGTCCTCAAACAGGGGGTTCTTGTCCCCATTATACCTGAAAGTGCCTCAAAATTTGTTTTTTGGGCCCAATTGGCCCCACCTTTGATTTTGGGTCATGGCCCTTCCTATGGTGATTTTGGGTTCCTACGGTCTGTGGGGGCTATTGGAGGCCCCCAGGCCCAAAATGGGCCCCTGAGCCCAAATGTTCTGGGGCTTCAGGGGCCCCATGGCCTTGGCCAATTAGAGGGGTCCAGGACCATAAAGATTCTGACCTCCCCAAAGCTGCAGGGGAGGTCCTGGGTGGTGACTTCGGTCCAAAAGTGACATTGACTCACCACCTTAAGGACTTTGAGGGGAGCCATCATTGACTTATGGTCCCCACTTCCTTGAGGGCATTTTTCTTCAGACTTGAAGTGATTGGATCTGAATTTTGAATCTTCTGCTTGCCTACTCCTTAGTCATGAGATCCAAACTGACTGAACTCCCTTAATATTCCCTTTCTGCACCACCATCATCTGTCCTTCATGGTTCTGGCATTCTCAGTTGATTTTCTTTGCCATCAAAGGCTTCTTCTGGTCATTTTGATCCCACCCACATTTATGATGTTTATAAGGCAGCTGAAGGCTTGATCCTGCTTGTACTGATTTTTTGGTGAAGGGAAAGGATTTTTTTGAACATTACAATCCCAGATCTTCAAAATTCCACTACTGTTTCATTGGGAAGAAGCCATGATTCCGTACTAGGAAGCAAGCTTCCAATGTCAGGAGGTATTCATGGAGTAAGAAAGATAGGCCATTTGAAAAAGAGTTCCCAGTTCCTGAGGCTCCTACTCTTTATGATACTTCACCGTATTATGCTTGTAAGTGAATTGATTTTATTGCTTGAATGGATACTGACATCTTGATTCAGTGACTTGTTCTAGGCAAAGGGATGTGGCCAGGTGGCCTAATGTTGGATAGCCCATTCCAGTTGGTGGTAGGCCAATATATTCTAGCTCAGAACTCCCAATTTCTAGAATCAATACTGAAGGCATAGTGAAAAGGATTAGACAAATTGCTGATTCCCCACCTGATACAGATGCTGAAAGTAGTGATGAGTTGGATTTTGAAGAAGCTGAGGTGATTCCCCATTCTTCTGGTCAACCATCCAATGATTCCCCTTCCCAGCCTCCTGCCAAGATATTCCAAAGCCAAGTCATCCCCAGTACCCCCAGAAACTTCCAACCCACTCTTGCTACAATTCCTACTTCCATTCCTCCTGCTTCACCACACTCTTCCCACACCAGGCCTGCCTTGAATCCAGAAGTAAGACCATCCCCCATCCAACAATCCAGGAACTCACACATGGTAAACTCCCAACAACTCCAACTTGTGGCCAGTACCAGTAGAAGAAGAGATGAGCTTTCTCCTTTTCCATTTCCTGCCGCCCAAGTGTTTCAGCGTAGGGATCAATGGCCTATCTAAGCTACAAGAGAAGAACCAAATACAGCAAGTGATAGTATGAATTCTGTGGCCAGGCTATTTAGGAGGGTTGATAGAAATAGTAGGGAGGTTATTATGTATGCTAACCATAGGAATATTCCAGGGACTGCTTCTGAGGAGATGGTTGCAAAATTTGCCTGGTATGAAGATGAGTTGATTAATGATTTCCAGAGAACTTTTGACTATTTGGGTAGAGATAACTAGTTTTCTTTTCCTTGTTTGTGTTTGGTTTGAATTCTATCCCCACTCTTATACTACTAAAAATAAATGGAACCTCCCAATACATGATTTGAGGGGTATGCTGCTGTTTGTTTAAAGAAATGAAAGAAATATACAAGTAAAGAAAAGAAAGAAAATGAGAGAAAAGAAAACAAAGGAATTCCTGAGGTTGTCCTTATTTTGGTGAGTTGCTTGACTTTCTGGCCACAAATTGTCTGAAAGATAAAAACCAAGCATTTGATGCTCACAGAGTGGCCAAGGTGATGTTTTACAGGAAGTAGAACCCTCAGGGATGCATACGAGGAGATGGAATTTACTTTCTTAACTTCCACTCCCCACCAAGCACCGTAAAACAGATAAATTTGCCATAATTAACTTTTAAGTATTGAATGTCTTTAATAAATATTATTTGCATAAGTTGGAAAATAATATAAAGGTAAAAGATAGAAGAAAGAAGTAATTTGGCCATATCTTGATGAAAGGGCAAATTTGAGGGGATTGATGTTGCAAGGACTTCTGAATCGGTCCAAAGAGTTTACAAGTTCTCACTAAGTGGCCAAGGTGATTCTTACAACAACATTTGGGTAGAATACCCCCTTAAAGGTGCATGCCAGCAGAGGAACTTACTTTCATAACCTCTTTTCCCCACCAAGCACCATAAACATTCAAACTCTTGAGGTACTTGGACCAGGCTTGTGTGGATACAATGAATGGAAATCCTTGACAAGGTCTGGCAAGTTGGTAAGATTGGAAGCTGGTTCCCAGGTTGTTCTTTCTGGGTCTTCACTGAATCCTTTCCACTCTACAAGATACCATAATTTACCTCTTTTGAGCTTGGAGTGTAAGGTGTGGATATGAAACTTTGATTAAAAATCAAGTACTTTTCCTGTCCTCAAAATTTGTATAAGGTAAAATTCAATTAAAAATAGTATGAAATATTATTTTTAAGAGAAAACACGCCAATTTTATTGTTTATAGCTTTATTAGTATAAAACAATAATATTATAAAAATTTATTGTTTTACCAACAATAAAAAATTATCCAAAAAATACTCTACAAGAGATATTTTAAGGCTGCAAAAGAAATTTCTTTAAGAGCAATTTCAATTGGAATTAATTGAGCAAAGAACTGCAAGCAATTAATTAAAGAACAAAGTCTTTAAAAAGAATATTAAAGAGAAAACACGCCCAAAAGTGACCAGAGTGAATTTGGAAACAAAGTGACAAAGTTTTACAGTGATGAAAGATGCTTTAATTCACTTTTGGGGTGGTTCAGGGGTAAAAATGATTATAAGAGTTACAAACAATGATTATAATGATTTTTTCACGTGGTTAAATGGATTAAAATGATTTAAAAATGGTGGTTGGAATCTTTGATTGATTGGTTTAACAGTGTTTAAACTAATTAATAAAAGGAAAAGATTCTAACATGAAGAGAAAAGTGGGGCAAAGAAGACATTCTTTTATAGCCATCAATTCTCTTACTCCAAAAGTAAAATTTACTCTTGTCAGTCGTGAAAAACAGTCTTACAATAGAAAAGCCAATTATGGCGTCATTGAACCCTAGTTTAGACCAAAAAGGGCTGGTTTAAGCCATTTTAGACCCTTAAATCAGCCATTACTATAGCAATACCAGGCCTAGAGCCTTCAAAACACGTCAGAATGTGTGTAATAGGCGTAGAAACCAGTTAAAACTGTTTTTACTATGGTTGTTTTATCTTAAGGGTAGTTTTACCCTCTTGGCAACAGCTAAAACTACCCCAGTTGGTATCAAAACCTCATCATCAATTGAGTCCACAGACCCTGTAACTCAATTCCAGGCAAAAAGTGATGAAATTTTGTGTGAATTTTGACATCCCACGCCTGTCAGCAAGGATTTTGGGGGTCTAGCTCCCCCTTAGAGCTGGAGTTCCTTTCCCCCCCCAAATTTAATCTTTCCAATTTATTTTTCCTTTAATTCCTCATCATGTATTATACTTATAATTTACATATGTAATTCAATTCAATTGTACAGTACAATACAGTAATAATTGACACCTCATATGTAAATCAAAGCTCACTTATGTAATACACGTGCACATTTTGACATTTCAATTGAATTCAATTGAAAATACTTCAATTCCTCATAACTTCTAAACTAAACACAACACCTCAATTTTAACACAAAAATTGATGGGTAACACCACATGTGGTGTGAATTAAATTAAGGTTTTGAGGATTTTCAACTTTTGTATTGAAAATACTAAAAACTTAATTTAAGCTTATTTAGAGTTGAGTTACAAGAATTTCACTCAGAGGTGACCCCACCTGATTTTTTATGAGGAATCCAATGGTGAAATAATTTTTATGTATTTATTTATTGGATCAAAAGTTATAATAATTTTTATTTAACTTTTTTCCAAATTTATTTATTTTTTCACAGTTTTGTTAAAATTTCATTTTTACTTAATTTTTTCAAGTATAAATGTAATTTTATACTTATAAAATTTAATGCATTTTTATTTTCAAATTGTAATTAATTTTTTTATTTCTAATATAATTTTATATTTATATTTTGATTTTTATTTTAATAATATAAATAAATTTATTTTATTTATATTAATATGTTATTTTTTATATTTGTGGTCTTTTGGGTATATGAAATTACCTCTAAGGCTCACATGGAGTCCAGAACCTGGGCCACTTCCAATTCTTCTTGCTCCTCCACTAGAACTGGTGGTGGTGGCAATTGATGACTGTTTGGGATACTTGACTGCTTGACTGGTTCTAGTAAGGACACATGGAATACAGGGTGAACTGACTTCCATTGTTGGGTCAACTTGAGGTGATATGCATGACTTCCAACCTTCTTAATGACCTCAAAGGGTCCCACCCATCTTTCTGAAAGTTTTTTGGTCAGTCTTGTAGTCTTGATGTTCTTGGAAGCTAGCCATACCTTATCCCCAGGTTGGTAATCAGGTGGAATTGACCTATTTCTATCTGCATACTTCTTGTATCTCCTTATTGCTGACTATAATTCTTCTTCAAAAACTTGCTGTACTGATTGGAGTTTTGTTGATAACTTTCCAGAAGGTGAGTCTTGAGAAATCTGGATTGAGTCAAAACTGGAATTTCTTCCATAAATGTCAAAAAAAGGGGATTGCTTTGTTGATGAATGTTCTGCATTATTGTAGGCCAATTCAGCCAGAGGGATCCAGGTGTGCCAGTAATATTGATGGTAACTGACATACATCCCAAGATACTGTTTTAGAATCTGATTTACCCTCTCTGTCTGTCCATCTGTTTCAGGATGAAAAGCAGTTGAAAGATCTCTTGATATATTGAGCTTCTGACATAAATTGGTCCAGAATGATGAAACAAATAAAGATCCTCTATCACTGATGATGCTGACTGGAAGGCCATGTTTGGAAAAGACATGGATAATAAAGAATTGAGCTAATTCCAGAGCAGTGATTGTTCCATAAGCTGGAATGAAGATTGCCATTTTTGATAACCTGTCCACAACTACTAGAGCTTAATCAAAGTTGTTTTACAAGGCCAATTGAGTGATAAAGAGCTCCAAGGACCAGATGGAATTTGAAGAGTCTTGAGTAATTCAAACTTCTTATGATGAATGTTCTTGTTTCTTGAGCATTGCTGACATGAGGACACATAGTCGTTAATGAATTGATTCATACCAGCCCAATAAAAGTCCCTCTTGATGAGCTTGAGGGTCTTCTCCTGGCCAGGGTGGCCAGCCAACAGTGAGTCATGATGCTTTTGAAGAATATTGAGTTGGATTTCTTCATTGCTTGGGATTACCACTCTATCTTTGAATGATAATAACTTGGCTTGAGGTTCAAGAGAATAATCTGTAACTGATTCACCTCTTGCTAGCTGCTTGAGTATTTCTTTATAGTCTTTGTCTTTCCATACTTCTGTTTGAATCTTTTCAAATAAATCTGAGAATATTTCCACTTTAATTGAGAAGAGTATTGACTCTTGAATTCTATCTTGCTTGATTACTTGATTAAAATTCTGAGGATTCTTGCTAATAAAGTGCACCCCCCTCTCTGGGTACACATCATCCCAATGTGACAAGGCATCTGGTAAAGGGGCCAGCCTGCCTGGGCGGTAAGTGATAGTGAAATGAAACTCAGAAAGAAATTCAGCCCAACAGGCTTGAAAATGAGTAAGAATTTTGGAAGACATAAAATACTGAAGAGAAGAGTGGTCTGTCAAGACTTCAAAAGAATCGCAAAGAGAAAGAAGAAAAGCTCTCCAGAGCTTGATAGCCCAATTGTGAGCCTTGAGGTATATTTTACATACCCAAATAGGCCACAATTATCTTAAAAATAAATTCTGAGCTATGCATAACCCATAACTCATGCATATATTCAAAATTCATCATTTTGGATTCCAGAAAAGATGAATAACTTCTTATTGAGTACGTAAATCCATGGATATAAGGCCAGATTTGGATTCTACAAAGAAATTAACCTAGGGTAGCTCCATAGAGTGAATAAGCTCAAATCAACTCTTTGAGGTGGTAATATGGAAAATACTTCAATACCACATGAAAGATCTGTGAAAAGTTTTGTTTTTCTCTATTTCATGCCCAAATAATGGGAATGTGAGAAATCCCATGTTACATACACACTAAGAATAGTGTTATGCATGTTTTGAGCACTTGATATTATGGTATTTGTACATGCACTTTTGGTACACCCATAGTGGATATCTCACTTGAAGCTTAAAATTCTATTTTGACATGAAAAATGGGCAAGGGGGGCCAACAGACATCAAAGAGAGCCAGGGGACCCAGCTTCTGAGGCCTCTGAGGTGTGGACAGCTTCAAAGCTTGGATCCATGGCTGATCTTGGCCCAATTAGTGAGCTAAAACCTTTTGGGAGCTTGGTTACCAGGTTACAACTACAGTAAATTATAAGAAAATAGCAAATAACCTGCTGTTTTGACATGCCAAGGAGGTAAAGAGCAACTTAGACTCCTGTAACCATGTCAAATATTAATTACTTACAATGGATAAACCCCAAAAGATTAATTAAAACCCTTTTTGGACTAGTATCCATTGATTTACCTCATAGCAACCAGCCATACACTGCTATTTGCAATTCTACATAGAATTGAGGTAAAAACTTCAAAAATTCATTAAAAATACAATTATTAATTAATCTTTCTGAAACCCTCAGGACAAATTAGGAACTGTATGATTCATTTAAAAACCCAAAAAATATACTTTTATATGTAAAATTCAAAGTTTCACTTACAGTCCATTTTTGATGATTCAATGTGAAACACAGAATCTTTAAAAATTCACAGAAAATAAATTCTGTGATTAAATTTCCAGTAAAGTTGATAGCTTTGAGAAATCAATGATAACTCTGGAATAAGAGAAGATTTACAGTCATTACTCTTTTCATTCATAACCATAAATGGGTTGATAGTCACGTAAAAACCTCAATTGAGTAATTATGATAATCTTACGTGATAAAAAAGTGATGCAATCAATAATCCAAAAAGTTTTAGTGTTTTCTCACTCACTGGCTTTTCAGTTTGCTCCATAGAATGCCTCTGTGAGCTGTCTTAGACTTAAAATAGGCATCCTCTTGCTGTTTTTTCCACATCATCACATTATTATGTTATACCTTTATTACCAAAAAGGAAGTATTAGTTAAAACTATTTCTTAAGTGCTTTATTCTTTCAGAAATCAATCAGAAAGACATGAAATCATAGAAATCAACTATAATTTGTTGTAATGCTGTTATAAATCAGTTTTGATCCATTAAAT
The DNA here is from genome assembly GCA_023105745.1 of Austropuccinia psidii. Classification (NCBI taxonomy): domain Eukaryota; kingdom Fungi; phylum Basidiomycota; class Pucciniomycetes; order Pucciniales; family Sphaerophragmiaceae; genus Austropuccinia; species Austropuccinia psidii. The sequence continues at coordinate 10,169,987 of JALGQZ010000005.1, read as the reverse complement.
CCACAATTCCATGTCAAATTTGTCCACTATTATCATCTAAAAGGTTCATTGGATTAATAGTGAGTAATTTATCTCAATTATTAAAGTTTTTCTCTAGTAATAGTTTTCTTCAAGAATTATCTTTATAATTATTCTTGTAGAAGATAATTATATATATTAAGATAAATTTCTTATTTTAATGAAAGAAGTTACTATTTTTAAATTCTTCTTGTAATTGATTCTTGTAGACAATTACTGCTTACTGTTATAATCACTAGTAGTGTATAACACGTAAAATGCATAACTCTTTAATTATTTAATTGTGGTTATAATAATTTCTTATTATTATACTACATAAGAACAGTCATAGTACTGTTGATTAATAGTAATATTATCACAGTTTCATTGACACATCTTACACCAAACTATGCCAAGGAGTTCCTTGTCATGAACTTCATAATCCAGCTCAGCTGGGGGAAGCTTGAGACTATAAAATGCAATGGGCTGCTTTCCCGAGTCATTCACCTGACTCAGTACAGCACCCAAGGCATAATCAGAAGCATCAGTCTCTACAATAGTTGGTAGAGAAGGATTGAAATGAGAAAGGTTAGAAGCAGTGGTGAATGCTTCTTTGAGTATTTGAAACTGACCAAGAGCTTCCTCATTGAAGATAAAAGGAGAGTCTTTTTTGAGAAGGGAAGTGAGAGAAATGACTTTTCTGGAGTAATTTTTAATGAAGCAACAATAGAAATTGGCAAAGCCAAGAAAGGATTGAAGAGCCTTGATGTTCTTTGGCTGAGGCCAATTGAGGATTTGCTGAACTTTAGAAGAATCCATCTTGAGGCCATCACTTGACACAACATAGCCCAAGTATTCCACACTTGAGGCATGAAATACACATTTAGAGGCTCTGGCAAACAAATCATTGTCCCTCAGTCTTTGCAGGACAGAATACATGTTTGACATGTTCCTCCTCAGAACTGGAAAAGACCATAATATCATCTAAATAAACTACAACAAACATATCCAAGAATTCTGCAAAGATGTCATTCACAAGATTCCGGAAAGATTCTGGAGCATTGGTAAGGCCAAACGGAATAACCAAACACTCATAACTACCATATTTGGTTCTGAAGGCAGTTAAGTGCTCATACCCCTGTTTTATTCTCAGGAGATTATATGCACCACACAGATCTATCTTTGAGAAGATGGTCGAACTGTTGAATATTGTAATAATATGTTTCATAGGAGGCACAGGATATCTGTTCTTCCTACTGACAGAATTAAGTTTGCAGTAGCCACCACACAAACAAAGACCTCCATCCTTTTGCTTAATTAAAAGGACAGGTGCTCCTTTTGAAGAGGAGCTTGGCCTAATGAAACCTTTCTCTACATTCTCTGAAATGTAGGCCCACAGTGTTTCTGACTCTTGATTTGATAATGAGTAGATAACACCAACTAGAGGTATAAGACCCTCCAATTTGATATGGTGATCACAGGCGCGGTGTGGAGGAAGTTTCTCTTCTTTCACCTTGGAGAATACATCCAAATATTGGTGATGAGCAGGAGGGACTACCTTCAACACAGTTACAATTTCTTCCCACTCTTCCTCCTCATCCCACTGCTCCTCCAGGGAGGCATGAAAAGATAAGGGAGGAAGGTCCATATCCCCATGAAAGAGATGAAGTGAAGATATAGCAACATCTTCTGCAACATCTTTTATCTCTTTGAAGACCTCATCTCTTGATTTAAGTAATGAATGAGATGGCATGATGGAAGGGCTATGGAAAGAAGAAAGAAGGGAAGGTGTTCTAAGCTCACCAACCAGAGCAAAACTGTTAACAGCAGTGGCCAAGGCATTACTAGCAGAATATCTAATACCACTAGGATACTTATGACTAGAATCATGAGGGATCAATCCATCTTTCCAATCAATAATGAGATTAAAATGGTATAGGAAATCATAGCCCAATATCAGGTCTTCTCATTTGGGTAAATCTACGATAAAAAAAGTCCCATTCAAAGCTTTGGAATGAAGGCAAGTCAACTACCCACTTGGTATAATGGGTGATGAACAAGGAAGGCGATTCATTTGAATCCAGAATGAAAAGAGAAATCTTTTCAGGGAGCTCTGACATAGTCAATGAGTACTTGAGAAGAAAATTCTTTGCAATAAAGAAGTTTGTAGCACCAGAATCAATGAGAATACTATAAAAAATATCAGAGACAGAGAAGAAAATGAGAAAATCTAAAGATTTCTTGACACTAGTATTCAGAGTGCACAATTGTGCTCTTGAAGGAAATAAGTTAGAACCATTGAACACATCATGATTCCCACTCAGGATTTGCCCTGCTTGATAGGGATTCCTCTTGATGACCCAGGTGTAACAACCACTAACCAGGGGTAAGGGTATTCATCAATACACCCACTCAAACACCTCAAATCAGCAGATCCAGTATCTGCATCAGCATTCAGTTTCAGAAATCTTCATTCTGAAACATCCATACAGCTTGGTACATCAATACAGCCTGTCAATACCTGTACAGGTTGGATTCACCCAATACAGTTTCAATACACCAGCATGAAACTGTATGATCACTCAAATACACCACACCTCTTGTAAAGGTTCTGTACAGATTTACAGGACCTGTATTGGCCAGACTCAATTAAATAATTCAATCCTCTCATGAAAATTCTTCCTCTGGATCAGGGCTGGTGTTTCTCACATATACCAGCCCCTCTGTCTCCCCCCTGGGGACTTTTCCCCAGTTAATTAATTTAGTTTATTTATTATTTTATGAATATTATTATCCTTATTTTTGGGTATTATATTTATTTAATATTAAGTTAGTCTTTGCATTTTTCTCTTTGCCTGTACAGTATGAGCTGGGTGGCCATATCCTTATTAACCCTTCTCTTTCCATTCTGACAGGTTGAAACAGTGGACTTGTACTTGTTTGTGGTTGTCTCTTCTATTCTTTTATTCTTATTCTTTTTGTTGCTGCTTTCTTATATTCATTCTTTTAATAATTCATCTTTAACACTCTTAAGTGTATCCTTTCTTACCATATCTTTGAGCCCTCCATAAGTGAGTTCCAGGCCCTTTTCACTTCAAAGAGCCCCTGTGACATTAAATTAATTAACTCATAATGATTCTTTCTTTTCATTCTTTTATAATCATTTCTCTCATTCATTAATTATGACTTCTTAATGATTATGATTTTCTCTCTAATCAATTTTCATCTCATTCTTTTCATTTATATGAAAATTGATTCTTTCTTCTTTCTTAATCATTGCTGACCATTTCATCACTTCATTTTATCTCTTCAAATCAATTTTTTCTGTGTTCTCATTCAGGTCTTATTTAGGATTTATTGATTGGTTTAATTGATTGGATTATTCATTGGGATTCATTGGGTTTATTGATTCAGCAATTCAGGATTTTTCATTTGGATTGGATTGATTGACTTTGAATTCTCAAGATATTTCATTGAACCTCAAGAATTGATTTTGATTATTGATTGATTTTGACTCATCAAGATATTTGAAGTGATTTCTGAAGATTTTGAATTGATTGATTGATTCCTCAAGACCTTGATTCATATTGAAGACACTGATTTATTGATTGATTGAATATTGATTGACTTTTAATTTACTCAAGATTAGTGATATTTGATTTGAATTTGATTTATTGTTGATTATTGATTGAATTGATTGTTTGTTGATTGAAGTTGATTTCACCTCAAGAATTGAATTGATTCCTCAAGACTCATCAAGATTTTATTGTGATTGATTTGGCCAAGTTTTGATTTCTGTTCTCAATACCATCAAGTTTATTTTATTCAACTTCTGTTCATAATGGCAGTTCAGCATAGTCCCCCAGAAAAGAACACTAGATCCCAAAGAATTCTAGCTGTTCTCACTCGTACAGCAAGGGCTCCTCTTGACCACACACCATCAGTTCATCAACTGAGTGCAAGCTTGGACAGAGGACCACCAATGGAAGGAGAAGCACCCTCAAGAAGAGGTGGAACAAAATCTAGAAGATCAAGATCCTTTTCTGGACGGTTGGGTGGCTACCCTGGCATGTCTGAAGGTGCAAGAGCAAGATTAGGGGAAGTTGAAGATGAAGAGGGGGAAGAGTCTGTGGAAGAGGAAGATTCTGGGAGACTGAAGTGGCAGATGCCTTGGCAAATTCTCCAGAGGTGCCTCAGGGTTCTAATCTAGCCCTTTCTACTAAACCTCTTGTCTCTCAAACTGATCCAAGTCTCCTCAAGATGATGGAGCATATGACTCAATTCATGGGGCAACTCACTCAAGCAGTTGCTCCCAGGGGCAATTCCAAAGCCCCTGCTTTCAAGACTCCATCAATGAAGGCACCTGATTCTTTTGATGGTACTCAAGCTCATAAATTGAGAGGATTTATCCAATCCTGTCAATTAATCTTCCATAATGATCCAGCAAATTTCTTCTCTGACAGGAAGAAAGTTCTTTACTAAACTTCTTTTCTCACTGGTAGAGCTGGAAAGTGGATTGAACCCTATCTCTCAAATATTTCCAATGAAGACCCTTCCTACCTCCTCAATAATTGGCCATTATTTGAATCTCAATTACTTACTCTGTTTGGTGACACCAATGAAGTCAGGAAAGCTGAACAAGAGTTGAACAATTTGTGGATGAAGGAAAGTGGTCATGTATCCTTGTACATTTCTGATTTCAGAAGCTTAATGTCAAGAATTGGAGATTGGGGTGAAAGAGCTTATATCCATGTTTACAGAAGAGGATTGGCATCAAGATTATTGGATCAGTTGGCTTCTCACCCTGGAACTTTTGATACTCTTCAAGAACTTATGAATGTCACTTTAGAATTAGACACAAGATTTCATGAGAGGCAAAAAGAAAAGGGGGGAAATCAAGAGAAGAAGCCTCCAGTCAATGGATCCAATCAATCTAGGCCTCCTCAAAACTCATCTTCAAAGAGGCCTCACCAGAAGAAGAACAAGAAGGGAGAGAAGTTCCAATCTTCAAAGGACAAGCCTCATGCTGCTCTCCTCAATAAGGACAATAAATTAAGGGTGTTGGTAAACACACGTAAGCTTTTAGTAAAAACACGTAAGCCCTTACGTGTTTTTACCATAAACTTACGTGTTTTCACCAAATTATGGCCAAAACATGTAATTTTATGGTAAAAACACGTAAGTAACCTAATTTTTTTATAAAAATTCCTCAGGCTCATTTTTGAGAATTTTTAACATTTTTTTTGCCATATTTTTTCCAACATGGGATGTGAAGGTCCCCAAATTTTTTCAATTTTTTTTTGCCCAATTTTTCTATTTTGGGCAATTTGGTAAAATGGCCCATTTTTTTGAAAAAATTCATTAAAAATGTTCCCACTTATGAATTTCAATAATTTTTTTTTAAAATAAAGGTGAGAATGTTGAGAATAATAAACCAGAAGCCCAACATTTTGGTATTTTTTTTGCAAGAACATTTGTAGGCCCAAAAAGTCCATGTTTTTTGATGTTTTTTTGTTCATGTTTGTAATTAAATTGAAAATGCCATTTATGACATAAATTGAATTCAAAATGTAATTTATGATGGGTGGAAGTTAAAGTTTGATTTTTGGCATTAACAGTGCCATTTATCACATCAAAAGTGCCATAAATAGCATCACTAATGACATAATAATGCCATAAATGGCATCAAGAATGACATACAGATGCCATTTATGGCCAGAAAATTGGCATAAATAGCATTACAGCAATGCCATAAATTGAATTTAATGGCCTTGACAATGCCATTTATGCATTTAAAAATGCCATAAATGGCCTTAAAAATGGCATTAATGGCCTTAACATTGGCCTTAAAAATGGAATTAATGGCCTTAACTATAACATAAATGGCATCAAAAATGCCATTTATGGAATCAAAAATTCCATTTGTGGCATTACATAAATGGAATTAACAATGCCATTTATGGTGTTACATAAATGGCATTATGCCATTTATTGCATTGATAATGCCATTCATGGTATTAGTAATGCCATTAATGGCATTGTTAATGTGGCATTATTAATGCCATTTATGGCATTAATGGCATAAGAAATGTTGCATTTTTGATGCCACAAATGGCATTGTTGATTCCATAAATGGCATTAATGGCATCAATAATATTTCATTGATAATGCCATTAATGGCACTGTTAATACCATTAATGGCACTGTTAATACCATTAATGGCACTGTTAATACCATTAATGGGACTGTTAATGCCATTTATGGCAGTGTTAATGCCATTTATGGCAGTGTTAATGCCATTGATGGCACTGTTAATACCATTAATGGCACTGTTAATGCCATTGATGGCACTGTTAATGCCATTCATGGCAGTGTTAATGCCATTTGTGGCACTGTTAATGCCATTTATGGCACTGTTAATGCCATTTGTGGCACTGTTAATGCCATTTATGGCACTGTTAATGCCATTTGTTATGGCATTTTTAATGCCATTTATGGCACTGTTAATGCCATTTATGGCATTAATGGCATCAGAAATATTTCATTTATAATTCCATTAATGGCACTGTTAATGCCATAAATGGAATTTTTAATGGCACAAATGGCATTAATGGCATCATATATGCCATAAATAGCCATATTTCATTCAAAAACCATCCCTTACGTGTTTTTACCATACAATTATGTGTTTTTACCAATTGATGGTAAAAACACGTAAGTTTTTAGTAAAAACACATAAGCTCTTACGTGTTTTTACCAATTTGCTTACGTGTTTTTACCAATACCCTAAATTAATTGGTTCTGAAAAGGAGAGGAGGATTAAAGAGGGGTTGTGTACTTATTGTGGTGGAAAGCACCCAATTGAAAAATGCTTCAAGAGACCTCAGAACAAGCCTGGGTCATCATCAAGAGGCTTCCCTAGCAAGCAGGGAAATGCCTGAGTGGGGATCATGATGTGTTCAATGATTCTCACTTATTTCCTTCAAGAGCACAATTGTGCACTCTGAATACTAGTGTCAAGAAATCTTTAAAATTTCTTATTTTCTCTTCTGTTTCTTTTTTTTATAGTATTCTCATTGATTCTGGTGCTAAAAACTCTTTTATTGCAAAGAATTTTGTTCTCAAGTACTCATTGACTCTGTCAGAGCTCCCTGAAAAGATTCCTCTTTTCATTCTGGATTCTAATGAATCCCCTGCCTTGTTCATCACCCATTATACCAAGTGGGTAGTTGACTTTACTTCCTTCCCAAGCTTTGAATGGGACTTCTTTATGATAGATTCACCCAAGGGAGAAGACCTGATATTGGGCTATGATTTCCTTTACCATTTTCATCCCATTATTAATTGGAAAAATGGATTGATCACCTATGATTCTAGTGGTATTACTCCTTCTACTAGTAATGACTTAGCCACTGCTGTCAACAGTGTTGCTCTGGTTGGTGAACTTAAGACACCTTCCCTTCCTTATTCTGTCCATACCCCTTCCATCATTCCCTCTTGGTAATTACTTCCATTAAGAGATGAAGTCTTCAAAGAGATAAAGGATGTTGGAGAAAATGTTGCCATATCTTCACTTCATATCTTTCAAGGGGATATGGACCTTCCTCCCTTATCTTTTCATGCCTTCCTGGAGGAGCAGAGGGATGAGGAGGAAGAGCCAGAAGAAACTGAAACTGTGTTGAAGGTAGTCCCTCCTACTTATCACCAATATTTGGATGTATTTTCCAAGGTGAAAGCAGAGAAACCTCCTCCACACTGCACCTGTGATCACCATATTGAATTGGAGGGTCTTCTACCTCCAATTGGTGTTATCTACTCCTTATCAAATAAAGAGTCAGAAACACTATGGGCCTACATTTCACAGAATGTAGAGAAAGGCTTCATTAGACCAAGCTCCTCTTCAACAGGAGCACCTGTCCTTTTTGTTAAGAAAAAGGATGGAAGTCTTTGTTTGTGTGTTGATTATGGCAAACTTAATTCTGTTACTAGGAAGAACAGGTACCCTGTTCCTCCTATGAACCAGCTCCTTACCGTATTCAACAGTTCCCCTATCTTCTCCAAGATAGACTTGTGTGGTGCATATAACCTTCTGAGAATAAAAGAGGGGGATGAGCACTTAACTGCCTTTAGAACCAAATATGGCAGTTATGAGTATTTGGCCATGCCATTTGGTTTGACCAATGCTCCTTCTTCTTTCCAGAATCTAGTAAATGATATCTTTGCAGATTTCTTGGATGTGTTTTCTGTGGTTTATTTAGATGATATTATGGTCTTTTCCAGTTCTGAGGAGGAACATGTGAAACATGTGGCCTCTTTCCTCCAAAGACTGAGGGACAATAATTTGTTTGCCAAAGCTTCCAAGTGTGTATTCCATGCCTCAAGTGTGGAATACTTGGGCTATGTTGTTTCAAGTGATGGCCTCAAGATGGATTCTTCAAAATCTCAGCAAATCCTCAATTGGCCTCAGCCCCAAAACATCAAGGACATTCAATCTTTTCTTGGCTTTGCCAATTTTTATCGTTGTTTCATTAAAAATTATTCTAAAAAAATCACTTCTCTTACTTCCCTCCTTAAAAAAGAGTCTCCTTTCATCTTCAATGAGGAAGCTCTTAGTCAGTTTCAAGCACTCAAAGAAGCTTTCACCTCTGCTCCTATCTTATCTCACTTCAATCGTTATCTACCTACCATAGTAGAGACTGATGCTTCTGATTATGCTTTGGGTGCTATACTGAGCCAGGTGAATGACTCAGGAAAGCACCCCATTGCATTTGATAGTCGCAAGCTTCTCCCAGCCAAGCTGAACTATGAAATTCATGACAAGGAACTCCTTGGCATAGTTTGGGCTCTCAAGCGCTGGAGAGCATTTCTTCTTTCTCTTTCCAATTCTTTTGAGGTCTTGACAGACCACTCTTCCTTGCAGTATTTTATGTCTTCCATAGTTCTTACTCGTTGTCAGGCCCGTTGGGCTTAATTCCTTTCAGAATTTCACTTCACTATCACTTACCACCCAGGCAGGCTGGCCACTTTGCCAGATGCCTTGTCACATCAGGACAACGTGTACCCAGAGAGGGGAGTGGACTTCATCAGAAAAAATCCTCAAAATTTTCATCAAGTAATCAAGCAAGATGGAATTCAAGAGTCAAGATTCTTTTCAATCAAAGTGGAAGTGCTTTCAGATTTAGTTGAAAAGATTCAAAAAGAAGTATGGCAAGACAAAGACTATAAAGAAATACTCAAGCAGATATCAAGAGGAAAATCAATTCCAGATTATTCTCTTGAACCTCAAACCATCTGTTATTATTCAAAGATAGAGTGGTAATCTGTCACAGCCAAGGAGGCAGGGGCATTACCAATCATCTTCAACAATCATTACTTCATTGATACCTCAAAACCCAATCAGCAAGGGGGTTTCATTCAACATTCTCGAAATACAGCTTTCAGACCTCAATACAGTTTCATACAGGCAAGACCCAAATACAGGCCTGTAATCAATACAGGCGCAAATACCTGTATTGACTGTATAACCTGTATTGGATTCACCAATACAGGATTCAATCCCACATCCAACTTCTTCCAGCATACAGACAAGTATGTCAACACTCAAACTCCAAGGCTGGTATTTCTCACATATACCAGCCCCTCTTCATCCGCCTGGGGCTTTTTCCCCCAGTTAATTAAAATATTGGATTTATTATTTAATACTATTTTATTTCTCATTAAGAAATATTATTTTATTATTTATTAAGTTAGTCTTTGCCTTCCCTCACCTGTTCAGTAGAGTCCTGGTGGCCATATCTTATATTAATCCTTTTCTCTTTTCTGAACAGGTTGAAACAGTGGTACAGGGTTATTTGTGGTTTTCTCTTTATTATTGCTTTTGTTTTTCTCTCATATCTTTTTATACTTATTATTTTATGACTAGGAATTTATCCTCCTACTCCATTACTATTATTATTTGAGTATTTAATTCTGAGCCCTCCATAAGTAAGTCTGTTCACTGAGTGCCAGGCCCTCTTCATTTCAAAGAGCCCCTGTGACATAATCCCAAGCAATGAAGAACTTCAACTCAATATTCTTCAAAAGCTTCATGACTCACCTTTGGCTGGCAATCCTGGCCAGGAGAAGGCCCTCAGGCTCATCAAGAGGGAATTTTATTGGGCTGGCATGAATCAATTCATCAAGGACTATGCATCCTCATCTCAGAAATATTCAAGAAACAATAACATTCATCACAAGAAGTTTGGACTACTCAAGCCTCTTCAAATTCCATCTGGTCCTTGGAATTCCTTATCAATGGCCTTTATCACTCAATTGCCCTTGTCAAACAACTTTGACTCAATTCTAGTAGTTGTGGACAGGTTCTCAAAAATGGCAATCTTCATTCCAACTTATGGAACAATCACTGCTCTGGACTTAACTCAAGTTTTCATTAGTCATGTATTTTCTAAGCATGGCCTTCCAGTCAGTATTGTCAGTGATAGAGGATCTTTATTTGTTTCATCATTTTGGACTCAATTATGTCAGCAGCTCAAGATATCAAGAGATCTTTCAACTGCTTTTCATCCTGAAACAGATGGACAGACAGAGAGGGTAAATCAGATTATAGAACAGTATCTTTGGATGTATGTCAGCTATCATCAAGATGACTGGTACAGCTGGCTCCCTCTGGCTGAATTTGCCTATAATAATGCAGAACATTCATCAACAAAGCAATCACCTTTTTTCACCATTTATGGAAGAAATCCCAGCTTTGACTCAATCCATATTTCTCAAGATTCACCTGCTGGAAAGTTATCAACAAAACTCCAATCAGTACAGCAAGTTGTCAAATAAGAATTAGAGTCAGCAATAAGGAGATTCAAGAAGTATGCAGATAGAAATAGAGCAATTCCACCTGATTTCTAACCTGAGTACAAAGTATGGCTAGCTTCCAAGAATATCAAGACCACAAGACCCACCAAGAAATTATCAGGAAGATGGTTGGGACCTTTTGAAGTTCTGAAGAAGATTGGCAGTCATGCATATCACCTCAAGTTGCCTAAGCAATGGAAGACAGTTCACCCTGTATTCCATGTGTCCTTACTAGAACCAGTCAAGCAGTCAAGTATCCCAAACAGTCATCAATTGCCACCACCACCAGTTCTAGTGGAGGAGCAAGAAGAATTGGAAGTGGCCCAGGTTCTGGACTCCAAGCTCAAAAGAGGTAAATTATGGTATCTTGTAGAGTGGAAAGGATTCAGTGAAGACCCAGAAAGAACAACCTGGGAACCAGCTTCCAATCTTACCAACTTTCCAGACCTTGTCAAGGATTTCCATTCATTGTATCCACACAAGCCTGGTCCAAGTACCTCAAGAGTTTGAATGTTTATGGTGCTTGGTGGGGAAAAGAGGTTATGAAAGTAAGTTCCTCTGCTGGCATGCACCTTTAAGGGGGTATTCTACCCATATGTTGTTGTAAGCATAAACTTGGCCACTTTGTGAGCACTTGTCAATTCTTTGGACAGATTCAGGAAGCATACGACATCAATACCCTCCATTTGGACCTTATCAAAATATGGCCAAATGTTTCTTTCTTTCTTTCTCTTTTTCTTTTCTTTTATTTATCATTTCATTTATGCCAATCATCATAATTCAAGACATTCATTACTTCAAGTCATTTATGGCAATTCATTTCAGAAGTTATTTATGTCAATTCATGTCAGAAGTCATTTATGGCAAATTATTTCAGTTCTATGTTGCTTGGTGGGGAGTGGAAGTTATGAAAGTAAGTTCCATCTCCTGGTATGCATCCCTGAGGGTTCTACTTCTTGTAAAACATTACATTGGCCACTCTGTGAGCATCAAATGCTTGGTTTTCATTTTTCAGACACTTCTTGGCCAGAATCAAGCAACTCACCACAAGGAGGACCAGCCATCAGGATTTTTCTTTATTTCTTTTCTTTACTCTCATTTTCTCTTATTCTTTTATTTCTTTCTTTCTTTACTTGTATAATTTTCTTTCTTTTATTTCTTTAAAGAAGCAGCACCCCCTCCCCACATCATGTATTGGGAGGTTCCATTATCTTTTTTTCATTTTTTAGTATTTATAAGAGTGGGGATAGAAGTCAAACCAAACACAAACAAGGAAAAGGAAAACTAGCTATCTCTACCTAAATCATCAAAGGTTCTCTGGAAGTCATTTATCAACTCATCTTCATACCAGGCAAATTTAGCAGCCATCTCTTCAGAAGCAGTCCCTGGAATCATTCTATCATTGGCATACATGATCACCTCTCTGCTATTTCTATCAACCCTCCTGAATAATCTGGCCACAGCATCTTGATTTTCACTCCCTACATTGGGATCTTCTCTGGTAACTCGGATAGGCCAACAATCCCTTCTTTGAAACACTTGAGCGGCAGGAAATGGTAAAGGAGACAAACCATCCCTTCTTCTACTGGAGCTGGCCTCAGGTTGGAGTTGACGAGAGGTGGTCATAGGTGAGATTCTGGATGGTTGGACTGGTGATGGCCTTACTGCTGGATTCAAGGCAGGCCTGGCATGGGAAGTAGTTGGTGAAGGAGGAGGAATTTTGGAAGGAATGGAAGCAAGCATTGGTTGGAAGGGTCTGGGGGTACTGGGAATTACTTGGCTTTGGAATCTGCTGGCAAGAGGCTGAGCAGAGGAATTTCTGGATGGATGGCCCACTGAATGAGGGACAACTTCAACTTCTTCACCATCCAACTCATCACTCCCCTCAGCATCTGGATCAGATGGGGAATCAGCAATCCTTCTTATCTTTTTCACTACCTTCACTACTCCATCAGTATTGGTCCTGGAGTTTGGCAATTCTGATCTGTAATGTATGGGCCTACCACCAACTGGAATTGGCCCTCCAACATTAGTCCATCTTGCCACATCCCTCTTCCTGGAACCAGTCACTACATCAAAATATCAGTACCAGTTCAATCAAGATATGCAAATAACTCACATTGAGGAAATCCATAGGTTGCATCGGGAGTGGGTTCCTCAGAAATGGGGAATTCCTGCCCAAAAGGCCCATCTTTCCTTCTCCATAAATGCCTCCTGACGTTGGACAAAGTCGACCCGGTACGACAACATGGTTTCTTTCCAATGAAGCAAAAATGGAATTTTGACGATCAAGGATTGTAATGTTGAAAGCAATCCTTACCCTTGGCCAAAAATTCAGTACAGGCAGGATCAAGAACTTCAATGGCTCTGAACCCATCATAGGTTTGTGAGAGAGAAAAATGACCAGAAGACGCCATGGAAGGGGAGGAAAATTGACTGAAGACGCCAGAACCACAAAGAACAGACGGTGGCGGTGCAGAAGGAGAAGATTCAGTGAGTTCAGTCAGTTTGGAACTCATAACTGAAGAATATGAAAGCAGAAGATTCAAGACGTCAGAATCAATCCACTCCATATCAACAAACTTTTTTGACCTCAAGGAAATGGGGGCCATAACTCAATTATGCCCCCCCTCAAAGCCTCTAAGGTGAAGGTTCATACCCCTTTGGGGCTGAACTCATCACCCAGGGCCTCCCCTGAAACTTTGTGGAGGCCAGGATCTTGATGGTCCTGGACCCCATCAATGGGGAAGTTTTTGGGTTGGGGCCAATTCTTGGCCCCTTGGTCACCCTGGGACCCCAGCAAAATTGGGCCCAGGGGGCCTCCAATAGCCCCCACCGACCGCAGACCGCGGCATACGGCCCACGGACCGCAGCGTACGGTCCATGGCCCATGGACAGCAGACCGTAGGAGACCAAAGACCCAAAATGGCCAAAAATGGCCATAAGTCATAGAATCACCAAAATCACCAAAAAATCCCAAAAGGCCCAAAAGGCCATAAAAATCAAGATTTATCAGGGAAGAGGCCACAGCCCAAAAAACATTTTAGAGGGCTGTTTGAGGCAATCTCCATGGACAATGGGGACAAGACCCCTTGGAGGAAATTTTTCAGGAATTCATTTGGATTAAGCCTTTCCCAATGAGTACACTTCATATACTCATTGGGAATCATTTTTTGAGCACAAGAGCTCAGTGGCCATCATTTTGGCATATGTCCCAAGGCCATACCCCAAGGGAAAGATTGATTTGAATCAGAAGAAAGGAAAAGCATAATTCGAAGTGGAATACTTACTCAAAACTTGAAAGAAGGGGGGAATCAATTGAATTTGACAGAGAAGAATTGAAGAAGGATTTTCAGGATAATGGTCAAGAGGAAAAGAAATTTAAAAAGAAAATGTTTGAAAAAAAGGTGGGGATATTGAGATGCCACTCAACAGTGGCAGGGTATTATGGTGTTCAGGAGCCCACCAGTTTCAAGAGGGGGATACTGTAACAACCACTCACCAAGGGTAAGGGTATTCATCAATACACCCACTCAAACACCTCAAATCAGCAGATCCAGTATCTGCATCAGCATTCAGTTTCAGAAATCTTCATTCTGAAACATGCATACAGCTTGGTACATCAATACAGCCTGTCAATACCTGTATAGGTTGGATTCACCCAATACAGTTTCAATACACCAGCATGAAACTGTATGATCACTCAAATACACCACACCTCTTGTACAGGCTCTGTACAGCTGTATAGGACCTGTATTGGCCAGACTCAATTCAATAATTCAATCCTATCATGAAAATTCTTCCTCTGGATCAGGGCTGTTGTTTCTCACATATACCAGCCCCTCTGTCTCCCCCCTGGGGACTTTTCTCCAGTTAATTAATTTAGTTTATCTATTATTTTATGAATATTCTTATCCTTATTTTTGGGTATTATATTTATTTAATATTAAGTTAGTCTTTGCATTTCTCTCTTTGCCTGTACAGTATTAGTTGGGTGGCCATATCCTTATTAACCCTTCTCTTTCCATTCTGACAGGTTGAAACAGTGGACTTGGACTTGTTTGTGGTTGGCTCTTCTATTCTCTTATTCTTATTCTTTTTGTTGCTGCTTTCTTATATTCATTCTTTTAGTAATTCATCTTTAGCACTCTTAAGTGTATCCTTTCTTTCCATATCTTTGAGCCCTCCATAAGTGAGTCCCAGTTTACTGAGTGCCAGGCCCTCTTCACTTTGAAGAGCCCCTGTGACACCAGGCTTGTTCTGAGGTCTCTTAAAGCATTTTTCAATTTGGTGTTTTGCACCACAATAAGTAAATAACCCTTCTTTGATCCTCTTCTCCTTTTCAGAACCAATTAATCTATTGTCTTTACTGAGGAGAGCAGAATGGGGCTTGTCCTTTGAAGCTTGAAATTACTTTCCCTTCTTATTATTTTTATGCTGAGGCCTTTTTGAAGATGAGTCTTGAGGAGGCCTTGAAGAATTGTATCCAGTAACAGGGGGCTTCTTTTCTTGATGACTACCCTTCTCTTTCTGTCTCTCATGGTATCTGGTATCTAATTCCAGGGTAATGTCCATGAGTTCTTGAAGAGTATCAAAACTACCAGGGTAGGAAGCCAACTGGTCCAAAGTTCTTGATTCCAATCCTCTTCTATAAACATGAATATAAGCTCTTTCTCCCCAATCTCCAATTCTTGATATTAAGCTTTTGAAGTCAGCAATTTACAAGGATACATGACCACTTTCATTCATCCTCAAATTGTCCAACTCTTGTTCAGCTTTCCTGACTCCATTGGGATCACCAAACAGAGTTAATGATTGAGTTTCAAATAACTGCCGATTATTGAGGAGGTAGGAAGGGTCTTCATTGGAAATATTTGAGAGATAGGGTTCAATCCATTCTCCAGCTCTACCAGTGACAAAAAAAGTTGAGTAAAGAACTTTCTTCCTGTAAGAAAAGAAATTTGCTGGATCATTATGGAAAATCAATAGACAGGATTGGATAAATCCTCTCAATATGTGAGCTTGAGTACCATCAAAAGAATCAGGTGCCTTCATTGATGGAGTCTTGAATTCAGGGGCTTTGGAATTGTCCCTGGGAGCAACTGTTTGAGTTGCGCCATGAATTGTGTCATCTGCTCCATAATCTTGATGAGGTTTGGTTCAGCTTGAGAGACAAGAGGTTGAATAAAATGGGCTAAATTTGCAGCTTCAGAAGCCTCAGGGACACCTTCCAACGCAGTTGCAACTTCAGTTTGTTCAGACTCCCCCTCTTCATCTTCAGCTTCCGCTAATCTTGCTCTTACACCTTCAGACATGCCAGGGTAGCCACCCAATAGGCCAGAGAAATATCTTGATCTTCTGGATTTTATTCCACCTCTTCTGGTGGGTGCTTCTCCTTCCATTGGTGGTCCCCTGTCCAAATCCGCACTCAGTTGATGAACTGATGGTGTGTAGTCTAGAGGAACCCTTGCTGTAGGAGCTATAACAGCTGAATTTCTTTGAGATCTAGTATTCTTGGCTGGAGGGCTATGCTGAACTGGAATTTTTGGGAAATTAAGAATAAAAACTTGATGATACTTCACAAAAGGAATCAAAGCTTGGCCAAATCAATAATCAATAAATCTTGATGATCTTGAGGAATCAATCAACAGTATTGACATGAAATCAAACTCAATCAACAATCAATTGATCAATTCAGCTAATATCAACAATCAATTCAAATTAAATATCAATAATCTTGAAGAATTCAATAATCAATCAATCAATCAATCAATCAATCAATGTCTTCAGGGTCAATTCAAGGTCTTGAGGGATTAATCAATCAAATCAATATCTTCAGAAATCAAAATAAAGTAATAATCAATAATCAATTCTTGAGGATCAATCAGTTATCTTGGGGAATTCAAAATTAAATCAGTCCAATCCAAATAAAATCCTGAATCGCTGAATTAATATCCCAAATGAATCCCAATCAATCAACCAATCAATTAGCTCCTGATAAGACCTGAATAAAAAAACAAAAAAGAGAGATTGAATTTTGGGATAGAATTGAGAATGAGATTGAGATGGTCAGCAATGATTAAGAAATTAAAAGATCAATTTTCATATGAATACAATGAATGAAATGAAAATTGAAGATAGAAAAATCATAATCGTGAGAAGTCATAAGATCATAAAAGAGTCACAATTTGATGAATTGGAGGAATGAAGCTAAATGAATGAAAAGAAAGAATCAAATATGAGTTTATTAAGTCAATGTCACAGGGGCTCTTCTAAGTGAAGAGGGCCTGGCACTCAGTAAACTGGGACTTACTTATGGAGGGCTCAGGATATGGTAAGAAACAAATACACTGAGTAGTGTTAAGAGATGAATTACTAAATAAAAGAGTATAAGAAAAGCAGCAACAAATAATAAGAGTAAGAATAAAAGAGCCAACCACAAACAAGTCCAAGTCCACTGTTTCAACCTGTCAGAATGGAAAGAGAAGGGTTAATAAGGATATAGCCACCCAGCTCATACTGTACAGGCAAAGACTAACTCAAAATTAAATAATTATAATACCCAAAAAAATAAGGATAAGAATAATCATAACATAATAAATATACTAAATCAATTAACTGGGGAAAAATCCCCAGGGGGGAGAAAGAGGGGCTGGTATATGTGAGAATCACCAGCCATGATCCAGACAGAGACTTTTCTTGAGAAAATTTGATGATTGAATTGAGTCTGGCCAATACAGGTCCTGTACAGATGTACAGCATCTGTACAAGAGGAGTGGTGGTATTGAGTGATCATACAGTTTGGAAATGGTGTATCCAAACTGCATCAGGTAATTCCAACCTGTACAAGTATTGACAGGCTGTATTGATGAACCAGACCATATGCATGTTTCATCAAGGAAAATTGCTGAAACTGAATGCTGATACAAACAGTGGATTTTCTGGTTTGAGGTGTTTGAGTGGGTGTAAGTATGCGTACCCTTACCCCTAATGAGTGGTTGTTACAATAATTAATCTAACAAATTTCAGAAGCTTATTTACTAAGGATAAGTCCCATTGAATTGTAAAAAAGTAGAAAAATATCTACTACTTTGACATGGAAAGAAGTTAATGATCACCCCTGCATTTGTGACCATGTGAATTTTTGATTATTTTCAATTAATACAGCCGAAATGATTTATTGAAACCCTTTCTAAAATATTATTCATTAAATCACCTCATTACAACTAGCTGTCAGTATAGTACTAGGCTGAACCATTTAGAAAATGGGGGAAAATTCCAAAATTCATTCAAAATGAAATTCACAATTTATCAATTCTAAAAATTCCCAACCCATAATTAATCTGTTTATTTCTAATTAAAATCAAAAAATAATGATGCTTAATAATATAAAGTGAATGGTTTACTTACAGTCCATTTTTGATGATTCAACACAAAACACTGAATTTGAAATAAATCACAGAAATTACAGCAAGCTATCAAATTTGCAAGATAATTGATATACTTGTGAAAGTAATGTTCATTCAGAAATTAAATAATAATTATAGTGGTAAATTAATCATCTATCAGAAATAACTGGGTTTCTATCCATGAGAAACCATATAGTTAATTAATTATGATAATATTACACAAAAAAAGTTATTTAATAACTAATACAAATAAGGTAATTGGTACTTAACTCAACAACTTCTGATGAGTCTTTGAGATTTTATAGATTTGAACCTGTGAGGTATGTGTGACATACCCATAAGGCCACAAATAACATTATACACAGTTAATGCAGTCTTGAACAGACTTACCAACTGAATTTGAAATAAAAATGACAAAAAATAAGTATAAATTTTATTTGGATAAACAAAGTTGTAATTATGATGTCATTTTTGTATTCTACTCCAAAAATAACCTAGGGTAGACCCATAGGGTGTTATACCCAAAAATGAGTATTTCTTAACTTATTAGAAGATTTAAGAATCTCACAGTACAATTGCAAATTTTTTAAAATTTTTTTAGAATTGTTCAATTTAAGCTTAAATAAGCTTAAGTTTAAATTTGCATAAGGTTTATGCAAACATACCAAAACTTTGGCTCAAATTGAGGTGTTGTGTATATTTACTGAATTTGCTAAGGATTTACCATACAGAATTTAAATACTGCGTGAGTTCAATTTAAAGGTTTCTAAGGCCATAGTATGAGTGTGCCTTAGAGGTATTTCTATATACCCAAAAGACCACAAATGATAAATTAAAATACAAATATAAATAAAATAAATTGATTTATATTATAAAAATAAAAAAAAAATATAAATTCATATTTAAAAACCAAAATTTAATTATAATTTAAAAATTATGAAAGTTCATTTTTGGTTGTAAAAATTAAGTAAAAATGAATTTTTAATAAAAATTATGAAATTAAAATGTTTTTGGTAAGAATTTATATAAAATATATTATAACTTTTTATCCAATAAATACACATATGAAATTTATTTCACCATTTGATTCCTTATAAAAAATTAGATGGGGTCACCTCTGAGTGAAATGTTTGTAGCTCAACTCTAAATAAGCTTAAATTAAGTTTTCAGTATTTTCAATACAAAAATTGAAAATCCTCAAAACTTTAATTTAATTCACACCACATGTGGTGTTAACCATTAATTTTTGTGTTAGAATTGAGGTGTTGTGTTTAGTTTAGAAGTTATGAGGAATTGAATTATTTTCAATTGAATTCAATTGAAATGTCAAAATGTGTGTGTGTATTACATAAGTGAACTTTGATTTACATATGAGGTATCAATTATTACTGTATTGTACTGTAAAATTCAATTGAATTACATATGTAAACTACAAGTATAATACATGATGAGGAATTAAAGGAAAAAATAAATTGGGGGGAAAAAGGAGCTCAAGCTCTAAGGGGGAGCCAGACCCCCAAAATCCTTGCTGACAGGCGTGAGATGTCAAAATTCACACAAAGGTTCATCACTTTTGGCCTGGAATTGAGTCACAGGTTCTGTGACTCAATTGATGATGAGGTTTTGATACCAACCAGGGCAGTTTTAACTATTTCCAAGAGGGTAAAACTACCCTTAAGTTAAAACAATGTTATTAAAAGCGGTTTTAATTGATTTCTACCCCTCTTACACACATTCTGATGTGTTTTGAAGGCTCTAGACCAGGTATTGCTATAGTAATGGCTGATTTAAGGGTCTAAAATGGCTAAAAATGGCTTAAACCAGCCCTTTTTTGGTCTAAACCAGGGTTCAATGATGCCATAATTTGCTTTTCTGTTGTCAGACTGTTTTTCACGACTGAAAAGAGTAAATTTTACTTTTGGAGTAAGAAAATTGATGGCTATAAAAGAATGTCTTCTTTGCCCCACTTTTCTCTTCATGTTAGAATCTTTTCCTTTTATAATTAGCTTAAACACTGTTAAACCAATCAATGAAATATTTCAATCACCCTTTTTAAAACATTTTGAACCTTTTAACCACGTGAAAAAATCATTATAATCATTGTTTGTAACTCTTATAATCATTTTTCCCCCTGAACCACCCCAAAAGTGAATTAAAGCATCTTTCATCACTGTAAACTTTGTCACTTTGTTTCCAAATTCACTCTGGTCACTTTTGGGTGTGTTTTCTCTTTAAACATTCTTTTAAAGACTTTGTTTTTTAATTAATTGCTTGCAGTTCCTTGCTCAATTAATTCCAATTGAAATTTCTCTTGAAGAAATTTCTTTTGTAGCCTTAAATATTTCTTGTAGAGTACCTTTGGGATAAATTTTTATTATTGGTAAAACAATAAATCTTCATAATATTATTGTTTTATACTAATAAAGTTATAAAAATAAAATTGGTGTGTTTTCTCCTAAGAATAATATTTCGTACTATTTTTAATTGACTTGTACCTTATACAAAATTTGAGGACAAAAAAAGTACTTGATTTTTAATCAAATTTTCATATCCACACCTTACATTTGGGGGCCCAGCCATGATATTTTACCTGTGACATATTTTTTTACTTTTTTTCAAACTTTTTTCTTATATTAAAAAATTTAAAAAACATATAAAACACCATTTTTTTCATATTATAAGTGAGGCTTATATTTTTATTTCTTTTTTGAAATAACCTTTTTCTACTTAATTAATTGCCTTTTTCATTAATTTTAGTGTCTGAAAACGTGGTAAGACAAGAAAACGTTGAAACAGACGCAACAGTCACCATCATTATTCCTGCCAGTACTGTTAAGTCAGACCATAATAGCACTGTTATTGTGACTCAAAATAACCAACCTGAACCAATATCTGCTGAATTGATTAACTTGGATATAAGTAATACCCTTTAGAAAGCTAAGAATTTTGCAAATAGTAATTTTTGACGTAAAAATACTATTTTAAGCCTTTTTAATCATAAAATATGCCTTCAACTAGATCGCGAGCCAGCTATAACCCCTCAAGCAGCTCCCAGAAAGTTAATAGACATGATTATGGGAAATGCCAACCAGGTACAGAAGGAAAAGGGTCAGTTTATGACTTCCAATCAATTAAATTAGGTCATTCTGATGCTGATAATACCATTTTACCTTCACAAAGAGCTTACACCTCCACAAGAAGCCTCAGTGGACATATACAAATCCAGCCACAAAGATTACAACAATGCCCTGCAGTACAAGGAGTACCAGATCCTTGCAGATCTGTGGAAAAGCTGCATGAATTCTTACCTGACTATGAGAAAATTCCTGGGCCATCCCAATAATTTCAAATTGCTCAATGGATGGCTTCCATTGATGGAGAAGAAAAGCATGATTCTCTTGACACTAGAATGGAGGAAAAACAACCATCCACCAACCAAGCAAGTGCCAAAAACAGCCCCAGTGGCCAGCAGCAGCAATTCCAATGTGAAAAAGCAGCTGCAAGCTTCAAACAAGGGCAAAGGAAAGGCACCAGCCACCAAAACCTACAGCCAGGGCTACAGGATGCCATGGAAAATGTGTTTCAGATGGCCAAAGCAATGATGGAATTACAAAACAAAGGGGAGGCCAGATTAAAATACCAGAAATGATTTCCGATATTTTTGATTCTATTCCAGAGCTGTATGAAGCTATAACTGTCATAAAAAGTCATCTTTCTGATAAAAATACATCAATTTGTGACAATCTTAAAACACATAACTTGAGTCTGAGCCAAATCAATGAAACACTTAAATGTTTTGAAAAAGGTTTAAGAACAATTAAAACTTTCAATAATGATAATTCTTTTGACAATAAGATAAATGAACAATCTGACATTATTGAATAATTGACAGACAAATATTCTAAATTAAATATTGATCACATGATTGAAACAAGAATAAAACAAGCCATAAATACTATCAAAGAGGATAATAAGAAAGCTCTTGATGATATTTCAAAATGATTTACTGAAGTAAAAACACATATAATTGCCTTGAAAAAGTGTTGTTATACCTCAAAAGAGAAAATATCAAAATTAACAATAAAGTTAAATGAGGTTATATCTGATAATACTAAACAAACAGAATTATGGAATGAGCTGACATATAAAGAGGATGATCATAAAAAGAATGTAATAACCTCTATACAAAGCTTACAACATGAATTAAGAAATTCACAAAGGTTTAAAAACAGTAAAATGAATGATATTGAACAACTACTAAACACCTTACCAAGAATGTCTACACCTCTGAATCAAAATGAGGGTACAGGGAGTCCCAATACACAAGTATTGGATATTAAAAATTCTCAATTAAAAAATGAATTTTCTACTTCTTTTCATAACTCAGAACCATCAATTGGCCAAGCACTCTTGAAAGAAGTTCCAAAACGTAAGGAATGGCCTCACTTCAGTGGTGAAGGAGAATATGACCATATGGAATTCATCAGAGGAATTGACATGATTAAAGAAGATTTTGAATTACCAGACAGATTGGTAACAGCCAGGTTTAACACCTTATTTACCAAATCAGCTCACAGATGGTAAATCAAATTGAGACAAGCACATGGACACCAAAGTTGGACTTGGTGGAAAACCCAGATTATCAACAAATAGGCCAATGATTCTTGGAGGTTTAATGTGGGAAAATCCTTTGAATCTGCCAAATATAATGCTGATAAAGACAAAGATTTACCACGGTTTTGCCAACAAAAAGACAGATTAACAGCATTATATCCTGACATTTCAGAATTGATGATCCATAGGGAAATTCTGAGACAATGTGGAGGTTACTTAGACCATTCTGTCAAAAGCAGGACTACTGAATAATCTTCAGCGGAGGATATTATTGATATATTAGAAGAAGTAACCACCAGAACCAAAATTGGTTCTAATAGGGTGAATCTCAAAACAAGTTTTAATACACCTTGGAAAGATTCCGTGGACAAAATCCCCAAAGAAAATTCTAATAATGTTAAGTATAAATCTGCAGATACAGTCAGAAAGTGCCATATTTGCCAAAGCACCACCCATTTAGCCAATACATGTCCAAAAAGGGGGAAAATAAATGAAATTGATATTGAAAAGGAGCCTGATGTTGAAAAAAGATGACATAATTGAAGACAATTCAGATGATAAGTCAACCATATTTTCTGAATCTTCAAAAGATATGGAAAATATCAATTCCATTTTTGACATCATGGAATCTTATTCCCAATTTCCACAATTGAGCAATGGTCAGCTTGGTTTATCAAGAGTTCAAGATGTACAACTTATGAAAACCCAACCAAATAGAGGGAAAGGTTTGACAGCTGGTAACTCCTGTATAACAGAAGTGGTGATTGACAACAGGCCCACTACACTTTTGCTTGACCCAGCAGCCTTCTGCTCTTGTGTTGTTAAGTCCTTTCTCAAAGCTTGTGTACCAAACTTTGAAGATCAGTTGTTTCCAATTGATGGCATAAAATTCAATAGTGCAAGTAACCCAATGAAAGCATTGGGAATATTTGATACTAGTGTCATATTTCCACATATAAATGGAAATTTAAGAATCACTGTTGAATTTGTTGTTATGGAAAATTGCTCTAGTACCCATTTTATATTGGGAAATGACTATTTAATCATGTATGGAATAGATTTATATAACAACAAAGACAGATACTTTACTATTGGAGACAATAAGCACCAGAAATTTGCCTTTTTACCATTTAAAAGACAAATTACAGTAAATAAAGTACCACCAGTCAACTTACAATTGGAAAAATTCAAATCTGAACAGTTCAAGGAGGCTAAAATAAGCCTTCATTTTCCTGATAAACAAGAAAATGAACTTTCTTCCCTTTTGTATGACCACAGAGGAGAATTTGCTTCAGACAAAGAACCTCTAGGAGCAATTATTGGTCATGAAGTTGACATCGTTCTTAATATTGGAAGACCCTATCCACCACTCTTGAGAAGACCTGCATACCCAGAAAGTCCCAAGTCAAGAGAAGCTCTGGAAACTCATATCAATGAAACTCTAGAACTTGGTGTAATAAGAAAAGTTGGCCATAATGAAGAAGTAGAAATAACTACACCACTAATAGCAGCATGGCTGTAACAACCATCCATCAGGGGTAAGGGTATTCATTCATACACCCACTCAAACACCTCAAATCAGCAAATCCAGTATCTGCATCAGCAGTCAGTTTCAGCAATCTTCATTCTGAAACATGCATACAGCTTGGTACATCAATACAGCCTTTCAATACCTGTACAGGTTGGATTCACCCAATACAGTTTCAATACACCAGTATGGAACTGTATGATCACTCAAATGCACCACACCTCTTGTACAGGTTCTGTACAGCTGTACAGGACCTGTATTGGCCAGACTCAATTTAATCATCAATTGTTCTCATGAAAATTCTTCCTCTGGATCAGGGCTGGTGATTCTCACATATACCAGCCCCTCTTTCTCCCCCCCTGGGGACTTTCCCCCAGTTAATTAATTTAGTTTATTTATTATTTTATAATTACTCTTATCCTTATTTTGGGTATTATAATTATTTAATCTTAAGTTAGTCTTTGCATTTCTCTCTTTGCCTGTACAGTATGAGTTGGGTGGCCATATCCTTATTAACCCTCCTCTTTCCATTCTGACAGGTTGAAACAGTGGACTTGGACTTGTTTGTGGTTGGCTCTTCTATTCTTTTACTCTTATCTTTTGTTGCTGCTTTTCTTATATTTATTCTTTAGCAATTTATCTCTAACACTCTTAAGTGTATCCCCTTTTATCTTATCTTTGAGCCCTCCATAAGTGAGTCCCAGTTTACTGAGTGCCAGGCCTTCTTCACTTTGAAGAGCCCCTGTGACATTAAATTAATTAACTCATATTTGATTCTTTCTTTTCATTCATTTATATTCATTTCCTCTCATTCATCAATTATGACCTTTTCATGATTTTATGATTTTTTATGATTTTCTATGAATTTTTCTCTCTCATCAATTTTCATCTCATTCTTTTCATTCTTATGAAAATTGATTCCTTTTCCTTTCTTAATCATTGCTGACCATTTCATCACTTCATTTTATTTTTAACAATCAAATTTTTTCTGTGTTCTTATTCAGGTTTCATCTAGGGATTATTGATTGGTTTAATTGATTGGATTATTCATTGGGATTCATTTGGGTTATTGATTCAAAATTATTGGATTTATTGACTTTGAACTCTCAAGATATTGATTGATCCTCAAGAATTGATTTTGATTATTGATTTGATTTGACTCATCAAGATATTGAATTGATTTCTGAAAATTTTGAACTGATTGATTGATTCCTCAAGACTTGATTTCATATTGAAGACACTTATTGATTGATTATTGATTGAATATTGATTGATTATTGATTTCCTCAAGATTATTGATATTTGATTTGAATTGATTGTTGATTGATTGAATTTATTTGACTGTTGATTGAATTTGATTCCTCAAGATTTGAATTGATTCCTCAAGATTCATCAAGATTTTATTGTGATTGATTTGGCCAAGCCTGATTATTCTTCTTAATACCATCAAGTTATTTTAATTCTTTTCATAATGCCAGTCCAGCATAGCCCCCCATCAAAGAATACTAGATCCCGGAAAATCCCAGCTGTTCTCACTCCTACAGCAAGGGCTCCTCTTGACCGCACACCATCAGTTCATCAACTGAGTGCAAATTTGGACAGAGGACCACCAATGGAAGGAGCAGCACCCTCAAGAAGAGGTTGAATGAAATCTAGAAGATCAAGATCCTTTTCTGGACTTTTGGGTGGCTACCCTGGCATGTCTGAAGGTGCAAGAGCAAGATTAGGGGAAGTTGAAGATGAAGAGGGGGAAGAGTCTGTGGAAGAGGAAGATTCTGGGGAAACTGAAGTGGCAGATGCCTTGGCAAATGCTCCAGAGGTGCCTCAGGGTTCTAATCTAGCCCTTTCTAGTCAACCTCTTGTCTCTCAAACTGATCCAAGTCTCCTCAAGATGATGGAGCAGATGACTCAATTCATGGAACAACTCACTCAAGCAGTTGCCCCCAGGGACAATTCCAAAGCCCCTGCTTTCAAGACTCCATCCATGAAGGCACCTGATTCTTTTGATGGTACTCAAGCTCATAAGTTGAGAGGATTTGTCCAATCCTGTAAACTAATTTTCCATAATGATCCAGCAAACTTCTTCTCTGACAGGAAGAAGGTTTTGTACTCAACCTCTTTTCTTACTGGTAGAGCCGGCAAATGGATTGAACCTTACCTCTCAAATATTTCCAATGAAGACCCTTCCTACCTCCTCAATAACTGGCCATTGTTTGAATCTCAATTATTCACTCTGTTTGGTGACCCCAATGAAGTCAGGAAAGCTGAACAAGAGTTGGACAATTTGAGGATGAAGGAAAGTGGTCATGTTTCCTTGTACATAGCAGATTTCAGAAGCTTAATGTCAAGAATTGGAGATTGGGGGGAAAGAGATTATATCCATGTTTACAGAAGAGGATTGGCATCAAGATTATTGGATCAGTTGGCTTCTCACCCTGGAACTTTTGATACTCTTCAAGAACTTATGGATGTCACTCTAGAATTAGACACAAGATATCATGAGAGGCAAAAGGAAAAGGGTGGCAATCAAGAAAAGAAGCCTCCAGTCAGTGGATCCAATCAGTCTAGGCCTCCTCAAAACTCATTTCAAAAGAGGCCTCATCAGAAGAAGAATAAGAAGGGCAAGCAATTTCAATCTTCAAAGGACAAACCCCATGCTGCTCTCCTCAATAAGGACAATAAATTAATCGGTTCTGAAAAGGAGAGGAGGATTCAAGCAGGGTTGTGTACTTATTGTGGTGGCAAGCACCCAATTGAAAAATGCTTCAAGAGACCTCAGAACAAGCCTGGGTCATCATCAGGAGGCTTCCCTAGAAAGCAGGGAAAAGCCTGAGTGGGGATCATGATGTGTTCAATGGTTCTCACTTATTTCCTTCAAGAGCACAATTGTGCACTCTGAATACTAGTGTCAAAATATCTTTAAAATTTCTTATTTTCTCTTCTGTCTCTGATATTTTTTATAGTATTCTCATTGATTCTGGTGCTACAAACTCTTTTATTGCAAAGAATTTTGTTCTCAAGTACTCATTGACTCTGTCAGAGCTCCCTGAAAAGATTCCTCTTTTCATTCTGGATTCTAATTAATCCCCTGCCTTGTTCATCACCCATTATACCAAGTGGGTAGTTGACTTGCCTTCCTTCCCAAGCTTTGAATGGGATTTCTTTATCATAGATTCACCCAAAGGAGAATACCTGATATTGGGCTATGATTTCCTTTACCATTTCAATCCCATTATTGATTGGAAAAATGGATTGATCACCTATGATTCTAATCATAAGGATTCTAGTGGTATTATTCCTTCTACTAGTAATGACTTAGCCACTGCTGTCAACAGTGTTGCTCTGGCTGGTGAACTTAAGACACCTTCCATCCCTTCTTCTGTCCATATCCCTTCCATAATTCCCTCTCAGTCATTACTTCCATCATGAGATGAAGTCTTCAAAGAGATAAAGGATGTTGGAGAAGATGCTGCCATATCTTCACTTCATCTCTTCCAAGGGGATATGGACCTTCCTCCCTTATCTTTTCATGCATCCCTGGAGGAGCAGTGGGATGAGGAGGAAGAGCCAGAAGAAATTGAAACTGTGTTGAAGGTTGTTCCTCCTGCTTATCACCAATATTTGGATGTATTCTCCAAGGTGAAAGCTGAGAAACTTCCTCCACACCGCGCCTGTGATCACCATATCGAATTGGAGGGTCTTCTACCTCCAATTGGTGTTATCTACTCATTATCAAATCAAGAGTCAGAAACACTGCGGGCCTACATTTCAGAGAATGTAGAGAAAGGTTTCATTAGACCAAGCTCCTCTTCAACAGGAGCACCTGTCCCTTTTGTCAAGAAAAAGGATGGAGGTCTTCGTTTGTGTGTTGACTAACGCAAACTCAATGCTGTCACTAGGAAGAACAGATACCCTGTTCCTCCTATGAACCAGCTCCTTACCGTATTCAACGGTTCCACTATATTCTCCAAGATAGATTTGCGTGGTGCATATAACCTTCTGAGAATCAAAGAGGGGGATGAGCACTTAACTGCCTTTAGAACCAAATATGGCAGTTATGAGTATTTGGTCATGCCATTTGGTTTGACCAATGATCCTGCTTCTTTCCAAAATCTAGTAAATGATATCTTTGCAGATTTTTTGGATGTGTTTGTTGTGGTTTATCTAGATGATATTATGGCCTTTTCCAGTTCTGAGGAGGAACATGTCAAACATGTGGCCTCTGTCCTCCAAAGACTGAGGGACAATAATCTGTTTGCCAAAGCCTCCAAGTGTGTATTCCATGCCTCAAGTGTGGAATACTTGGGCTATGTTGTTGCAAGTGATGGCCTCAAGATGGATTCTTCAAAAGTTCAGCAAATCCTCAATTGGCCTCAGCCCAGAAACATCAAGGCTCTTCAATCTTTTCTTGGCTTTGCCAATTTTTATCGACGTTTCATTAAAAATTATTCTAAGAAAATCACTTCTCTCACTTCCCTCCTTAAAAAAGATTCTCCCTTCATCTTCAATGAGGAAGCTCTTAGTCAGTTTCAAGCACTCAAAGAAGCTTTCACCTCTGCTCCTATCTTATCTCATTTTAATCCTTCTCTACCTACTATAGTAGAGACTGATGCTTCTGATTATGCATTGGGCGCCGTACTGAGTCAGGTGAATGACTCTGGAAAGCATCCCATTGCATTTGATAGTCGCAAGCTCTTACCAGCTGAGCTCAACTATGAGATTCATGACAAGGAACTCCTTGGCATAGTTTGGGCTCTCAGGCGCTGGAGAGCATTTCTTCGTTCTCTTTCCAATCCTTTTGAGGTCTTGACAGACCACTCTTCCTTGCAATATTTCATGTCTTCTAAAGTTCTTACTCGTCGTCAGGCCCGTTGGGCCGAATTTCTCTCAGAATTTCATTTCACTATCACTTACCGCCCAGGCAGGCTGGCCACTTTACCAGATGCCTTGTCACGTCGGGACGACGTGTACCCAGAGAGGGGGGTGGACTTCATCAGCAAGAATCCTCAGAATTTTCATCAAGTACTTAAGCAAGATGGAATTCAAGAGTCAAGATTCTTCTCAATCAAAGTGGAAATTTTCTCAGATTTAGTTGACAAGATTCAAGAAGAAGTATGGCAAGACAAAGACTATAAAGAAATACTCAAGCAACTAGCAAGAGGTGAATCAGTTCCAGATTATTCTCTTGAACCTCAAGCCAAGTTATTATTATTCAAAGATAGAGTGGTAATCTCAAGCAATGAAGAACTTCAACTCAATATTCTTCAAAAGCGTCATGACTCACCATTGGCTGGCCATCCTGGCCAGGAGAAGACCCTCAAGCTCATGAAGAGGGATTTTCTTGGGCTGGCATGAATCAATTCATCAAGGACTATGTGTCCTCATGTCAGCAATGTTCAAGAAACAAGAACATCCATCACAAGAAGTTTGGATTACTCAAGCCTCTTTCAATTCCATCTGGTCCTTGGAATTCATTATCAATGGACTTTATCACTCAATTGCCACTGTCCAACAACTTTGATTCAATTTTAGTAGTTGTGGACAGATTCTCAAAAATGGCAATCTTCATTCCAACTTATGGCACAATCACTGCTCTGGATTTAGCTCAAATATTCATTAGCCATGTATTTTCCAAGCATGGACTCCCAGTCAGTATTGTCAGTGATAGAGGATCCTTATTTGTTTCATCATTCTGGACTCAATTGTGTCAGCAGCTCAAGATATCAAGAGATCTTTCAACTGCCTTTCACCCTGAAACAGATGGACAGACAGAGAGGGTAAATCAGATACTAGAACAGTACCTTTGGATGTATGTCAGCTATCATCAAGATGACTGGTACACCTGGCTCCCTCTGGCTGAATTTGCCTATAATAATGCAGAACATTCATCAACCAAGCAATCACCTTTTTTCACCATTTATGGAAGAAATCCCAGCTTTGACTCAATCCATATTTCTCAAGACTCACCGGCTGGAAAGTTATCAACAAAACTCCAATCAGTACAGAAAGTTGTCAAAGAAGAATTAGAGTCAGCAATAAGGAGATTCAAGAAGTATGCAGATAGAAATAGGGCAATTCCACCTGATTTCCAGCCTGGGGACAAAGTATGGCTAGCTTCCAAGAACATCCAGACAACAAGACCCACCAAGAAATTATCAGAAAAATGGTTGGGACCCTTTGAAGTTCTTAAGAAGATTGGCAGCCATGCATATCACCTCAAGTTGCCTCAGCAATGGAAGACAGTTCACCCTGTATTCCATGTGTCCTTATTAGAACCAGTCAAGCATTCAACTATCCCAAATCGCCATCAATTGCCGCCACCACCAGTTTTAGTGGAAGAGCAAGAAGAATGGGAAGTGGCTCAGGTTCTGGACTCAAAACTCAAAAGAGGTAATTTATGGTATCTTGTAGAGTGGAAAGGATTCAGTGAAGACCCAGAAAGAACCATTTGGGAACCAGCTTCCAACCTTACCAACTCACCAGACCTTGTCACGGATTTCCACTCATTGTATCCAGACAAGCCTGGTCCAAATACCTCAAGAGTTTGATTTTATGGTGCTTGGTGGGGAGAAGAAGTTATGAAAGTAAGTTCCTCTCCTGGCATGCACCTTTAAAGGGGTATTCTACCCATATGTTGTTGTAAGCATCACCTTGGCCACTTTGTGAGCACTTGTCAATTCTTTGGACAGGTTCAGGAAGCATACAACATCAATACCCTCCATTTGGACCTTATCAAGATATGGCCAAATATTTTCTTTCTGTCTTTATGTTTCATTTTCTTTCTTTATTATCATTTCATTTTATGTCAATCATCATAATTCAAGACATTCACTACTTCAAGTCATTTATGGCAATTTATCTCAGTCTTATGGTGCTTGGTGGGGAGTGGAAGTTATGAAAGTAAGTTCCATCTCCTGGTATGCATCCCTGAGGGTTTTACTTCTTGTAAAACATCACCTTGACCACTCTGTGAGCATCAAAATGCTTGGTTTTCACTTTTCAGACACTTTTTTTTTGGCCAGAATCAAGCAACTCACCACAAGAAGGACCGACCATCAGGATTTTTCTTTATTTCTTTCTTTACTCTCATTTTCTCTTATTATTTTTCTTTCTTTCTTTACTTGTATAATTTTCTTTCTTTTATTTCTTTAAAGCAACAGCATCCCCTCCCCAAATCATGTATTGGGAGGTTCCATTATCTTTTTTATTTTTTATTTTTTATTTTCTAGTATTTATAAGAGTGGGGATAGAAGCCAAACCAAACACAAACAAGGAAAAGGAAACTAGTTATCTCTACCCAAGTCATCAAAAGTTCTCTGGAAGTCATTTATCAACTCATCCTCATACCAGGCAAATTTTGCAGCCATCTCTTCAGAAGCAGTACCTGGAATAGTCCTGTCATTGGCATACATAATCACCTCCCTGCTATTTCTATCAACCCTCCTGAACAATCTGGCCACAGCATCTTGATTTTCACTAGCCGTGTTGGGATCTTCTCTGGTAACCCGGATAGGCCAACGTTCTCTTCTTTGGAAGACTTGGGCGGCAGGAAACGGCAAAGGGGATAATCCATCTCTTCTTCTGCTGGAGCTGGCCACAGGTTGGAGTTGACGGGAGGTGGTTATGGGTGAGTTTCCAGGCTGTTGAACTGGTGATGGTCTTACTTCTGGAATCAAGGCAGGCCTGGTGGTATGGGAAGTAGTTGGTGAAGGAGGAGGAAGGGTTGTAGGAATAGAGGCAAGCATTGGTTGAAAGGTCCTTGGAGTACTGGGAATGACTTGACTTTGGAATCTGGTGTTGGCAAGAGGTTGAGAGGAGGAATTGCTGGATGGATGGCCACTTGAATGGGGAATAACTTGAACTTCTTCACCATCCAACTCATCACTTCCTTCGGCATCTGGATCTGATGGGGAATCAACAATTCTTCTTAGCTTCTTCACTACTTTCACCACTCCATCAGCATTGGTCCTTGAAATTGGAATTTCTGAGCTGTAGTGGATGGGCCTACCACCAATTGGAATGGACCCTCCAACATTAGTCCATCTGGCCACATCCCTCTGCCTGGAACCAGTCACTACATCAAGATATCAGCACCAATTCAATCAAAATATGCAAAGCACTCACATTGAGAAAATCCAGAAGTGGCATCAGGGGTAGGCTCCTCAAGAATGGGGAATTCCTGCCCATAAGGCCCATCCTTCCTACTCCACAAGTGTCTCTTGACCCGGGACAAAGTTGATCCGGTACGGCGGCATGGCTTCTTCCCAATAAAGCAGAAATGGCATTTTGACGATCGAGGATTGTAATGTTGAAAGCAATCCTTACCCCTGGCCAAACACTCAGTACAGGCAGGATCAAGGACTTCAACTGCTCTGAACCCATCATATGTTTGGGAGGGGTCAAAATGGCCAGAAGACGCCATAGAAGGAGAAGACAATCGACTGAAGACGCCAGAACCATGAAGAATAGACGGTGGCGGTGCAGAAGGGGAAGATTCAGTGAGCTCAGTCAGTTTGGAACTCATAACTGAAGAATATGCAAGCAGAAGATTCAAGATGTCAGAATCAATCCACTCCATATCAAGAAAAAAGGAACTTGACTCAAGGAAATGGGGCCATAACTCAATTATGCCCCCCCCTCAAAGCCTCTAAGGTGAAGGTTCATACCCCTTTGGGGCTGAACCCATCACCCAGGGCCTCCCCTGCAACTTTGGGGAGGCCAGGATCTTGATGGTCCTGGACCCCATCAATGGGTCCAGGCCATGTAGGGTAAAAAATGGGTAAGGGCCATTTCTGGACCCCTTGGTCACCCTGGGTCCCCAGCAAATTTGGGCCCAGGGGGCCTCCAATAGCCCCCACGGACCGCGGACCGCGGCGTACGGCCCACGGCCCACGGACCGCGGACTGTAGGATCCCAAACACTCAAAAAGGCCTATTATGGCCAGAAATAAACAAAAATGCCCTAATCACTAAAACACCCAAAAAGGCCTAAAAGGCCATAAAAAGCAAATTTCATCAAGATCACTCAGGATGGAGGCCACAGCCCAAAACCCACTTGGAGGGCTGTCTGAGGCCAATTCCTTGGATAATGGGGACAAGACCCCTTGGAGGAAAGTTTCATTCATTCATTGGATTAAGTCTGGGCCAATGAGTACAAGTCATATACTCATTGGACCCCAATTTCTGAGCACAAGTGCTCAATGGCCTTTATTCTGGGATATATCCCAAGGCATGGCTGATTGAATCAAAAGAAAAGAATGGCATATTCTGGAAGGAATACTCACTTAAGCTTGGAAAAAGGGGGGAATCAATTGAATTTGGCAGGGAAGGAGGAATGAAGGATTTTCAGGATAATGGTCAAGAGGAAAAGAAAATTAAAAGAAAATTTTTTTGAAAAAATGTGGGGATATTGAGATGCCACTCAACAGTGGCAGGGTACTATGGTGTTCAGGAGCCCACCAGTTTCAAGAGGGGGATACTGTAACAACCATCCATCAGGGGTAAGGGTATTCATTCATACACCCACTCAAACACCTCAAATCAGCAAATCCAGTATCTGCATCAGCAGTCAGTTTCAGCAATCTTCATTCTGAAACATGCATACAGCTTGGTACATCAATACAGCCTGTCAATACCTGTACAGGTTGGATTCACCCAATACAGTTTCAATACACCAGTATGGAACTGTATGATCACTCAAATGCACCACACCTCTTGTACAGGTTCTGTACAGCTGTACAGGACCTGTATTGGCCAGACTCAATTCAATCATCAATTGTTCTCATGAAAATTCTTCCTCTGGATCAGGGCTGGTGATTCTCACATATACCAGCCCCTCTTTCTCCCCCCCTGGGGACTTTCCCCAAGTTAATTAATTTAGTTTATTTATTATTTTATAATTACTCTTATCCTTATTTTGGGTATTATAATTATTTAATCTTAAGTTAGTCTTTGCATTTCTCTCTTCGCCTGTACAGTATGAGTTGGGTGGCCATATCCTTATTAACCCTCCTCTTTCCATTCTGACAGGTTGAAACAGTGGACTTGGACTTGTTTGTGGTTGGCTCTTCTATTCTTTTACTCTTATCTTTTGTTGCTTCTTTTCTTATATTTATTCTTTAGCAATTTATCTCTAACACTCTTAAGTGTATCCCCTTTTATCTTATCTTTGCGCCCTCCATAAGTGAGTCCCAGTTTACTGAGTGCCAGGCCCTCTTCACTTCGAAGAGCCCCTGTGACAATGGCATAATGGAAAATCCAGAATGGTGGGAGACCTTAGAGCTCTGAACACTTACACTGTTCCAGATAGGTACCCAATACCAAAAATCCAAATTGCCCTTACTCAAATATCTCAAGCAGTGTATATAGCCACTATGGATGCCCTTAAAGGATTCCATCAAAATGTGGTGACACCAAGAGCAAGAAAATATTTGAGAATTATTGTTCATTGTGGAGTGTATGAATACTTTGCACCTTCACACGTCCAAAGAATGATGAATGAAATCTTCCCTGAAGAACTTTCAGAGGGATAGATAATCATTTACATTGATGACATTATTGTCTGTTCCAAGACTTGGGAAGAGCACATGTACAGATTGTCCAGAGTTTTGACAAAAATTCAATCATTAAAAATGAAAATATCCTTGAAGAAATGCCATTTTGGATTTAAAGAACTTAAAGCACTAGGACATGTTGTATCTGGTTTGTACCTTGGAATTTACAAAAACAAAGTTGCAGCAGTATTGCTACAACCCATGCCTCAGAACAAAAAGGAAATTCAGTCATTTTTAGGTTTTGAAGGATATTACAGGCAACACATTAAAGATTGTGCATCCATAGCAAGACCACTTTATGAATTGTGTGACAAAGACACAGTATTTAAAATCACAGTTGACAGAGCCAAAGCTTTTGAGTCTCTAAGTGAAGCCTTGACCACTGCTCCACTCTTAATTATGCCAGACTTTAAATTGCCTTTTAAATTGTATATTGATGCATCAGGGGATGGGCTGGGTGCTGCACTTCACCAAGTTCAGATCGTAAATGATAAACCTGTAGAAGGACCCATATGTTTCATATCCAGGAAAATCAAACCAACTGAAGCCAGATATGGAGCAAGTCAAATGCAATGTCTATGACTTGTCTGGGCCTTGTGGAAACTGAACTACTTCTTAGAGGAATGTGTTTTTGAGGTGATAACATATTGTACAGCTGTCAAATCACTTTTAAACATGAAAACACCCAACAGACATATGCTCAGATGGCAAATAGCCATACAGGAATACAGAGGCAATATGACTATTGTCCATAATGATGGGAATATTTGTAAGAATGAAGATGGACTAAGCAGATGGCCATTACCAAATAATATTGATAATCCTGCTTATGTTCCAGAAGAAGCTTCACCACAGATCCCAATAGAAGGAATAAGTGTTACAGACTTGAACACCACCTTCTTTGAAGAAGTAAGACACAGTTACACTCAAGATATGAATTGTAGCATCTTATTCCAATTACTTAACAAAGACTTTAAAGACAACTCTCTAATAAATTCCTTGGATGAAGTATGGAAAAAATCTTATGATGAAGGAATATTTCACCTACTGGATGGTATAATTTATCACAGGACCAAGCACACATGTGTCATGACAGTTGTGGACAGGTCATTAATCAATCTTGTACTGAAAGAATGCCATGACAGCCCCTTCTCAGGACATCTGTCTGAAGACAGAACAAGAGAAAAGGTAAAAACCTGTATATGGTGGCCAATAATGCAGAAAGATGTTGCAGAGTATTGCAAAACCAGTTACAGATGTCAAAAAGCAAATAAATGCACTGGCAAGAGACTTGGAAATATGATAAAAATCCAAGAACCAAGCATACCTTGGGAAATTGTCCATATGGATTGGGTAACTGGCCTACCACCAGGAGCTGACAGAAGTTATGATGCTTCCCTAGTGATTGTGGACATATTCAGTAAAACTCCAATCTTTTTACCATGTCACAAGGATGATACAGCCATGGATACAGCTCTTCTGATATGAAATAGAGTAGTGTCATGGACTGGAATATTTACAAATATCATTAGTGATAGGAATCCCCAATTCATTTCAGCACTATGGACAAATCTTCACCAATTATTTGGCACTAAGCTGTCTTTCTCTATAGCCTACCACCCACAAACTGATTGTCTGGCTGAAAGGATGATCCAAACCTTAGAGGACATGGTAAGAATATTTTGTGCATATGGCCTTGAATTCAAATATTGTGATGGATTTACCCATGATTGGTGTACTCTGTTTCCAGCACTGGAATTAGCATATAAAACATCAATCCATGCCAGTACCAATCAAACTCCTGCTATCCTAGAAAAACGATGGGACCCCAAATTACCCCAAGATTCCTTGAGGAAAGATTTGATTGAAATACATCCCACAGCTGCTAGCTTCAAGGGAATGCTAGACAAAGCTAGAAACCATGCAGTAAGGTGCATGGAGGACTCTTTTGAATATGCTAAGGACAAATGGGATAAATCACATTCAACTCCAGATTTCAAAGTGGGGGACTTAGTTCTTGTATCCACCACTAACTTCAATAACATCAAAGGATGTAAAAAGCTGAAAGACTCCTTTGCAGGACCTTTTGTTATTAAGGCCCTCCATGGAGAAAATGCTGTTGAAGTACAGTTATCTGAAGAGCTTAGCAATAAGCATCCTACATTTCCAGTGAGCTTGATAAAGCCATATAAATCTGGTGATGCTGAAAATTTCCCCTTGAGGAATAAAATTCCCCAAGCTATACCTCCTGTTGAGCAATCTGGTAGTAAGAAAATTACCAAAGTTCTCAAGGAAAGAAAGTTGAGAACCAACAAAGTAACGGAATACCTTGTTAGGTACAGTGACCCAACTTGTGAAGATGAATGGTTGCCAGAAAAGGACACACCTGAAGCTACTAAACTTCTCAGAAGGTTCAGACATAATAGAAATAACAATATTACAAAGTAATATTCTTTTTTAGGGGGAGGGAATGTGAGCCTTAGAGGTATTTTTATATACCCAAAAGACCACAAATGATAAATTAAAATACAAATATAAATAAAATAAATTTATTTATATTACAAAAATAAAAATATAAATACAAATTTATATTTAAAAATCAAAATTTAATTATAATTCAAAAATAAAATTACAATAAAATTTAAACTTATGAAAACTCATTTTTAGTTGTAAAAATTAAGTAATAATTAATTTTTACTAAAAATTATTAAATTAAAATGTTTTTGGTAGAAATTTATATAAAAAATATTATAAATTTTTATCCAATAAAGAAACATATAAAATTTATTTCACCATTTGATTCCTTATAAAAAATTAGGTGGGGTCACCTCTGAGTGAAATTTTCGTAACTCAACTCTAAATAAGCTGAAATTAAGTTTTCAGTATTTTCAATACAAAAATTGAAAATCCTCAAAACTTTTATTTAATTCTAACACCGCATAATGTGGTAACCATCAATATTTGTGTTAGAATTTGGGTGTTGTGTTTAGTTTAAAAGCTACAAGGAATTGAAGTATTTTCAATTGAATTCAATTGAAATGTCAAAATGTGCAGGTGTATTACAAAAAAATAAAAGAATATTTTTCTTTAAAATAAATAAAAAAAGTTATTAAATTAATATATTTCCAAGCTCAAGAATATATTAAATAATGGCTAAAGCTTCAAGTAACATGGGAAGGCCTCCAAATGTAATATTTTTCTGAGAAACTCTTCATAATATTGCTATTTATCAAGAGTAATGAGACTTCTCTTACACAATATAATAACTGAATTTATCATAGCCACAAGTTATTAATCATTTTGTTAATTATTTCTTTTACTTGTTATGAAATACTAGTTATTATAACAGTAAACAGTAATTTTTTACTATAATTAAGTACAAGAAGTATTAATAGTAAATCTTCTTATTAAAATAATAGAATATTATCTTAATCAATAATTAACTTTTTCAAGAGTAACTATTATAAATTTTTGAATAAAACTAAAAGCTAGAAAAAGAACTCTAAGAATTTAACAAATCACTCACTAATACTCCAAAAATTCTTTGAAAAAGAATGGAATAGTTATTTTATGGATTATTTTTGCATTGAATATATAATAAGTTGGTTTGAAGCAATAATATACCAATTATAGTTTTAATACTGTTGGAAATAGAAATATTATATTATTTCAATTCTTTCTGGGTGATTTAGAAATATTCATAATTCCAGTAATTATTTAATAACTAATACTTACTTTGGTGGTATTAAGGATTCAATTAATTGACTGAATGATAATTGTATCTTTGGAAAAAATAGCAGTAGTAGGCTTATTTTACATCTAAAACAGCTCACAGAGGAATTCCATGTGGTAAACTGAGAAACCAGTTAACTTGATCAGTTTATGGATTACATCACCTGTGGCCATGTAATATTATTGTAACTAAATGATTAAGTCATTTTATGTGGTTACCAACCCATTCATCATTAAGAAAGAAATTAGTTACTACTTTAAATACTCTTTAATTCAAAAAGGAGATTTGTTTCCCAAAGCTATAAATCTTATTAGAAATTTCATCACAGGTTTTATTTTCTAATAATTTTTGAATATTAAGCATTTCACATTATATCATCAAAAATGGACTGTAAGTAAAGCTTTAATTTCATTTATGAATTTATTATTCTTTTGGAGTTGATTGTTGATTATCCCTTTTTACCATTTTTCCTGAAAGCTTAAGAGGGCTTCATTAATAATTGTAGCTTTAATAAATTCTTGAAGCTTTAGTTCATTTTCTACATGGTATAAGCAAATAGCATAAACCATGAAAAAATTAAGCCTTATGGGCAGGCTCTGAAGTTTAAATAGCTTTATAAGAATGAGTACCATTCTGAATCAAATTTGGGTACAACATGGGTTTAACCCTGATACCTTTTGGTCATCTTCTCAGCCACAATGAACCAGTTATTTTGGAAGACACAAATAAGAGCTTATCATTTAGTTTCTTCTATTTGGAGATGATTTTGTTGCATATGTAGATATTTATTCTACCATGATTTTGATAACAAGGATAAAAATAATATATCTATATCAATGTAAGCTATTCATGATATTATTTATAGGAACTAGGAATCTTAAAATTAACAGAGGCTGAATCTAAGAGTCTAAAGAAGGGCCTTAGTAGTAAATATAAACTCAGCAAGACTATAATGAATATGAATCTTTGAATTTTCCTATTTTTTACTTACATGATTAATTTTTTTTCCTAAAATGGAATTCTTAATACATTCATTTTAAATATTGAGTATTTTTTATTCAACTTTAAAATTTCATTTATTATAGGTAGGCTTTTCTATTTCTGTTTAGTATAGCTCTCTGATAGAATTACCATTGATTTTAGTTTGAGCTTTGTCCCATTTTTACATCGAAATAACTCTCTCTATCATACACTTAATCCAAATAAATAATTTTTGAATATCTCATGTAATTGATAATCTCACATTATTGTTTTAATTTCTCTTTTCTCATACATTGAAATTGTTTCTATTCATATTGATATACTCCTTAAATGTACATATAATAACAAGTTATATAATCTAAATTTCTGAATTTTCAAAATTTGAAGTCCATTACCTTTCTTACATATTCCACCATTTCCTTAAACCTTTAATATTCTTATCATGTCTTATTAATCTTGATTCAGCCATTATTCAAGTATTTAGATAGAGATTAATTTCATCATGTATTGTTGTTCAATCTTTTGTTTTCCATATATTCTTTATTTTCAGTAAGCCTTATTCTCCCATTGTTAACTACACAGGAATATCCAAACAATAAAATTGATAATCACTTTAATTCAAAAAATCAAAATATTCCTTCCTCTTTTTTGACTAATTTTTGGAGATATACTTCACAGAAAACAAAAACACCATTATTTAAGCTTTGAAATTTTGAAAATAATCATTAAATCTCCTTTACATTCTCAGAATTTGTAGTCAAATAGTAAGATAACTAGGGATATTTAAACAATTCATTTTTTGGATTCAGTCACTCATATTTATTCTCATTTCATAATGTATTATCTAGCTCTGGATCACTCCAAATATGTTGGAAATATTAAAGTTGATGGATATTAATCTAAATTCTGAAAATGTTGATTACAACCAATTAAGAAAATTCAAGGCCTAAATGAGTGAAAAAGAATATATTCCAGCTTTCTTTAATATATCAGTTACTTTTAGCTGTGCATTTGCCATATATTTTTTTCTTTCAGAGTGTTTTCAAAGTTTCTGCTATCTAGTTTTGTAATTTGAGCTCTTAGGGCTAATATATATACCAGTAAATCATGTTAATCTTCAATATTATGTATTATTAAGTATATTTTAGGAAATATGTTGAAGATTTGATGCATCAAAACATGCATCCATGCCATATATATATGCATGTGATGGAAAAGACCTCTCAAATCCATTTCCCTTCATGACTCCTTTTTTTCTCAAATATTACAAAAATAATTGTTTTTTTTAATATATTAAGGCAATTTTAAGCTTAAGATTTAATTCTTTTTGTATTTTCCTTTGATCCAGTTTTTGGAAAGATTCAATGTGCAATATGTAAATATCCTATTTATTCAGATTCAACCACAGAAAAACTAACATATAAGGAGTGGATTTTGTAGGATATCAAGCTTCAAGAGCTCTCAATGTTTTTTCATTAAAAATATTTGAGAAGTGGAAATTAGATTAATCATTAATAATTGACATTTCATTTTTCATATTAAGAATAAGAGCTATTTTTCTCTGAAGTACTTTATATTAAAATACTCTCAAAAAATAAACGATTTCCTTTAATCTTAAATTTCATATCTTTTATAGTTTGTGAGAAAAAAATCTTCTTGGTAGATTGTGTAAGATGTGTCTATGAAACTCTTGATAATATTACTATTAATCAAGAGCACTATGACTGTTCTTATGGAATATAATAAATAAATTTACTATAACAACAATTAAGTAATTCATTACTTAATTTTTTCTTTTACTTGTTAGAAACTACTAGTGATTATAACAGTAAGAAGTAATTTTCTACTAGAATCACTTACAAGAAGTATTAATAATAAAACTTGTTATTAAAATAATATTAAGAAATTTTGATGTATAATCATCTTTTAAAAGAATAATTAAATTCTTGAAGAAAAATATTACTTGAGAAAAACTTTAAGAATTAAGTGAAAAAACTTACTGTTACTCCAATAATACCTTTCAAAGAATTGGTAGAGTTATTTGACAGATCAATTGTGTATTTAAAGGATCAAGAAAAAATTATAACAGTAATACAAGAATATAATAGTTAAACGCTATTTGAAATGGTATATCTCTATTATTTCACATCTTTTTGATTGATTTGGAAATATTTAAAACACTCAATAAAAGAAATAACTAAGACTTACTTGTTGGTACTAAAGATATTATTGAATAATAAGATTATTTGGAAAAAATAGTAAGACAAAGCCTCTTTTAAGTCAACAACAGCTCATAGAGGGGTTTCTTGGAGAAAAATAAAAGACCATCTAGTTAGAAACCATTAATCCTCTTTGTATTATTGGTTATATCACCTTTTGTCATATAAGATTATCATAATTACTTAATTAAGTCATTTTATCTGACTACCAACCCATTTATGGCTAATAAATAAAGGAGTAAGAGCTTTTAATCTTATTTTATTTCCAAATAATCATTAATTTCTCAAATTGATTAATTTTATTGGAAATTTCATCACATATTTTATTTCCTGTGAATTTTTGAAGATTCAGTGTTTCATGTGGAATTATCAAAAATGGACTGTAAGTAAAACTTTTAATTTGAATGATGTATTACTAATTTTTTTGACTTTTATATCTATTATACCCTTCTCCATTTTTGCTTAAATTTTCAGAAGTATTCATTGAGAATTGTATTTGTAATGAATTTTTGAAGTTTTTACTATATTTGTATGTAGAAAAGCCAATAGCACAATAATAGCTGGTTTCCATGAAGTAAATTCATGGATACTAGTCCAAAAATGTATTTTATTACAGATTTAATGCTTATCAATGTAAAATTATTATCAATTGAAATATTTACAGGAGTCAGAGTCGCTCATTACCTCCTTGTTACATCAAAATAGCAGCTTATTTGCTATTTTCTTATGATTTGATGGGACTTTAAATTGGTAACTAAGCTCCAAAAAAGGTCTTAGTATACTAATTGGTCTATGATAATCCATTGATCCAATATTTAAAGAAAGCTCTGCCTCAGAGGCCTCAGAATTTGGGTACCATGGCTCTCTTTGATGTCTTTTGTCCCCCTTAGCTATTTTTAGATCAAAAATTTTGATTCAGGCTTCAAGACTGATATCCACTATGGGTGTACCAAAACATTTTGTAAGAATACTATAGTATTGTGTTCCACAAACATGAATAACACTATTCTCAGTGTATATGTAACATGAGATTTTTCAAATTCCCATTATTTTGGGGTGAATTTGAGAAAAACAAAAGAATTTCACAATCCTTTTATGTGGTTTTGAAGTATATTCCATATTACCACCTCATAGATTTAATTTAGGATTATTCAATCTATGGGGATACACTGGGTGAATTTTCATGTAGAATCAAAATCTGGTCTTAAATCCATGGATTTACTTACTCACAAAAAGGTTATTCATCTTTTCTTAAAAAAATGATAAATTTTGGATATATGAATGACTTATGGGTTATTCATAGTTCATAATTTATTTTAATATTAATTTTAGCACATTTGAGTATTTAAAATATACCTCAAGAATCACAGATTGCCTTTTTAAATGAGTTAGCACAGTCTTCCATTCCTTAACGCTCCTAGGGTAATAAGAGAAATATTTCTTTATATTTTGTAAAACTATATAAGAGAATAAATTCTTTGTAAAAATTATGAGATATCCTTGTTAAAATTTACAGAAAAAATAATTTCTAAGGAATTTTTGAGATTTATTTGATAATTTAGTCATATCTGAAATGGATTTCTTTCACATAAAATTAATATGTAATATATTCACAATATCATATTCAAAATTTACAATTCAGTATTATTAGAAGAATGCAGTTAATTATAAGGGAAGAAATTTCTCTCTCCACACAATTTCAGCTTTCTGGGTGAGAAGATGGAAAAAGGCTTAAAGAATTAATATCTGGAGAAAGACAGTTTTGTTTTTATTATTTATTTTCATCTATGCACTCTTCAATTAGATAGTAGAGCCAGACACATTTATTAAAATAAGAAAAAACAAATTTATCACAGAAGGGATTGAAATATGCTTTATATTCTCCCATTTTGAAACAAATAGAATTTCTCAGATAGAAGTATCTCTAGATTCCATTAAACAAAGAAAAATGTGTAACTCTAAGAATTAAATAAATCAATTCTTCAAAATACAAATTTCGCAATATTAAGTTTTGTAATTCCTCAAGAATTTAAAAGAT
Source organism: Austropuccinia psidii (assembly GCA_023105745.1). Lineage (NCBI taxonomy): Eukaryota > Fungi > Basidiomycota > Pucciniomycetes > Pucciniales > Sphaerophragmiaceae > Austropuccinia > Austropuccinia psidii. Next base: position 10,126,065 of record JALGQZ010000005.1, on the reverse strand, counting down.
AAAAATAAGCTTTGAGATTATATATTACACCTCTACTAATCTATTAAGACTAGGACCTATTCCAAAGATATTTTGTTATAATTTTCCACTCATATGTTATTTCTAGCTGTGGAATAACTTAAAAAAGAAATTCAATTCCAATTTCAATTATGTTTATGTAAAACAATTTTCAACACAAATTTTGACATCCTTCCCTCATATGACTTGAGCTTAATATTTGGGGATGAATAATTTTGGAAGAAATTCAGGCTTTATATATGACTCAGAATACACCTGTCAGATATAAGTTCCTTTTTTCCAATTTAAAAAATACTGAACATAAATTCTAGTAATGCTTTAGCTGAAACAGTTTTACATCATCCAATTCATTATGCATATATTTATGGGACTATAGGAGGGGAGTATACTTCACATATTTCCTTGATTAGGGAAAAAAATTCTTATTTAAAAGAAAAAACTAGATAGCATTTTTCATTAAGAATTCTTTAAAATAAGATATTACTATATAAAAATTATATTCATGGAATTATTCATCATCATAATAGAAATAGCTAAGGAGTTTAATTCTTGAATTAGAAAATCAGCACTATGTGGAAAAATTAGTTTTCATTGGCATATCATTCAATACAAATGTGTGAGAGGAACAGGTTTCATGATATATTTTGATTTTTCATTTTTCTAAATCCGTTTTTTCTATCCCACAAAGTAGTCCCAAATTAATTTTTATATTATATCTTTGATCTCTTTATATAGTCAGTAGAGTTAGAAATTCTGGAGTTTCTATCTGTTTTTAATATGATTCTACATCAAATTCATCATTGGCTTTCTAAATATGAAAATATCTTCTACCACAATAATTTTAACACATTATTTCAGAAGCTCATAATAATCAGTGCTTATAAGCTGAATATTAATGGTAGTGACATGTAATTTGAAAATTTTAGGCTTTTTCACAAAGAAATAATGAAAAAATTGCCATTAAAACACATTTTTACCCACCCATGAATCCTCTTCTATAAGATCAGACATAAAAATGAAAAAATTATTTCCAAGTTCTTTCTTGATTCTACACAGAGGATGATAATGAATTTTCTTTAGTAAAAATTTGACATAAAACATAAATGTTTATGGTTTGGATCCATATTTTGGGCCAATAATATTTTACCCCCATTAAATAATACTATTATTCTATGAAACTTATTATTAAGCTCTAAACCCACTTTGAAATTTTGGTTGATAAGTTATTTTATATCTTATCATGGTATTAAGAGCTGAATTCATATTTTTCTACCTACCAGAGTACAGTCACACACTATCTTCTTTCATTTCTCCCGGATCAAAATTCTTTTGGCTTCTTCCCTTTTGTATTAAAGATTAATAATCCTCAAGGATATATAAAGTTCATAATCTAAAACATTCTTTAATCTATTCTGTGTTATACTTATAAGTAAAAAAGTAGAAATAATCAAAATGAAAAATCATATTTGAATAAAAGTATATGAATTCTATTATAAACAGTTCCTACAAGTTTCTGTTATTTCCTCTATTTAATATATGAAAATGGGATCTCATTTAGATTCTGAGTGATATGAGGGCAACGGGAAAGAAATTTGAGATGCTAATGCACCTAGAATAGAGTCCCTTTAGCATAAAATTTGGTTTGAAGATGATAATTCAATAAAAATTACATTGTTATAATTTATTGGCCTGGAACACACTTAAATATTGGAATTTTTGTTTTATTTTGAAATATAATTTTTTAAAATCAATTTAAATAAATACTTGGAGATAATATGTCTTATTAGTAAAGCTGTAGCTCTTAAGACTGAAATTTAATAAAATTCAAGCCCAATTTTTATCTCAAAAGAGGAACTAAAACCTTTTTCAGTCCAACACCTATTTTTAAATCATAATCAAATGGAATATGTTCACATTTTTTTATCTTTTTTAAGTAAAATTTTAATTCATTTTTTTCAATTATGGGATTTAATTAAGAAACAGCAAGTTTTGGTATGAAGAGCTTTTCAAGAATTCTTTTCTACAAGCTTAAAGTCTTTCTAAAATTAAGAGAGTTTTTTAGGACATATTTTGTTCTTTTTCAAGCCATTAATGAGGAAGAAATCCTGGTATATTGTCTCACCTGAAAAATTAATATTTGAGATTCCAAAAAATTATGTTGAATGTGGGATCTCTTTGTTAACAATTAACTGCTTTACGTTTCTGTTTTTTTCTCTTTCTTCTAAGCTTAAGCTGAAATGTATAGCTGAGGTAAACTACAAATATCTGTATGAACTCAACTTTAATTTGAAGGGAAAGGAAGTTGTATGATTCTGTTTTGTGAAAAATTTCAAGGATATTTATTTTTTCATATGGAGTATCTTTAGAGTAAAATGAAACTGAAAGCTTCTTCCCAAATATTTTGTAATTTGGAGCTTTTATATATCCAAGAAGTTAACTTTTATTAAAATTCCTAATAACAAAAATTTTCATTTTTCTTTCAATAAGTCATGATAGCATAGGTAATGTGAGTTTTATTCTGCTCATATGAAATAAATGTTAGTACTTGACTCAGAGCTGCAGAAACACAACGACATCTTTTAATTAGAAGGCCCATTGAAAAAATAGGAATCGAAACATTCCAGAAAGCATATGTGATATATTTTACATTTATCCATGAATCTTCGCTTTATTTCTTGAGAATTTTCTCACTAATTATACCCTAGGTTTCTATTTAATGAGGAATAAAAATCATTATGACCCATTTAAGTTTTATTACTTTTCCTATTACATCCCTTTTACTTATAAAAACCCTTTTATATTAATTTAATTAAGGTAAATCCCCGTTCATTACTAACAAGAGTATTTATCAATAAAGCTTGAAGTCAATGCAGATATAAGTCATATACTCTATGGCTACGGGAATACAAGAATATTTGATCTTCAGGAAGAAGGCATAGATGATTAATTTTGAAAGACAATCTGTTTAGTTAATTTAAAAATTATATGCGTATTTTCAATTAAATAATGATTTTAATTTATTCCAATGAGTAATTTTCAGCTTTGCTATAGGCACTATGGAGCTTTCCCCAGGTTTATTTCACATATTCTCAATGGTCGTTCAATTCTTTCATAAATTAGTTTATAAGATGAAAAGTTGGAGTGATTTTGAATCCTGTTGTTTTTAGATATTAATATTTGTTTGGATTTATCCCTCTGTTCTCCCTGAATATGATTATTAATGATTTATCCAAAATAAAATATTAATTTTTGCAAGTAATTTGTCTAAGCTCCTGGTTTTTTCATTATATCTTTTGAGATATATGTGAATTTTTTTGTTTTTAGCAGGACCTTAATATGAAAGGAAGCTAAATATATTTATAATATTGAGAGATAAAAAATAAAAGTATCTCTTAATAGCAGAAGATAACTTATTTTCACTGTCGAACAAAGGAGAATAGCAAAAAAGGCGGTAAGATAATTTTTTGACTTGGAAAATAATCTAAGTAAAAGATAAGATTTTTATTTTTAATAATCGCAGAGAATGTTCTATCTACAATTACGAAGTCTTGAATCTGTAAGCTTATATAATCAGAATTTTTATAGAAAATTATTTATATTAGTAAATTGAACATAATTCTCTGTTCTCATCACCATTCACATGATATTATGAAATACTTTCAAATATAAATTGGATGAAAATTATTCACTAAGTCTGAAAAAAACAATGAAATAACATGTATAATCAACTTTATAGATCTAAATAATACCGCCATAATCCACATTTTCTATCATATAAATTCTTATAATCTTGAATGGATTGGCTCCAGAAGGGGGTTGATGATTTTTCGAACCAAACTTTAAGAATTCCTCAAGAATGTAATTAAATATTTTTTGAACAATGCTTGAAACATATTAGGGTCATTTTTGGAACCAATTCAACCGTTAAAATGGATTTTTATCAACCAATGGGTAGTTTCTGTGAAGAATTCTTGGATTAAGCTTGATAGAATTACTGATAGCAGTAGATATCATATACAATAGCCCAGTGCACAGTCTCGGAGATAAATACTTATTTTATAATATTTATTAAATAACATGAATGTGGATTTTCAATTAAAAATATATTTGACTATTGGAAAACATATGGTTTTTAGCCACTGATTCAATCCATTTTTCCCCTAAGGGTTCTGCAAACTTTTCCAGAAGTAACCTCAGCTTGGATAAAGATTTTATTTGAAAATCTCAAAATAAAAGTAATTGAACCAATCTGTGGACTTCAATAAACATATTTTCTCTCTTTTCCAAATATATGCTATAGCTCAATAGAACACATCACTCACTGTTCTTACAATATTCCAGAGCTTCACAATAGTACTGAATGATAATTATTAAATGAAAGAAATGAATGTGTATAGGATCTTCAAAACGTAAAATTACTCAAAATCCACATTGATAAAAACTCTGAGAAGATTGGAGTTTTTCTGTCTCTCTTATATGAATCTAAATATTTTATATATTTTATTGCATCATCTTTTTTTAAAAATGTTCTTCTTTTTATGAATTTATTTTTTCTGATTTCTTCTATTCCTTGATTTTGATACTTTTCTTCTGAAAGCCTATTGTCTGTCTTTTTTCTGAGCTTTTTTTTGTTAAAATTAAGTTTTTTAGTTTTCTTTTTATTTTTTTAGCCTAATCTATCTACTATAATCTTTTTGTTTTTTTTAAATGTTTTCCTTTTTTTGTTATATTATTTGAAATTTGAAATTTTATAGATTCTTTGATGCTTCTTATTCCTTTAACTTCCTCAATTTACTGTACTTATTGACCTTATTAAGCTTCTCTTACTTTTCTATTTATACAATTTGTTTTTTTATCTCTTTTTATTATTTCATTTTTTTGAAAAAAATTAAATTTTCACATTTTTTTAATTTTTTTGAGCTTGACATTTTTTCCAATTATTTGATTTTTCTTATTCTTTCCAATTCTCTTGGTTTTTTTATTTTTTTAATTACCTTTAATCTTTTTTATTTTAAATTTCTGATGTTTTTGTTATCTTTTGAATATTTTTTTTTGATTTTATGCCTGTATGGCTGTATTGCATCTATACAGGTGACGAATACACAATATCAAAAAAAACCATAAAAATTAAAGCAAATTTGAAAAGTTATAAAGCTTATAAAATTAAAAAAATCTAAAAAAATCAATAAATCTAACAAGTTTTGAAAGTAAGAGCAATTTAAAAACTCTATTAAAATTGAAAAGAAATAAAGCATAACTTTGAAAATTCCACACATCAATTCAAATTGAAAATTAGAAAAATGAAATCTTTGAAAGAAAACAATTAATAGTGGAAAATTAATACTGAAAAAAATGAGGATAAGAGAATACAGGAAACTTAAAAAAAGAGATAAATCAGAAGACAGGTGAAAAATTAAGAAATATATAAATGAAAATAAGTTCAGAAAAATGAAAAAGACATACGCCAAAAATTTCCAAAAGATGAAATTAGTAACATTAATGAATTATATAAGCAAATTAAAAAAATATATTGAAAATAAATAAAATTACAAAAATCAATTCAAGTGGCGATAGAAACCGCAATGCAAAAATTCATGTATGACTTTTGAAAAAACTATATAGCAGAAGGAAATTAATTGTTATAAACATAAAATATTTTTTTAGAACTAAAAAAAGCGAGTGAAATTATAAAAGATAAAATTGAAAGAAAAATAAACTTATAATTAATTCAAGAAAAAAAAGGAGAAAATAAATGACAAACTTATGTTAAAAAATGAGAAAATAAAAAAACAGAAGAAAAAGTGGTCGCACAAGTAAAAAATCACACAAGGAGGAAAACATAAATCTTGTAAGCTACAAACAAAGTACCATTAATAATATAAGCTTCATTTTCCCCCACAAAAAAAAATTTTTGCAGGGTTCAAATTATGCTTTTGGAGGGTATCAAGTAAGTAAAGCCTTTCTGACTGAATTTCTGGTTTTTGATGAGAAAATAATAGCATTAAGAACATATTTCTCATAAATAACTATTATCAATGTAAGAAATATCTGCAAGAATTCTATTTCTAGACTTCCTATTGATGTAATCAGCTTTGTACAAAACATGGAAAGGGTCTTCTGTAGGCTGTTGAAAAAGAAAAAAAATATTATTGAGAAATAGCCAAATTATTTTAGAATTAGTTCTCAAAACTAACTTTCGAAAGCTTTTAACAGATTATTACACAAATAAAAGTTTAATTTCTCAAATTCTATCATGAATTAATGCTCTTGAGATTCATACTTATCTATTCACCAAAAAAGTCATCCTTTTTGACTAATTGGAAAATTTCTTAACAATGGAATTATTCCCTTTTTAAGGAATTCAATATTTGGGTGATATGGCTCATATTACCATTAGCTTAGGGCTTTTTTTTACTCATACATGTAAATAGTGAAAATTGTCTCATTTCAAAGGGGAAAGAAATATGGTGTAAATAATATATAATTTAAAATCTAAGATTTCTCTTGAGTTTGTAGCAATTTCTATTTAAAGTTAAAAAAATTCAAATTTTAACTTCTATTAAAAATTTGGGTAAAAATTTATATTTATAATTCAAAATTACAAATATGGTAATTTATTCAATTCATATACACTGAAATTCCAATCATTCCTGCAGTCTGGGTATCAAGCTTGAAAGAGAAGATATTTACTTGTAGCCTAAAGTCAACATTTTTCACTTTCAGAATCAAAACAACTAACTATAGCTTCAGGTAATTAATTAAGGAAGTCAGAATTTTAAGCAAGGCTCATATAGAGACATATTTTTGAATATTTTTCATCTTTGAATTTAGTATTTTTTTAAAATGAATTTTTGTACATTTTCCACATACTCATAATTTGATATAATAGATTTTTCAAAATTCCATTTTTTGTCATGGATTCCCCAAATTTTCTAATGGATTGATTATTTTCAAATTTTAAATAAAATGGTGAATTAATATTTACACCAAAGGAAAGATTTAATTTATGACTACTATTGGCCCAAAATTGCATAACCTACAATGTTAAAGATAACGAAAATTCTCGCTCTTTTAATTCACGCAATATAGATCATTCTAGTTTAAAATCATAATATAGGTCTCTTCCCAAATAATTAAAAATCAAACAAATAATTAGGAACACCCTTATTTATTTATGATACTGTCACAGGGGCTCCTATGGAAGCAAGAGGGCCTGGCACTCAGGAGTCAAGAACTCACTTGGAGGGCTCCAAAAGATGATAAGAAATACTACAGAATATATTTCTTAAGCAGGAATAAGAGAAAGGACAAATATGCCAAATATAACAAAGAATAATAAGAATGGAGCCAGAGGCCAAAGATAAAAGAAAGCCAAAGGCCAAGAAGCCAACCAAGTGAATCCTCAATTCACTGTTTCAACCTTCCAGCAAGAACGATGGAATTAGTAAAGGATATGACCACCAATATCCACTGACAGGCAAGGAAAGAAAAGAGAAAGGGTACTAATGACTGACTTAAGATTATCAGTATTAACTTTAATAATGTCAAAGAAAATAAAGATAAAAATAAATCGAATATATTAATTAACTGGGGAAAAAGTCCCCAGGTGATGAAAGGTAGCCAGTATATGTGAAAACTGAAAGATTGATCCTGGAAGGTGGATCAATGGCTGTATTGTCTGTATTGGGAAATACAGTTCTGGCCATCTTGAAATTTGAACTGTGTGATGGCATTCCCACAGTGGAATATGAAATGACCCAATTGGGCCAAGACCATACAGGTTGATTGAATGAGGCCTGTACAGATGAATTGAGTTGTTCAAAGGAGTATTGAATACTTGATGCCTTGACAACTGATTGAAAGGATGTAATACCTCTTGAGAATTGCCCTTGAATAATCCTGAATGAATTGTGCCAACCCAACTCCTGCAGATACAGGTGGTTGGGATCCTTGAAGAGTCTTCTGATTGCTGCCATAACTTGTCAGACTGATGAGCTGATTAATCCTCCTTCGAAATGGGGGTTGGGATTTGAGACCTTGATTTGGAAAGGTGGAATTGGGTCCTGAGAACGTCACCATTGCATTGCTGAGCAAAAAAGGTGCATAATGGTATATAATACCATATATGCACCATGCCTGCAACCTTGAGTACAGATGGTATGGAGGAAAGGAAGAAATCCCCTGGAGTTGAGGGGAAAGGCGGACTGAGCTGATCTGGTGGCCTCTGGTGTTTGCCAGAGGCCATGGCCAAAATTGGGTCCTACAGGATTTATGGCCAAAATGGTGTCCATGAGGTTTTTGGTCACTTTTGGGTCCAAGGAAGTGGTGGCCAAAAATGGCTCAGGTGGGCCCAATTGTGGTTTGGGACCCACCTGGCCTTGGGGCCTAGGTGGCTGGCCCCTTTGGCCCCTTTTGGCCTCATTGGATTTGGCCTACGGACCGCGGCCCACGGGCTGTAGGAGCTGTAGGGGGCCTAAATGGCCCAAAAAGGCCATTTAGGCCAAAACCCCATTAATTAAAGGGGTGGCCCTGAATCCAAGGATGATGGCTAGGGGGCCTGGAGGCCCCTAGAAGACAAAATGACCCCCCAGGCCCAAAATCAAAGATGAAGGCCTGGGGGTTGGTGAAGTGGGAATTGGCCAAAAAGGCCAATGACAGCAGGATATGGCCCTTGGAAAGTGTTATGGCGTGGGGGCCAATTGGCCATAAAAGATATGACGTGACCAATTGGCCCCAACTTGGCTCCAGGTTACATTGCCGCAACCATCAAGGAGGAGGGTCAAACTTGTGGTTGTGACAGATACCTGTATTTTACAAACTCTATGAAATAATGACTTTTCTCATGATAAACAAAGATTATTAGCTCAAATTGAAGATTTTTTTATAGTTAGTTTACATAGATATATTCCATTTGTTGGAGAAAGAATTTACCTAGTTTAAATGAAACAAAAATCTAAGTGATTATAGACTCATATTTAAAAATTTTAGAGTTATGGAGTTGTAAAAGGTAATTCATATTTTTCACCTTTAGTTGCGCTATAAATTCATTTCACTCTCAATAATACTTCTTTTATCTATCATAATTTGAAATTTGAAACAAATTCAGAAAATTGTATGAAGAAAAATTATTTTAATTGAGTTTATATTTCTTCTAGATCATATATTTTTAAAGCCAAGTTTTTATTCTGGAGTTTTACTGGGATGTGTCATTAATCCAAAAGAAAATCTCTTATTTAGATAACTTGAAAGGATATTTATTGATTAATATATGCAATTATCTTCTCTTGATAAAAGGATGGTTTCTAATTTATCTTCATTATATGGAGCTTGATTGAATACTTGAATCACTTTTTTGAATTTATCCTATATTTTTTTCATATTCAAGAGATTTTATGTAAAATTAATAATTACAAATTAATCAAAATTAAATGTTTTTTATTTAATAGAATATAATGAACTATTTCCAGTAGTAAACACATACCAGATATGAAATAAAAAATCTCCTTTAGAGTTCTCATTTAATTAAATAATATTTCATGGAATCTCAGATATATCAATTAATATTTGAAAAAAAACGATCCATTGATATCTGAGTAGAGCTATATACATTAAAAAAGAAGGTGAGAAAATATCACAATTTCAGGATATCTTCCTAGACAATAATATTCATCTCTAAATATTATTTATTTTTCTTCTAGTCCCTTTGAGGCTAATTAAACTACAAAGAAAATCTCCCCAAGAATTTTTAATTTGGGATAAAACTTACTATTTTGCTAATTTAATCCAATTAAAGAGAAAATTTACAAAAATATATTATACCCATACAAGTTTCAAAGATAATATATTAAGAATAATCTTCCATTGTAACAGTGTATATAAACACTTTACTATGAGGCTGTCCAAGATGAAAATTTTGAAAGGCTTAGTTTTTCTTCTTTTTTAAATAAATAGAACAAAGTTTATCTATCCATTAAATATAATTTCCAGAAAAATTGCAAAGTAATAAAGATTAACCTTTGCCAAAAATTCAGGATTTTATTCTGAAAAAAATGGTAAATGAAAAAATTCCTTGAGTGAAATTTTTCTCAAAAGGAATTTTCTGTAATTTATTCAAATTAAAGGGAAAAAAATTCAAGAACCAAAATTCTCCTCTCAAACAAAATTCAGGGAATCACAAGTAATATTTTGTTTCCTATATCATGTTAATCTGAATTAAATAGAGCTCCTGTTATTTGAATAATTTAAAAAAATATTATTAAGTTCCATTGGAAATTTTGCAAAAGTATCTTCAAAGATATATAATATTTTCAATTTTTTATAAATACTACCTTTCCAAAATTTAATTTAATTCAAATTTTGAAATTTGATAATTCTGAAGCAGAAATATAAGTATTAGTACCTTGTTTTAGAGATAAAAAATTGAAAAATGTTCTTCAATTTCTCATTTCTCTTAATACAAAGAGTTCTCATTAATTCAATTTGAAGTAGAAAATTTGATTTATAGCTTTTTATTCAAGAATCATCCAGAAAAAAAAGAAAATTATGATGTTTTTGCAATAAATATATTGGGATTTGAAAGGAGTTTATCAAGAATTATTCTGATCAAAATTCTAAAATAGTAACACTTTTTCACATCAAAAAATTCAAATATTATTTTTACTGAGTTTAAATTAATTGATGATGTTCATGAATTCAATTAGAAGTAGAAAATCTATTTTTTAGGTTTTTTTTTCCAAAAATTATTCAAAAAAAAAGTGTTATATGTTTTCCATAGATATATTTGAATTTTAAAGGAGGTTGCCAAAGATTATTCTGATCAAACTTCTAAAATAGTAATACTTTTTCACATCAAAAAACTCAAATATTATTTTTACTGAGCTTAAATTAATTGATGATGTTCATGAATTCAATTAGAAATAGAAGATATATTTTGTAAGTTTTTTTTTCAAAAATTATTCAAAGAAAAGGAAATTTTCATATTTTTTCACAAATATATTGGGATTTTAAAGGATGTTCCCAAGAATTATTCTGATAAAACTTCTAAAATAGTAATAATTTTTCACATCAAAAAATTCAACTATTATTTTTACTGAGATGAAATTAGTTGATTATGTTCATGAAAGAAAGATCCCCTTTTTATCGTCTTCATTTACATTTGAAATTTGGGCATTAAATCCCTCCAGATCATTTTGAGTTTATCTCAATGAAATAAATTTTTTATGAAAAAATATTTTACATCATTCTGTGGTAGTTTAATAAATGCTTTATGGGATTTACTGTACAAATGAAGGATGTTTTATGGTTCCTTCAAAACACTCCTTTAAAATAATTTTAGTAAGCCATGACTGTTGAAATCAATAAAATCAAAAAAAAACTCTAGTAATTATTATTTTTGTTGATTTTGAGTTATTTAATCTATTTTCTCAAGACTTTTCTTGAAAATTATGTTCAAAACTCCTGTTTATTTTACAAATTTAAATTCAGCTTCTTTTTAGTATAAGATTCTCTTTAAGATTTAAAGCATAGAGATTCTTTTTGTAATAATTTCAACTCATGAAGTAATTCATCCTTCAATTTTTATATTCTTTTAAGATATTTCAAAGGGTATTTAAAATACAAATTCCCCATGTATTTCCCAAATTTCAATCTTAAGAGTTCAGGAAGCTAAATTAATTAAATATTCCTTTCCTCAATTTTGTGAAGGAATTAATTAATATCTGTACGAGTTAATTTTATTAAAATTTAGACTATGGAACTATCAAAATTTGCTTTTGAGTCAAATTGAGGATTTTTCATACTCTATATGTTAGTATCAAAACCCCTGAGATTCAGTGGTACTTAGTAGTTATATTCTCATTTTCAATTCTAATTATCTTTTTTCTAAATTAGTTTATATTAACACATCCTCTTCAATGAGTAAGGGTTCTACTTTAAGAGGGATCCATATAATCCAAACCAGTTTTTGAGCATTATAAGCTGAAAAATGAGAAATATAAGATTCATTTAACAATATGGATTTTTTTCAAATTTCAAAATACAAATCCATCTTGAATACTCTTGGGAAATGTTTAACAAATTCTTGATATGATAGGTTTTTATACTTGATCTATTAAATCTTCAAGTAGTATAAATAGAATACCTAAATCTTTCAAATATTTCAGTTTGTATTTACTCAACTGGAATAATACAGAAAAGTGATCCAAACCTTCATACTAATAAATAAATCCATGTTAGTGGTCAGGTTGAATTTATTTTCATTTCAGGTTGAGACCATTTTTGACTTTCAACACCAAACCCCAGGGTCTGCCTACTTTTTCATGGTGATAGCAACAGATGGTTTCCATGAGATATTTTCATGGATAATAGTCCCAAAAGGGCTTCAATTACACTTTCTTTGGTTAAATACATGGAAGATCATTAATAGTTAAAATGGTTGCAGGAGTCAGAGCTTCTCATTACCTCCTTGTCACATTAAAATAGTAGCTTATTTGCTATTTTCTCATTATTTAATTGCAAATTAAATTTATAAAAAGTTTTCAAAAGAAAATTAATACACAAATTGGGCCAAGATCAGCAATTGATCCAAGTTTTAAAGCTGGTCAGGCCTAAGAGGCCTCAGAATTTGAGTATCCTGGATCTATTTGATTTCTTTTGTCCCCCTTAGCTATTTTCATGTAACAAATAGTAATTCAGGCTTCAAGACTGATTTCCACCATGGGTTCACCAAAAATGTATTTAAGAATAAAGGAATTTTAAGTTAATTAATAATCAATAGCAATATTCTCAGTGTATATGTACCATGGGATTTCTCACAATACCATTATTTTGGTATGAAAATCCAAAAAAAAACAATCCTTTTTGAGTGGTATTGATGATAAGGTTTTAAATTATTTTTCATATTAAATATTTAATTTAAGACTATTTAAACTATTCAGCTACCCTATGTGAAAATCTTTGTAGAATCCAAATATGGCATTAAATCCAGGAATTTACTTACTCACAAAGAGGTGATTCATATTTTTCTATATATGAAAAATACTGAATTTTGGATATATACATTACTTATTTTTTATGTATATTTCAGAATTTATTTTTATATAAATTTCAACCTAATTTGGTATGGAAAATATACTTCAAGTATAACATTTCTCTTTTCATAAATAACACTATGGAAGACATAACCATACTTTTGGAACTCACCATAGTAGTAGTGTCCACCACATTTCATATAGCTTGCTATAATTAAATTAGGAATCAACAACATCACCCCCTACAGTTTAATCAATTATTAAATCCATTGAGTGATAGAATGTTTCTTTATAAAGCTTTTTTGATGAGTATTTTCTGTATGGGACCTCCTGAATTATTTGTGTTAACTCAATTTCAAGGCCTCATGTTAGAAATGGGATTCATCAGGATATTTTAGGCCTTGAAATTTAAGAAAAGGCTTTAGTTAAGCTTTATTTTTTGGTTAATGGTAGCTCATATGACACAGTTGGTTATCTTTTTAATATTAGTAAGTCTACTACCTACCATTTGTCATAAGTAATTGTATAAGAATGTTTAAGGTAATTTCATTATTCTAAAAATCGTAAGTTTTATTCTTCCTTCATTCAAGCCTTTTGATAATGTCTTTTGTTTGTATTCATGAACTTAAATATGCAGATTATCAATTCAAGGGAGAAATCATCAAATATTTTTTTAATAGAATATATGGACTCACCAACATCATTGGGAAATTTATGGAACTAATACTCCAATCATTGCAACCCTTAATGATCAATGGAATGCTTTGTTAAATTTCAATGATTTGATTGAATTTCCTTCCAATCAATTGTGTATCTTGATGGAAATTTTTTAAATTTAAGTATTACATCTAATGGAGATTATGTAGTTAAGAATTACTGATTCATTCTATATAGATGTATTGAGGACTTCTTGTCTAAGTACATGATATTAGAATGTTTTTAAAATCTAAAATTTGTGAAGACTCTCTCAGCTATATTTCAAGATGTCCAAGCGATCGTTTACTTATAAAGTATTCTGGTTATTGTTCAAAATTTCCAATACTTACAACCTAAATATATTAGCATTATTCAAAACATATTAATTTTAACCACATACACTCTTAAACTGGTAAAATTACTTTTATAGTGTTGGATTGTGTCACAGGGGCTCTTGGAAGAAGAGGGCCTGGCACTCAGGAATCAAGAACTCACTTGGAGGGCTCCAAAGATAAAAGAATAATAAGAATGAATTTCTTTAAGAAGAATAAGGGAGAAAACAAGTATGCCAAAAGATGAGATAAGAAAAAGGTGAAGCCAATGGCCAAAGATAATAAAGAAGCCAAAAGCCAAGAAGCCAACCAAGTGAATCCTCAATTCACTGTTTCAACCTGCCAGAAAAGGAAATGGAATTAGTATAAGGATATGACCACCAATATCCACTGGACAGGCGAGGAAATAAAAGAAAAGGGTGCTGAATGACTGACTTAAGATTATCAGTATTAACTTTAATAAGGTAAAAGAAAATAAGGATAAAAATAAATCCACTATATTAATTAACTGGGGAAAAAGTCCCCAGGTGCTGAAAGGTGGCCAGTATATGTGAAAAGCTGAACGATTGATCCTGGAGTTGGATCACCGGCTGTATTGTCCGAATCGGGCCAATACAGTTCTGGCCATCTTGAATTTGAAACTGTGTGATTGAATTCCCACAGTGGAATATGAATTGGCCCAATTGGGCCAAGTACGTACAGGTTGATTGATTACCGCCTGTATGAACCAATTGAGTTGTCCAAGAAGTATTGAAATACTTGATGCCTTTACAACTGATTGAAAAGATGTAATACCTTTTGAGAATTGCCCTTAGAATAACCCTGAATGAAATTGCCAACCCAACTCCTGCTGAGCCAGGTGATTGGAGTCCTTGAATGGTCTTCTGATTTGCCGCCATGGATTACCAAACTGGTGAGTCCAAAGGTTCTCCTTCGAAATGGGCGTTGGATCTTGGTACCTTGAGTTAAGAAGGTTGATTTGGGTCCTGAAAACGTCACCATTGAATTGCTGAGCAAAAATGGTGCATAATGGTATATAACACCATATATGCACCACTCCTGCAACCTTGAGTACGGGGTGCATGGAGGAATGAAGCAATCCTCCCTTAAGTTGAGGGAAATGCTTGTTGAGATGATTTGGTGGCCTCTGGTGGTTGCCAGAGACCATGACGGTGAAGTTGGTACATGGTGGTCCAGGGTCAAAAATGGGTCCTACGGGATTTATGGCCAAAAATGGATCCAAGGTGTTTTTGGTCCAATTTGGGTCCAAGGAATTGGTGGCCAAAAATGGCTCAGGTGGGCCCAATTGTGGTTTGGGACCCACCTGGCCTTGGGGGCTAGGTGGCTGCCCCCTTTTCCCCCTTTTGGCCTCATTGGATTAGGCCAAAAGGGGCCTAATCCGCCTACGGACCGCGGACCGTGGACCGTGTATTACGGCCCACGGACCGTAGAAGCCGTGGGGGGCCTAAATGGCCCAAAAAGGCCATTTAGGCCAAAACCCCCATAATGAAAGGGGTGGCCAGGAAACCAATGAAGGTGGCCATGGGGCCTGGAAGCCCCTAGAAGACAAAAGGACCCCCCAGGCCCAAAAACAGTGATGGAGGCCTGGGGGTTGGTGAGGTGGAAATTGGCCAAGAGGGCCAATGACGCAGGATATGGCCTGAGGCCATAAAGGATGATGGAGGCCATAAGTGGCCAATGGAATGGGTTATGGCGTAAGAGCCATGGAACACCCAAAAGGGGTCAATTGGCCATAAATGATATGACATGGCCAATTGGCCCCAACTTGGCTCCAGGTTGGATTGCCGCCGCCATCAAGGAGGAGGGTCAAAATACGTGGTTGTGACAGTACCCCCCTACCTTGAATGGTGAGCTCCTGAGCACCAAGATAAGGTAGAGGCCTGTTGAGGCTAATGAGACGGGTTTGACGTAAGGATTCCAGAGGTATTGACTCTTGAAAAGAAGAATTTAACTGATAAGCTTGTTGGCATATGAATTGAGGTTGACTTGATCTTCTCTTGACATTTGGCTTTGACAAAGTTGAAGACATGATTTGAAATAAAGATTTTGGCGTTAAAGAGTTATAAGAAAAGAAATTTTAAAAGAATATAAAGAGTAAAAAAGAAAAGGAAACAGATATAAAAAGAGAAAACAGAAAAAATAAAGAAAATGAAATTTGAGGAGGAATCCAATCTTCATCACGGATTACGACAATTGATTTTGAAAGTGACCAAGGACCTGGATAAAAGAATTTGATGCCAGGTGCTCACAGAGTGGCCAAGGTGATGTTTTGACAGATTGTAGACCCCTCAGGGAAGTGCACACCAGGAGAGGAACTTACTTTTAGTAACTGCCACTCCCGCCAGTGCCATAAATAAGAAAGATCTTGATAAATGAATGTGTTGAAAGAATGAAGTCTTGGGAAGGAGAATAAAAAAGGAATGGTCCATTTGCCCAAGTGTAAATGGCCATAAATTTGGAATTTGGATGTTGAAGGCCGGGCCAAGAAGTCTGTGTCCAAATTGAAAAGTGCTCACAGAGTGGCCAAGGTGATGCTTACAACAAGAAGAGTAGAATACCCCTAAAGGTGCATACCAGGAGTGGGACTTACTTTTGGTAATTCCTCTCCCCACCAAGCACCATAAAAATTCAAGCCATTGAAGAATTGGGTCCTGGCTTGTCAGGATATAACAAATGA
The DNA here is from genome assembly GCA_023105745.1 of Austropuccinia psidii. Lineage (NCBI taxonomy): Eukaryota > Fungi > Basidiomycota > Pucciniomycetes > Pucciniales > Sphaerophragmiaceae > Austropuccinia > Austropuccinia psidii. Next base: position 10,109,293 of record JALGQZ010000005.1, on the reverse strand, counting down.
AAATCTTTGACAAGTTCAGGACAATTCTTGAGGTTTTCAGCTGGTTCCCATGTGGATCCTTCTGAATCTTGACTGAAACCTTTCCATTCCACCAGATAACATAATTTTCTTCTCTTGAGCTTTGAATCCAGTACTTGAGAGACTTCCCATTCCTCTTCTTCTTCAATAATGATTGGCGGAGGAGGTTCTTGATGCCGATTTGGGATTGTTGATGTCTTGACTGGTTCCAAGAGTGAGATATGGAAGACTGGGTGGATGGATTTCCATTGAGATGGAAGCTTGAGGTGGTAAGCATGAGTACTGACTTTCTTCAAGATTGGAAAGGGACCCAACCATCTTTCAGACAGTTTCTTGGTGGGTCTAGTTGATTTGATATTCTTGGAAGAAAGCCATACCATGTCACCAGGATTGAAAACAGGTGGACTTGCTCTACTTTTATCTGCATACCTCTTAAACCGGTTTATTGAAGCTTCAAGTTCTCTCTTGACATCTTGCTGTACTGATTGGAGTTTGTTGATAACGTTCCAGCAGGAGTATCTTGAGTGATGTGAACTGAATCAAATTGAGGATCTCTTCCATAAACAGTGAAAAACGGTGATTGCTTGGTTGAAGAGTGATCAGAATGATTGTAGGCAAATTCAGCCAGAGGGAGCCAGGTGTTCCAATCATCTTGATGATAACTGACATACATCCGAAGATACTGTTCTAGTATCTGATTTACCCTCTCTGTCTGTCCATCAGTTTCTGGGTGATAAGCAGTTGAGAAGTCTCTTGAAATCTTGAGCTGCTGACAAAGATTGGTCCAGAAGGAAGAAACGAAGAGTGAACCTCTATCACTGACAATGCTTGATGGGAGGCCATGTTTTGAGAAAATATTCTTGATGAATAAATGGGCCAAATCCAGTGAAGTGATTGAAGACATTGTTGGAATAAACACCGCCATTTTCGAGAATCTGTCCACTATGACAAGGATTGAGTCAAAGGAATTGGACAGTGGCAGTTGAGTGATGAAATTCATTGAGAGACAAATCCAAGGACCATTTGGAATTGGAAGAGGTTTGAGCAGTCCAAACTTCTTATGGTGGATATTCTTGTTTCTTGAACACTGTTGACAGGATGATACATAATCCTTAATGAATTGAGTCATGCCGGACCAGTGGAAATCCCGCTTGACAAGTTTGAGAGTCTTCTCTTGGCCAGGGTGTCCAGCTAGAGGAGAGTCATGACGCTTTTGAAGAATGCTGAGTTGGATTGTGGAGTCATTTGGGACTACCACCCGATCTTTGAAGAGAAGAAGTTGGGAGGAGGAATCAAGAGAATAATCTTGGACAGATTTACCTTTACCCAAATCTTCAAGGATACTTCGGTACTGAGGATCTTGCCATATCGCCTTCTGAATTGAGTCAATCAGATTTGAAAATGACTCCACCTTGACTGCAAAGAACTTTGAGGGTTGAACTTCATCTTGCTTAATGAGTTGTTGAAAATTCATTGGATTCTTGCTGATGAAATCCTCCCCCCTCTCCGGATAGACGTCGTCCCGACGTGATAAGGCATCTGGAAGAGTTGGTAGGCGGCCAGGGCGGTAAGTGATTGAAAAATGAAATTCAGATAAGAACTCAGCCCAGCGGGCTTGACGGCGAGTGAGTACTTTCGAGGACATGAAGTATTGAAGGGAACTGTGATTGGTGAGAACTTCAAAAGGAGAGGACAGAGAAAGAAGAAAAGCCCTCCAGCCCTTGAGAGCCCAGACTATACCAAGGAGTTCCTTGTCATGAATTTCATAGTTGAGCTCTGCTGGAATAAGCTTGCGGCTGTCAAATGCAATGGGATGTTTTCCTGAGTCAGAGACCTGACTCAGTACAGCACCCAAAGCATAATCGGATGCATCGGTCTCTACAATGGTGGGTAGAGAAGGATTGGAGCGGTAGTGAAGGCCTCTTTGAGTTGATGAAACTGGCTAAGAGCTTCCTCATTGAGGGGGAAACAGGAATCTTTCTTGAGGAAACTGGTGAGTGAACTGATTTTCTTTGAATAATTCTTGATGAAACGGCGGTAGAAGTTGGCAAAGCCAAGGAAGGATTGAAGAGCCTTGAGGTTTCTTGGAGGAGGCCAATTAAGGATCTGCTGGACTTTTGCTTGGTCCATCTTGAGGCCTTCAGAAGAAACAACATAACCAAGATATTCTACACTAGAAACATGAAAAAGGCATTTAGAAGCCTTGGAAAAAAGGTTATTGGCTCTGAGTCTGGACAGAACAGTGGACACATGGGTGACATGTTCTTCCTCAGATTTGGAAAAGACCATAATGTCATCCAAATAAACCACAACAAAAACATCAAGAAGATCTTGGAATATATCATTGACAAGATTCTGAAAAGAGGCAGGAGCATTGGTGAGCCCAAATGGCATAACCAAGTACTCAAAACTGCCATATTTAGTTCTGAAGCATGTCAAATGTTCATCACCCTTCTTGATTCTGAGCAGGTTATATGCGCCACGCAAATCAATCTTGGAGAAGATAGAAGAACCATTAAAGACATTAAGAAGCTGGTTCATAGGAGGAACAGGATATTTGTTCTTCCTAGTGACAGCATTCAGTTTGCGGTAATCAACACACAAACGGAGGCCACCATCTTTCTTTTTAACAAAGAGGACAGGTGCTCCTGTTGAGGAGGAGCTTGGCCGGATGAAACCTTTCTCTACATTCTCTGAAATGTAGGCCCTGAGTGTATCTGACTCTTGTTTGGATAGAGAGTAGATCACCCCAACTGGAGGTAGAGACCCCTCCAGCTCGATATGATGATCACAGGTACGGTGAGGAGGAAGTTTCTCTGCCTTCACCTTGGAGAATACATCCAAGTATTGGTGATAAACAGAGGGAACAACCTTCATCACGGTTTCTACTTCTTCTGGCTCTTCCTCTTCATCCCACAACTCCTCCAGGGAGTCATGATAAGATGAAGGAGGAAGGTCCATATTCCCAAAGAAGAGATGAAGTGAAGATACAGAATTATCTTCCCCAACATCTTGAATCTCTTTGAAGACTTCATCTCCAGATGATGGTAATGACAGATGGGAATTAAGGGAAGGAATATGGACAGAAGATGGAACTGATGGTGTTCTAGAATCACCAACCAGAGCTGCACAAGACTTGGCAGAAGAAGAGTCATTACGGAAGGAATTGGAAGGATCAGAATAGTCCTTTTGATCAGTATTAAAGGTGATCAGCCCTTGCCTCCAATCAATAGAAGGATTAAAATGATTGAGAAAGTCAAAGCCCAATATGAGGTCTTCTCCCTTGGGAGTATCAATGACTAAAAAATCCCATTCAAAGCTTGGGAAGGAAGGGAGCTCAACCATATATTTAGTATGGTGAGTCACAAATAAGGAAGGGGACTCAGAGGAGTCCAAAATGATAAGAGGAATCTTCTCTGGAAGTTCTGACGTAGTCAATGAGTACTTGTGAACAAACTGCTTTGCAATGAATGAGTGTGTAGCACCAGAATCAATGAGAATACTGTAAAAAACATCAGAAAGAGAAGAGAAAACAAAGAATTTGAGAGAATTCTTGACACCAGTATTCAGAATGCACAATTGTGCTCTGGAAGGAAAAGTGTGAAGACCATTGAACACAACATGATCTTCACTAAGGCTTTTCCCTGGCTGGGAAAACTGCCTGACGGTTGGGTAAGCTTGTTTTGAGGCCTTTTGACACAGGACTCAAGACTATGCTTCCCACCACAATAGGTACACAAACCCTCCTTGATTCTTCTTTCCTTTTCAGAACCTTTCAACTTGAAGTCCTTATTCAACAATGAAGAATGGGGCTTGTCCCGCTTTTGAGAATGAAATTTCTTCTTTGGTCTTGAACTTGAAGAAACTTGATGATGAGAAGAGTGAGACTTTGAGGCTTCAGGCTTCTTCTCTTGATGATGATTCTTTTCCTTCTGCCTCTCGTGGTACCTGGTATCAAGTTCCAGGCTGACATCCATTAAGTCTTGAAGAGAATCAATGTTTGAAGGATGGGAGGCCAATTGATCCAGAATCCTGGAGGCCAAGCCCTTCCTGAAATGATGAATAAGAGCCCTTTCACCCCAATCCCCAATTCTTGAAATCAAACTCCTGAAGTCGGCAATATACAAAGCAACATGCCCACCTTCTTTCATCCTAAGGCCATCCAATTCAGCTTCTGCTTTTCTAACTTCATTTGGGTCTCCAAATAAAGTGAACAATTGGGATTCAAATAATGGCCAGGAATTGAGGAGATAATTTGAGTCTTGATTATTGAGGTTGGAAAGATAAGGCTCAATCCATTTTGCAGCCCTGCTAACTAAGAATGAAGTGGCATAAAGAACCTTCTTTCTGTCTTGAGAGAAGTTTGCCGGATCATTATGAAAGATGAGTTGACAAGATTGAATAAAGCTTCTGACTTTGAAGGGCTGAGTCCCATCAAAGAATTCTGGAGCCTTCATAGAGGGAGTCTTGAAGGCTGGTGGTCTTGATAATTCAGAAGAAGAAGCTGCTTGAATATTGGCCATAATCTGAGTCATTTGCTGCATAATGGCCAATAAAGACGGTTCAGACTGATGAGAGGCAGGCTGATCAGACTGGGCTAGAGTTGGTCCTCTGGTGCCCTCAGATGCTCCCACAGGAGCAGGAGCAGCCTCAGTGCCATTATACTCTACCTCTTCCACAGAATTCTCCTCCTCCTCTTCACCATCTTCACCTTGAACCTTGGGACTGGTTCTTGAAAATCCTGGGAATCCGCCAACCACTCCTGATAAAGACATTGATCTTCTTGGCCCTCTTCCTTCCTTCCTGGATGGTGCTGCTCCTTCCATAATGGGTCCTCTGTCCAATCTGGCCCTCAGTTGAGAAATTGCTGGGGTACCGTCAAGAGGAGCCCTTGGAGTTGGAGTCAGAACAGCTTGAGCTCTGGCCTGAGATCTAGTCTGTCTTGCTGGAGGTGAATGTTGAACTGGCATGATTTCAGGAATAATCAACCAAATAAATGAAATAAAATCAAAATTTTCTTGAAGTACAAAATCAACAATCAAATCTTGAGGAAATTGGATAATCAATGAATCAAAATTCTTCAAATACGTCAATCAATCAAATCAAATGAGTCTTGAAGTAAAAATCAATATCAATGAGAATCTTGAAGTCAATAAATCAATCAATCAAATCAAATCAAAATCTTGCAGAAAAAATCAATCAATAAAAATGAATTCTTGAGTCAAACTCAATTTATGTCAAAAATCTTGATGTGAATAATCAGCAAAATCAATAAAATCTTCAGGTAAATCAATTATCTTGAGGTCAATTTCAATTATGTCAAATTAGTCAATCAAATCAATTTTCAAGTGAATTCTTCCAAAAAATCAAAAATTCTTGAGGAATAAATCAAAGTGAATCCTGATATGAAGAACGTGTCTGAATAACCTGATGAATAACTTGAGAAACAAAGATAAAAAATGCCTGAATTATGGATAAAAATCGATTGATTAAGATTGAGAATGAGATTGAAAAGATAACAAAAAATAAAAAATGGGTCAGCCTTCAATTTTCAGAATGAAGAATGAATGAGAGAAAATTGAGAGGTGACGAAGAATCATAAGATCATAAGACGTTAAAGAATCATAATTTTGATGAAATGAATGAATGAATTTAAAATATAAGAATAAAAGAATAAATGAATGAAGAAGAATTGCCAGTTAATTAATATAATGTCACAGGGGCTCTTGGAAGAAGAGGGCCTGGCACTCAGGAATCAAGAACTCACTTGGAGGGCTCCAAAGATAAAAGAATAATAAGAACGAATTTCTTTAAGAAGAATAAGGGAGAAAACAAGTATGCCAAAAGATGAGATAAGAAAAAGGTGAAGCCAATGGCCAAAGATAATAAAGAAGCCAACCAAGTGAATCCTCAATTCACTGTTTCAACCTGCCAGAAAAGGAAATGGAATTAGTATAAGGATATGACCACCAATATCCACTGGACAGGCGAGGAAATAAAAGAAAAGGGTGCTGAATGACTGACTTAAGATTATCAGTATTAACTTTAATAAGGTAAAAGAAAATAAGGATAAAAATAAATCCACTATATTAATTAACTGGGGAAAAAGTCCCCAGGTGCTGAAAGGTGGCCAGTATATGTGAAAAGCTGAACGATTGATCCTGGAGTTGGATCACCGGCTGTATTGTCCGAATCGGGCCAATACAGTTCTGGCCATCTTGAATTTGAAACTGTGTGATTGAATTCCCACAGTGGAATATGAATTGGCCCAATTGGGCCAAGTACGTACAGGTTGATTGATTACCGCCTGTATGAACCAATTGAGTTGTCCAAGAAGTATTGAAATACTTGATGCCTTGACAACTGATTGAAAAGATGTAATACCTTTTGAGAATTGCCCTTAGAATAACCCTGAATGAAATTGCCAACCCAACTCCTGCTGAGCCAGGTGATTGGAGTCCTTGAATGGTCTTCTGATTTGCCGCCATGGATTACCAAACTGGTGAGTCCAAAGGTTCTCCTTCGAAATGGGCGTTGGATCTTGGTACCTTGAGTTAAGAAGGTTGATTTGGGTCCTGAAAACGTCACCATTGAATTGCTGAGCAAAAATGGTGCATAATGGTATATAACACCATATATGCACCACTCCTGCAACCTTGAGTACAGGGTGCATGGAGGAATGAAGCAATCCTCCCTTAAGTTGAGGGAAATGCTTGTTGAGATGATTTGGTGGCCTCTGGTGGTTGCCAGAGACCATGACGGTGAAGTTGGTACATGGTGGTCCAGGGTCAAAAATGGGTCCTACGGGATTTATGGCCAAAAATGGATCCAAGGTGTTTTTGGTCCAATTTGGGTCCAAGGGATTGGTGGCCAAAAATGGCTCAGGTGGGCCCAATTGTGGTTTGGGACCCACCTGGCCTTGGGGGCTAGGTGGCTGCCCCCTTTGGCCCCTTTTGGCCTCATTGGATTAGGCCAAAAGGGGCCTAATCCGCCTACGGACCGCGGACCGCGGCTTACGGCCCACGGACTGTAGAAGCCGTGGGGGGCCTAAATGGCCCAAAAAGGCCATTTAGGCCAAAGCCCCCATAATGAAAGGGGTGGCCATGGGGCCTGGAAGCCCCTAGAAGACAAAAGGACCCCCCAGGCCCAAAAACAGTGATGGAGGCCTGGGGGTTGGTGAGGTGGAAATTGGCCAAGAGGGCCAATGACACAGGATATGGCCTGAGGCCATAAGTGGCCAATGGAATGGGTTATGGCGTAAGAGCCATGGAACACCCAAAAGGGGTCAATTGGCCATAAATGATATGACATGGCCAATTGGCCCCAACTTGGCTCCAGGTTGGATTGCCGCCGCCATCAAGGAGGAGGGTCAAAATACATGGTTGTGACAGATTGTTAGATCTATTTTTTTTTCTATTAAATTTTTGATTTCAATATATTAATTGAAAATATTTTTTTTAATTAGAAAAATGCTTTTGTTATTTTCTTCAACCAAAGGAAATTCTGAAATTATAAAAAAGAAAGGCTACAATTTCTTTCATTATATTGCACAAATTTATTGATTAAAAAAGGATTACCTTGTTTATTTTCTTTTTGGGGGCTGGTTCAAAAACAAAAAATAAATTCAAACCTATTTTTTGAATTCAGCTTCTCAAATGAATAAATATTTTTACTATTAATTTAATAATAATTATAAAAAATTAGCAAGATATTTGTATTGTGTTGAAGGTTTTTTCATTTCAAATTTTTGGTTAGTTTTTTCAATTAAAGACTTGAATTATAAGAAAAATTGCTTGATTATAATTAAATAAAAAGGCTTTTCTCCAAAAAAAACAGCTTCATATAAATTTAGGGTGTTGGTAAACACATGTAAGCTTTTAGTAAAAGCATGTAAGCCCTTACGTGTTTTTACCAAATTATGGCCAAAACACGTAATTTTATGGTAAAAACACGTAAGTAACCTAATTGTTTTATAAAAATTCCTCAGGCTCATTTTTGAGAATTTTTAACATTTTTTTTGCCATATTTTTTCCAACATGGGATGTGAAGGTCCCCAAATTTTTTCAAATTTTTTTTTTTGCCCAATTTTTCTATTTTGGGCAATTTGGTAAAATGGACCATCTTTTTGAAAAAAATTCATTAAAAATGTTCCCACTTATGAGTTTCAATATTTTTTCTAAAAATGGAGGTGAGAATGTTGAGAATAATAAACCAGAAGCCCAACATTTTGGTATTTTTTTTTGCAAGACCATTTGTAGGCCCAAAAAGTCCATGTTTTTTTAGGTTTTTTTGTTCATGTTTGTAATTAAATTGAAAATGCCATTTATGACATAAATTGAATTCAAAACTTAATTTATGATGAGTGGAAGTTAAAATTTGATTTTGGGCATTAACAGTGCCATTTATCACATCAAAAGTGCCATAAATGGCATCACTAATGACATAATAATGCCAGAAATGGCATCAAGAATGACATACAGATGCCATCTATGGCCAGAAAATTGGCATAAATGGAATTACAGCAATGCCATAAATTGAATTTAATGGCCTCGACAATGCCATTTATGCATTTAAAAATGCCATAAATGGCCTTAAAAATGGCATGAATGGCCTTAACATTGGCCTTAAATGCCATAAATGGCATCAATAATATTTCATTGATAATGCCATTAATGGCACTGTTAATGCCATTTATGACACTGTTAATTCCATTAATGGCACTGTTAATGCCATTTATGACACTGTTAATGCCATTTATGACACTGTTAATGCCATTAATGACACTGTTAATGACATTTATGGCACTGTCAATGCCATTTATGGCATTGTTAATGCCATTTATGGCATTGTTAATGCCATTTATGGCATTGTTAATGCCATTTATGGCATTGTTAATGCCATTTATGGCATTGTTAATGCCATTTATGGCATTTTTAAGGCCATTTATGGCATTTTTAAGGCCATTTATGGCATTTTTAATGCCATTTATGGCATTGTTAATGCCATTTATGGCAACATTTTGGTATTTTTTGCAAGAACATTTGTAGGCCCAAAAAGTCCATGTTTTTTTAGGTTTTTTTGTTCATGTTTGTAATTAAATTGAAAATGCCATTTATGACATAAATTGAATTCAAAATTTAATTTATGATGAGTGGAAGTTAAAATTTGATTTTTGGCATTAACAGTGCCATTTATCACATCAAAAGTGCCATAAATGGCATCACTAATGACATAATAATGCCAGAAATGGCATCAAGAATGACATACAGATGCCATTTATAGCCAGAAAATTGGCATAAATGGAATTACAGCAATGCCATAAATTGAATTTAATGGCCTTGACAATGCCATTTATGCATTTAAAAATTCCATAAATGGCCTTAAAAATGGCATGAATGGCCTTAACATTGGCCTTAAATTCCATAAATGGCATCAATAATATTTCATTGTTAATGCCATTTATGGCATTGTTGATTCCATTTATGGCATTGTTGATTCCATAAGTGGCATTAATGGCATCAGAAATATTTCATTGATAATGCCATTAATGGCACTGTTAATGCCATTAATGGCACTGTTAATGCCATAAATGGAATTTTTAATGCCACAAATGGCATTAATGGCATCATAAATGCCATAAATAGCCATATTTCATTTAAAAACCATCCCTTACGTGTTTTTACCATAAAATTATGTGTTCTTACCAATACCCTAAATTTATTATGAATTTCAAATACCAATTAAATTTCAATTTTAATACTTAGTAATCAATCTACTAAATTATATATAAGGTTAACATTTTTTTCAAATTAAAATGGAAATCATTTCATGCATAATTGAATTTAAGAATTTTTAAGATAAATTGATAAAGGACTAACAATAGAATATCAAATCCTTGTATGTAAATGTCTCTCCATAAAATACAATGCTTAAAGTAATTTATTTTTCAAAAATTACAATAATATTCCAATTTTCAGCCAATTAGAACTTCAAATTTCTCTTTTATTAATTTTGATTTACAAGTTTTTAATTTAAATTGATCATATTGTTTTTTTTGGCTTTTGAATTTATATTATGCCTTTTCTATATTTTTATTTCTATGGTCCACTTCTCTCTTAAGTTTCTTAAAACTACACCTGTTGGTATCTGTCATTTTGTTATTGAATCTAATAAAGATATTATTTATTATTATTTCAAAAGAAATTTTAATAATTTGTACACTAATAATTAGGTTTTGAAAAGTTACCTCAAAAAATGATTATTTCCAGATGTCATGATAAATCATTGAAATTTAAAGTAATTTCTCACAGGAATTGAACATAGATAGATAACCTAGTTCTTTAATAAATGAAAAAAACCAAAAAAAGTTCACTTTGAGTTACAATGGTAATCTTCCTTAAGATCTGAAAGAGAAAATTAATTTTCTTTTCTCATAATTTCATTTAATATACCACAACTATTTGAATATCTGCAGTATGATAATTTGGTCCATTTAGAATGAATGCCAAATTGTTTTTTGACTTGAAGAGATGAAAATTTGAAATTTTTTACTTTAATTTAATTATCTAAATCTATCAGAATTTCTCTTATAGAAATATAATATGTAAAATTAAATAAAAAGAGAAAATAATATATGAAGTTATAAAACAAATATTTGTGTCAAAAAAGATTATAATCAATAAAATTTACAAAAATACATATATTTAGCTCCATTTTATCTAGCCAATTACTTTTTCTAGCCCTAAAATTTTTTTCTGCCTATTTTTACTAAAGAAAGTTTCCTATTAGTTTTTTCAAACATAAATAAAATTTTAATTATCATCAAAGTGGTAAATTTTTCTATTTAATACCTTTAATTTTTTTTAATACCATAAGAATCAACATATATAATCAATAATTCCTTTCACTTTATTCTGTGTGAAATTTTTGTTTGTTTGAGCCTTTTCCATTCTTCTTTTATCTTACTTATATCTAAGTTCTTATAATTAGTATTTTTAAATTCTATCAAACTCATCTACTTTCTACTTCTCATCCTGGATTAAAATTATTAATTTACTAAGAATTTTTTTTGAATATTTTAATTAATATTATTTAAAAAATTCAAATACTTTAAATTTAATAAAAAAAACTTACTTTTGAATATTTAATGATTGAATTGTGTTTTTTTCAAATTAATTTGCAAAATCATCATTAATTTCCTTTATTTGTTTTTGATTGGTAAATTTTTATTTAAATTTTTCAGAATTTTTTTTTTCTGAATTAAATGTATCCAAATTTTTAACTCATATTTAACTTCAATTATTTGAACTCATTTAAAATCTTTCAATTTAATTTAATTAAAATTTCAAAAAAATAAATATTAATAAAAAATTTTTTTATTAAATTTTTTTTTTCTAATTAATTAATATATAATTTAATGTTTTTTCTTTTAATATAATATAATTAATAGATCTATTAGTTTAATTTTATTATATTAATCTCTAATTATTTCAAAATATAAAAAAAAAAAAAAAAAAAAAAAAAAAAACATTATCAATAATATATTAACTATATATTAAATTGAAAGAATTATTTGTTAAGATTTAATTAATTAATTATATTATTTTTTCATTGTTTAATAAAATCAATTTTTTTGTAAAACTTTCTTTATTTTTTGAAATAATATAAACCAGGTAAATGAAAAACCCTGTAGAGGTGTTATTCAAGTTTTCATAATCCAACCTTAGCTCCATCATAAGTTTCAATAATTCTTCAATGCTTTTCTCACTCCAAAAAAAAAACATTTCTTGCAATTTTTTTTGGCTTTCTTGTTTCACAAGTCACCTTTCTGCTTGTTATAAGCAATGTGTTTCAACATTTATGAATTTATTGATTCCTTTTTTGATGTTTAACCAAGCACTTGTGTTTAAGCTGTTTTCAATGAAATTGAGTTTCGCATGTGTGTTTGTATTTTTGACATGAACATTGACTGGGTGTTTCTTCTATATTTTCTTTAAATTCATCATTATTGGTAGGTATTAAATTATCATTTTCATTCCCAATCAGAGGGCTGAAACTTGGGAATCAGGAGTTTCTTCATGTTCATTCATCTGAACAAGGCTCCTTTGAATAAGTTCATATGATGATAATTGTGAATCAGGTATGATGTTGTCAAAACCATGGCAATTACCCTCCTGGACTCCATATGGCATAGCAGTGTCATATCAATATTATGGCAATTTGGCCATATCCATAATCACTGGCCAAATTGGCCCTCTCATCTTTTCTTGCCTTTTATGGTCATTTCACTCCAGGGGCCAACCTCGCCTCTTCACTATCATCAGGCCTTTCCAGGAAATTCTCTGCTTCTGGGAACTCTCAGGTATTTTCAAGTAAACAGGGAAAATACAGCCCAAGAGCCTGTATTTGGCCTTTTAAGCTTTAAATACAGTTTTGCACATTTTGTGCACTTTTGCACATTTTGCACATTTTTGCAAACTTTGCCCATTTTTTCTGTATCTGGCTGTATATGCCATTTTCCCATGTATTATGGGAAATATGTCCAAAAGGCCATATAAGGCCTTTTGGGGCTTAATTGCCAGTTTTGTGCATTTTACGCACTTTTGCGCATTTTTCACATTTTTGTGCACTTTGTGCAAATACAGTTTTAAATCTGTATAAGCTGGATTTGTCCAATACACCCAGAAACACCTTGTCACCTATGAATTCACCAAAAACCCAATTTTCACTCACAAAGACCTTTGGCCACTTTCACCCTTCAGCAACTCAAATTGTCATAAATGGTGTTATACACCATTCTGCACCTTTTTTCACCAGCAATTCAATGGTGTCAATATCAGAGGGGTAATTCAACATTCCATAAGTTACCAAAGTTTCATGTCATCCAGAGGACCCATCAAGGCTCAAGTGCAGGTTTATTTTCTCAAAACCAATGACGCCATCAGGAATTCATTGGTTATTCCCTCCAAGAGAATACTGTCAATTCATTCCCAAGGTTTATTCAAGAGGCAGTTCCAAACAAGTTGTCAAGTCTCAATTCTCCATCAATCCAGCTTGGCAATCACATTCATTTCAATACTGTCTGGATTCATCAAGACCTGTATTTCAATCATAGATCATGGGAAAATCATTCAACACAGTTCATTTCCCAATCTGGCAAGGTATACAATTCATCAATCTGTCAATACAACTTCAAGGATTCAATACAGACCAGCTTTCAGCCTGAAGGAGTCAAGCTCTCAGCTTTTCACATATACCAGCCTCCTTTGACCCTGGGGGCTTTCTCCCAGTTAATTAATATATTTCTATTTCATTTTATCTTTATTTATCTTACCAATTTTGTTAAGTGAATACTGATATTATCAAGTCAGTCATTTAACACCTTTTCTCTTTTCTTTCTTCACCTGTCAATGGATATTTGGTGGTCATATCCTTACTAATTCCATTGTTCATTTTGGCAGGTTGAAACAGTGATTAAGCACTTACTTGGTTGGCTCTTTGGCCATTTGGCTTCTCATTTCTCTTATTGCATCTCATCTTTGTACTTGCATTCTTCTTAGAGAAATTCAATTCTTTATTTTTATTTTCTTTATTCTTTTGGAGTCTTCCAAGTGAGTTCCCTGATTGCTGAGTGCCAGGCCACCCTTGCTTTTCTGTCCAAGAGCCCCTGTGACATTATATTAATTAACCCATTATTTCTTTTCATTCTGTTCAGTCTTTCTTTATAATTTCATTCATTAATTTCATTGAAATTATGACTCTCTAATGCTTATTAACTTTATGATTTGTCATCACCTCTCAATTCTCTCTCATTCATTCTTCATTCTGAAAATTGAAAGCTGACCCAATTTTATTTTTGTTTCTCTTTTTTAAATCTCATCTCAAATCATCAAATTTCAATTCATTCATAATTCAGGCGTAATCTTAAATTTCATTTGATTTTCAAATTTTTCATCAAGTTATTCAGACACATTCTTCACATAAAGATTCATATTTGATTCATTCTTCAAGAAGAAATCACTTGATTTTGATTTTATTGGTTGATTTGACATAAATTGATATTGACCTCAAGAAAATTGATTGACCTGAAGATTTCATTGCTTTTGCTGATTTTTCACATCAAGAATTTTGACATAAATTGATTTTGCCTTGAGAATTCATTCTGATTGATTGATTTTCTGTAAGATTTTGATTTTGATTGATTTGACATATTGATTCATTGACTTCAAGATTTCATTTGACATTGATTGATTGATTTTTCTGAGGTTTTCATTTTTACTTATTTGATTCATTGACTTAAAGGTTTCATTTGATATTTAATTGATTGATTTACCTGAAGATCTCATTTGATTTACTGATTTTTATTGATTTTCTTCAAGATATTGATTTTGACTTTTGACTTCAAGCATTATTTCCAATTGCCTCAAGTTTTCATATTCAAATTTTGATTATGTTCATTTTATTTCATTTTTCTCCTGAAATAAGGCCCATCCAACACTCACCTCCTGCAAGGCAGACAAGATCTCAGGCCAGAACTCAAGCTGTTCTCACTCCAACTCCAAGGGCTCCTCTTGATGGCACCCCAGCAGCTCCTCAACTGAGGGCCAAATTTGACAGAGGACCCATTTTGGAAGAAGCAGCACCATCCAGGAAGGAAGGAAGAGGGCCAAGAAGGTCAAGTTCATTTTCAGGAGTAGTTGGAGGATTTCCAGGAAGTTCAAGGACCATTTTCAGAGGTCCTGGGGAAGATGGTGAAGAGGAGGAGGAGAATTCTGTGGAAGAGGAAGAGTCTGATGGTAGTGAAGGTGTTCCTGCTCCTGTGGGGGCATCCCAACATACTGAAGGACCAACTCTAGCCCAGTCTAATCAGCCTGTTTCTCATCAGTCTGAACCATCTTTATTGACTATTATGCAGAAAATGACTCAGATTATGGCCAATCTTCAAGCAGATTCATCCTCTGAAGCATCAAGACCACCAGCCTTCAGGACTCCATCTATGAAGGCACCAGAATTCTTTGATGGGACTCAACCCTTCAAAGTTAGAAGTTTCATTCAGTCTTTTCAATTTATTTTTCATATTGATCCGGCAAATTTCTCTCAAGACAGAAAGAAAGTTCTCTATTCCGCTTAATTTATCATTGGCAGGGCTGAAAAATGGATTGAGCCTTATCTTTCCAATCTCACCAATCAAGACTGAAAGTACCTTCTCAATTCTTGGAGCTTGTTTGAATCTCAACTCTTTATGTTACTTGGGGACCCAAATGAAGTTAGAAAAGCTGAAGCAGAGTTGGATTATCTAAGAATGAAAGAAGTTGGCCATGTTTCTTTATACATAGCCCATTTCAGAAGTTTGGTTTCAACAATTGGAGATTGGGGTGAAGAGGCTCTTATTCATCATTTCAGGAAGGGATTGCCATCCAGGATTTTGGATCAATTGGCCTCCCATCCTTCAAGAATTGACTCTCTTCAAGACTGAATGGAGCTTACCTTGGAGCTTGATACCAGGTACCATGAAAGGAAAAATGAAAAGAGTCATCATCAAGAGAAGAAGCCAGAATCCTCAAAGTCAAATTCTTCAAGCTCAAGTCAAAAGAAGAAGAATTTTCAGAAGAGGGAAAAGCCCCATTATTCTTTATTGAATAAATATTTCAAGTTGATGAATTCTGAAAAAGAAAGAAGAATCAAGGAGGGTTTATGTACCTATTGTGGTGGGAAGCAGTCTTGAGTCCTGTTTCAAAAGGCCTCAAAACAAGCTTACCCAACCAGCAGGCAAATTTCCCAGACAGGGAAAAGCCTGAGTGAAGATCATGTTGTGTTCAATGGTCTTCAATGTTTTCCATACAGAGCAAAATTGTGAATTCTGAATACTGGTGTCAAAATTTCTCTGAAATTTTTTTTTCTTCTCTCTCTGATGTGTTTTACAGTATTCTCATTGATTCTGGTGCTACCAACTCATTTATTGCAAAGCAGTTTGTTCACAATTCTTCTTTGACCATGTCAGAATTCCCAGAGAAGATTCCTCTTATCATTATTGACTCCTCTGAGTCTCCTTCCTTATTTGTGACTAACCATACTAAATAAATGGTTGAGCTCCCTTCTTTCCCAAGCTTTGAATGGGACTTTTTAGTCATTTATACTCCCAAGGGAGAATACCTCATATTGGGTTTTGACTTTCTCAATCATTTTTATCCATCTATTGATTGGATGCAAGGGCTGATCACCTTTAATTCTGATCATAAGAACTATTATGATCCTTAAAAATCTTTCAGTAATTACTTCCTTCTGCAAAATCATGTGCAGCTCTGGTTGGTGATTCCAGAACACCATCATTTCCATCTTCTGTCCATATTCCTTCCCTTAATTCCATCAGTCATTACTATCGTCTAGAGATGAAGTCTTCAAAGAGATTCAAGATGTTGGAGAAGATAATTCTGTATCTTCACTTCATCTCTTCTTTGGGAATATGGACCTTCCTCCTTCATCTTATCATGACTCCCTGGAGGAGTTGTGAGATGAAGAGGAAGAGCCAGAAGAAATAGAAACCATGATGAAGGGTGTTCCTTCTGTTTATCACCAGTATTTGGATGTATTCTCCAAGGTGAAAGCAGAGAAACTTCCTCCTAACTGCACCTGTGATCATCATATTGAGCTGGAGGGGTCTCTACCTCCAGTTGGGGTGATCTACTCTTTATCAAGCCAAGAGTAAGATACACTCAGGGCATAAATTTCAGATAATTTAGAAAAAGGTTTCATCTGGCTAAGCTCCTCTTCAACCGGAGCACCTGTCCTCTTTGTCAAAAAGAAAGATGGTGGCCTCCATTTGTGTGTTGATTACCACAAACTCAATGCTGTTACTAGGAAGAACAAGTATCCTGTTCCTCCTATGAATCAGCTTCTTACTTTATTTAATGGTTCTTCTATCTTCTCCAAGATTTATTTTTGTGGTGCATATAACCTGCTCAGATTCAAGGAAGGTGATGAGCATTTGACATTTTTCAAAACTAAATATGGCACCTATGAGTATTTGGTTATGCCATTTGGGCTCACCAATGCTCCTGACTCTTTTCAAAACCTTGTCAATGATGTTTTTTATGATCTTCTTGATATTTATGCTTTCGCTTATTTGGATGACATTATGGTCTTTTCCAAATCTGAAGAAGAACATGCCACTTATTTTTCCACTGTCCTTTCCAGACTCAGTGCCAATAGCTTCTTTTCTAAGGCCTCCAAGTGCTTATTCCATGTTTCTAGTGTAGAGTACTTAGGTTATGTTGTTTATTCTGAAGGCCTCAAGATGTACCAAGAAAAATTCCAGAAAATTCTCAATTGGCCACCTCCAAGAAACCTCAAGGAACTTCAATCATTTCTTGGCTTTTCCAACTTTTACCACCATTTCATCAAGAATTATTCAAATAAAATTAGTTCACTCAAAAGTTTCCTCAAGAAAGATTCCCATTTTCCCCTCATTGAGGAAGCTCTTAAACAGTTTCATCAACTCAAAGAGTCATTCACCATTGCTCCAAACCTTTCTCACTTTAATCCTTCTCTACCCACCATTGTAGAGACTGATGCTTCTTATTATGCCTTGGGTGCTGTACTGAGTCAGGTCTCTGACTCAGGAAAACATCCCATTGCATTCAATAGTCTCAAGCTCCTTCCAGAAGAGCTCAACTATGAGATTCATGGCAAGGAACTCCTTGGCATAGTCTGGGCTCTCAAGCACTGGAGAGCTTTTCTCCTTTCTCTTTCTTCCTCCTTTGAAGTTCTCACCAATGATTATTCACTTCAATACTTCATGTCATCAAAGATTCTCACTTGCTGTCGAGCCTTCTGGGCTGAATTTCTCTCTGAATTTCATTTTTCAATAACTTACTGCCCTGGCCGCCTGGCCACCCTTCCAGATGCATTGTCACATCAGGACAATGTTTACCCAGAGAGGGGGAAGATTTCATCAGCAAGAGTCCAATGAATTATCAAAAAATAATCAAGAAAGATAAAACTCAAGACTCAAAGTTCTTTGCAGTCAAGTTGGAATCATTTTCAAGTTTGATTGACTCAGTTCAGAAAGCATTATGGCAAGATTCTCAATATAGAAGTATTCTTCAAGATTTGGGTAAAGGGAAATCTGTCCAAGATTATTCTCTTGATTCCTCTTCCCAACTTCTCCTGTTCAAAGATTGGGTGGTGGTCCCAAATGACCCCACAATTCAGCTCATCATACTTCAAAAGAGTCATGACTCTCCTCTAGGTGGACACCCTGGCCAAGAGAAGACTCTCAAACTTGTCAAGCAGGATTTTCACTGGTCTGGCATGACTCAATTTATCAAGGATTATGTCTCATCCTGTCAACAATTCTCAAGAAACAAAAATATTCACCACAAGAAGTTTGTACTCTTCAAACCTCTTCCAATTCCAAATGGTCCTTGTATTTGTCTCTCAATGGATTTCATCACTAAATTGCCACTGTCCAATTCTTTTGACTCAATCCTTGTCATAGTGGACAGATTCTCAAAAATGGCAGTTTTATTCCAACAATGTCTTCAATAACTTCACTGGATTTGGCTCATTTATTCATCAAGAATACTTTCTCAAAGCATGGCCTTCCTTTAAACATTTTTAGTGATAGAGGTTCTCTTTTTGTTTCTTCCTTTTGGACCAATCTTTGTCAGAAGCTCAAGATTTCAAGAGATCTATCAATTGCTTACCCTCCAGAAAGAGAGGGTAAATCATATAATCAAACAGTACCTTTGGATGTATGTCAGTTATCATCAATATGATTGGAACACCTGGCTCCCTCTGGCTTAATTTTCCTACAATAACTCTGACCACTCTTCAACAAAACAATCACTTTTTCACTGTTTATGGAAGAGATCCTCGTTTTAACTCAGTTCACATTACTCAAGATACTCCTGACAGAAAGTTATCAACAAAAATCCAATCAGTACAGAAATATGTCAAGAGAGAACTTGAAGTTGCCATAAACAGGTTTAAGAGGTATGGAGATAAAAGTAGAGAAAGTACACCTGTTTTCAAGCCTGGTGACATGGTATGGCTTTCTTCCAAGAACCTAAAATCAACCAGACCCACTAAAAAACTGTCTGAAAGATGGTTGGGTCCTTTTCCAATATCTAAGAAAGTCAGTACTCATGCTTACCACCTCAAGCTCCCATCCCAATGGAAATTTATCCACCCAGCTTTCCACATTTCCGTCCTTGAACCAGTCAAGGCATCAACAATTCCAAATAGTAATCAAGACCTTCCTCCTCCAATCATTATTGAAGAAGAAGAGGAATGGGAAGTCTCTCAAATACTGGACTCAAATCTCAAGAGAGGCAAATTATGGTACTTGGTGGAATGGAAAGGTTGCAGTCAAGACTCAGAAAGACCCACTTGGGAACAAACTGAAAGCCTCAAGAACTGCCCTGAACTTGTTAAGGATTTTCATTCTTTATATCCTGACAAGCCAGGTCCCAATCCTTCAGTAGCTTGATTTTTATGGTGCTTGGTGGGGAGAGGAATTACCAAAAGTAAGTCACACTCCTGGTATGCACCTTTAGAGGTATTCTACCCTTTCCTGTTGTAAGAGTCACCTTGGCCACTCTGTGAGCACTCTGCAATTTTTGGACACAGATCTTTTGCCTGGCTTTCAAAATCAATTCCAAACAAATTATGGCCATTTTCACTTGAGCAAATGGACCATTCCTTTTATTAATTTCTTTCCAAGTCTTTCCAATTAAAATTCATTCCTTCAGCAAACTTATTTTCTTTTATGGCACTGGTTGGAGTGGGAATTACCAAAAGGAAGTTACTCTCCTGGTGTGCACTTCCCTGAGGGGTCTACAATCTTTCAAAGGATCACCTTGGCCACTTTGTGAGCACCTGGAATCAAATTTCTCTTTCCAGGTCCATGGACAATTTCAAAATCAATTATCAACCTCTGTGACAAAGATTGGAACCTCCTCAAGATTCATTTCTTTATTTTCTTTTCTTATTTTCATTTATGTCAAAATAAATTCATGAACCAACGTCATTTATTTTAAATTTACATCAATTCTGAAGCCAATGTCAAAATAAGATCAATCAAGTCCTGTGTCACATGCCAACTTCTCAATATCAGTATCAAATTATTTTTCTCTCAATCACTCCTCTTGAATCCCTGTCTCAAATCCTTTCCAGTTGCCTCAACAGGCTTCACCTTGTGTTGGTGCTCAGGAGCTCACCATTCCAAGGTGGGGGGTACTATCACAACCATGGCAATTACCCTCCTGGACTCCATATGGCATATCAGTTCCATATCAATATTATGGCAATTTGAACATATCCATAATCACTGGCCAAATCGGCCCTCTCATCTTTTCTGGCCTTTTATGTTCATTTCACTCCTGGGGCCAACCTGGCCCCTTCAATATCATCAGGCCTTTTCAGGCCATTCTATGCTTCTGGGAACTCTCAGGTATTATCCATTAAACAGGGAAAATACAGCCCAAGAGCCTGTATTTTGCTTCTTAAGCTTTAAATACAGCTTTGTGCTGTCACAGGGGCTCTTTTAAGTGAAGAGGGCCTGGCACTCAGTAAACTGGGACTCACTTATGGAGGGCTCAAAGATATGATAAGAAGGAATACGCTTAAGAGTGCAAGAGATGGACTACTAAAATAAAGAATAGAAGAAAGCAGCAACAAAAGAAATAAGAGTAAAGAATAGAAGAGCCAACCACAAACAAGTCCAAGTTCACTGTTTCAACCTGTCAGAATGAAAAGAGAAGGGTTAATAAGTATATGGCCACCCAACTCATACTGTACAGGTGAAGAGAGAAATGCAAAGACTAACTTAATATTAATTAAATATAATACCCAAAATAAGGATAAGAATATTCATAAAATAATAAATACACAAAATTAATTAACTGGGGAAAAGTCCCCAGGGGGGAGAAAGAGGGGCTGGTATATGTGAGAATCACCAGCCCTGATCCAGAGGAAGAATTTTCATGAGGATTGAATGATTGAATTGAGTCTGGCCAATACAGGTCCTTTACAAGAGGTGTGGTGTATTTTAGTGATCATACAGTTTAATGCTGGTGTATTGAAACTGTATTGGGTGAATCCAACCTGTACATATGTTGAAAGGCTGTATAGAAGTACCAAGCTGTATGCATGTTTCAGAAAGGAAGATTGCTGAAACTGAATGCTGATGCAGATAGTGGATCTGCTGATTTGAGGTGTTTGAGTGGGTGTATTGATGAATACCCTTACCCCTGGTGAGTGTTTGTTACAGTATCCCCCTCTTGAAACTGGTGGGCTCCTGAACACCATAATACACTGCCACTGTTGACAACATTTTTTCAAAAAAAAATCTTTTTAATTTTCTTTTCCTCTTGACCATTATCCTGAAGATCCTTCTTCAATTCTTCTCTGTCAAATTAAATTGATTCCCCCCTTCTTTCAAGTTTTGAGTAAGTATTCCACTTTGAAATATGCCTTTTCTTTTCTTCTGATTCAATCAATCCTGTCCTTGGGGTATGGCCTTGGGATGTATCCCAAAATGATGGCCACTGAGCTCTTGTGCTCAAAAAATGATGCCCAATGAGTATATGAAGTGTACTCATTTGGCAAGGCTTAATCAAAATAAAATCTTGAATAATTCCTTCAAGGGTTCTTGTCCACATTGTCCTTGGAAATTGCCTCAAACATCCCTCTATGATGATCTTGGTCTGTGGCCTCTTCTATGAAGAATCTTGATGAAATTTGATTCCATGACCTTTTGCGCCTTTTTGGGGTCCTTGGTGATTTTTGGTGATTTGATGATGTATGGCCCTTTTAGGCCATTTCTGCCTTTTGGGGTCCGTGGGGGCTATTGGAGGCCCCCTGGGCCCAATTTTGCTGGGGACCCAGAGGTACCAAGGGGCCAAGAATTGGCCCAAAACCAAAAACTCACCATATATGGCCTGGACCCATTGATGGGGTCCAGGACCATTAGGATCCTGGCCTCCCCAAAGTTGCAGGTGAAGTCCTGGGTTATGAATTCAGCCCCAAAGGGGTATGAATCCTCACCTCAGAGGCTTTGAGGGGGGGCATAATTGAGTTATGGCCCCCATTTCCTTGACGTCAATTTTTTTTGATATGGAGTGGACTGATTCTGACTTCTTGACTCTTCTGCTTGCATATTCTTCAGTTATGAGTTCCAAACTGACTGAACTCACTGAATCTTCTCCTTCTGCACCGCCACCGTCTGTTCTTTGTGGTTCTGGCGTCTTCAGTGAATTATCTTCCCCCTCCATGGTGTCTTCTGGTCATTTTGATCCCTCCCAAACCTATGATGGATACAGAGCAGTTGAAGTTCTTGATCCTGCCTGTACTGAATGTTTGGCCAAGGGTAAGGATTGTTTTCAACACTAAAATCCCCAATATTCAAAATGCCATTTTTGCTTCATTGGAAAGAAACCATGTTGGCGTACTGGGGTGATGTCTTCTAACGTCAGGAGGCATTTATGGAGTAGAAAGGATGGGCCTTTTGGGCAAGAATTGCCCATCTCTGAGGAACCTACTCCTGATGCAAATTCAGGATTTTCTCAATGTGGGTTATTTGCATATCTTGATTGAATTGGTACTGATATTTTGATGTAGTTACTGGTTCCTGTCAGAGGGATGTGGCAAGGTGGACTAGTGTTGGAGGGCCAATTACAGTTGGTGGTAGGCCCATATATTCCAGCTCAGAGGTCCCAATCTCAAGGACCAATACTGAAGGGGTAGTGAAGGTAGTGAAGAGAATAAGAAGGATTGATGATTCCCCCACTGATCCAGATGCTGAAGGAAGTGATGAGTTGGATGGTGAAGAAGTTCAAGTTGTTCCTCATTCAGTTGGCCATCCATCCAGAAATTCCTCTACTCAACCCCTTGCCAACAGATTTCAAAGCCAAGTAATTCCCAGTACTCCCAGAACCTTCCAACCAATTCTTTCTTCCATTCCTACTACCATTCCTCCTCCTTCACCCAGTAATTCCCATGCCAGGCCTACCTTGAATCCAGCAGTAAGACCATCACCAGTTCAGCAATCCAGAAACTCACCCATAACCACCTCCCACCAACTCCAACCTGTGGCCAGCTCCAGCAGAAGAAGAGATGGATTGTCCCCTTTGCCGTTTCCTGCCGCTCAAGTTTTTCAAAGAAGAGAACGTTGGCCTATCCGGGTTACCATAGAAGATCCCAACGCAGCTAGTGAAAACAATAATCTGTGGCCAGATTATTCAGGAGGGCTGATAGAAATAGCAGAGAGGTGATTATGTATGCTAATGACAGGACTATTCCAGGTACTGCTTTTGAAGAGATGGCTGCAAAATTTGCCTGGTATGAAGATGAGTCAATAAATGATTTTCAGAAAAATTTTGATGAATTAGGTAGAGATAACTAGTTTCCTTATTCTTTTTTGTGTTTGGTTTGACTTCTATCCCCACTCTTATAAATACTAAAAAATGAAAAAATAATGGAACCTCCCAATACATGATTTGGGAGGGGATGCTGCTGCTTTAAAGAAATAAAAGAAAACAAGATTATTCAAGTAAAGAAAAGAAAGAAAATGAAACAAAAAGAGAGTAGAGAAACAGAAATAAAGAAACCCCTGATGGTTTGTTCTTCTTGTTGTGAGTTGCTTGATTTTGGCCAAGAAATGTCTGAAAAGATGAAAACCAAGCATTTGATGCTCACACAGTGGCCAAGGTAATGTTTTACAAGAAGTAGAACCCTCAGGGATGCATACCAGGAGATGGAACTTACTTTCATAACTCCCACTCCCCACCAAGCACCATAAAACTGAAATAAATTTCCATAAATGACTTCTGAAATGAATTGCCATAATGACTTCTGAAATGAATTGCCATAAATGACTTGAAGTAATCAATGTCTTGAACTATGATGATTGGCATAAATGAAATGATAAATAAAAAGAGAAATAAAGAAAGAAACATTTGGCCATATCTTGATAAGGTCAAAATGGAGGGTATTGATGTTGCATGCTTCCTGAACCTGTCCAAAGAATTGACAAGTGCTCACAAAGTGGCCAAGGTGATGCTTACAACAACATATGGGTATAATACCCCCTTAAAGGTGCATGCCAGGAGAGGAACTCACTTTCATAACTTCTTCTCCCCACCAAGCACCATAAAGTCAAACTCTTGAGGTATTTCGGCCAGGCTTGTCTGAATACAATGAATGAAAATCCTTGACAAGGTCTGGTGAGTTGGTAAGGTTGGGAGCTGCTTCCCAAGTGGTTCTTTCTGGGTCTTCACTGAATCCTTCCCACTCTACAAGATACCATAAATTACCTCTCTTGAGTTTTGAGTCCAGAACCCAAGCCACTTCCCATTCTTCTTGCTCCTCCACTAAGACTGCTGGTGGTGGCAATTGATGTTGATTTGGGATAGTTGAATTCTTCACTGGTTCTAATGAAGACACATGGAATACAGGGTGAACTGACTTCCATTGCTGAGGCAACTTGAGGTGATATGCATGGCTGCCAATCTTCTTCAGAACTTCAAAGGGTCCAAACCATCTTTCTGATAATTTCTTGGTGGGTCTTGTTGTCTTGATGTTCTTGAAAGCTAGCAATACTTTGTCCCCAGGTTGGAAATCAGGTGGAATTGCTCTATTTCTATCTGCATATTTCTTGAATCTCCTTATTGCTGACTCTAATTCTTTTTTGACAACTTGCTGTACTGATTGGAGTTTTTTTGATAACTTTCCAGAAGGTGAATCTTGAGAAATATGGATTGAGTCAAATCTGGGAGTTCTTCCATAAATGGTGAAAAAGGGTGATTGCTTTTTTGATGAATTTTCTGCATTATTATAGGCAAATTCATCCAGAGGGAGCCAGGTGTGCCAGTCATCTTGATGGTAACTGACATACATCCCAAGATACTGTTCTAGAATCTGTTTACCCTCTCTGTCTGTCCATCTGTTTCAGGATGAAAAGCAGTTGAAAGATCTCTTGGTATCTTGAGCTTCTGACATAATTGAGTCCAGAATGATGAAACAAATAAGGATTCTCTATCACTGACAATACTGACTGGAAGGCCATGCTTGGCAAATACATGACTAATGAAGCTTTGAGCTAAGTCCAGAGCAGTGATTGTTACATAATTTGGAATGAAGATTGCCATTTTTGAAAATCTGTCCACAACTACTAGAATTGAGTCAAAGATGTTTGACAAGGGCAATTGAGTGATAAAGTCCATTGATAAGGAATTCCAAGGACCAGATGGGATTTGAAAAGGCTTGAGTAGTCCAAACTTCTTGTGATGAATGTTCTTGTTTCTTGAACATTGCTGAAATGAGGACACATAGTCCTTGATGAATTGATTCATGCCATCCCAATAAAAATCCCTCTTGATGAGCTTGAGGGTCTTCTCCTGGCCAGGATGGCCAGCCAAAGGTGAGTCATGACGCTTTTGAAGAATATTGAGTTGAAGTTCTTCATTGCTTGGGATTACCACTCTATCTTTGAATAACAAAAACTTGGCTTGAGGTTCAAGAGAATAATCTGGAATTGATTCACCTCTTGCTATTTGCTTGAGTATTTCTTTATAGTCTTTGTCTTGCCATATGTCTTTTTGAATCTTGTCAACTAAATCTGAAGATACTTCCACTTTTATTGAAAAGAATCTTGACTCTTGAATTCCATCTTGCTTGATTATTTGATGAAAATTTTGAGGATTCTTGCTGATGAAGTCCACCCCCTCTCTGGGTACACATCGTCCTGATGTGACAAGGCATCTGGTAAAGTGGCCAGCCTGCCTGGGCAGTAAGTGATAGTGAAGTGAAATTCTGAAAGAAACTCAGCCCAACGGGCCTGATGACAAGTAAGAAATTTGGAATACATAAAATACTGCAAGGAAGAGTGGTCTGTCAAGACCTCAAAAGAATTGGAAAGAGAGAGAAGAAATGCTCTCCAGCGCTTGAGAGCCCAAACTATGCCAAGGAGTTCCTTGTCATGAATTTTATAGTTCAGCTCAGCTGGGAGAAGCTTGCAACTATCAAATGCAATGGGATGCTTTCCTGAGTCATTCACCTTGCTCAGTACAGCACCCAAAGCATAATCAGAAGTATCAGTCTCTAAAATAGTAGGTAGAGAAGTATTGAAATGAGATAAGATAGGAGCAGTAGTGAAAGCTTCTTTGAGTGATTGAAACTGGCTAAGAGCTTCCTCATTGAAGATGAAAGGAGAATCTTTTTTAAGAAGAGAAGTGAGAGAAGTGATTTTTTTAGAATGATTTTTTATGAAACAACAATACAAGCTGGCAAATCCAAGAAAAGATTGAAGGGCCTTGATGTTTTTGGGCTGAGGCCAATTGAGGATTTGCTGAACTTTTGAAGAATCCATCTTGAGGCCCTCACTTGAAACAACATAGCTCAAGTATTCCACACTTGAGGCATGGAATACACACTTGGAGGCTTTGGCAAAAACATTATTGTCCCTCAGTCTTTGGAGGACAGAGGCCACATGTTTGACATGTTCCTCCTCAGAACTGGAAAAGACCATAATATCATCTAGATAAATCACAACAGACACATCCAAGAAATCTGCAAAGATATCATTTACTAGATTCTGGAAAGAAGCAGGAGCATTGGTCAAACCAAATGGCATGACCAAATACTCATAACTACCATATTTGGCTCTAAAGGCAGTTAAGTGCTCATCCCCCTCCTTGATTCCCAGAAGGTTATATGCACCATGCAAGTCTATCTTGGAGAAGATAGTGGAACCATTGAATATGGTAAGAATCTGGTTCATAGGAGGAAGAGAATACCTGTTCTTCCTAGTAACAGCATTTAGTTTGTGGTAGTCAACACACAAACAAAGACTTCCATCCTTTTTCTTAACAAAAAGGACAAATGCTCCTGTTGAAGAGGAGCTTGGTTTTATGAAACCTTTCTCTACATTCTCTGAAATGTAGGCCTTTAGTGTTTCCAACTCTTGATTTGATAATGAGTAGATAACACCAATTGGAGGTAGAAGACCCTCCAATTCAATATGATGATCACAGGTGCGGTGTGGAGGAAGTTTCTCTGCCTTCACCTTGGAGAATAAATCAAAATATTGGTGATAAACAGGAGGGACTACCTCCAAAACAGTTTCAATCTCTTCTGGCTCTTCCTCCTCATCCCACTGCTCCTCCAGGGAGGCATGAAAAGATAAAGGAGGAAGGTCCATATCCCCTTCAAAGAGATGAAGTGAATATATAGCAACATCTTCTCCAACATCTTTTATCTCTTTGAATACTTCATCTCTTAATGGAAGTAATGTGTAAGGTTTGACTATGAAACAATAAGTAGAAATTACTAATATTTTACTTATTGTACTATGAATGTCCTTCTATATAAGTTAAATAAGATAAAAAATAATTATAATAATAAAGAATTATTATAATTAAGGCGTAAAATTACTATATTATCAAATAAATATAATAATATAATTTATATTATAAAAAATAATATATATATAATAAATATATTAATATAAAATAATTGATATATTTAAAAGCACTTTATTATTGTTACCAACAAATAATAAAGGCGTAAAAAATTGTTTTTTATCAATAAAAAACAATTAATAACAATAATATTACTAATATTAAAGTTATAAATTGATATAAATACTATTTATATCAATTAAGGAATTGATAAAAAGTAATAATAAAGGAAAATTATTATAATAAGAGAAATAACCTACTTTTAATGCTTAATATAATAATTTTGAGTAAATTTATGCCTAGAAATGTAATTAAAACTTGTTTAAATAGTAGCTACAATAAATTTTAAGAGAAATTACAAATTTTCTTGGTTTTACGTGCAATTGAAGTTTTTGGGAGAAATTTAAGCAAAACAATTAAATAATTGTAATAATCACATCAAAGAAGAAGATTATTATAAGATGATCTTTGGTCTTTAATCATATAAAAGTTTTATATATGAAGAATAAATAAATTACCTTTTTATTTAATGATTTAATGTTTTGTAAGCGTCTGAGGGGAAAACAGAGTAAAAAGAGCTCTATTAATAGTAAATACCTCCCTCCTAGAGTCAAACGGGCTTCTAGTAGACATTCACTGATAATATCCACTGGAATTGATCAATATTTTAATGTTTGGTGATGATTACATCATGATTAAACCATATTATCTCATTATTACGCCATTATTTAGAGTTATCACTATAACTCGAAGTTTGATGACGTCAAGGGTTGGCAGAACCCCAAATTTCATGGATTTTATTAGTTTTAATCATAAACTAACAGTATTCACTAATTGTATCACTCATATGACTGTTAAACTTAATTTAAAGTTACAGTGAGTGATCATAAATGATTAAATTAAGCTCAAACTTTGATCCTTAATAACTTTTAAGATTTACACACTACAGCAATTCAGGGAGTGCATTCTAATAGCTTTTCATACCTTATTGTGATGCCAAGAGCATTTCATTACATCATCAAAACTCTATTTTTGATGATTTTTCTTGTAACTCATCTTTTCTGTTGAAATTTAATATTTTAAACTTCAAACTATGATTTCAAGGGGTTATACCTTGAATATTGTAATAAAATATACATCATGCTTCACGAATGAACTAGGAGAGTCCACCTGTGTACTTTTTTTAAGTTTGGACCACTTTCACAACAAAGTGGTCAACAGCTCTGTTGATTTTAGTCAATAATCCCATACTGTTTTTAACCTTGTTTATAACTTGTGAAATAAACTTCATTTCTGTAATTCTACAATGATTACGTGATGACTTTATTTTTTGTTCATCACTCTATCATGCATATTCCAAAAGATATTAGCTAAAATCCTTGAGTATATGTGTTGACCAAAAAAGTGCATATATTCAGCTTAATTCCTTAAGTATTGACTTTGGAGCTTAGCTTCTTAAATGTTTTATATGTGGATTTCTATGGAGAATTCAATGGTATCATTTCTTTCACATGTTATTTCATTGGGTTTTGAAATAAATAAGGATTTGTGTTTTTTATAAGGCATTGTTACTTATAACTCATTAAATATTGAGTTTACAGATATTCCATAAAAATGGTATATGTGTATTTTACCATGGGGAATCCAATGGTATAATTTATTTCACATGTTTGTTCATTGGTTTTTAAGTTAAACCAAGTTTTATGCCAATTTATGGCATTTTTGTAGTTTTAAGGTAATTATTTTTAATGTATAATTATTTTAAATGTTTCTTGTGACCTTTTTGGGTATGTGGTCATATCTCAAAGGTTCACATAATGACTGAGAGAGAATGATGGAAGGAATATAAACAGAAGAGGGAAGGGAAGGTGTCTTAAGTTCACCAACCAGAGCAACACTGTTGACAGCAGTGGCAAAGTCATTACTAGCAGAAGGAATAATACCACTAGCATCCTTATGACTAGAATCATAGGTGATCAATCCATTTTTCCAATCAATAATGGGATTAAAATGGTAAAGGAAATCATAGCCCAATATCAGGTCTTCTCCCTTGGGTGAATCTATGATAAAGAAGTCCCATTCAAAGCTTGGGAAGGAAGGCAAGTCAACTACCCACTTGGTATAATGGGTGATGAACAAGGCAGGAGATTCATTAGAATCCATAATGAAAAGAGGATTTTTTTCAGGGAGCTCTGACAGAGTCAATGAGTACTTGAGAACAAAATTCTTTGCAATAAAGGAGTTTGTAGCACCAGAATCAATGAGAATACTATAAAAAATATCAGAGACAGAAGAGAAAATAAGAAATTTTGAAGATTTCTTGACACTAGTATTCAGAGTGCACAATTCTGCTCTTGAAGGAAATAAGTGAGAACCATTGAACACATCATGATCCCCACTCAGGCTTTTCCCTGCTTGCTAGGGAAGCCTCTTGATGATGACCCAGGCTTGTTCTGAGGTCTCTTGAAGAATTTTTCAACTGGGTTCTTTCCACCACAATAAGTACACAACCCCTCTTTAATCCTCCTCTCCTTTTCAGAACCAATTAATTTATTGTCCTTATTCAGGAGAGCAGCATGAGGCTTGTCCTTTGAAGATTGAAACTGCTTGCCCTTCTTGTTCTTCTTCTGGTGAGGCCTCTTTGAAGATGAGTTTTGAGGAGGCCTAGATTGATTGGATCCATTAACAGGAGGCTTCTTTTCTTGATTGCCACCCTTTTCTTTTTGCCTCTCATGAAATCTTGTGTCTAATTCTAAAGTGACATCCATAAGCTCTTGAAGAGTATCAAAAGTTCCAGGGTGAGAATCCAGCTGATCCAATAATCTTGATGCCAATCCTCTTCTGTAAACATGGATATAATCTCTTTCCCCCCAATCTCCAATTCTTGACATTAAGCTTCTGAAATCAGCAATGTACAAGGATACATGACCACTTTCCCTCATCTCAAAATTGTCCAACTCTTGTTCAGCTTTCCTGACTTCATTGGGGTCACCAAACAGAGTGAATAATTGAGATTAAAATAATGGCCTATTATTGAGGAGATAAGAAGGGTCTTCATTGGAAATATTTGAGAGATAGGGTTCAATCCACTTTCCAGCTCTACCAGCAAGAAAAGAAGTTGAGTAAAGGACTTTCTTCCTGTCAGAGAAGAAATTTTCTGGATCATTATGGAAGACTAATTGACAGGATTGGATAAATCATCTCAATTTATGAGCTTGAGTACCATCAAATGAATCAGGTGCCTTCAGGGATGGAGTCTTGAAAGCAGGGGCTTTGGAATTGTCCCTGGGAGCAACTGCTTGAGTGAGTTGCCCCATGAATTGAGTCATCTTCTTCATCATCTTGAGGAGACTTGGATCAGTTTGAGAGACAAGAGGTTGACTAGAAAGAGCTAGATTAGAACCCTGAGGCACCTCTGGAGCATTTGCCAAGGCATCTACCACTTCAGTTTCCCCAGAATCTTCCTCTTCCACAGACTCTTCCCCCTCTTCATCTTCAACCTCCCCTAATCTTGCTCTTGCACCTTCAGACATGCCAGGGTAGCCACCCAAAAGTCCAGAAAAGGATCTTGATCTTCTAGATTTCATTCCACCTCTTCTTGAGGGTGCTGCTCCTTCCATTGGTGGTCCTCTGTCCAAGGTTGCACTCAGTTGATGAACTGATGGTGTGCGGTCAAGAGGAGCCCTTGCTGTAGGAGTGAGAACAGCTGGAATTCTTTGGGATCTAGTGTTCTTTTCTGGGGGACTATGCTGAACTGGCATTATGAAAAGAAGCTGAATGAAAGAAACTTGATGGTATTGAGAACAGAAATCAAAACTTGGCCAAATCAATCACAATGAAATCTTGATGAGTCTTGAGGAATCAATTCAATTCTTGAGGTGAAATCAACTTCAATCAAAAATCAATCAATTCAATGAATAATCAACAATGAATTAAATTCAAATAAAATATCAATAATCATGAGTAAATCAACAATAAATCAATATTCAATCAATAATCAATCAATCAATAAATCAGTGTCTTCAATATGAAATCAAGGTCTTGAGGAATCAATCAATCAATTCAAAATCTTCAGAAATCAATTCAAATATCTTGATGAGTTAAAATAAATCAATAATCAAAATCAATTCTTGAGGATTAATAAAATATCTTGAGAATTCAAAGTCAATCAATCCAATCCAAATGAAAAATCCTGAATCGCTGAATCAATAAACCCAATGAATCCCAATGAATAATCCAATCAATTAAACCAATCAATAAATCCTAAATAAGACCTGAATGAGAACATAGAAAAAATTTGATTTGATAAAAATAAATTTAAGTGAATGAAATGGTCAGCAATGATTAAGAAAGAAGAGAGAATCAATTTTCATATAAATGAAAAGAATGAGATGAAAATTGATGAGATAAAATCATAATCATTAGGAATCATTAAGATAATTAAAAAGTCATGATTGATGAATCATAGAAATTATTATAAAAGAATTAAAAGAAAGAATCAATATGAGTTAATTAATTTAATGTCACAGGGGCTCTTTGTGAGCCTTGAGGTATATTTTACATACCCAAATAGGCCACAATTATCTTAAAAAGAAATTTTGAATTATGCATAACTCATAAGTCATGCATATATCCAAAATTCATCATTTTTAATTTCAGAAAAGCTGAATAACTTTTTATTGAGTAAGTAAATACATGGATTTAAGGCCAGATTTGGATTCTACACTAAAAATTCACATAGGGTAGCTCCATAGAGTGAATAAGCTCAAATTAACTCCTTGAGGTGGTAAAATGGAAAATACTTCAATACCACATCATCAATACCACATAAAAGATCCGTGAAAATTTTTGTTTTTCTTAATTTCACGCCAAAATAATGGGAAAGTGAGAAATCCCCTTTTACATATACACTAATAATAGTGTTATGCATGTTTTGAGAACTTAATATCATGGTATTCTTACATGGAATTTTGGTACACCCATAGTGGATATCTAACTTTAAGCTTAAATTACTATTTTGACGTAAAAAATAGGCAATGGGGGACAAAAGACATCAAAGAGAGCCAGGGTACCCAACTTCTGAGGCCTCAGAGGCATGGAAAGCTCCAAAGCTTGCATCCATGGCTGATCTTGGCCTAATTGGTAAACTAAAACCTTTTGGGAACTTGGTTACCATGTTACAACTACAGTAAAACTTAAGAAAATAGCAAATAACCTGCTATTTTGACATGCCAAGGAGGTAAAGAGCTACTTAGACTCCTGTAACCATGTCAATTCTTAATTACTTTCCATTGATAAACCCCAAAAGAGTAGTTAAAACCCTTTTTGGACTGGTATCCATTGATTTACCTCATAGCAACCAGTGAAACACTGATATTTGCAATTCTACATAGAAATGAGGTAAAAACTTCAAAAATTCATTAAAAATACAATTCTTAATGAATATTTCTAAAGCTTTCAGGACTAATGGAGAACTGTATTATCTATGGTACAACCAAAAATAATTACAGTTTTACTAGTAAAATTAAAAGTTTTACTTACAGTCCATTTTTCACTATTCTATGTGAAACACTGAATCTTCAAAAATTCACAGTAATTACATCCTGTGATGAAAATTGGCAATAACATTGATCCCTTTTAGGAATAAATGATTATTTTGGAATAAAAGAAGATTTACAGATGTTACTCCTTTTATTTTTAACCATATTGGGGTTGGTAGTCACGTAAAAGCATCAATTAAGTAATTATGATAATCTTACATGACAACAGATGATGCAATCAATAATCCAAAAAGGTTTATTGTTTTCTCACTCACTTGTTTTTCAGTTTGCTCCATGGCACGCCTCTGTGAGCTGTTTTTGACTTAAAAGAAGCCTCTTCTTTCTGTTTTTTCCACATCATCATCTTATTATCATTTAAAATCATTATTACCAACAAGTAAGTATTAGTTACAGCTATTCTTAAGTGTTTTTAATCTTTCAGAATCAACCAGAAAGACGTGAAATCATAGAATCCAACTATATACTTTTGTAATACTTTATAAATCCATTTTGATCCTTAAATCCACAATTCCACGTCAAATCTCTCTATTTAATCTTTCAATAAGCTTTTTGAAATATTAGTGAGTGATTTATCTTTAATTCTTAAAGTTTTTCTTCAAGAATTATCATTATAATTATTCTTGCAAAAGATAAGTATATATTAAAATAATTTTATTATTTTAATAAAAGAAGTTTTATTATTAAAATCTTCTTGTAATTGATTCTAGTAGGCAATTACTTGCTCACTGTTAAAATCACTAGTAGTGCTTAACACATGAAAGAAATAATTCTTGAATTATTTAATTGTGGTTATAATAATATTTTATTATTATATTTCATAATAACAGACATAGTACTGTTGATTAATAGTGATATTATAATAAGTTTCATAGTCACATCTTACATTTGGGGGCCTAGCCGTGTTTTTTGAACCTTATACCCTTAATCAATATATTTTTAAGCTCTAAAATATATTGATTTAATAATTCTTTCTTTCATTTTAAAGTTAAAATAATTCTTATTTTTGAAATTGTTTTGGAAATATTTTTCATTGAGGAATTTGGTTTAATTTTATACTGTTTTTACACATGGCTTTTCACATCCAAAAACTTATAAAATTATTCTTTGAGTTACTCTGAATTAATTTTCATTCAAAATCTTGAATTTTAATTTTTTTTAATATTAAAAAATATAAAACTTATGAGAAATCTTTAAAAATATTTTAAAAAGTATAAAAAATAATTTTTTCTCTTTTATAGTTTTTTTCTAGTGTCTTTAATCAAATACTGTGCAGCTGGCAACAGACTCAGTAAGAGATATATCACTAGTCCAGAATCTGAAGACAGTATTGAGGTGCAAATTGCTAAAAGAGGCACCTTATTTAACTCAGAAAAAGCTAAATTACCACCAAAAGGTGTGTATTTTATCTTATATTTTCACCTTTTATCTTTAAATTGACGTGAAAATGGTGCATACCAGAAATGGAAGCAACTATTCAGTCCAACCAGATGGATTTGGACAAGGAAGAGGCAAGACCAAATCCAGAAGTGCCAAGTCTTCCACAAGAAAGACACATTTGGAGGATGCCAGAGTTGCCCCCACTCTCCAAGGTCTGTACCAACAGATTTTGACGTGAATTCTGAGCCTGAACTGATTCATGACCATATTTTCAAGGCTGAACCATTTTCAAGTGGCAGCAATAGAAATATATCAATGCCAGTACAAAAATTGGCTCAGAGAAGCCAAAGAAGAGGAGTGGGAAATATGCCCAAGCCTTTGGCAGGGGGCCATGAGCTCCTACTTACACATCAAGAGCTTTCTGGGTCAGGAGAAGACCATAGAACTCTTAGGAGGATGGAGCCCCCTGTCTTGCAAAGACAAGGTCAAAAAGATAAAGAATTGGTTGAAGAACCAAAGTCTTTTATCCATAGACCAGAAGAAGGAGCTGGAAATGACTCCAGCTTTGGAGACAGAGGCCCCAGTGGCGTTTACCAGCTCCAAACCAGCTCCAGAATTGTCCAAAGACAAACCCAAAGGACCTCAGAAGAAGCAGAGAGGTCCCAAGAACCATCAAGGCAAAGCAAATTGGCACAGACCTTACCCACAAGGGTACAGGATCCCCAAATTGGAGCCTTCAGCCGTGGACAGTGTATTCAATATGGCCAGAACTTTCATGGAATTCACAGCCAAGGAGCAGGAAAGGATTAACAGGACCTTTCCACGCAAATAAATCATCTACAAAGTAGCATTAATGTAGAAATTGGTAAACTTGATTCAAAGTTAACTAAAATAACATCAGATATTAATGAATTGAAAAAACATGACAAGAAATATACTGAATGGTATGAATTAACAAATGCCAGATTTGATTAAATTACCAATGCTTGTAGCAGAATTGAGAGTACATGTCAGATTCAGAATGATGAAATGGAAGATCTTTCTATTTTAAAAATGAATGATCAACTTAAGATTCTACAAGATCATGTCTTGAAGATAGTTGAAAATATCAATCAGTTTGCTACACATTTAGCAAAAAGTGACAGTGAAAGGCAGAAGTCAAAGAATGAAATAATTGCAAATGTAGAACAAATTCATAAGAATTATGAACCACATATGCCAAGACATTCTACACCTTTGACTGAAGAAAAACGTTCTGTTAAAGGAAGTTTTACCCCACTTCTAGGAGAAAATGTTGTCTCTTTCAAAGATATTCCCAAATTAGAAGAATGGCCAACATCATCTGGTTAAGGAGAATATAACCATATTGAGCTCATCAGGACTAATGATATGTTACAGGAAGACTTTAATATACCTGATGAAATCATAGTGGGGAAATTACACTCTCTGTTTACCAGGACTGGAAAGAAATGGTATTACAAGATGAGGATAGATCATGGAAAACATGATTGGTTTTGGTGGAAATCTGAAGTGATTACCAAATGGGCCAACAATTCTTGGAGGTTTAAAATGGAAAATGCTTTTGAAAGTTCCATTTTTAACTCAGAGAAAGATAAACCACTTACTTGGTTCTTCAAACAAAAATACAGATTATCTGCTTTACACCCAGATATGTCTGACACTATGATTAATATGAAGATATTAATAAAGTGTGGAGGAGAACTGGAACATGCTATCAAAAGCAGATGTGTAGAGCCCTGTTCAACAGAGGACTACATTAATGCAATGGAAGATATCATCACCAGAACAAGAATTGGTAAAACTTGGACTAGAATCCCTATGGAATCCAAGATGATCCCAAAGATTCCCAGAGAGGATAAAAGACCAGAAAGACCTGTCTTGAAGTGTCATAAATGTGGAAGTACTTCACATTTTGCAAACACTTGCACCAAAAAGACTAAAATCAATGAAGTTCAGGTCATTGAAGAAATTCAGTGTACTGAAGAGAAAGAAGAGTCTGATCAAGATTCTGCAGTCTCTGAAGATACACCAGTGGAGGACTATCCCATTGAAAACATTTCAGCTTTCTTTGAGGTCACAGAAGTCCATACCCACTTGCCACAGCACAGTGAGGATTGCTGCAACCTGATCAATATCCAAGATGCCAGAATGTGTAAAGCAAAACCTGATAGAGGAAAGGGTTACACTGCTGGGGCATCCTGTATAACATCAGTTTTGATTAGTTATATTGAAGCCAAAGTAAATTTGGATACAGGGGCATTTTGCACTTGTGTGGGCAAAGATTATCTCCGAATTATACTTCCTGAATGGAAAAACCATCTATTACCAATAGAAGGTGTGCAATTTAGTAGTGCCAGTAACGATATGTACCCCTTGGGTATATTAGACACTAATCTTGTATTTCCACACCCAGCAGGAAGTGTAAGGATGAAAACTGAGATTGTTTTAATGGATAATTACACATCTCAGCACATCATTCTTGGAAATGATTACTTGAATATCTATGGTATTGACATAAATAACCATAAAGACAGATATTTCACAATTGGGGATAACAAGAGACAAAAATTTGCTTTTTCCAATATGCCAAAACAAATATCTGTAGTATCTTCTGTCAAGGATACTTACAAAAATGAATTTGTGTCTAATCAACTTGTTGAAGCACAAATTAATCCATCATTATCACCAAAAATGAGTAATGAACTTATTAATGTGTTATACACAGACATAAATGCATTTGCCTCTGATAATGAACCATTAGGTGCTATAAGGGGACATGAAGTTGATATTACTCTTAATATTGACAGACCATATCCTCAAGTACTTAGAAGACCAGCCTATCCAGCCAGTCCCAGAGCTAGAGAAGCCTTGGAAAAACATATCCAAGAGTTAATCCAACTTGGTGTACTAAGAAAAGTAGGCCATAATGAGGAAGTTGAAGTGACAACACCGGTTATTATTGCATGGCATAATGACAAGTCAAGAAAGGTTGGAGATTTCAGAGAATTGAATACCTACACAGTTCCAGATAGGTATCCAATCCCTAGAATTCAAGAAACCTTGACTCAATTGTCTAAAGCCAAGTATATAACATCAATGGATGCATTGAAAGGTTTCCATCAGAATGTTTTGACGCCTAAAGCTAAGAAATTACTTGTAATTATCACTCACTGTGGTATTTATGAGTATCTTAGAATGCCATTTGGCATTAAAAATTCTCCATCCCATTATCAAAGAATGATGAACACAATCTTTCCCACATAATTATCTGAAGGATGGCTTATCATTTATATTGATGATATTATCATATGTTCTGATTCATGGTCTTTGCACCTTGAAAGACTTGCAAGAGTACTTCACAAAGTTGCAGAAGTGAACATGAAAATTTCACTTAATAAATGAAATTTTGGTTTTGAATAACTCAAAGCATTAGGACATATTGTTTCTGGTTTAAGCTTGGGTATTGACAAAAACAAGGTAGCAGCAGTGTTACTTAAGCCAATACCCCAGAATAAGAAAGAAATGATGTCTTTTCTTGGGTTTGGCAGTTTTCATAGGCAACACTTGAAAGACTTTGCAATTCTAGCCAAGTCACTTTACAGAATCTGTGATCAACAGACTGTATTTGAGATGACACAGGAGAGAATTGAAGCTTATGAGAAGATAAGGAGATCTCTTACAGAAGCACCTTTACTCCTCATGCCTGACTGGAATATTCCTTTTAAATTGTACATTGATGCATGTGGAGATGGATTAGGGGCAGCCCTACATCAAGTCCAAATTATTGATGACAAACCTACAGAAGGACCAGTTTGTTAAATCTCAAGGCAAATCAAACCCACAGAAGCCAGATATGGCGCAAGCCAAATGGAGTGCTTATGCTTGGTATGGGCACTTGAGAAATTACACTATTATCTTGATGGCAGTGTTTTTGAAGTAATAACTGACTGTAATGCAGTAAAATCACTTCTTAACATGAAAACTCCCAACAGACATATGTTGAGATGGCAAATAGCCATTCAAGAATATAGAGGAAACATGACTATAGTCCACAAAGCAGGAAACATTCACAATAATGCTGATGGACTTATCAGGTGGGCATTAGCCAACACTCCTGATAACCCAGCTTATGTACCTTTGGAGGCTGAACCACAGATTCCAATTGAAGGGATTAACATAACTGATATTGGGACTGAATTCTTTGAAGAGGTCAGAGAATCTTATAAACAGGACAAGAATTTCCATATCTTGACTTCTTTATTAGATAAAGACTGAAAAGATACATCTTTGTTCAATGCACTAGATGAAGTTTGGAGAAATTCCTATTCTGAAGGGAGATTTCACATGTTTGATGTGATTATTTACCACAGAACCAAACATTCTTGTGTAATGACATTATGCAGCAGATTGCTTATCAATACAATTCTTCATGAATGCCATGATAGCATCTACTCTGGACACCTTTCAGAAGACAGAACACTTGAAAAAGTAAAGAACTGTGCATGGTGGCCATCTTGGAGAAAGGAAACCTTTGAATATTGCCATACCTGTGACAGATGTCAAAAAGCAAACAGGAGTACAGGCAAGAAATTTGGACTTATGATCCATATTCAAGAATCAAAATCCCCTTGGGAAGTTGTTCACATGGATTGGGTCACAGCACTTCCTCCAAGTGGTGACAAAAGTTATAATTCCTGTGTAGTCATTGTAGACAGATATAGCAAAACTCCCATATTCTTACCATGTCATAAAGATGACACTGCTATGGATAAATCTCTTCTTCTATGGAGTAGAGTTATTTCTAATACAGTATTATTTAAGAAAATCATAAGTGACAGAGATCCCAAGTTCACATCTGCACTTTGGACCAATCTTCATAGATTGTTTGGGACTAAGTTATCATTCTCTACAGCATATCACCCTCAGACAGATGGGCTAGCAGAGAGGATGATTCAAGCTTTGGAAGACATGATCAGGAAATTTTGTGCTTATGAGTTAGAATTCAAAGACTCAGAGGGCTTTACCCATGACTGGTGCACTCTGATACCTGCATTAGAATTTGCATACAAGACATCAGTCCATTCTTCCACAGGACAAACTCCTGCTATGTTAGAAAAAGGATGGAATCCAAGACTCCCAGCAGACACACTGAGGAAAGACTTGATTGACATTCATCCTACACCTTCCAGCTTCAAGATAATGCTTGATAAAGTAAAACATCATGCAAAACAAAGTATGGATGATGCTTTTGATTATGCAAAACAGAAGTGGGACAAGAGTCATAAAGTACCAGACTTCAAAGTAGGGGACTTAGTTCTAGCTTCAACCTTGAATTTTAATAATATCAAAGGCCCAAAGAAACTTAAAGATTCTTATGTAGGACCTTTTATTATTGTTGCCTTACATGGAACCAATGCAGTTCAAGTGGAATTGAGTGGTGAATTGGAAAATAAACACCCCACTTTTCCAGTTAGCTTGATAAAACCTTATCAACCAGCTGATAAAGAATTGTTTCCTCTAAGGAACCCAACTCCTTTAACTGTCCCACCATTGGAACAGAATGAAGACAAAAAGATAAAGAAAGTCATCAAAGAAAGGAGACTTAGGGGTAAAAATCAGAGAGAATATCTTGTCAGATATAGAAATCCAGTACATGAAGATGAATGGCTGGCAGAATCAGATATACCTGACTCAGATGAACTCTTGATAAGATTTAGACATGAAAGAAGGCGACAAGCCTGAATATGTCTATGAATGTGCTTTAAATTACTTGATTTGAGTAATGTAAAGAGGTTGGACAGTGGACATTAACCCCCCTTTGGGGCTTTTTTATTATTTCTATCATTGATAAAATTGTAGTACAATTTTATTTTTTGGTGGGAGGGAATGTGAGCCTTGAGGTATATTTTACATACCCAAATATGCCACAATTATCTTAAAAAAAATTGAATTATGCATAACTCATAAGTCATGCATATATCCAAAATTCATCATTTTTGATTTCAGAAAAGATGAATAAATTTTTATTGAGTAAGTAAATCCATGTATTTAAGGCCAGATTTGGATTCTACCCTAAAACTCACCTAGGGTAGCTCCATAGAGTGAATAAGCTCAAATTAACTCCTTGAGGTGGTAAAATGGAAAATACTTCAATACCACATAAAAGATCCATGAAAATTTTTGTTTTTCTTAATTTGACACCAAAATAATGGGAAAGTGAGAAATCCCATGTTACATATACACTAATAATAGTGTTATGCATGTTTTGAGCACTTAATATCATGGTATTCTTACATGGACTTTTGGTACACCCATAGTGGATATTTTTGACGTAAAAAATAGGCAAGGGGGACAAAAGACATCAAAGAGAGCCAGGGTACCCAACTTCTGAGGCCTCAGAGGAGTGGACAGCTCCAAAGCTTGCATCCATGGCTGATCTTGGCCTAATCATTAAACTAAAACTTTTTGGGAACTTGGTTACCATGTTAAAACTACAGTAAAACTTAAGAAAATAGCAAATAACCTGCTATTTTAACGTGCCAAGGAGGTAAAGAGCTGCTTAGACTCCTGTAACCATGTCAATTCTTAATTACTTTCCATGGATAAACCCCAAAAGAGTAATTAAAACTCTTTTTGGACTTTTATCCATTGATTTACCTCATAGCAACCAGTGAAACACTGATATTTGCAATTCTACGTAGAAATGAGGTAAAAACTTCAAAAATGTATTAAAAATACAATTCTTAATGTATCTTTTTGAAACTTTCAGGACTAATGTAGAACTGTATTATCTATGGTAAAACCAAAAATAATTACAGCTTTACTAGTAAAATTAAAAGTTTTACTTACAGTCCATTTTTGACTATTCTATGTGAAACACTGAATCTTCAAAAATTCACAGTAATTACATCCTGTGATGGAAATTGGCAATAACGTTGATAACTTTGATAAATCAATTATTATTTTGGAATAAAAGAAGATTTACAGAGGTTACTCCTTTTATTCTTAACCATTTTGTTTGTAGTCACGTAAAAGCATCACTTAAGTAATTATGATAATCTTATGTGACAACAGATGATGCAATCAA
Organism: Austropuccinia psidii; assembly: GCA_023105745.1. Taxonomy (NCBI): domain Eukaryota; kingdom Fungi; phylum Basidiomycota; class Pucciniomycetes; order Pucciniales; family Sphaerophragmiaceae; genus Austropuccinia; species Austropuccinia psidii. Next base: position 10,067,771 of record JALGQZ010000005.1, on the reverse strand, counting down.
TAATCCAAAAAGGCTTATTGTTTTCTCACTCACTGGTTTTTCAGTTTGCTCCATGGCACGCCTCTGTGAGCTGTTGTTGACTTAAAAGGAGCCTCTTCTTGCTGTTTTTTCCACATCATCATCTTATTATCATTTAAAATCATTATTACCAACAAGTAAGTATTAGTTACAGCTATTCTTAAGTGTTTTTAATCTTTCAGAATCAACCAGAAAGACGTGAAATCATAGAATCCAACTATATATTGTTGTAATACTGTTCTAAATCCATTTTGATCCTTAAATCCACAATTCCATGTCAAATCTCTCTATTTAATCTTTCAATAAGCTTTTTGGAATATTAGTGAGTGATTTATCTTTAATTCTTAAAGTTCTTCTCTAAAATTAGTTTTCTTCAAGAATTATCATTATAATTATTCTTGCAAAAGATAATTATATATTAAAATAATTTTTATTATTTTAATAAAAGAAGTTTTATTATTAAAATCTTCTTGTAATTGATTCTAGTAGACAATTACTTTCTCACTTTTAAAATCACTATTAGTGCTTAACACATGAAAGGAATAATTCTTTAATTATTTAATTGTGGTTATAATAATATTTTATTATTATATTTCATAAGAACAGACATAGTATTGTTGATTCATAGTGATATTATCATCAGTTTCATAGTCACATCTTACACTCTTCGAAGTGAAGAGGGCCTGGCACTCAGTAAACTGGGACTCACTTATGGAGGGCTCAAAGATATGATAAGAAGGAATACACTTAAGAGTGTAAGAGATGAATTACTAAAATAAAGAATAGAAGAAAGCAGCAACAAAAGAAATAAGAGTAAAGAATAGAAGAGCCAACCACAAACAAGTCCAAGTCCACTGTTTCAACCTGTCAGAATGAAAAGAGAAGGGTTAATGAGGATATGGCCACCCAGCTCATACTGTACAGGAGAAGAGAGAAATGCAAAGACTAACTTAATATTAAATAAATATAATACCCAAAATAAGGATAAGAATATTCATAAAATAATAAATAAACTAAATTAATTAACTGGGGAAAAGTCCCCAGGGGGGAGAAAGAGGGGCTGGTATATGTGAGAATGACCAGCCCTGATCCAGAGGAAGAATTTTCATGAGAGGATTGAATGATTGAATTGAGTCTGGCCAATACAGGTCCTGTACAAGAGGTGTGGTGTATTTGAGTGATCATACAGTTTCATGCTGGTGTATTGAAACTGTATTGGGTGAATCCAACCTGTACAGGTATTGACAGGCTGTATTGAGGTACCAAGCTGTATAAATGTTTCAGCAAGGAAGATTGCTGAAGCTGAATTCTGATGCAGATAGTGGATCTGCTGATTTGAGGTGTTTGAGTGGGTGTATTGATGAATACCCTTAACCCTGGTGAGTGGTTGTTACATGTTCATTTTGTGCACTTTTGCACATTTTGCACATTTTTGTGCACTTTGCACATTTTGCGCATTTTTGCTGTATTTGGCTGTATATGCCATTTTCCCATGTATTATGGGAAATATGTCCAAAAGGCCATATCAGGCCTTTTGGGGCTTAATTGCCAGTTTTGTGCATTTTGCTCATTTTTGTGCACTTTGCGCAAATACAGTTTTAAAGCTGTATAAGCTGTATTTGGCCAATACACCCACAAACGCCTTGTCAACTATGAAATCACCCAAAACCCAATTTTCACTCACAAAAACCTTTGGCCACTTTCACCCTTCAGCAACTCAAATTGTCATAAATGGTGTTATACACCATTCTGCAATTTTTTTCACCAGCAATTCAATGGTTTCAATATCAGAGGGGTAATTCAACATTCCATAAGTCATCAAAGTGTCATTTCATCAAGAGGACTCATCAAGGCTCAAGTGCAGGTTTAATTTCTCAAAGACCAATGATGCCATCAGGAATTCAGCCTTGGTTATTTTCACTTCAAGTATTTCCTTCCAAGGGAATACTGTCAATTCATTCCCAAGGTTTATTCAAGAGGCAGTTCCAAACAAGTTGTCAAGTCTCAATTCTCCATCAATCCAACTTGGCAATCACATTCATTTCAATACAGTCTGGATTCATCAAGACTTGTATTTCAATCATACATCATAGGAAAATCATTCAAAACAGTTCATTTCCCAATTTGGAAAGGTATACACTTCATCAATCTGTCAATACAGATTCAAGGATTCAATACAGACCAGCTTTCAGCCTGAAGGAGTCAAGCTCTCAACTTTTCACATATACCTTCCTCCTTTTACCCTGGGGGTTTTTTCCCCCAGTTAATTAATATATTTTTATTTTATTTTATATTTATTTATCTTAACAATTTTGTTAAGTGAATACTGATATTATCAATTCAGTCATTTAGCACCTTTTCTCTTTTCTTTCTTCAACTGTCAATGGATATTTAGTGGTCATATCCTTACTAATTCCATTATTCATTTTGACAGGTTGAAACAGTGATTAAGGACTTACTTGGTTGGCTCTTTGGCCATTTGGCTTCTCATTTCTCTTATTGCATCTCATCTTTGTACTTTCATTCTTCTTAGAGAAATTCAATTCTTTATTTTTATTTTCTTTATTCTTTTGGAGTCTTCCAAGTGAGTTCCCTGATTGCTGAGTTCCAGGCAACTCTTGTTTTTCTGTCCAAGAGCCCCTGTGACAGATGTTGGCCATTTTAATTCTCTGAGATTTAAAGCAGTGTATATTGATATAAAGATAATAAGTGGTTAAAAAAACTCCAACTAACACCAGTAAAATTTGAATTTATTTTTGAAAAAAAAAATGAACTAAAATTAAATTAAAATTAACACTATAACAAGTCAAAAATAATTTGAAGATAATTTTGACAAAAAATTCAAGACTTGATTATGAACCAGGCCTAAAGCTAGAGGGACATTAGGAATTCAAGAAATAATAATAATAATTACCTTTGAAAAGACTTTTTTTAATGAAAATATTTATGACTAAAAAAAACAAACACTACCCCTTTTTCTTTTGAGTTATAAAACCAAAGAGATTAAAAATATGAAAATGTTTTATTTTGATATTAATATTAATTTTGAGAGAATGTATTCATTTTTTTATAAACATAATTGTGCTTGTTGATGTCAAATTTTAAAGTTGTCAATACAGGCCACAGAAATACTCATGAGGCAGCTTACATGCACAGTTTAGTCTATTTGATGACTGAAAAAAAGCTTATTTGCTCCGCGCCACCTAATCCAACTTCACTCATAACAAGGCCAATCCAATGTTCTAAGGGGGCCTGTTTTATTTTTTGCTTGCAGTGAACTATTCATCTATGACTTTCTATGCTTGTTACCAATAAAACTTTCTCGTGTGCAGCAAGTGTCATTTATGATCATGAAAATTCAACTAGTTTTACTATGATTTACTTGTTTACTCAACAACATCATACAATTTTTTGGCAGAGGCAGATTAATGTATTTTCATGCATCAATATTTTCCGCTTCCCATAACAAAGGTGATGTGGTCAAAAATGCCACTTCCAAGAACGCATGATAATATTCATAATTGATCCACTGAGGTTGGGAGTAATTACGATCAAACTCGGCGCCAACGCTTTTCCTGGTTCTTGTCACCGGAAACCGGAATCCAAAGCTCGCCATCACGAACGATTTTCCCAGTGACAGTGGAACGACGAGCAAGCCAGTTTTCCCACGCCTTTTGTCTTTGCTGCTTGCGCTCAGTGGCTTCTTCAGTCATAACATCAAGATGAGAGAAGTGCTCGGGTTCGAAGCCTTGCCCAATCCACCAAGTAGCTCGTCGTAAGGCAAGTATCAATGGATAAGTAGCCTCGCTCAAAGGAATCAAGTAAGCTTTGTCACATTCAGCATTTAAAGACTGAATTGTTGGAGTATTCGAATGAAGGGCAGAATGAATTTCATTCATTAATGTCTCTACAAGATTCGAGTGAGACGAAATCGATGTGGACTGCTTGATAGCGGAGGTGATGAGAGAATCTGATACTTTATGGGGCGAAACTTTGATCATTATTTCTAAAAGACCTTGCAAATTCCAAACGGGTACTGGGCCACCAGGTAAACTGAGTGAGAACATCATCATGGCCGGATTGGAAATTGTCAAGATTTTATTGACAGTTGCTTCTTCGGGTGGGGGACTTGCTTGAAAATTGGTTTGCAAAATTTTCAAAAATAATTTTTGAGAAAGCACAAGAAGCCCACCTAAGAATGGAAGAAAACGGCCAGTTATTGCAGGCTGTTGGGGAGGAAAAAAACAGCCTTGAATGTAGTTCAAGAGAGCCTCTTCACTGGCTAAAGTAGGAAGCTTTGATCTGATGCTTGTATTCGCAGATCTGACATCTTGAGATGATGAAAATGGACCCTTCAAGGCTTGACTGAGGACCATACATTCCTGGACTATACGACGGGCTAATTGGCTTGAGATCTGGTCGGCCAGGTGAGGAGAAAACTTGGGCTCCTGTACATATCTATAGAGAGTACCTGATAGGCCCATCATGGAAGGATCCAATATGAAAAATGCATTAGGGCTATTGCTCATTCTTGGCGAATTTTTTTTTGGCAAGACTTTTGATGACCAATACTCACGTAGCTTTTTTGGTTGTTTGAGTACATCTCGATGACAAAATACCCAGACAGAAAGGCCATTCTTTTTTGATAACCAATAAGGATGAAGGATTCGATTTGGAGTCAAATAAGTACCGGGACCACTGTCTGATGACTTTTTGATTTTTTGTGATCGAGTTGAGGGGCTTGTTGGTTGAGGATCTTGCCATCGAGCAAAACTAAGAGAGATTAAGAAGTCTATGTATGAGTCCGACAAGGAATGAAATCTCATATTAGCGTATGAAAAGCAGTGATGCCAACTTGAGCATGAAGCGCCTAAAAAGATGACGAACCGGATGGAAGCACTGTACCAGTGAATGCATCGAGCCTTTGGAAAGAATTGAGTAGTTTTTCAGTCTAAGCTAAGTGAGAGAAGTTGGCATGAAGAAGGAATGATGAACATGTAATCTAGAGGTCAATGAATTCATAGGGCTAAGCTAGACTTGAGCTCACATGTGCACGACGGCGAAGCATGCTCAGAGTGCGCTGGCGAAAACGAGCGCGGCGTTGCTGACATGTTTCGTTCCAGCGGGGGGTAAAGCGATCAAGCCAACGGAGTCGATCAGCCTCTGATTCGGGCAATGAGAGTGGCGAGTTGGGATCGACGAGGGGTGAGAGAGAAGGTTTGAAGGAGGGCGAGTCAAGGATCCTGAGCGGTACGCGTGGTGACTGGAGCTTGGATGAGGAAAGGAGACAAGTCGCAGAAAACGAATGGCGAAACTGCTGGGTGAATGAGGGACGTCGGAGTTGAAGGAAGTCTATCGACAGACGATTCATCCTCAAATATCTGAGATGAAACTCCGACGAATGGATGAATAGACCGACAAGGACGAATGCGATATGTTAGCTTGGATGAGCTGTCGATTTTGGCTAAAGACAGTTAGATTTCCACTATCCAGGACGAAGGATGGCAAGAGATATCTAAATTAGGCCTTGTCTAAATCCTGACAGCCTGACTCCGATCCAAAGTTGGAACCTGGCCAGAAAACAAGACATCGCCAGCTCCGATGAAGATCGTGGCCAAAGCCTGCACAGAAAATCCTAGGCGAACGATGGCAGCTTTCGGAGGAGAAACCCACAACTCGAACGAAGCCAGACCAGTCAGTTCTTGGAACCAGTTCTTGCCTGAGGGATGAGTCCCTGGGAGGGCGCTGCCTAAATTGGCAGTGGCGCTCTTTCGTTAAGATTGTTTGTGATTTTGTGGAGTGAGTCCTAAAAACTGTTTATTTTGGGAGTCGACAGTCGTGGATTGCGTCTTGGAAATCCCAATGATCTCAATCCCAGAGATGGCGCCGTCTCAAGCTCAAGCCAAGGCTGATTATTGGCTACTGAAATGGCATCAAGGCATTCAAATTGAACGAAGCCCTCTCAGGGAGTAGTCCTTGCTTCTAGAACACCACTCCGACAAGCGACGTGGCCAATTTCAGGGTGATTGCGGCTCGGCAAGGGTGCTCCGAGTCCCCGCCCAGATCCCCGCCCAGTGTCTAGCCAGACTGGGCTTTGGCCATGGAAAGCACCAGAAGCAGCAACTCCTCCACCCTGGTTAGGTCAGCCACCCACACCCACAAGTGAGCACACCGAATCACGTCACTGGGAGTGGGCGGCAGACACCCCCAGCTCGGCCGCGGGGACCCGATGCCTATATAAGCCGTACCCTCTCGCCTCCTCCGAGTTTCCTCATGACCAAAGTGAGCTCCTTCCCTACGACCACCAGCTTCTCTCCCTCTGTCGCTTCCACCGTACTAATCTACATCTTTTCTGACTCTCCCATCACAGCTCTTCAGGATCTATTTACAGTAGATACCCTTTTTGTTTGTCTCATGAGCTCAACTGAGCCACAATGTTTACGAGTGTTGATGATTATTAGGCGCCGCACCCCATCTAGCGAGACCTGCCCTCGTAAACGCACTGCCTTTGGTGGTCGTCCCATGAGAGCTCGATGACCCTGGGCTCTGTTATCCACCGCATCTACCCATTTGGGTTGGATGACGTCCAGTTGGCTATAGATTCCGATGGTTTATAGGTTTGACTGTGGATCAGGCCAGGGGTGTGGGCCATTCTGAACTCGCATTGAATACCTCCCCTCATTGTCTTGACTCACTTTAATCGTAAAGAGTGTTACAAACACTTGTTATTTTCTACTTTAACGTAATCATCACAAATGCATTTCCATTTCCTGCCTATTGCAATCCATGATCGTTTTGGATGCTTACAATGTGTCTTGGACACTCCTGTTAGAGATCATTATTTGATGCGGGACTACAAGTTTGCCTCGCACTATGAAGAATTCATTGGGATTGCCGATCATTATCCATCAGTTACACCGCTGATCTCCCGCGAAAAAAAAGGTTGCTATGCATGGCATGCAAGCGCGATAGGAACCTACTATTCTGTGCCTGTGATTTGACTTACTTGAGCGACACAGTGAGGAATTACACCTTCGATTTTGACAATTTGGGAATCTGTATTGGCGATGCAATGGATTTGATGGAGAAATTTGAGCCATCAAGCAGATTGATAGAGTCAGATTTTTTTGCAAAAATAAAGGAGCTTGAGTCAATAAGGGGACTCAAAATAATCAATTTTGTATGGTGATGCTGACGAGTCAGTTATGCTCACCCACTAGTTGCCGGAATAAATTTCCAAGTGTTTGTGAGCAGAGTCACCAGCAGTGATTTTAGGTGGCTTGTGGCCCTTACCAGTGGCACGCACTTGGTGGCCTTTTTTAATTCCTGTGGCATGCCAATGGCTGGTGGCGGCTGCGGCGCTCCACCTTTAAATTTGTGTACTAAGAAAAACTGCTATTTGTGTTTATTTCTTTGGAATTTACAATAATAAAACTCAACAACAAATGCAATAATGAGTAGAAATTAAAGTAAAACACGCAAAACAAACATGAAAAGAAAAAGACAATATAAAATATCAAATATCCATAGTATAGGGATCCCATATGGCAGTTTGTTGTTCAATGCTGTCATCTGCTGCAGACAGATTTGTAACACCTACATGAACCTGTTGATTTTCTTGCTCCCATAAGTCAAAATCAAACAAAGTATCTATGAAATCATCTTACCAAGAGGGTTCTTCAATATTTTCCTGCCCAAAAACACCCTCCTCAAAAGTTTCTAGCTCAAGTGGTGAGGAGAAAAAGTCAAACCCAACCATGTGGTCATATTCTGTGGAATCTGCTACACATTCTTTGTTTTTTGCTTTTGTTGATTTTGTTTTTGTGCCATCTCTTCTTGAAGAAGGTGAAGCTTGATTTGACTGATCATTTTGAGCATATTTGAAAGCATTTGATTACAATATTTGGTTTTTATTTCTGACATCACTGAGAAAAGACCTTCTACACCAGCTGCATTTGAAATGATTTCACATATTGTAATATCCAGCTTTTTAAGGGGTAAACATTGAGGAGAGTCTTGAAGTCTCAGCCAATAGTCAATATCATTGTTTGTGAAAACTCCTACAAAGAAGCAGAATTAGTAATTTAGCTTAATAAATATACCTCAAAAGACATGCCATGAGATTGGCTACCAAAGGGCTCATGTTGACTGTAATAATGTTTAATTTGAGGAATTAGGATTTTGGCATCTTCTTTATAATATTGCCAGTCCTTTGCAAGGACTAATCTCATGACAGTAATGCTCTTCAAAGAATGCTTGAGTGAGACAGTGACATTACAAAACTTTGGCTGTAAGAAAAAAGTGATTATGTGAAGGTCAGAGTGAAATACCTTTTCTTGTTGATGGAGAGTTCTTAAACAGTGTTCTTTAAAGCCTTGGAACTGTTCATAAACATGGATTGATTGTATTGCCTTGAAAACTGTTGAGAATTCCTTCCAAATGTCCCCTAGCTTGGTCTGACAATTCTCTAATTGAGAAATGCTGTCAACAATGGGCTTGAGAAGAGAAACAATCACATTGTTTGATGTGAAGTGATTGCAGTTTTCAATTATTGATATTACAGCTGAAGAAATTTTTGGTTTGTCACCCAAAGGATTCTGGAAGAGGATGAGGCATTTCTTGAAGCCCTCCTCATGACTTTGAATGCTTAAGAAAACCTTTGCAAAGGAGTACCATTGTGATTTGCAAAGAGTTGAAAGGCCATTCCATATTTTGTTGTTGTCTTCCCATTGAGAAAGATATTCACTTCAAAACAATGAGCTCATAAAGTAATTGAATAACATTTTGTTTCCTTTAATTATTGAAGCCATCATTGGATGGTTCATGAAGTCCTTTGTGATTAGATTAAATGCATGTAAAATGAAATTAGCCCTCATTATATGGGGGTGATCCCTTGTAAGAAGCATCTATTAAATGAAAAGATGTCATTATTGGAAATTAAAGTAATATTTAGGAACTCACTTGAAACTTGATCATCACTTAGGGAGAGTCAGTGACAATCACACCAATATTTTGAAATGAAATTTGTTTTCTCTGAAAGCATTTTTTGACTTCTTTGTAGATATTTTCAGTAGTGTGCCACTTTAAGTTGAAATACAATATGTCAATAAATTGTTTGACGTATTGGCCTCACAATAATAAGAGGGCATATAGCAAGTACCCAGATATGTCTGTCCAGCCATCAATGGACAGCATCATAACTTTTGATTTACAAGCCTTCCGGAAAATCATTTCCAAATGCTTGGCATGAAGCAAAGGGAGTACATTATTTCTGATTGAGTCCTGGGTATGTAGCTTGTAGGGTGATTGGACCAAGTCATGTTGTTATTCTTGAAAGTATTTGTTATCAAGAAATCGGAACGGTATGTTTGATATAATGAGTGTTTGAGGAGCAACTCATGTATTTCTATTGTGCGATCATTACTGATGCATCAGAAATATGATTCTGAAGAAGGCTTCTGGCTAGGTGTTTAAACTGATGATGACCTTGAGGGGTTTTTACCAGTGAAAGAACCTGAAAGAGAGACATCTTCAGAATCACTGGTGGTGGTTGCCATCATTTGAAGAACCTCTTGGATATATCTTGATTTTTGATGAGGGGGGATTTTTGAGCAATTATCTTTAACATGCATGAAAAAACGTTGAGGCCAAGCTTCATTGAAAATTAGCTGGAAGTAAGTACATTTGGCCCAACAACAATGAGATGGTGAGCTAGGATTGAGTTGGGACATCAGAAAAACATTACATTGAGGACCATGGACCTTTGATGGAAGGTTCCAATGATCCTCTTGGGACATATTTGTAAGTGGTATGATTAATTTTAGATAACAGAAGGAAAGGATAAAATAAAAAAAAGGTTTAGAAAAAAAATATTATCAAGAAAGAAAAATCAGAATCTTGAGGAAAAAAACACCCAAGGTCCCAAGTTTTATTGAATTATCCAGCCCTAACTAGGGTTTCTGCTGGCATCCTGCCCCATAGAAATTTTGGGAAGGGTGGGTGTGGGTGGCAGGCCATGGTGCATGCCCATGGGCTCCCCTCCCCCCACCTTAACCCCCATACACAACTTTACTCATGGATGGGTAATGTTTGCTCATCTAAATGGTGCAATCTTACCTTATTCAAGAGGTTATATAAGTTTTTCTAAAAAAAAAATCAGATTCAGAATTTCTAACCCATATAATCATCAGAATTATGATTCACAACTGTCCCATACTAGATTGGGTAATAATCTTTGAGCTCATGACAATCATAATACTAATGATTTGAACCATGCATATGTACTTACTCATTTGAATACAATTGCTCATTCTCAGCATATGCCCTCCATGTAGATTAATTCAACTATCCAATAATATGGCCAAATGGATCCAGAAAACTCAAGGGAATCCAGATTAACTTACAGTAACTGGGTCAATCCAGAATCCACAAGTATGGTTAAATCAAGGCCTTATGAATTTAGACAAGAAATAATTTATGATCAAGGTGTCAATTCTTACAACCCACAATCAACTAAATCAATCAACTCACTTAGCCAAATTAAAAGTCAACATGAAAATAAAATGGCCAATGAATTTCCCCAAATAATTAACAATATTCAGCAGAAAAGAAAAAGGAAGAACTCAAAAGAGTTTATGATTTAAATAGAAATTCTAGAAATAGAGGGAAAACAAAGAAAACAAAAAGAAGTAACGAAAATCCATAATTAAGTCAGTCAGACTTTGAAAAAATGTGTGATTATGTGGAGATTGAGCAAAACTACAATGATTTATTTGGTGATTTCAAAAAAAAAACCAATAGGGAACAAGAACTCATACTTGCTTAAAAGCCTTTAGTTGCTTTGCAAAGTATTTAAATCTGAATCATAAAAAAAGGCACTTTAAATCTGGATACCCACAAACTTCAACAAAGGTGGAAAATATATAAGTGAAAATTTTATAATTGCTTATAAAAATTAGAAAAGTACTGGGGCTGGAATTGAAATTGAAAATCGAATAACATTAGAAGAAGATCTTGAAAATAAATGTCCTTACTATAGACAAATGAAAGCTATTTCTTTTGAAAAGAAATCAAACACACAAGGTGCTTATGTTATAGATACTGGAAAAAAAGGAAAAAGTAAAGATAAAGACATTAGTAATAGTTATTATGATATTGATCAGGATTAGCTAACTAGTGGTAAGGATAAAACAACCAGAGTAGTCAAAGTTGATCAAAGGGAAAATTCATTGGATCCTGAAATTGTTTTTTTCAAATCTCAAGTGAAACCAAAGAAGTTGGGGCCAAAAGGGGGCTTTCCTTCAAAATTCATTCATGGAAAAGATAAGGGATTCCTAGGGGCAGTTTTGAGTGTACCATGGGTTCATGAGAAAATCAGATTACACAACAACTTGAATATACTTGTCTTAGGAAAGAAAGGAAAGCTGAATTGATTCTATAACATGAGAAGAAAAAAGAAATATTTACAAGGGAGTAAGAAAAAAAGAAAAGGGTATTTTAACAAGAACAAGAAGAAATAAGGGAACAATTGAATTTTTTGGAAATTAATAAAAATGATGAAATTTGGTTGAAGGAATTAGAAGAGAAAATCAAGACTTGCAAAGAAAAGTCAAGTCAAGATGCTGAATTTATCAAACTGGAAGTTGAGGAGAATTGTTTGGAAATAGAAGTAGAAAGGAAAGCACTAGCAAATTCAGAGAAGGAAGTCAATCTGAAGCTGAGGGAATTAGATATGAAAGAAATGGACTATGTGATTCAAGAAAAGAAATTGGCTCACAAAATTGAAACCTCTCAGAGTTCTTCCCATTTAGAAGCACTAAAACAACTGGTTCTTAAGGTTTCCAGTGCATATAAAATGGAGCAAATACTTGAATTAGTATTTAAAAAATGAACTTACTTAAATGGTTAGCAGTTAATTATTTAAATTGGAAAAAATAAAAGAAAATTTAACTCACATAAACCAACTTAATCAAATGGGTAATCTTCCAGTTTGGTAATTGTGCTGGACACATCTATCACAAAATGTGTTCTGGAATTATTGACTGGATTACAGCTCATCATAAATTAGTTCATATTGTGGTATCAATTGGTCTTCCAGTTCCAAATTCTCCCATGCATCTTTGAAATGGGTAATAATGTTGTGTAAGACACATCAGCTTGTGATCCATTGATTGTAGTATTTTTTGTGCTTGTGCTCATATAGTTTCAGACGCATGCCTCTCAAAGATGCCCACCAACCTTTGAGGATACCAATAGTATTTTTATTACCAACACGTTCTTGTAAGATACAATAATGAAAATATTGATTGATATGCTTATTTGCAGTAGGAGCCTTGAATGAAAGAATTAGCATGTGACTAAGTGTATATGATGAATACAAAATTAAATATTGACCTAAAATTATAAGTAATCAGAATTAGGCTGACAATTTCATTTTAAAATCAAGTAAAAAAACATTACCTGTTTCAAAAAGTTCATGGATACATTGGTAAATAGCCATCTCCTTGTAGAGACTTCCATCTGCACATGAAACAGGCCATCCAGCCATGAAAAATGTGATAAGCTCATCAAAATAACACAAACCTGTGCATTGAGGGAATAATTTTTATTGCTATTGAAATAAATCTCCAAATAAACTACTGGATTTTGATAAATGGGAAAGGTTTTACCGTCAATGAAGCCAATACAATCTTCAAAACCTTCTTGAGTAATAACCTGTGATATCTTTCTGTGGCAATTCATGTCAGGCCACTTGATGTATTTTTCTTCTAGTGAGTTGATTGCCTTGATTAACCTTCATGAACAATGTACCACTGAGCCTTCAATAATACCAAAGCTTCTTTGGAATTGACCCACTGAGGCACCATTCCCATTTGTGCCTAATTGCTCAAGTGTCAGTGCAAGTTGATATGAAATTGGCAATTGCTTGTGATAAATTTTATTTTCAAGAACATGGTGCTCTTTAATTTCATTAAAGATGAAGTGAAAGCTTTCAGTAGCTGTACTGACACTTTGCTTGAAATATTTCTCCAACATACCAAACAGATGGTGAATGTTGAACATTGGGGACTTGTATCTTTTTGGGAATCACGCCAAGTATTGTGAAACTAAAATATGTAAGATACTGAGGCAATAAACCTCTGTATCATCAAAAGTATAGTTGTTTTTGAGGGTATCAATGGGGGAAAACTGAAAATCATCAGAAGCTCCCATGGCCATTGATAATGATTCAAAGTAAGTTGAGTTATCAAATCACAAGTTCATTTGATCCATTTCCAACATGATCAACATGATAAGAAGGTCCTTGATGGCTTGTCCTCTGGTTGATATATTGGAAATCCCTTTTGGATTGTAAAATTCCCCCCAGCTGAAAATTTGATAAATTTATAAATAAGAACCAAACTAAATTAAAAAAATATCAAATTTGGCCACACCAAGATGGTCAATATATCTCTTATCAATGAAAGTAAAATGAAATGGCTGTAAGCTTTATCTAGGAATATGATTCTTATAACAACTGGCTTTGGTACCAAAAAAAAGTAAATCTTTGATTGTGATGACAAAATTTTTAAGTTGTTTGAAAAAAATCACATTAAATTGTAAGCTCTCAGCTAGTAAAAAGGCTTTTTTTTAAGTCTAAACATAAGAAAACAAAAAAATGGTCAGCAATTGTTTCAAACGACTGAATCAATAAAAAAAAGAAAAAAAAAACTGAAATGAGTGGGATGTGGGTTTTTTTTCACAAATTGAAGGCATAAATGAGAATTCCACCCCAGAAAATTGTGAGGAAAAAAAAGTTTAGATAAATTTTAACTAGATCATCCAAAAAAACCATAAATTCTTCCCAAAGTTAGGTTGAGCAGGCCTGTGAGCTACATTGTGGCAGGGTTTTGTGGTTGGGATTTGGAAATTTTATGGCTGAACATAGGAGTTGAATTTTTTGGTTAAAATAATAAATTGAGTCCCCCTAATATAAACATTTGTTTGGAGGGTAGAATTTATTATTAGAGCTAAATTCGAGATTTTCAAAAAAGCGTTGGATTTAATATTTAATATAAGAGCTTTTTGACTCAAATAAGATTAAAAATGAGGGTTTGAGATTAAAAAAATACCAACAAATTCAATTTGAGAAATGAATAAAACAAAACAATCAAGATTTTTGTAACATGAGACTTGAAAGATTTAATCTTTCCCATTAATAAGTTGAGATTTTATAATTAACACTTGATTTTCTTTCTTTTCCTAATTTATTCTTTTTGATATTTTGAGATAGAAAAAAATTTCTTCTTTTGAATAAATTGATCTTTCCCTTAAGAGGCTTGTAATATACTTTTGTTCAAAAATCACTTATAATTATGAATTTCAATTAGTTGAGGGTATCAATTTCTAAATTAGAAGGATTAATAAGCAAAAAAAGAAGAAATATGTGAATCTTGGATGTATTATTTATTCTTTAACATATCAGTAAAAGACTGTTGAATAAAATAATTAATAGAATTTAAAAAATTATTTAATTGAGGAATTTTCAATTAAAAAAACAAAATTGTTATTCATATTATTCAATACTATTAAAACAAACATTAATTTTTTTTATATAAATTGAATTTTTTGTTTTTCTCAGTATTTGCAAGAAAAATTGTTAAAAATTAAACAATATAAGAAAATTTACAGCTTTAAACCTATATATATTGAATTATATTTATCCTTCATCAATCAAAATTCAATTTAATTTATTTAGAAATTTTGAATTAATTCAACTTTATAAAAAAATATTCACTTTTAAAATTTTGAACTAAATTATCTTCCTTATTTTCAAAAAAAAAACAATGAGATAAATAAAAAAAATTAGGATATATTTTATTATTTTTTAAGTAGAAAATAAAAAAATAATAAATTCAAAAAAAATAAACTAATCAATAATATAAAAAATTACTGATCATAAGTTTCATAAAACATGAAAACTTCCCCTAATTATATATAAATTTTTTGGATTCAAAATTAATAAATTAATTCAAAAAAAAATCAATAATAAAAAATTTGAATTGGATCAAATGTACTAATTTATCATCTTGGGAAAAGAAATATTTCATAATAAATTCAACCCTCTCTAAATGTAGAGGTTTTTTATCCAAAATAAAAAACATAATCAGTTGATTTAATTAATTTTTTTTTAAGAAATGTTAAATTAGCTGAATTTTATTATTTTATATGACTTGATATCATTTCATATTCTTTTATATCATTTTATATTACTTAATGTTATTTCATCTTTTTTTACTTAAAGTTTTCTTTTAGATTAAATATACACTATTTAAATTTAAATTTCAAAATTTCATCAAAATATTTAGAATAATTTGATTTTAAATTAAAATTTTTATTTGAAAATCAAGGTAAATCTTTTTTCCTTAAAGAAAAATTAATTTAGAAAAGAGTTTAAATCTATTCTAAAATCATTAAAACTCAGAACAAAACAAAAAATGAAAGAAAAAAAAAATGATTTCAAATTATTTATAATATTTTCAAATTAAAATAATCTATTTCAATAGGGAAAAAAAGTTCTCTAAAAAATAATTATATTTAGTTGTATTGTTTTTAAATTATTTTTATTTTTATTCTTTCAAATTTTTAAAAGAAATAAATGAAAATAATGTTTAAATTTGATATGAAAAACATTTATTTCAAAATTAAATATCTTATATCACTTGATAAAATAGAGCATCATGATTTAATTATATTTTTACTAATTATTTCTAAAATGAGATTATGAATATTAATCAAATTTAAATAGACCCATGAAAGTTAAATTAAGATCTATTGTGAGCCTTAGAGGTATTTTCATATACCCAAAGGACCACAAAAGATAAATTAAGATACAAATATAAATAAAATAGATTTATTTATATTTTAAAAATAAAAATTGAAATATAAATAGAAATTTATA
Source organism: Austropuccinia psidii (assembly GCA_023105745.1). Lineage (NCBI taxonomy): Eukaryota > Fungi > Basidiomycota > Pucciniomycetes > Pucciniales > Sphaerophragmiaceae > Austropuccinia > Austropuccinia psidii. Next base: position 10,051,813 of record JALGQZ010000005.1, on the reverse strand, counting down.
TTTAAAAATCAAAATTCAATTATAATTTAGAAATAAAATTACAATAAAATTTGAAATTATGAAATTATATTTTTACTTGTAAAAATTAAGTAAAAATGAATTTTCAATAAAAATTGTGAAATTAATATATTTTTGGTAAAAAGTTATATAAGATATATTATAACTTTTTATCCAATAAATAAAAATAAAGAAATTATCGGGCCATTGGATTCCTCGTAAAAAATAAAGTGGGATCACCTCTGGATGAAACTTCTGTAACTCAACTGTAAATAAGCTTGAATTAAGTTTTTAGTATTTTCAATACAAAAATTGAAAATCCTCAAAACTTTAATTTTATTAACACCACATGTGGTGTTAAAATTGAGGTGTTGTGTTTAGTTTAGAAGTTATGAGGAATTAAAGTATTTTCAATTGAATTCAATTGAAATGTCAAAATGTGCGCGTGTATTACATAATTGAACTTTGATTTACATATGAGGTATCAATTATTACTGTATTTTACTGTACAATTCAATGAAATTACATATGTAAATTACAAGTATAATACATGATGAGGAATTAAAGGAAAAAATAAATTGGGGGGGGGGGGAAAGGAACTCTAGCTCTAAGGGGGAGCCAGACCCCCAAAATCCTTTCTTACTGGCGTGGGATGTCAAAATCCACGCAAAAGTTCATCACTTTTGGCCTTGAAGTGAGTCACAGGGTCTGTGACTCAATTGATGATGAGGTTTTGATACCAACCAGGGTGGTTTTAACTGCTTCCAAGAGGGTAAAACTACCCTTAAGTTAAAGCAATGTTAATAAAAACAGTTTTAACTGGTTTCTACGCCTCTTACACACATTCTGACGTGTTTTGAAGGCTCTAGACCAGGTATTGCTGTAGTAATGACTGATTTAAGGGTCTAAAATGGCTAAAAATGGCTTAAACCAGCCCTTTTTTGGTCTAAACCAGGGTTCAATGATGCCATAAATGGCTTTCCTGTTGTCAGACTGTTTTTCACGACTCACAAGAGTAAAATTTACTTTTGGAGTAAGAAAATTGATGGCTATAAAAGAATGTCTTCTTTGCCCCACTTTTCTCTTCATGTTAGAATCTTTTACTTTTATAATTAGCTTAAACACTGTTAAACCAATCAATAGAATATTCCAACCACCTTTTTTAAATCATTTTAAACCTTTTAACCACGTGATAAAATCATTAGAATCATTTCTTCTAACTCTTCTAATCATTTTTACCCCTGAACCACCCCAAAAGTGAATTAAAGCATCTTTCATCACTGTTAACTTTGTCACTTTGTTTCCAAATTCACTCTGGTCACTTTTGGGCATGTTTTATCTTTAATATTCTTTTTAAAGACTTTATTCTTTAATTAATTTCTTGTAGTTCTTTGCTCAATTAATTCCAATTGAAATTGCTCTTGAAGAAATTTCTTTTGCAGCCTTAAATATCTCTTGTAGAGTATTTTTGGATAAATTTTTATTGTTGGTAAAACAATAAATCTTTATAAGATTATTTTTTTACACTAATAAAGTTCTAAACAGTAAAATTGGTGTGTTTTCTCTCAAGAATAATATTTCTCTCTATTTTTAATTGATTTTTACCTTATACAAATTTTGAGGACAGGAAAAGTACTTGATTGTTAATCAAAGTTTCATATCCACACCTTACATTTGGGGGCCCAGCCGTGATATTTTACCTGTGACATATTTTTTTACTCTTTTTTAAACCTTTTTCTTATATTTAAAAATTTAAAAAGCATATAAAAAATACTTATAATTCAAAAAATCCATAAAAAATATTTTTTTTCATATTATAAGTGAGGCTTATATTTTTATTTCTTTTTTTTAAAAAACCTTTTTTTCTACTTAATTAATTGGCTTTTTCATTAATTTTAGTGTCTGACAATGTGGTAAGAAAAGAAAACATTGAAACAGCCTCAACAGTCACCAGCATTATTCCTGCCAGTACTGTTAATCCAGACCATAATAGCACTGCTATTGTGACTCAAAATAACCAACCTGAACCAATATCCTCTGAATTTATTAACTTGGATATAAGTAATACCCTTCAAAAAGCTAAGAATTGGGCCAATAGTAAGTTTTTGACGTAAAAATACTATTTTAAGCCTTTTTAATAATAAAATATGCCTTCAACTAGATCAGGAGCCAGCCATAACCCCTCAAGCAGCTCCCAGAAAGGTAATAGACATGATTATGGCAGAAGCCAACCAGGTACAGAAGGAAAAGGGTCAGTTGATGACTTCCAAACAACTAAAATAGGTCATTCTGATGCTCATAATACCATTTTACCTTCACAAAGAGCTGACAACGCCACAAGAAGCCTCAGTGGACATATACAAAGCCAGCCACAAAGCATACAACAATGCCCTGCAGTACAAGGAGTACCAGATCCTTGCAGATCTGTGGAAAAACTGCATTAATTCTTACCTGACTGTGAGAAAATTCCTGGGCCATCCCAATACTTGAAAATTGCTCAATGGATGGCATCCATTGATGGAGAAGAAAAAAATTACGCTCTTGACACTAGAATGGAGGAAAAACAACCCTCCACCACCCAAGCAAGTGCCAAAAACAGCCCCTATGGCCAGCAGCAGCAATTCCAATGTGAAAAAGCAGCCATAAGCTCCAAAAAAGGGAAAAGGAAAGGCACCAGTCACCAAACCTTACAGCCAGGGCTACAGGATTCCAAAAATCCAACAGGATGTCATGGAAAATGTGTTTTAGATGGCCAGAACAATGATGGAATTACAAAAGAAAGAAGAGGCCAGATTAAAATATCAGAAATGATTTCTGATATTTTTGATTCTATTCCAGAGCTGTATGAAGCTATAATTGACATAAAAATTCATCTTTCTGATAAAAATACATCAATTTGTGACAATCTTAAAACACATAACTTGAGTCTGAGCCAAATCAATGAAACACTTAAATGTTTTGAAAAAGTTTCAAGAGCAATTAGAACTTCCAATAATGATTATTCTTTTTGCAATAAGATAAATGAACAATATTCCATTATTAAGGAATTGACAGACAAATATTCTAAATTCAATATTGATGACATGATTGAAACAAGAATAAAACAAGCCATGAATAATATCAAAGAGGATAATAAGAAAGCTCTTGATGATATTTCAAGATCATTTACTGAAGTAAAGACACATATAATTTCCTTGAAAAAGTGTTTTGATACCTCAAAAGAGGAAATATCAAAATTAACAATAAAGTTAAATGAAGTTATATCTGATAATACTAAACAAACAGAATTATGGAATGAGCTGACATATAAAGAGGATGATCATAAAAAGAATATAATAACCTCTATACAAAGCTTACAAAATGAATTAAGAAATTCACAAAGGTGTAACAAAAGTGAAATGAATTATATTGAACAACTACTAAACACCTTACCAAGAATGTCTACACCTCTGAATCAAAATGAGGGTACAGGGATTCCAAATCCACCAGTATTGGATATTGAGAATTCTCGATTAAAAAATGAATTTTCTACTTCTTTTCATAACTTGGAACCATCAATGGGCCAAGCACTCTTGAAAGAAGTTCCAAAACTTAAGGAATGGCCTCACTTCAGTGGTGAAGGAGAATATGACCATATGGAATTCATAAGAGGTATTGACATGATCAAAGAAGACTTTGAATTGCCAGACAGACTGGTAACAGCCAGGTTTAGCACCTTATTTACCAAATCAGCTCACAGATGGCATATCAAATTAAGACAAGCACATGGACACCAAAGTTGGACTTGGTGGAAAACCCAAATTATCAACAAATGGGCCAATGATGCTTGAAGGTTCAAAGTGGAAACAGAATTCTAATATGCCAAATTTAATGCTGATAAAGACAAAGCTTTACCATGGTTTTGCCAACAAAAAGACATATTAAAAGCATTTTATCATGACATGTCAGAATTTATGATCCATAGGAAGATTCTGAGACAATGTGGAGGTGACTTAGAGAATGCTGTCAAAAGCAGGACTACTGAACAATCTTCAGCAGAGGATATTATCAATATATTAGAAGAAGTAACCACCAGAACCAAAATTGGTTCTAGTAGGGTGAATCTAAAAACAAGGTTTAATACACCTTGGAAAGATTCTGTGGACAAAAACCCCAAAGAAAATTCTAATAATGTTAAGTATAAATCTGCAGATACAATCAGAAAGTGCCATATTTGCCAAAGAACCACCAATTTAGCCAATACATGTCCAAAAAGGGGGAAAATCAATGAAATTTATATTGAAAAGGAACCTGATGTTGAAAAAGATGACGTAATTGAATACAATTCAGATGATAAGTCATCCATATTTTCTGAATCTTCAAAAGATATAGAAAATATCAATGCCACTTTTGAAATCATGGAATCTTATTCCCACTTGCCACAATTGAGCAATGGTCAACTTGATTTATCAAAAGTTTAAGATGCACAACTTATGAAAACCAAACCAAACAGAGGGAAAGGCTATACAGCTGGTAACTCCTGTATAACAGAAGTGGTGATTGACAACAAGCCCACCAAACTTTTGCTTGACCCAGGAGCCTTCTGCTCTTGTGTTGGAAAATCTTTTCTTAAGACTTGTGTACCAAATTTTGAAGACCAATTGTTACCAATTGATGGTATAGAATTCAATAGTGCAAGTAATCCAATGAAAGCATTAGGAATTTTTGAGACCAATGTCATATTCCCACACATTAATGGGAATTTGAGAATCACAGTTGAATTTGTTGTTATGGAAAACTGCTCTAGTACCCATTTTATATTGGGAAATTACTATTTAATCATGTATGGGATATATATACATAACAACAAAGACAGATACTTTACTATTGGAGACAATAAGCTCCAAAAATCTTCCTTTTTACCATTTAAAAGACAAATTACAGTGAACAAAGTATCACCAGTCTACTTAGAGTTAGAGAAATTCAAATCTGAACAGCTGAATGAAGCTGAAATAAGCCTTCATCTGACTAATGCACAATAAAATGAACTCTCTAGTCTTTTATATAACCATAAAGAAGCATTTGCTTCAGATAAAGAACCCCTAGGGGCAATTATTGGTCATGAAGTTGACATCATTCTTAAAATTGAGAGAACTTATCCACCACTCTTAAGAAGACCTGCATATCCAGAAAGTCCAAAATCAAGAGAAGCTCTAGAAATTCATATCAAAGAACTTCTGGACCTTGGTGTAATAAGAAAAGTAGGACACAATGAAGAAGTAGAAATAACTACACCAGTCATAGTGGCATGGCATAATGGAAAATCTAGAATGGCTGGGGACTTCAGAGCTCCAACCACTTACACTGTTCCAGACAGATACCCAATACCAAAAATCCAAATAGACCTCACTCAAATATTTCAAGCAGTGTATATAACCACTATGGATTCCCTTGAAGGATTCCATCAAAATGTGGTGACACCAAGAGCAAGAAAATATTTGAGAATTATTGTTCATTGTGGAGTGTATGAATACTTAAGGATGCCCTTTGGTATCAAAAATGCACCTTCACACTTCCAAAGAATGATGAATGAAATCTTCCTTGAAGAGCTTTAAGAGGGATGGTTAATCATTTACATTGATGACATTATTGTCTGTTCCAAGACTTGGGAAGAGCACATGGACAGATTGTCCACATTTTTGACAAAGATTCAATCAGTGAACATGAAACTCTCTTTGAAGAAATGTCAGTTTGGATTTAAAGAACTTAAAGCACTAGGACATGATGTGTTTGGTTTGTCCCTTGGAATTGACAAAAACAAAGTTGCAGCAGTATTTCTAAAACCCATGCGTCAGAACAAAAAGTAAATTCAGTAATCTTTAGGTTTTGCAGGATATTACAGGAAACACATTAAAGATTTTGCATCCATAGCAAGAAAAGTTTATAAATTGTGTGACAAAGACACATTATTTGGAATTACTGTTGACAGAGTCAAGGATTTTGAGTCTCTAAGAGAAGCCTTGACGACTGCTCCACTCTTACTGATTCCAGACTTTAAGCTGCCATTTAAATTGTATATTGATGCATCAGGGGATGGGCTGGGTGCTGCATTTCACCAAGTTCAGATCATAGATGATAAACCTGTGAAAGGACCCATATGTTTCATATACAGGCAAATCAAACCAAATGAAGCCAGATATGGAGCAAGTCAAATGGAATGTCTATGCCTTGTCTGGGCCTTGGAAAAATTGAACTACTTCTTGAAAGGATGTGTTTTTAAAGTGATAACAGATTTTACAGCTGCCAAATCACTTTTAAACATGAAAACACCCAACAGACATATGCTCAGATGGCAAATAGCCATACAAGAATACAGAGGCAATATGACTATTACTCATAAGGATGGTAATATTCATAAGAATGAAGATGGACTAAGCAGATGTCCATTACCAAATAATATTGATAATCCTGCTTATGTTCCAAAAGAAGCTTCACCACAGAGCCCAATAGAAGCAATAAGTGTTACAGACTTGAACACCACCTTCTTTGAAGAAGTAAGACACAGCTACACTCAAGATAAGAATTGTAGCATCTTGTTCCAATTACTTAACAAAGACTGTAAAGAAAACTCTCTCAGACATGCCTTGGATGAAGTATGGAAGAAATCTTATGATGAAGGAAGCTTTCACCTACTGGATGGTATAATTTAACACAGAACCAAGTACACATGTGTCATGACATTTGTGGACAGGTCATTAATCAATCTTGTACTAAGAGAATGCCATGACAGCCCCTTCTCAGGACATCTGTCTGAAGACAGAACTAGAGACAAAGTGAAAACCTGTATATGGTGGCCAATGTGGCATAAGGATGTTGCAGAGTATCACAAAACGTGTGACAGATGTCAAAAAGCAAACAAATCCACTGGCAAGAGACTTGGAAATATGATAAAAATGAAAGAACCAAGCAGTCCTTGGGAAATTGTCCATATGGATTGGGTAACTGGCCTACCACCAGGAGGTGACAGAAGCTATAATGCTTGCCTAGTGATTGTGGACAGATTCAGTAAAACTCCAATCTCTTTACCATGTCACAAGGATGATACAGCTCTTCTGATATGGAATAGAGTAGTGTCATGGACTGGAATATTTACAAATATCATTAGTGATAGGGATCCCAAATTCACTTCAGCAATAATTTGGCACTGAGCTGTCTTTCTCTACAGCCTACCACCCACAAACTGATGGTCTGGCTGAAAGGATTATCCAAACCTTAGAGGACATGGTAAGACGGTTTTGTGCATATGGCCTTGAATTCAAAGATTGTGATGGATTTACCCATGATTGGTGTACTCTGTTGCCAGCACTGGAATTAGAATATAAAACATAAATCCATGCCAGTACCAATCAAACTCCTGCTATTCTAGAAAAAGGATGGAACCCCAAATTACCCCAAGATTCCTTGAGGAAGGATTTGATTGAAATACATCCCACATCTTCTAGCTTCAAAGGAATTCTAGACAAAGCTAAAAAGCATGCAGTAAGGTGCATGGAGGACTCTTTTGCATATGCTAAGGACAAATGGGATAAATCACATGCAACTCCAGATTTCAAAGTGGGGGACTTAGTTCTTGTATCCACCACTAACTTAAATAACATCAAAGGATGTAAAAAGCTGAAAGACTCCTTTGAAGGACCTTTTGTTATTAAGGCCCTCCATGGCGAAAATGCTGTTGAAGTAGAGTTATCTGAAGAACTTAGCAATAAGCATCCTACATTTCCAGTGAGCTTGATAAAGCCATATAAATCTAGTGATGCTGAAAAATTCCCCTGGAGGAATAAATTTCCCCAAGTTATACCTCCTAGTGAGTCATCTGGTAGTAAGAAAATTACCAAAGTTCTCAAAGAAAGAAAGTTGAGAACCAACAAAGTAAGGGAATACCTTGTTAGGTACAGTGACCCAACTTGTGAAGATGAATGGTTACCAGAAAAAGACATACCTGAAGCTACTAAACTTCTCAGAAGGTTTGGGAACACTAGAAATAACAATATTACAAAGTAATATTCTTTTTTTAGGGGGAGGGAACGTGGGCATTAGAGGTATTTTGATATACCCAAAAGCCCACAAAAGATAAATTAAGATACAAATATAAATAAAATAAATTTATTTATATTATAAAAATAAAAATTGAAATATAGATACAGATTTAAATTTGAAAATCAAAATTTAATTCTAATTTAGAAATAAAATGACAATAAAATTTAAAATTATGAAATTATATTTTTACTTGTAAAAATTAAGTAAAAATGAATTTTTAATAAAAATTGTGAAATTAAAATATTTTTGGTAAAAATTTTTATAGAATATATTATAAATTTTTATCCAATAAATAAACATAAAGAAATTATAACACCATTGGATTCCTCATAAAAAATAAAGTGGGGTCACCTCTGGATGAAGTTTGTGTAACTCAACTCTAAATAAGCTTAAATTAAGTTTTTAGTATTTTCAATACAAAAATTGAAAATCCTCAAAACTTTAAGTTAATTCACACCACATGTGGTGTTAAACATCAATTTTTGTGTTAAAATTGAGGTGTTGTGTTTAGTTTAGAAGTTATGAGGAATTGAAGTATTTTCAATTGAATTCAATTGAAATGTCAAAATGTGCATGTGTATTACAAGAGTGAACTTTGATTTACATATGAGGTATCAATTATTACTTTATTTTACTGTACAATTCAATGGAATTACATATGTAAATTACAAGTAGAATACATGATGGGGAATTAAAGGAAAAGAAAATTGGGGGGGGGGGGAAAGGAACTCTAGCTCTAAGGGGGAGCCAGACCCCCAAAATCCTTTCTGACTGGCATGGGATGTCAAAATCCATGCAAAAGTTCATTACTTTTGGCCTGGAATTGAGTCACAGGGTCTGTGACTCAATTGATGATGAGGTTTTGATACCAACCAGGGTGGTTTTAACTGCTTCCAAGAGGGTAAAACTAGCCTTAAGTTGAAAAATGTCAGCAAAAACAGTTTTAACTGGTTTCTACGCCTCTTACACACATTATGTCGTGTTTTGAAGGCTCTAGACCATGTATTGCTATAGTAATGACTGATTTAAGGGTCTAAAATGGCTAAAAATGGCTTAAACCAGCCCTTTTTTTGGTCTAAAACAGGGTTAAATAATGCCATAATTGGCGTTTCTGTTGTCAGACTGTTCTTAATAACTCACAAGAGTAAAATTTACTTTTGGAGTAAGAAAATTGATGGCTATAAAAGAATGTCTTCTTTGCCCCACTTTTCTCTTCATGTTAGAATCTTTTCCTTTTATAATTAGCTTAAACACTGTTAAACCAATCAATAAAAGATTCCAACCACCTTTTTTAAATCATTTTAAACCTTTTAACCACCTTTTTTAAATCATTTTAAACCTTTTAACCACGTGAAAAAATCATTATGATCATTGTTTCTAACTCTTATAATCATTTTTACCCCTGAAGCACCCCAAAAGTGAATTAAAGCATCTTTCATCACTGTTAACTTTGTCACTTTGTTTCCAAATTCACTCTGGTCACTTTTGGGCATGTTTTCTCTTTAATATTATTTTTCAAGACTTTGTTCTTTAATTAATTTCTTGCAGTTATTTTCTCAATGTATTCCAATTGAAATTGCGCTTGAAGAAATTTCTTTTGTAGCCTTAAATATCTCTTGTAGAGTATTTTTGGATAAATATTTATTGTTGGTAAAACAATAAATCTTTATAATATTATTGTTTTATACTAATAAAGCTATAAACAATAAAATTGGCATTTTTTCTCTTAAGAATAATATTTCTCTCTATTTTTGATTGATTTTTACATTATACAAATTTTGAGGACAGGAAATGTACTTGATTGTTAATCAAAGTTTCATATCCACACCTTACATTTATTGAAAAGTTTCAATTTCTTAATTTCAAATTCAAAAAAGAATAAATTTTCAAAATTAATATTAATATTAATTTTGAATCAATGAAAATCAAAACTGGACCAATTGAAATTTAGAAGGGGTTAATATTAAATAATATTAGATTGAAATTCAAATTTTATTGGAAAAGTATATTTATTATTTTAAATATTAGCTTATTGTTTTTTATTTTCCTCTATGAATTTAGTATCAATTATATAAATGATATTTTTTTACATGGAATTTTTGGAAACTTTCATAAATTTTTAGAATCCATTCTCTAAATAAATAAAATAAAAACATGATAAATTTATTTTCTCCAATAATCTTAATCACTGGCAAAATTTTGCATAACCTGCATGAAAATCTCTTACATGAATTTAATTCACATAGTTTAGTCAGTGTAAGGAACTTCTCTGCAAGTTCCGAATAATTCATAATAGTGAATATATTTCTTATTTATGTGTTTGAGCTTCATTTTAATAAGGGATAAATACTAATAGGAACTGTTACCTAAGTAATGGCCATTTATCTTAATTTAATTTTATGATCCCATAAAAGATAATTCTAATTACTTATACTCTTAACCAATTATTTTTATAGTCAACTACATGAGTTTTTCTGAAATATTTTTAGTTATTATAAAATTTAATATTGAATTCAAATACTCAAGCTTTGAAGTTATTTTAATCAAAACTTATTGAATTATTGAAAATACATAAATTAAACTTTTTTAGATCTTTTACATTTGCTTATTATGAGCTCAATTGGGAATGGAATTCCCCCCTTTTTCATATTTTGTTAAATAATATCACTACTTGATAAATTGATTCTAAATAAAAAATTCATTTTTAAAAAAATTGATATTATTTTGCAAAATTAACCTATATTATTTAATAAAATAAGGGTTATTAATTTAAGAGATTCAATCTGTTTATAGTTTGATATATATTATTGGAGCTTAATTGAAACTTCATAAATACTTAAGACCTATTTCTTATTTTATTTTTTCTCATAATGAACCTAACTTATTCAATGAAAAAATGGTTATTTATTGAATAATTTACAATTTATTATAGCTCAATATTCCTTATTTTATCTCAAGAGATTGGGTCTTTTAAGTATGTTTTCAAAATGAATTTTACTAATTACAGTGTAGCAGAAAAATTATAGAGAATTATATATTTCTTATTTGTATTTGATTTTCAAAGTTAATAATTAATATTAGTTAAGTGTGAATAATTCCAATTAAAAAGTTTCATTAATACTAATATTCAAAAGTAAAACTTGATTTAAATATTTTAGAAAAAAAACTCAATAAAAATACAAATTAAACTTTTAATTAAGAATAAATACTTATTTCATATCCTTAATAAAGCATAAATAAATAAGACTTAATTATGAATCAACTTATATTTAATTCAAAGATAAGATATATTTAAAATGTGTATATTTTTTTGATAAATGTTTTTTTATTGTGATTATTTAATCTATATCCAAAGTTGAAATTGATTTTATTAGATTTTGTTTATACTAATTTAATTTTTTGCGTAAATTGATTATTAAAAATATATTCCTACCAATTGTTAATCAAGTAAAATACTTGAAGTTTAATTACTTGAAAAAAATTAATTTTAGAGAAAGTATTTTTTTTTTGAACTTTTAAAGGTAATTTAGATTAAAATGTAGTAAAAAAAACAAATTTCAATTTATTTTAGTTATCTACAAATATTTTTTTTTTATTATTGATTCATGAAAAATACACTTTTTCCGCTTTTGTACATAAAAGGAAATTATAATTGAATGATAAATTTGATTTCTTATTATAAAGAGTATTTATTAAAACAGAAAATTGAAATAAATTCATTTATGAGTTAAATTATTTCTAGATTTCTCTATTTAAAATTTCTTCATTTTATATTTTAATAAAATTCCTTTTTTTGATTTATTTGGTAGTTACTTAATAAAAATAATGAAATATCAGACCAGTTTTGTAAAACTTATTTTATTATTATTAAATTATGAATAATGTAAATATCAAATTATAAATAGTGTTTTTGTAAAAACACATAAGAAACATGGTAAATAAACATTAACCCTTACATTATTTTAACAAATTATGTCTCAAACACATGCTTTGTTTTGGTGTCAACATGTATTTTTTTTTATAAAAATAAAAAAAATCCTCTTTTAATAGACTTGAAGGATTTTTAAAAATAAAAATTAGGATGAGATTAGTCCCACTTTATTATAAGTTCTTTTCCCATTTATTTATTTATTTTTTTTAAAAATAAACAGCTCTTAGGATATCTTATAAATAATTTCTCAAGTAAAAAATTTATGACTAAAAGCTTTTTTTTTCATTTCAAAAATTAGCAAATGATTTAAATAAACTTTTATATAATATTAGAAATTTTTTGGGGTATTTAGTGGTCCAATTCCTGGGGGGTAAATGGTGTCATTTTTGAGCCATCCCGAAAGTAGTGACTAAATACCTGGATTCAAGGCATTTCCAATGATTAAATATGAATTATTTCCAATAATTAATTGTACATAATTTATTTTGAGCCAATTTTTTTTTGTTATTATATTAGGGAGCTCCCAATTTAAAAAATTGAAATATGCTGAAATGTGGGAACTTTTGCAATAAATTCTTATGAAAATGTCATGAAAATTTAAAAACTCTTTTTTCAAGGGAATTGAATATTTCAGTGTTTATTTTTTACCACAAGGAATGGGTTATATATCAAATGACCTTTTGCTGCTAGAATTCAATCTTATTTCAATTGAATTTTTATTTGAAGTGTAAAAGATTCAATACCAGATATCTCTATCAGTTTTCAACATATAGGAAGCTTAAATAGCACATAATAAAAGGGCTTGAGAATATATCCGATTTCTTAATATAAATTGTATTATTTCTATCAATTAATGAAAAGATGAGGTTTTTTTGATTTTGTTAAACCTTTATTTTAAGTTTAAATTCCACAAAACAAGATATCTCAGTCAGTTTCTGAAATATAGGTTTAGAAATTTCTCTAAGTAAAGGATACTTAATCTCTGTGAGATTTATTTATTTCTTCTGGGGTCTGTACAAGTTTCTATTTACTCTCAAAGGGGGTTCTTTCAATTAAATAAAAAAATACTAGCTTTTAGATTAGAAGTTATACAAGAAAATGGATTAAACAATTGGAAAATTCTCACCAATAGATTAAATAATAACACCCATTTAATATATTTTTTGTTTAAAATTTAAAATCTAGTTGTGAGGTAAAGGTAAGTCTTTGTATTAGAATACCATTAGTCAGAAATTCAATGCTTTATAGTCTTTCCAATTTTTATGCAATCTTAATAATAATTGTATAATGTTACATGGAATGCTTCCCTCTTAAATATTGTGCTTGAATAAGATGTATTTTTTCCATATAAGAATTCAAGATTGGTACCATTATATATGGTCTATTGATTTAACTCTGTTAATCTGTTTGAAATCACAGTATAACATCAATCAATACTAAAAGAATAGTGAAGAGCCACAATAATTACTTTTAACCTTTTATTAAAAGAAATATCTCTTGTTTCTTTCTTCCAAAATATAAATAAATTCATTATAATTAATCTGAAGAACACTTTTAAATTGGTTGATTTGCAAGCCAATAATCATTTTTTGGCCTTTTTGAATATTTATTTTTAAATTTATATGAGAATTTTCTGTTCTCAACTTAATTTTTTAAATTGAACTATTTATTCTCAAGAAATTGGAACCCAAGCTTTATTTTTTCAGGATTAGAAGTAAAAATATTATTATTAGTGTAAGCAAGGAAGAAAAAACACATTATAAATAGAAGTTAAATATAAAATGAGAGCTTTTTTAATTATTTTTTTAGTCATATTTCAAGGATTTAATATGTCAAAAAAGAGAAAAATTATATTATATTTGTATGCACTCACTTTAAATTTTACTATCAATTTGAATATTATGATAAAAAAATATCACCTATTTAAATAATAAATAATGAGAACCTCAAAAAACTCTTGAGTTTAAATTCTTATCATCTTGAAAATATCTTTTATATAATAAATTTGAATCCATTGAGAGATTTTTGTTTTCATATTATATTTCAATTCTTTTTGATAATACTTTCATATTATTTTTTGAAATGTATATTTAAGAATATCTATTATAAATATAAGATTACTAAAAAATAATGCACAGGTTTTTTTATTTTTGAATGAAAGGAACACATTTTATCCTAAGTATATCAATTATTTTCTAAACTCAAGAAATCATTAAGTGGATTTTTTTTACATTTCAGGGTAATTATGGTTTATTTGGGAAATTCATTACTATTTGGTAAATTTTATGGGCCTGAATTTTTTTTTGGTTTTTTGGGCAAGTTTAACATGGGAAAATATACATATTTTAAATTTGATTGGGGACAAGGGGTTCCTTATGTGTGTTTACTAATTCATGGTGCAATGTTTCAAGGAATTGGTAAATTCATATTGTGGTATTAAATTAATTTAAAATTACTATTATTTTTTAACAAAACCTTATAAATAGTATATTAAAGTCCTTCTAAATCTTCTTATACTAAATTGGAAATAAAAATACTTAAAGAAACTTAATAAAAAGTATTAAATATAAAAATTCTAGCTACCTAATCTTAATATGAATATAACCACTATTTGTAATTTCTTTGAATTACCTACTATTAAGAATATCAAAATGAAATTGAATATTAGATAATGAAAATTTGAAAAAATAAGTTTAATTTATTATGGACAAAAGAATAATATTTAAAATATACTATCAATTCAGAATAATAATTATTTTTAAAGAATAATGGATTGATATAAATGAAAGGTAATTATTTAAATTATTTTATTGAATTTTTTTTTTATATTTAAGTCTAAGGTCTTGATAAATCTTATTTCAAATTGAAAATTTTATTTTTTCTTAGTGCAAATAATAGAGTTAATTTTGGTATTATTTAATGTAAAGCTTTTTTACAGGAAAATTAATCACTTTTGAATGATTAAAAAATTTCATTTTGCAAATTAATTGGGAAAATTGAACAATTTGGTGCAGTTTTTTCTATTTTCAATGAAAATATAAGATTTTATTCTATTTACATATAAATACTATTATTTTTTTGAGAAATGTGAAACCTTCTAAATTTTTGTGATAAAATGTATGCCAATATTTTATAAATTATTTGGGGAAAATAAAAATATATTGCAAAATTAAAGCTGAGGATACAAATAAACAAATTACTTCAATAAAAAAATGTAAAAAATGAAAATTTGGTTATTTAATACCTCATAGAAAACTCATTCCCATGTGTTATATATTTTCTATCAAATAATAGACACCACCATTGTTGAGAATGAATAGAAAAGAGAAAAAATTAAAACAAGAAACTTCATGAAGCTGATCTGATGACATTCAAAATCATCAAAGTAGCTATACATTGAATAAGGTGTTTTATTTTGAAAATTAAATGGGGAATATATTGGATAAAGGCTTATAGACACCTCAAAGATAAGCTATAAGATAAAGATTTTGGGAGAAATTTGAGCCAAATACAAAGGCCGAATATTTCCAATGAAATTACCTCAATATTAGTTTTTGGTAAAGATTATCAAACCTAAGTACTTTGGTGGAAGAGGAATTATCCATTACTGATACATTCTCATCTTAATATTACTAAATGGTTTTAATTAGAGAGTTAGAATAGTAAATAGTTTTTATATCTTGGAGTTGATTTATTGGCTTTTCCAATTATGGAAGAAGAAGTAGTTAATGATATGATAATTTGAAACTGTGGATTTTAGAAGGAGATTCAAGTTCAATTTTAGCTTTTAGGTAATTAAATATTTTCTCAAAATAACCTAAATGAAATCAAATATTTACTCTTTGATCAAATTTTTACTCCCACATAATCTGGAGTGAACCTAAAACCATATAAAAACCATTGTCCCTCACTGGAGATAAGTATTTTCTATTTGAAAATCAAAGAAAAATTATTATAAATTCAATTAGCTTTTATCACCTTAAGAAAAGATTCTTTGAAATATGATATATTTTGTATATATACTTTCACAAATTTCTTATGAAAAAATCTGTAGAGTACTTCTTGTGAATTGAAGAAATTTGATCAAAAATGAAAAAACCCACTTGGTTTCCATTTCTCAATTTAATAATATCTGTATATTATAATATAAATATATTGAGTGAAAATAATATCAATATTGAGAGATAAAAACATTTCTGTATAATAGCATATCTCTAATTCCTTATCTTGAAGAATATTTTTATCTTCATTTTTTACTCATTGAGAGGCTTGACTTTCAATAAATTATATTTTATTCTTATTTATTATTCTTTGTGTATTTATGGATTATAAAATTCTTTTATAGATATCCTCTTTTCAAAATGGTAAGAAGTATCTATTTAGGACACTTCTCCTACAATATAATCTTCTTAAATACAAATAAATATTCATGTGTATGAGTGAATAAAAAGGAGTTAAACTTGGGAGGATGTATCATTAAGGAATTTGCTATTTTATACAAAAAATCTAATATTAATCTATAAATCATTGATATATATTCTTATCTTTTACTCACCATTATCAAAGAAAAATGATTTTCAGCTCTTTTTTTTCCAACCATGCCGATTTTTCTCAAAAGATTTTAAAAACAAAGTTGTTTACCATTCAACTACTAGGTTAAAATATAATATAAGATATAATGGATCAAATAATTAGTTAAATATACAAATTTATTTTCCAGTAACTCTCCCCCTCTGGATATATTTTGTTTAAGTAAAAATAAGTAAAAAAATTCAATAGAAAACAAAGAAGATATATTCAAGAACTCTTTCTGTACTGGAACAAAGGAAAAAAATAAGCTAAATAAGCTCTAAATCAAATGATATGAGATTCAACCCAAAATATTATAAAAATAGGATCTTTATCTTTACTTCATTGGAGTTATCATTTTGAAATGACTTCTCATAGTATATTTTCTCTTTATTCAATTTTGATATCTTATCTTAAGGAAATTAGGCAAAAGTAAGATCCTTCTACTGTGTAGAGATTATCATTTTCTAAGTATTTTGTTTTTTTATCTTATCATGATTCCTTTAATGAATTTTATTGTTCCTAATTTTTATTATGAGGCTGATCTTTATTATAATGTTATTATTCCTTTCTAGATTTAAATTAAAATTATTTATTAGCTTTTTTTTTAAATAAAATCAAGGTAGAAAGAAATTATCAGATAATTATACTCTCAAGAAGTCAAGGATTGTTCAATTGCATAAAGTAGAAGGATTTAAAGTGAATTGTATTGAAAATTCAGTAAGTAAAACATATTAGATATAGTCAAAATAAAATACAATGTGTTAAGATTGATAAAATGAAAAAAAAGAAATAAGCTTAAAAGTCATGGAACATGCTATTTCATTAGAATGCCGCCAAAACTTGAAAAAAAAAATTATAGGATAAAATTAGTTGAAAGTACAGGCTCAAGCTCAGACTAGCCTAGGTTCAATTAAGTTTTTAGATGAAACAAATTTCTTGGGTGTAGGAACTTCTGTAATTTTGATTGGAGAATTAATTCATTCTTATAGATTTATTTTATACCTTATAAGCTAATAAATGGACACATCTCCCTAGATTGGTTCACAAAAGTGAAAAATTGAGCTTCCAAGAAAGAAGTTCTGATCTTAAGCTAACTTATTTGGGAATAATCCATGCATTAAAATATCAATATTCATAGAGATTATCACATCAAAGATATAATTTGAGATATAAAAAAGCAAATTATCTTTCAAAAATTGAAACTCCCAGGATTTCAAGGAATTAAATCTTCATATTTAAAATTTTCAATTCATAGAATAACCTAAAATAAATTCTGATAGTTTCTAATGATATAAATTTTTCTAATTATTGAATTGGTATGTAACAGGAATAAGAAGAGGATAATCAAGAATCTAGCTAATATATTTGTGGTTTATGCAAAGAGAAGATAAGGTAAAGGGCTTAATTATCAAAACTCAATTTTAAAATTAATATTTTTTATAAAAAGAAAATATGATTATTTTGAAACACTGAAAATCTCAATATAAAAGATTTTTTGAAGAAATTTCGGGCATTTTTTGAGTGTGCCTCACATGAAAATTTGATTTGTTTAAAATAGCTTTACAGATTAATCAATATTAATCATGAAATATGAACCTATTATTAATAAAAATTATCAAAAATATTGAGTAAAAGACCAAAATATTAGCTCAATACTTTGAAAATATAATTTATATAAATATTGAATTTATTTTAATATATTTTTATCTCAAAAAGGTTTTTAGATAAATCCAATCTGGAATATATATGGTATTAATTTTGAGAAGGGGTTTTCAATAAGCATAAGCTATAATAAAAGGTAAAAAATTTCAAGTTTCAAATAATAAATATACATATCTTCAAACCCTAATTAAAGCTTATTTGTAGTCTAGCTATGAAATTTTAAATCAGGGGTGTCCCAAGGTATAATTCTATCAGGAATCTGATTTTAAGGATTAATTTATGATATATTAGAAAAATTACTATATCCATGAGTTTGAAACAGGATTGATAGCTAAAATAAGTCTAAGATGGTTCTTCTGTAATGATATAGTGGTAATAAATCTACTGAAATAAAAAGGCTTAAAATGGGTGAAAATGGAAAAATACCAGCACCTTTTCAGAAAACACAGGCTTAAATAATCCCATAATTTAGATTTATATGAAAAATTAAATCTTAAAATTAATTGAAAGAATTTTCTAATTATTTGAGATGAAATTTGAACCTATAAAATAATATCTTCTTTTGTTCATATTTTGTTTTCATACTAGAATATCTTTGATGTTTTAATTCATTCAATTATATTAAAAATGATTAGTTTTAAAATATAAAAATCCCTTTTAGCCTATTTGAAAGATGTTAAATATGTAAAATTATCATAATAATTATACTCTATAGTATCCCTAATGATTTCAACCTTTGAAAAACCCAGGAAGTATTTCATAGCATCATTAATCACTATAACCCTAGTATCTAAGTATATATATTAACTCTAGAAATGTTTGGGTTAATTTTTTCTGTAAAATTAT
Source organism: Austropuccinia psidii (assembly GCA_023105745.1). NCBI lineage: Eukaryota > Fungi > Basidiomycota > Pucciniomycetes > Pucciniales > Sphaerophragmiaceae > Austropuccinia > Austropuccinia psidii. The sequence goes on along the minus strand of JALGQZ010000005.1, from coordinate 10,032,729 downwards.
TCTTGGAGGCTCTATTTTAATATCAATTCATTCAAATCCATTTCTCAGCTAAAAAGATATATTTGGTATACTAAAATATGTAATATTATAATTTTCGTATTATAATCAACTTTAAAGAGAAAATATTGAGGAAATTTTCTGTTAAAAACCTTTGGATTGCTACTCTTTATTAATTTCAACCATTCAATAACTTGAAGTAAGATAAAAGTGCTTGATTTTTAAGCAAAATTTACTATCAAAACTTAACAGGCTTATTGAACCAAGATTCAGGAGCTTGTATATCAACTGAAAAACCTTCAAGGAAATGCCATTGGTTTATTCAAAAATCAGAAATTAAATGTTGAGTTAAATTTCATCCTTACCACTTTTTAATTTTATTTCTTAGAAATAAGCACTCTTTGAACTAATTAGACAGAATATCTTTCCTTTTCAAAGCTTAAGTAATAGTTTTATCAATAATAAACTTTTTTTTGGAAATGATAGTTAAAAGATTGATTACACAATGTGCTCACTGGATATAATGATTTTCCTTAGTGAGAAGTCTCTAAAAAATTTAGGAAGAAGGTATCACTAAAATTTCCAGATATAGTCTATGAAGTAGCTATAATTCATTCAATAAAAGATAAATCCATTACTGTTACATGGTAAAATGGCTTAAAAATATGTTGAAAGGGCTCTACTATTGAGTAATAATAGTACTTAATCTACTAAGATCGCTTTTTTCTGCAATTACCAATTGTGTTATCCGAATAATTGATGCTATAGCTATATTATTTAATCCTAAGAGTTATTTCTGTGTCACACATTATAACCATGTAAGAGCAATCCGATAATATCATGGAAGGTTTTACTAAGATAAGATAATCTCCTTTCATCTCAAATAAGGATTTAAATAGGTTTAAGCTCTGGCCAAATTTATAGAGTGATAAATTTCACTCTGGAAGCTGTATTGTTTCTCAATAAAACCATAACCACCTGTATTGGTGCTAATATGTGGTTTTGAAACCACATCTTATAGCTTTTTACCAATGAAAGATCTTGTTATGATATACTAGCAAGGGAGAATCTTATTCTGTACCAAAGAAATCTGGATGACTCTGATTGATCAATATATAGGTAAGAAAATTAAAACATCATGCAAATAACTTTGACACCTCATAATTAAGCTGTATTTGAAACTATAACAGGATGCACCTTAGACAAGAATTGATGCGATTATAGCTTCATAATATGGAGTAATAAATAGATAAAAAGGCCTTTTTTGGATTTCAAAGCTCATAATTTGGCTAGTACCATTGGATAGCACTGATTTAGAGCTTCAATTGAAACACTAATTTGATGGGTTTCTGCTCCTTGATCTGTACTTTAGATTAGAGGTGAAAATTGGATTTTATTCTCAGTTCTTTTTTTGAACTGAAATAACTCTTTAATTAATTACAATATGGTTATGGGAGTTATATCTTTAGAAAGAGGTGACTTTCCTCTTTCTTTTGATACACCTTATGAGTATTTTTTTTCTTAATTCACTTTTAGTGGTAATTTTTTTTCTACCATTTTTTATGGTATTTTGGTGTCATGCTTCTCATCTGTAATTGACTCACAGACTGAAATACCCTCCCTTTAAAAAGAGGCTCATTACTGATGTGACTTTCTTTTCCTCTGTGAGGAACTGAGTTCAATTTTACCTTTTTTCAACAGGAGTACTGTGGCCATATCCTCCAATTATGGTGCTTTATTTTTTTAAATCATCCAAATTTTTGGTCATTGTTTTATTTCTTTTTAAGTAGACTGATGCAAGTTCCTCTGTTTCATGATTATCAGATTCCACCAAATATTGCTCAATGGGGTTTTATTAACTGTATCAATCATCTCCACTGCCATTCCTCACACTATTAGAGCAATATTAATAACCTTTTGAGTCCTTTCTTATGTCTTTTTCTCTTGGAAATATCTCTTTCCTGTCTTTGTGACAATTGTCTGCATAGTGCTTGGGTGATATAAAGTTATGACATGTCTTTTTCTTTTTTGATCATTCTGGATGATCAGCTTTTTTGGTTTCCAGGATTGTATTATCCCTGTCATTACCGGTACTATGGGTATTTCACCTATCAAAAGGTTATCTAATACTTACTCCTTGCATGGTATATGATATTTCATCCCAGGTGGATTTTTTTGGGGCATATTCATTTTAATGCATTCACTAAGTCCCCTGGTAGTTTTGAAAACAGTTTATTATTTCTAGTTTCTATTTTTATGAAAGGTTAAATGGCTATTAGCTTTTTTGAATTTATCAGAAAACAATAATATGGATCTTTGTATACTATGTATATATAATCTTCAAATTACAGAGTTTTGTGCAGATTCATGTATGATTACTTTAATTTTGGATCATTTGGCTCCTCCAACATAGCCATTTTCTTCTACCATGAATTTCTTTTGTTTTGGTAGACAATATTATAGAATTTATTTTGAATGCTGTGTTCATTCAAGCTTTTATCCAGTATTCTGGTATGCTTGTTGTGTGAGCCTTGAGATATATTTTACATACCCAAATAGGCCACAATTATCTTAAAAATAAATTTTTAATTATGCATAACTCATAAGTCATGCATATATACAAAATTCATCATTTTTAATTTCAGAAAAGATGAATAACTTTTTATTGAGTAAGTAAATCCATGGATTTAAGGCCAGATTTAAATTCTACACAAAAATTCACCTAGGGTAGCTCCATAGAGTGAATAAGCTCAAATTAACTCTTTGAGGTGGTAAAATGGAAAATACTTCAATACCACATCATCAATACCACATAAAAGATCTGTGAAAAATTTTGTTTTTCTTAATTTCACACCAAAATAATGGGAATGTGAGAAATCCCATGTTACATATACACTAAGAATAGTGTTATGCATTTTTTTAGCACTTAATATCATGGTATTCTTACATGGACTTTTGGCACACCCATAGTGGATATCTCACTTGAAGCTTAAATTACTATTTTGACGTGAAAAATAGGCAAAGGGGGCAAAAGACATCAAAGAGAGCCAGGGTACCCAACTTCTGAGGCCTCAGAGGCGTGGACAGCTCCAAAGCTTGGATCCATGGCTGATCTTAGCCTAATTGGTAAACTAAAACCTTTTGAGAACTTGGTTACCATGTTACAACTACAGTAAAACTTAAGAAAATAGCAAATAACCTGCTATTTTGACGTGCCAAGGAGGTAAAGAGCTACTTAGACTCCTGTAACCATGTCAATTCTTAATGACTTTCCATGGATAAACCCCAAAAGAGTCATTAAAAACCTTTTTGGACTTGTATCCATTGATTTACCTCATAGCAACCAGTGAAACACTGATATTTGCAATTCTACATAGAAATGAGGTAAAAACTTCAAACATTCATTAAAAATACAATTCTTAATGAATATTTCTGAAAATTTCAGGACTAATGGAGAACTGTATTATCTATGGTACAACCAAAAAAATTACAGTTTTACTAGTAAAATTAAAAGTTTTACTTACAGTCCATTTTTGACTATTCTACGTGAAACACTGAATCTTCAAAAATTCACAGTAATTACAACCTGTGATGAAATTGGCAATAACATTGATAACTTTAAGAAATCAATGATTATTTTGGAATAACAGAAGATTTACAGATGTTACTCCTTTTATTCTTAACCATATTGGGGTTGGTAGTCACGTAAAAGCATCAATTAAGTAATCTTACATGACAACAGATGATGCAATCAATAATCCAAAAAGGGTTATTGTTTTCTCACTCACTGGTTTTTCAGTTTTCTCCATGGCACACCTCTGTGAGCTGTTGTTGATTTAAAAGAGGCCTCTTCTTGCTGTTTTTTTCCACATCATCATCTTATTATCATTTAAATCATTATTACCAACAAGTAAGTATTAGTTATAGCTATTCTTAAGTGTTTTAAATCTTTCAGAATCAATCAGAAAGACGTGAAATCATAGAATCTAACTATATATTGCTGTAATACTATTATAAATCCATTTTGATCCTTAAAATCCACAATTCCACGTCAAATCTCTCTATCTTATCTTTCAATAAGCTCTTTGGAATATTAGTGAGTTATTTATCTTTAATTCTTAAAGTTTTTCTCTAAAAAATTAGTTTTCTTCAAGAATTATCATTATAATTATTCTAATCTTCTTGTAATTGATTCTTGTAGACAATTACTTGCTCACTGTTAAAACCACTAGTAGTGTTTAACATGTGAAAGAAATAATTCTTTAATTATTTAATTGTGGTTATAATAATATTTTATTATTATATTTCATAAGAACAGACACAGTACTGTTGATTAATAGTGATATTATCATCAGTTTCATAGTCACATCTTACATGGTGTATCAATAAAGAGTCCACCAATATAATCAGTTAGCTCCATGCAACCTCTCCTAAACCAGAGAATTTGGGCCAGGTTGGGGCTTCTGGAAGTTTTTTTCATTCTTCCTTCTCTGAGTAAGTCATATCTTTAGTGGTTTTTTGTTGCAGTTGTGTAGTCATGTTTTCTTTAACATCACCTTGTCTCTGTGGGTGTATTTTTTGTCAGACATTAAAATGTTTGCCTATTTCTTGGTCCCTATCCTCCATTTAGGCCAGAATCTTTCTTCCTCTAGGTTCAAGAAGTCCTGCTAATTCCTTCTGATCCTTTCCCTCTCCTGGAAACTGCCAGGGATTGGGAATAATGGTGACTCATGACCATTTATTTTCTGGATTCTGAGTGGTGTGAAGCCACTGAGGATTTTGGTTGACTTTCCATTCATTTTGAGCTTGAAAGAATAAGACTATGATCCTTCTGGTTTCATTTCTCTTCCATAGCTTTATTACTAGCTTGATTCTCTCTGATCTTGGCTTCCCTTTCCTTTAAAAGCTTGAACTTCCTGTTAATATTGCACCTTTTGGTAATTTCCATGAGTTCTTAGAAGGATATCTTTTTAAAAATCTTCTGGTAACTTTTGCCTAGTTCTGAGTAGTGGGATTCTAGGTTGAATCTCCTGTCTCCCTTATTCCATTGGAACATGTCTTTGAGAAGTTGGTGCATCAGAGTGGATTGTTCTCAGTGCATGAAATAATCTCCTGGAGGCTTTTGTCACAACCATGGCAATTCACTTCCTTGGATCCCCATATGGCATATCAAGCCACAGTCCTTTTATGGCCAATTGGCCATATCCATCACCAGTGGCCAATATGGCCACGTCATCATCTTATGGCCCATTTATGGCCATTTGTGTTTTGGGGCCTTCATGGCCCTTCACCTCAATCCAGCACCCATAGCGGCAATTTATGCCCAAATGGGTATTTCTGGTCATTTCCCTCAAAACCAGGGGAAATGGCCCAAATGGCTGTTTTTGGCCATTTGGGCTCATAATGCGCATTTGCGCACTTTTGCGCATTTTGCGCATTTTTGCGCATTTGTGCACTTTTTGCGCATTTTGCGCACTTTTGCGCATTTTTGCTCACTTTGACGCAAAGTGTCCAAAAGACACTTTCCCGCCTTTTGGGCCAGTTTTTGGCTCAGAACCCAAAAGTGGCCAAAAACCCCAAAAGGCCCAGAAACACCTTTCCAAGCTCTGAAGCCATCACATCCATCCTTTTCCCCTCTGCCTTTCCACCTCAAGACCTTTGGACGTAATCTTCTTGCCAATCAACCAATATGCCATAAATGATGTTATATATCATTGTGCATCATTTTTCAACAGCAATTCAATGGTGGCAATATCCAATGCTCATTTCAACATTCCAACATCTCATCACGTCATCAAGGCACCCAATCATTCAGAGGAATCATCAAGGCTCAAGAGCAAGTGTTTCAGCGTCAAAGACCAATGACGCCATCAAGCAGTCATTGGTTATTCTCATTCCAAGTATTCCTTCCAAGGGAATACTTTCAATTCATTCTCAAGTGTATTCAAGAGGCAGTGCCAAAAAGAAGTTGTCAAGTGTCAAAGCTCCACTCAATCCATCTTGGCAACCATATTCATTTCAATACAGTCTGGATCCATCAAGACCTGTATTTCATTTTCAATCATGGGAAATTCATTCAACCCAATTCAATTTCAATATTAGCCAGCTGTATCAATTCCCAAAAGAATCAATACAGCCTCAAGGATCAATACAGATCAGTTTTCAGCCTGAAGAACTCAAGCTCCCAGCTTTTCACATATACCGGCTACCCTTTCCACCCTGGGGGGTTTTCCCCAGTTAATTAATATATTTTGATTTTATTTTATCTCTATTTTCTTTTCATTTTAGTTAAGCAAATACTGATATTATTAAGTCAGTCATTTAGCACCTTTCTCTTTTCTCTTTCTTCGCCTGTCAATGGATATTTGGTGGTCATATCCTTACTAATTCCATTATTCATTTTTGGCAGGTTGAAACAGTGATTAAGGACTTACTTGGTTGGCTCTTTGGCCATTTGGCTTCCCTTTCCTCTTCTGCATCTCATCTTGTACCTGCATATCTTTTAGAGGAATTCATTCTTATTATTTTTATTCTTTATCCTTTTGGAGTCTTCCAAGTGAGTTCCCTGATTGCTGAGTGCCAGGCCACTCTTGTATTTCTGTCCAAGAGCCCCTGTGACATTATATTAATTAACTCATAATTTCTTTTTCATTCTGTTCATTCTTTCTTTATAATTTCATTCACTCATTTCATCGAAATTATGATTCTTTTATGCTTATGAACTTAATGATTCATTGTCACCTCTCAATTTTCTTTCATTCATTCTTCATTTTGAAAATTGAAAGCTGACCCATTTTTTATTTTTGTTATTCTTTTTTAAATCTTTTCAAATCATCAAATTTTCATTCTCATTCATAATTCAGGAGTCATCTTGATTTTCTTTGATTTTCAAATTTTTCATCAAGATATTCAGACACATTATTCACATCAAGATTCATAATTGATTTTTTCTTCAAGAATTTTGATTTTTAAAGAATAATTCACTTGATTTTGATTGATTGATTGATTTGACATATTTGATTTTGACCTCAAGAAAATTGATTGACCTGAAGATTTCATTGATTTTGCTGATTTTTCACATCAAGAATTTTGACATAAATTGATTTTTCTTCAAGATTTTCATTTGATTGATTGATTCTGCAAGATTTTTTATTTTGATTGATTTGATTGATTTGATTTTGACTTCAAGACTTCATTTGATTTTGATTTATTGACGTACTTGAAGATTTTCATTTTTATTCATTGATTTTTTCCTCAAGATTTGATTGTTGACTCTTTTCAATTCAAGAAAATTTTGATTTTTTAATTCATTGTTTCATTCCATTCCTGATATCATGCCTGTTCAACACTCACCTCCGGCAAGACAGACAAGATCTCAGGCCAGAGCTCAAGCTGTTCTCACTCCAACTCCAAGAGCTCCTCTAGATGGCACCCCAGCAGTTCCTCAACTGAGGGCCCAATTAGATAGAGGACCCCGCCTGGAAGGAGCAGCACCATCCAGGAAGGAAGGAAGAGCGCCAAGAAGATCATGTTCATTCTCAGGAGTAGTTGGCGGATTTCCAGGAACTTCAAGGACTATTTTCAAAGGTCCAGGTGAGGATGGTGAAGAGGAGGAGGAGAATTCTGTGGAAGAGGAAGAGTCTGATGGTACTGAAGGTGTCCCTGCTCCGGTGGAGGCATCCCAAGGTACTGGAGGGCCAACTCTAGCCCAGTCTAATCAGCCTGTCTCTCATCAGTCTGAACCATCTTTATTGGCCATCATGCAGCAAATGACTCAGATTATGGCCAATCTTCAAGCAGCTTCATCTTCTGAAGCATCAAGACCACCAGCCTTCAAGACTCCATCTATGAAGGCACCGGAATGCTTTGATGGGACTCAGCCCTTCAAAGTTAGAAGTTTCATTCAGTCTTGTCAATTGATATTTCATAATGATCCGGAAAACTTCGCTCAAGACAGAAAGAAGGTCCTTTATGCCACTTCATTTCTCATTGGCAGGCCTGCAAAATGGATTGAGCCTTATCTTTCCAATCTCACCAATCAAGATTCAAATTACCTTCTCAATTCTTGGTTTTTATTTGAATCTCAACTATTCACTTTATTTGGTGACCCGAATGAAGTCAGAAAGGCAGAAGCTGAGTTGGATTCTTTAAGAATGAAAGAAGGTGGGCATGTATCCTTATACATTGCTGATTTCAGAAGCTTAGTCTCAAGAATCGGGGATTGGGGTGAAAGAGCTCTCATCCATCATTTCAGGAAGGGATTGCCATCCAGGATTTTGGATCAATTGGCCTCCCATCCTTCAAGAATTGACTCTCTTCAAGACTTAATGGACGTTACCCTGGAGCTTGATACCAGGTACCATGAGAGGCAAAATGAAAAGGGTCACCATCAAGAGAAGAAGCCAGAAGCCTCAAAGTCAAGTTCTTCTCATCCTCAAAATTCTTCAAGCTCAAGTCAAAAGAAGAAGAAGAATTTTCAGAAGAGGGACAAGCCCCATTCTTCTTTGTTGAATAAAGATTTCAAGCTCATGAACTCTGAAAAAGAAAGAAGAATCAAAGAGGGTCTTTGTACCTATTGTGGTGGGAAGCATAGTCTTGAGTCCTGTTTCAAAAGGCCTCAAAACAAGCTTACCCAACCGTCAGGCAAATTTCCCAGCCAGGGAAAAGCCTGAGTGAAGATCATGTTGTGTTCAATGGTCTTCACAGTTTTCCATCCAGAGCACAATTGTGCATTCTGAATACTGGTGTCAAAAATTCTCTTAAATTTTTTGTTTTTTCTTCTCTCTCTGATATGTTTTACAGTATTCTCATTGATTCTGGTGCTACCAACTCATTTATTGCAAAGCAGTTTGTTCACAAGTATTCTTTGACCATGTCAGAACTCCCGGAGAAGATTCCCCTTATTATTCTTGACTCCTCTGAGTCTCCTTCTTTATTTGTGACTCACCATACTAAATATATGGTTGAGCTCCCTTCCTTCCCAAGCTTTGAATGGGACTTTTTAGTCATTGATACTCCCAAGGGAGAAGACCTCATATTGGGCTTTGACTTTCTTAATCATTTTAATCCGTTTATTGATTGGAGGCAAGGATTGATCACCTTTAATTCTGATCATAAGGACTATAATGATCCTTCAATTTCTTTCAGTAATGACTTTTCTTCTGCCAAATCATGTGCAGCTCTGGTTGGTGATTCTAGAACACCATCATTTCCGTCTTCTGTCCATATTCCTTCCCTCAATTCCCATCAGTCATTACTATCATCTAGAGATGAAGTCTTCAAAGAGATTCAAGATGTTGGAGAAGATAATTCTGTATCTTCACTTCATCTCTTCTTTGGGAATATGGACCTTCCTCCTTCATCTTATCATGACTCCCTGGAGGAGTTGTGGGATGAAGAGGAAGAGCCAGAAGAAATAGAAACTGTGATGAAGGTTGTTCCTTCTGTTTATCACCAATACTTGGATGTATTTTCCAAGGTGAAAGCAGAGAAACTTCCTCCTCACCGCGCCTGTGATCATCATATCGAGCTGGAGGGGTCTCTACCTCCAGTTGGGGTGATCTACTCTTTATCAAACCAAGAGTCAGATACACTCAGGGCCTACATTTCAGAGAATGTAGAGAAAGGTTTCATCCGGCCAAGCTCCTCTTCTACAGGAGCACCTGTTCTTTTTGTCAAAAAGAAAGATGGTGGCCTCCGTTTGTGTGTTGATTACCGCAAGCTCAATGCTGTTACTAGGAAGAACAAGTATCCTGTTCCTCCTATGAATCAGCTTCTCACTGTTTTCAATGGTTCTTCTATCTTCTCCAAGATTGATTTGCGAGGTGCATATAACCTGCTCAGAATCAAGGAAGGTGATGAACATTTGACTTGTTTTAGAACCAAATATGGTAGTTATGAGTACTTGGTTATGCCATTTGGGCTTACCAATGCTCCTGCTTCTTTTCAAAATCTCGTCAATGATATTTTTTATGATCTTCTTGATGTTTATGTTGTGGTTTATTTGGATGACATTATGGTCTTTTCCAAATCTGAGGAAGAACATGTCACTCATGTATCCACTGTTCTTTCCAGACTCAGAGCCAATAACCTCTTTGCTAAGGCGTCCAAATGCCTATTTCATGTTTCAAGTGTGGAATATCTTGGTTATGTAGTTTCTTCTGAAGGCCTCAAGATGGACCAAGCAAAAGTCCAGCAAATTCTCAATTGGCCACCTCCAAGAAACCTCAAGGCTCTTCAATCATTCCTTGGCTTTGCCAATTTTTACCGCCGTTTCATCAAGAATTATTCAAAGAAAATTAGTTCACTCACAAGTTTCCTCAAGAAAGATTCCCGTTTTCCCCTCAATGAGGAAGCTCTTAGACAGTTTCATCAACTCAAAGAGGCATTCACCACTGCTCCAATCCTTTCTCATTTCAATCCTTCTCTACCCACCATTGTAGAGACCGATGCATCAGATTATGCCTTGGGTGCTGTACTGAGTCAGGTCTCTGACTCAGGAAAACATCCCATTGCATTTGATAGCCGCAAGCTTCTCCCAGCTGAGCTCAATTATGAGATTCATGACAAGGAACTCCTTGGCATAGTCTGGGCTCTCAAGCGCTGGAGAGCTTTCCTTCTTTCTATTTCTTCCCCTTTTGAAGTTCTCACCGATCATTCATCCCTTCAATATTTTATGTCTTCCAAGATTCTCACTCGCCGTCAAGCCCGCTGGGCTGAATTTTTATCTGAATTCCATTTCTCAATCACTTACCGCCCTGGCCGCTTGGCCACCCTTCCAGATGCCTTGTCACGTCGGGACGACGTTTACCCGGAGAGGGGGGAGGATTTCATCAGCAAGAATCCAATGAACTATCAGAAGATAATCAAGCAAGATGAAATTCAAGCCTCAAAGTTTTTTGCAGTCAAGGTGGATTCATTTTCAAATTTGATTGATTCAATTCAGAAGGCAGTGTGGCAAGATTCTCAATATAGAAGTGTCCTTGAAGATTTGGGTAAAGGTAAATCTGTCCAAGATTATTCTCTTGATTCCTCTTCCAAACTTCTCCTTTTCAAAGATCGGGTGGTGGTCCCAAATGACCCCACAATTCAACTCAATGTACTTCAAAATCGGCATGACTCTCCTCTAGCTGGACACCCTGGCCAAGAGAAGACTCTCAAACTTGTCAAGCGGGATTTCCACTGGCCCGGCATGACTCAATTTATCAAGGATTATGTCTCATCCTGTCAACAGTGTTCAAGAAACAAAAATATTCATCACAAGAAGTTTGGACTCCTCAAGCCTCTTCCAATTCCAAGTGGTCCTTGGATTTGTCTTTCAATGGATTTCATCACTCAATTGCCACTGTCCAATTCCTTTGATTCAATTTTAGTCATAGTGGACAGATTCTCAAAAATGGCGATTTTTATTCCAACAATAGCTTCAATCACTTCATTAGATTTGGCCCATTTATTCATCAAGAATATTTTCTCAAAGCATGGCCTTCCTTCAAGCATTGTTAGTGATTGAGGTTCTCTTTTTGTTTCTTCTTTTTGGACCAACCTTTGTCAGCAGCTCAAGATTTCAAGAGACTTGTCAACTGCTTACCATCCAGAAACTGATGGACAGACAGAGAGGGTAAATCAGATACTAGAACAGTACCTTCGGATGTATGTCAGTTATCATCAAGATGATTGGAACACCTGGCTCCCTCTGGCTGAATTTGCCTACAATAACTCTGACCACTCTTCAACAAAACAATCACCGTTTTTCACTGTTTATGGAAGAGATCCTCATTTTGACTCAGTTCACATCACTCAAGACACTCCGGCTGGAAAGTTATCAACAAAAATCCAATCAGTACAGCAAGATGTCAAGAGAGAACTTGAAGTTGCCATAAACAGGTTTAAGAGGTATGCAGATAAAAGTAGAGCAAGTCCACCTGTTTTCAATCCCAGTGACATGGTATGGCTCTCTTCCAAGAACATCAAATCAACCAGACCCACCAAAAAGCTGTCTGAAAGATGGCTGGGTCCTTTTCCAATCTTGAAGAAAGTCAGCACTCATGCCTACCACCTCAAGCTTCCATCTCAATGGAAATCCATCCACCCAGTTTTCCATATTTCCCTTTTGGAACCAGTCAAGACGTCAACAATCCCAAATAGGCATCAAGAGCCTCCTCCTCCAATCACCATTGAAGAAGAAGAGGAATGGGAAGTCTCTCAAATACTGGACTCAAAGCTCAAGAGAGGAAAATTATGGTATCTGGTGGAATGGAAAGGTTTCAGTAAAGACCCAGAAAGATCCACTTGGGAACCAACCGAAAACCTCAAGAATTGTCCTGAACTTGTCAAAGATTTTCATTCACTATATCCTGACAAGCCTGGGCCGAATTCTTCAAAAGCTTGATTCATTATGGTGCTTGGTGGGGAGAGGAATTACCAAAAGTAAGTCCCACTCCTGGTATGCACCTTTAGGGGTATTCTACTCTGTTTTGTTGTAAGCATCACCTTGGCCACTCTGTGAGCACTTTGCAATTTTGGACACAGATCCCTGGCAGGGCTTTCAACTTCATTTCCAATCTTATGGCCATTTTCACTTGGGACAATGGGCCATTCACTTTCCAATTCATTTCCAAGATTCCAAATTCAAATTCATTCCTTCAACATTTTTGTTTTATTTTTATGGCACTGGCGGGAGTGGTAATTACCAAAAGTAAGTTCCTCTCCTGGTGTGCACTTCCCTGAGGGGCCTACAATCTTGTCAAAACATCACCTTGGCCACTTTGTGAGCACCTGGCATCAAATTTATCTTTCCAGGTCCTTGGCCAATTTCAAAATCAGTTATCAACCTCCGTGATGAAGATTGGAACCTCCTCAAGATTCAATTCATTTCTCTTTTTCTTTTTCCTTTTCTTTTCTTCATTTCATTTTCATTCTTTATTATTATTTTATTTTCATTTTAAATTTTCTTTTATCACGTCAATTATCACGTCAAAAATTTTCATTCATTTTAAAATTCAATTCAAATCATGAAGCCAATGTCAAAAGAAGATCAAGCAAGTCCTGCGTCAAATGTCAAATTCTTAATATCAGTTTTCAAATTTTTTACATTAATTAGTCCTCTTGAATCACTCTCTCAAAATCTTTTCAATAGCCTCAACAGGCTTCACCTTGTATTGGTGCTCAGGAGCTCACCATTTCAAGGTGGGGGTTACTGTCACAACCATGGCAATTCACTTCCTTGGATCCCCATATGGCATATCAAGCCACAGTCCTTTTATGGCCAATTGGCCATATCCATCACCAGTGGCCAATATGGCCACGTCATCATCTTATGGCCCATTTATGGCCATTTGTGTTTTGGGGCCTTCATGGCCCTTCACCTCAATCCAGCACCCATAGCGGCAATTTATGCCCAAATGGGTATTTCTGGTCATTTCCCTCAAAACCAGGGGAAATGGCCCAAATGGCTGTTTTTGGCCATTTGGGCTCATAATGCGCATTTGCGCATTTTTGCGCATTTGCGCACTTTTGCGCATTTGCGCACTTTTGCGCATTTTGCGCATTTTTGCGCATTTTGCGCATTTTTGCTCACTTTGACGCAAAGTGTCCAAAAGACACTTTCCCGCCTTTTGGGCCAGTTTTTGGCTCAGAACCCAAAAGTGGCCAAAAACCCCAAAAGGCCCAGAAACACCTTTCCAAGCTCTGAAGCCATCACATCCATCCTTTTCCCCTCTGCCTTTCCACCTCAAGACCTTTGGACGTAATCTTCTTGCCAATCAACCAATATGCCATAAATGATGTTATATATCATTGTGCATCATTTTTCAACAGCAATTCAATGGTGGCAATATCCAATGCTCATTTCAACATTCCAACATCTCATCACGTCATCAAGGCACCCAATCATTCAGAGGAATCATCAAGGCTCAAGAGCAAGTGTTTCAGCGTCAAAGACCAATGACGCCATCAAGCAGTCATTGGTTATTCTCATTCCAAGTATTCCTTCCAAGGGAATACTTTCAATTCATTCTCAAGTGTATTCAAGAGGCAGTGCCAAAAAGAAGTTGTCAAGTGTCAAAGCTCCACTCAATCCATCTTGGCAACCATATTCATTTCAATACAGTCTGGATCCATCAAGACCTGTATTTCATTTTCAATCATGGGAAATTCATTCAACCCAATTCAATTTCAATATTAGCCAGCTGTATCAATTCCCAAAAGAATCAATACAGCCTCAAGGATCAATACAGATCAGTTTTCAGCCTGAAGAACTCAAGCTCCCAGCTTTTCACATATACCGGCTACCCTTTCCACCCTGGGGGGTTTTCCCCAGTTAATTAATATATTTTGATTTTATTTTATCTCTATTTTCTTTTCATTTTAGTTAAGCAAATACTGATATTATTAAGTCAGTCATTTAGCACCTTTCTCTTTTCTCTTTCTTCGCCTGTCAATGGATATTTGGTGGTCATATCCTTACTAATTCCATTATTCATTTTTGGCAGGTTGAAACAGTGATTAAGGACTTACTTGGTTGGCTCTTTGGCCATTTGGCTTCCCTTTCCTCTTCTGCATCTCATCTTGTACCTGCATATCTTTTAGAGGAATTCATTCTTATTATTTTTATTCTTTATCCTTTTGGAGTCTTCCAAGTGAGTTCCCTGATTGCTGAGTGCCAGGCCACTCTTGTATTTCTGTCCAAGAGCCCCTGTGACAGCTTTCTGTTAGAAAATACTTTGAAATGTTGATGAAGGTTCATTTTTCAATTTCTTATGACTTTGATCAAATTCATCTTCTTTTTTATTCAAGTCTCTATTCCCCCTCCTAATGAATGATGGACTTTGTTTGGGCTGATCTCTTGGGAATCCAAGGCTTCTGAGATGATGTGGTATCATCTCTGAGTTTTGATAGTGAGAGTTATATCTCTCTTATTTAAAATTCCTGTTCTTCTGAGTACTTATAAGTCAGTCTTGACACATAGGTTACTTCAAAGAATACTATTCTCATTAAATATTACTCTTGAAAGGTATTTTCTTTTCTTTACTTGAAAGGAAATTGGATTTTATTTCTATTTGGTTTGAAATAGAATCAATGTAAGGTTGAGTCTATGATAAAGCTACTATAGATGAATTTACAGCTCTAAATATGACTGTTACATGGTTATAAAAGAGAAGAAATGGTTTAAAAGAGCTTTTGAGGATTTAATATGAGGCTGTAGTGGTGGTGAGTTCTGTTGAAAGCCCTGGGTGCACTGGTTATTAATTTAATAACTATAATAGCCAATACAATACTTAGAAGTTAAATTATAGCTGATTATTTACCAAGGGTATTACTTTTTTTTGACAGTTTTACTATGTAGGAATACAAGACAAGGATGGAGATTCTCTTTTTGGAAGAGAAAAGGCCCCTTTTTATATCAAAATTGGGTGGGAAGGGCCTCTGGACCTGTTCATGTAGGAAGAGTCAATAATTTTCTTTTTCAAGGGCAGGCTTGTGATGCACATTGTTAGGATCATAAGTAATAATTATTTAAAATATCACCAAGTGTTTTACATATATATCACAATCAAAACTAATATCATTTATTCTCAAACTTTAAATTCAAATTATGTCATGATCAAGAAGAAGCTGATCATTAAGATCACCTCCTTCACCTCCTTACTGTTTTCCTTTCCTACTTCATTTTCTTTGAATAAATCCCCTCCCTGATTCCATAACCATTGTTTTAATACTGTAATTTAATTCATTATCTAACTTTTTATTATTCCTAATTCTTGTCATCACTTTAGTTGTTAAAACAATCTTCCTTTGTGTGTATGTATTCTCTGTGTAATCTCGTCCTCTTTTATATCCTAACTGCTCCTTCTTAACAGTACATAAGAAGTAAAACGGTAACATCTAGTGATTTCATATAGATAAAATGATCCTAACATTAGTTAACCTTTGTATGCCAAAATACTTATACATTAAATAAAATTTCTTCACTTATAATAAAACAAATATCCTCCTCACCAGTATTAAATCAGGTACAGCATATATTAATCTTATTTATTTATACTTATATACATTTAGCTTACCACGTTTATATTGTTAGTTAAAATCTTCCTTATTCTTATACACCAAAAGTATCTGATTCCCTGAGTAATATAAAAAAGGTCATTTGACCTCTTTGCATAACAGAACTATTATATCATGGTTAAAATCCTATTCTCTATGCCTTTGTAACTTCTGTGGTTAAAGGATGGGGTCATAAAACAATGCAATTACTAAACAATATTCTTTCAAATAAATAATATAAACCATGCCCCTGCTTAATGAATACAAATTCTCTCTTTGGCATGGGAAGCTTGAAGCCTCATTAAAATCAATGGGAGTGGATCTTTCAGAAAAAAAGCATCCCATTCTGGAAAATGAAATAATGACAATAATACTAGCTAAGTTATCAGATAGGACTTTCAAAAGCATAGTTACACCTTCAAACAAAGTAAATGGAAACCTACTTTTTCAATCCATACTAGATTACTTTGTGTCGGAACAACCTCACAACAGCGCAAGAAGCTTTAATAAATTCATTTATCTGTCTTTCATGTAAGAGATAATTGAAACATTTGTCACTAATTTAAAGACATCTCTAATAAAATTTGACAAAATAGGACAAATTCTACCAGAAGACATCATCGCATATCATCTGTTTTTCAAATTTCCTGAAACCCTTTCATCATTAAAAAATCAAATAATACACAATGGAGAAACTCTTACAAACCTACTAGTTATTGAAAATCTAAAGCAAACATCAAATGAATTGAAGGTCCAGTTACATCAAACTCAAGAGAATGTAGCATTTGCTTCTGATGGAGACATAAAATGCAAGAAAGGTTGGCATAATCCAAACTCGCATCATCCAAGGAACAAATTCTGGAATCTGTTCCCAGAGCTAGTCAAAACAAAATCAATGAGTCATTGAAAGAGAAAGAAGCACATATTATTGCAATTATCAATGTGTTGTTTGCTTCTAATCATCTAATAGTCATAGAAACAACTGTAAATCGTGATACAGTTCTAATAGATTCAGTAGCATCCTATCACTTCTTCAATGATAAAAACATGTTTCAAAATCTCAAGTCAGGCCGGTTTGGAATGGTGCGTACTGGAAAGGGCTCAGAAATTTCAGTAGTTGGACCGGGTATAGTTATCTATAATGGCCTTCTACAGGCCTGAAATCGTTGTAAGCTTGATTTCGTTGGAGAAGTTTTTGAGGAAAGGATTAAGGCTATCAAAAACTAAAAATAAATTTAAATTATGTAAAAATGAAAAAAAAAATCTTAGAAGGAACAATAGAAAACCACATAGTGAAATGAGAAGTTTGTTATAAATCTTATAATTTCTATATAAATTAATTAAACCAGTAATTAATAATATTAATAACAAAAATTAATTAATTTAATAAGTATTCGGCTATCTATATAATTAAGAATTTACCTAATGGGAAATGATTAATTCTAGCTGAAATTAAATCAACACAAACAGCAACAGAATTGTATGTAGTACTTTAAATAAAATTAATAAAAAATTAGTTAACATATTTAAATTAAATGATGATAGTCAATATACCTATAATCCTCCAGAACAGTGCATACGAGTACTAGTAGATTGATAATAAGAGATTAGAATCTAAATAAGGGAGACGATTGAAATATTCCTTTTGGAACTTTGACTTATTGCCCTTAACCTGGCAGTCTATCTATCTCGTTGACAAACCCAACGAATAGTCTTTTCGAACACTTAGTATTTAACAATTAAAACTTAACAACTAGTTTCGGAGGGACATTCTAATAAGAGAAATGGGTTTTTTAGACTAGTTAGTCCATAAGTACCGAAGTGATCCTTATCGTATGAGGTAACCATCTCATCTCATAACACATACTAGTTGCAAAGGTAATACTTGCAAACTATACTCAAGAGTTAGGCTCCCTCATGGACACCCATCTGAATTTCAAGAGGCTGAGGTTCTTGGATGAATGTAAAAGTCACAGTCTGGAGGACTTCCAACAATTTGAGTGTGTTGAATGTGTAAAAATTCATAATCTTCAAAAAGCTTTTTTAACAGACATCAACCCTCACAAGCAGCAAGCCCTTCGACATCATTAATTTGGATATGTGTGGCCCAATATCCCCACAGTCAATTAATGGAAATAACTACTTTCCCACCATTGTTGATGACTACTCAGGATATATTGGGTGTATACCTTTTTCAAAGAAATCAGATGTAAAATCAATTCTAAAGTTCATAATCTTAAATGAAGAGAAGAAGAGGAATTACACATCTTTCATGGTTGTATCCGATGGTGGTGAAGAATTGACGTCCAAAAAACTGAAAGATTTCTTTATCGAAAAAGGTATAAAACACCTTCTGAGTGAACCTTACCACCCTGAACACAATGAAAAAGCTGAGAGATCAAACCGGACAACAATCGAAGCTACTAGAGCAATTTTGGCAAGCTCTAAACTACCGAAATATTTGTGGGACGAATGTTTTAAGTCAGCCCTGGTAGGATTAAATCAAATTCTAGTAAGCTGAAAAGTTCCCCCTGGAGTCTCTACCATGGTGCAGCTCTAGACTCCCATTACCTAATTCCAGTTGGCTGTCCAGTAATCTATCTTCTAAAATGCCGACAGACGAAATTCTGTGAGAAGGGTACAGAAGGCATAGTAGTAGGATACAATACGGAGATGAAAACCTATCGGGTTTGGGACCACAATTATCAAAAGTTAATCAACACAAAACACATTCAAAAGCTAAAAGGCAAAATACCTTGCAGCAGTTGATCAATAGAAGATAGCGTAGGTCAGTTTCCCAAAACAGAAAGTATTGATGAAGCAGGCAAAGAAGAAAACTAGAATGCTGAAATAGAGTCCAAGAAAAATCTAACATTAAATGACGATGACAGCTCTGAGGTGGTTGAAGGAAAAGAAACAATAAATGACGACACGTCGTCGGAAGAGAACTCAGAGATCGTAAAAAACTCTCAAAGCCAAATAGGTATGGGCTCGTAACCCTTCATAAATCAAAAAGATTTTGCGAAGCAGTGGAGAGCGATGATAAAGCCCTATGGCTTGAAGCCATCGACCAGGAACGAAAAGCTATGGAAGACATGAATGTCTGGGAGGTCTATGATGGTCAATTTCCACCGAATTCGTTATGGACAGTCTGGGTATTCAAGGTAAAATCTGGTCTAAATCTTGCACCAAAGGTGTTTAAAGCACGTCTATGTGTGCAAGGCTTTAATCAAAAAATTGGCGTAGACTATGAAGAGACATACTTACCAACTGGTAAGATGACGGCTCTAAGATTGTTAATCCTGTTTGCTTTAGAAAGTAATCTCAACTTCCTCCAAATGGATATCAAGGCTGCCTTTTTACACAAGGTGCAGAAAAAATTGATGTATTCAGCTACATATACAGCTTGATAAAGAAGCACAGTGTTTTCAAGAATTATAGCTCATTCCCTCGGTTGAACATATCCAAACAACTGGATTTAACTCTGGAATTTCTTGAGATTAATTTGAATGGTTCTTTTGTTGGACACTTGTAAAAGAAGTATAAAATTGTTTGGGTTGTTGTGGATGGCTTGAAATTCAGGGTTGTACATGAAGTATTTTAATTAGGAAATACACATTTAAGATGGCCCAATGTAGACTTCTGACAAGATACGTTGTTATTAGTGAGGTTGGAGGGATTCCCAGGCTGTGTGGTTTTGGGAAATAATGGAGATACTAGTATTTAAATGACCATAATCTTATTTTGAAATATTTTTTGATCACAAAAATTTCTATTTGCTATATATTTAGCTGTTATGTGATAATCAAAAGCATATTACAGATATTCTATTGGAGAATACAGGATCATGTTCAGATAGCACTATGTATTCAATAATGGGACTTTATATAAGGTCTAAAGAGCTCTTCAGTGAGGGTGATTTCATTGATCAATTATTTCAATGACTATTTTATGAGGTAGGTCTGACTAATAGAACATATGAAAGTATATTCTATATGATTTAGAATATCTTCTGGGATTATAATGCATGCCTTTATATGAAGGATTGGAACCAGGTTTCTATCATATTTGGAGCTTTAATTCATTAATTCCTCATTTGAAAATATAAATTAAGAATTTCATAGATATTTTCAAGTCACAGTAAGATTCATTACAGAATTTGTGAGTAGGACTTAATCAATTCAGAAGTATTAATAATGTGAACCACTGGCTCTGCTGCTGTGGAATCTTTCACAACCTATCCGTTGATGTGGGGGATTATGGAGAGTTTACTCTACATCAGGATGGGGATCTCTTAAATATGGTATTTAATGAGATTTTTGAGGGTAGGAGGGCTCTCAATCATTGTTAAATAGCTCAAAATGTTTTTTAGAATCAAATTACATGTGAAACCCATGTATAGAATTCATTTATTTTCTACAAATGTCTTGTTGTGAGAATTCTCTTTTCTAAAAAAAGCTTGTTGTTTTGGCTTGAAGAGCTGTAAATTTTTGATGTATAATTCATTACAAGAATAAAATATTGAGAAATGAGAACTATGGACTCCAGTGCATAAAATATATCATGTGGTTGGTGCAAGATTTAGCAAAAAGTGAAACCTAAACCAAAATTCAAGTTTTTGTGGGTTGAAAAGAATGATCAAAGGAAGGGCCACAGGATAAGCTGGTAAATGAGATGTACTTAAGGGTCCCTGTTTAGACTTTTTACAGTGTGCGTAAATTTCTCATGTATGTTGAATATGTTTCTCCATGAGAACAATGTGATGTCATACTATCATGAGGGGACACAATGATATTGGAGCTTTTCATACAGAGAAATTTTAATTTATTTCTAATTAAGAAACAAATTTTCCAAGAGAAAATATTTTTCCACAAAAGGAAAGGGATTTGGAATATTTATCTCCAAACATGGCTATAGTCTTGAGGAAATGGTTGACTTTTTCAAATTCTTCCTTTATAAAATAGCAAAATAAATAGATGAGTAAAATAATATATCTATAAGTATGGACATATTAGTCATTTTGAAGCTTAAAATAGATTGATTACCAATAAATCTCATCAAATTTTGGAATATTGTCAAATCTAGAATGTAATATATTCTTTAAAGCTCTGGAACTTCATAAGGGGCCATTTGGAATAAACTTGCAAATTCCTACATTTGGTAAGAGATTCTATATTAATAAATGGGGGAATGTGGTGAAAAAATGCAGATTTAACCAGAAAAAAATAAAATGAATCAATTATATTTCCTTAGTGATATGGCCTCAGAAAAATTAGAGAAAACAAACTATGAAAAAACCAATTCTGAACGACATGGTGGATAATTTCACCCCATAAAAAATGGAAAGCATGTGGTTGAAAAAATGGTTTGCGATCACTTTCAAGAAGGATGTCTGTGGATGAAAGAAAGAAGTTCCTGGGCCTACCCTAGGGCTGTAATATTTCTAGGGGTCTTCCTGATTTGGCCGGTTCTTTTGGGTCTCAAATGGACATACCTCACAGGAACCTTTGGACCAAATAGAGAAAAAAACATCAAAAAATTGCATTTTGGGCGGTTATTAAACCCCCCTGGGAGTCCTTTATGAGAACAAAATTGCCCCTAGTTGGATGTGTAACAAAGAAATTTGTGTTTTTGAAAGTTCAGGCTGGGATTTGAAGAGTTTGAATTCAGTATTCGCACTAAAAATGTATTTTTTTTTCTACTTTAATATCCTTTCCTATGAGTAATTCTTTATTTAATAGGGGGGCTCAATCCCTGATGCGAATCCATTATGGATGTTCCCAAGTTTCCCTTGCTTAAAACCTGACATATCTGGAAAAAAAACTCTAATTACTGACATCAGATCTGAGCTCTATTCTCCCACACTCATGATCAGTGCCAATATCAAAGTTCTTCATGGTATAATTTTATTGTACTGGCTTTTTTGCTACTGAATTCTTCCTACTTTTTTGTTTGTCAAATTAATTTAGGCTATAGAGGATGTCCCAAGAGCCCAATGTATATAATGCCCACTTAGGATCAATGTACTCAAAACCAATTCCTAATGACCGCACCAGAAATTCCCTGCCCAAGCACTTGGTTCCAGATCTTGAATCACTGTGCAATAACAGAGAAATGGTCTGCAAGTTCTTCCACCAGAAAAATTTTGATATTCCGGAGATGTGTGTGGAACAGAAAGGTCGACCACAACCACAGCCAACAGCTGACATACATATGAATCATACGCCTGCACCATCAAACTACAATCAACATGCTCCAAGCTCCCCAGTAGCTATTCTCCATGGCGTTGAGAACTTAGGTGGACACTCATTTGTGTATGGGTCACCAACACCTCGATTTCCACACTCACAAGTTGAAACAGGCATTAGTTCAGGGTTAGTCATAACTTCTTGTATCTTTGGCATGAATAAATTCTTATGAGACTTTTGAGTGTTTCTTCCAAATGTCCTTTGTTTCACCAGGGATATTTTTTACTCACATGAATATGCATGGGTCCATGAGCCCAAGTGGTCTCAGTCAATATGTGGCCCACCTTCATCTAATCCCCACAAACACAGCCCAGTCAAGGACATTGCATACCCCAGAGGATCATATCTGTGGTAACCTCAATTCTTTACCATTCTCAAGAACTGCAACACCTACAAGTGGCCCTCCCAGATTAAAGAAGAGGAGGTGCAAAGGTGGGAAGCAATCACAGGATACAAATACAAAATTTACCCAAACCTATTACGAGAACATTTTTGCATAGCTAGAAACAGAAGGGAATCCTGATTTCCTCTTTGGGAAGAACAGAAAAACATGCATTAGTGAGTGGGTTCTTAATAATTTTTTGAAGGTTATCTTAATTCTGTGAATTCAAGCCTCTCCCTTTTGGGTTTCCATTTCTCACAGCACTTCAACACATAAAAGAAGAAATATATGGCCACACAATTATGGGCCAACAATACTGGAGCTGGCCTTACAGATTCAGAAATTGGCATTTCCATGCCCATTTTATGCACAAATGGGTCAAATATTTGGTTAAAAGGTCAATTTTGATTCACTGGGTGTTCTGAATTCTATCGCAGGGTGGCTCCAATTGTGGAGATCAGCAGAAACAGTGATTTGGAGGATGAAGATGTTGGATATTTAAGTAAATTGGGATTTTCAGAATATGAGGAAGAATATAGAGGCAATAAGAAGCAATCATATAGTAATAAAAACAAGCATGGTATTATGAACTAAGTAAATTTGGTATTCCCTGTTGTGAATGAAAAAACACAACATTTTGGAATAGATCAAGGATTTCATTCACTTCAGGGTAATTTGAAAAATTAGAATTTCATAGTAAATATGCAAATAATCCTGTATAATTCCCCAAAAGTCCATTAAAGTCTCCCCAGGATATCTATGAGCTTAATGAGAAAGAAGATTTCAAGAGTTGGCTTCAGATAATTTAAGATTATGTGTCTTTTCAGGAGCAAAAGTGGCTTGATTATACAGATTTTAAATGCAAATAAAGTGATAGGGAGTTTGAGGTTTAAAAGGAGAAGATCAAACAGGAGTTTCATTTTTAGCAAGAGAAGTTTCATCATATGAATGAGACCATGCTGAAATGGAAGCAGATTATACTGGGTGTTTCTCAGGGGTTATTAGCCTCAGGGAAATAACCATAGGAGGTTGAGATCCTTATAAGGTTCTCATATGGGGTGGTATCTAGCACCTGAGGGCTTATTGTTGTATAGTCCAATCATGAAATTAATTTTCACTTTAAAGCCTTTCATATGAATTAAATACCCCTGGGAGACACACTGGTCCTGCCATGTGACCATCTGCTCCTCTACTTCTGGACATTATTATTAGTTCCACCTGGAAGTTGTGAACACCCCAAGATCTTCAGTCTTACAGCTTTAGTTATCAGTTACTTAAGTAATGACCTTCTTTTCCAGAGTGATTCCTACTATGTCCCATCCTGATAGGCTCATGATGGAGGAACTTTCTTCCCACTTGAACATTCCAAATTGTGTAGTTCCTCTTTACTATTTAGTATCACAAACCCTTTTGGGGAATTACTCCAGTATTTATAAATGTCTTTTCCCCTCAAGTAATGCAAGTCTTGTATGTGAGAACCATTTTGATTACATATGAAACAAGGTGAACTGATAATCCTGATGGAACCTACATTTGGACCCAGAAAAACAAGACCAAAGTATACTGTCAGCATTCTCTAGCCCTTGTTGACTGCCTCTCAAACATGCACATGTGTGACAACATTCCTTTGTGCAAGGAGAAGTTATTCCATGGTTGTCTCATCCTTTCTAAGCTGATTATGAAACATAATCTAGACCAATTGGTTGAGATATATCAATTGTATTTTTCCTATCACCTCCATGGGGACTGTAAGATTTGTCTATGAAACTGTTGATAATATTACTATTAATCAAAAGTACTATGACTGTTCTTATGAAATATAATAATAAAAAATTATTATAGCCACAATTAAATAATTAATTAATTAATTATTTCTTTTACTTGTTAGAAACTACTAGTGATTATAAAAGTAAGCAGTAATTGTCTACAAGAAGTCTTTAATAATAAAACTTCTTTATTAAAATAATAAAATTATTTGAATATATAATGATCTTCTTCAAGAATAATTATAAGTATAATTCCTTAATAAAACTATTACTAAAGAAAAAATTTTAAGAATTAATAATAAATCACTCACTAATACTCCAATGAACCTTAGAAAGAGATTGGTAGAGAGATTTGACGTAGAATTGTGGATTTAAGGGATCAACATTGATTTATAACAATATTACAACAATATATAGTTGATTTCTATTATTTTACGTCTTTCTGATTGATTCTGAAAGAATTAAAACATTTAAGAAAAGTTTCAACTAATACTTACTAGTTGGTAATAATGGTATAATTGGATAATAAGATGATTTTTGGAAAAAGAAGCAAGAGGAGGCCTCTTTTAAGTCTAAGAAATCTCACAGAGGAATGCCATGGAGAAAAATGAAAACCCAGTGAGTGAGAAAACAATAATCCTTTTTGTATTGATGATTGCATCATCTGTTGTCATGTAAGATTATCATAATTACTTAATTGATGCTTTTATGTGACTACCAACCCAAATATGGTTAAGAATGAAAGGAGTAAAAATTGCAAATATTCTTTTATTTAAAAATCAACATTAATTTCTCAAAGTTATCAATGTTATTGGGAACTTCATCACAGGTTGTATTTTCTGTGAATTTTTGAAGATTCAGTATTTCACATGGAATTATAAAAAATGGACTGTAAGTAAAACTTTTAATTTTACTTATGAAGCTGTAATTAGTTTCTGAATTGGTCCTGAAAGTTTCAGGAATATTAATCAAGAATTGTATTTTTAATGAATTCTTGAAGTTTTCACCTCAATTCTATGTAGAATTGCAAATAGCACTATATTACTGGTTGCTATGAGGTAAATCAATTGATACTAGTCCAAAAATGTTTTTAATTAATCTATTGGGTTTTATCCATGGGAAAAGATCAAGAATTTACATGGTTCAAGGAGTCTAAGTTGGTCTTTACCTCCTTGGCACGTCAAAATAGCAGCTTATTTGCTATTTTCTTATGATTTAATGAGATTTTAACTTGGTGACCAAGTTCCCAAAAGGCTTTAGTATACTAATTGGTCCAAGATCAGCCATGGATCCAATCTCTAGATCTATCCACACCTCAGAGGCCTCAGAAGTTGGGTACCCTGGCTCTCTTTGATGTCTTTTGTCCCCATTGACTATTTTTCACATCAAAAATAGAAATTCAGGGTTTAAAGACTGATATCCACTATGGGTGTAAGGTTTGACTATGAAACAATGAGTAAAAATTACTAATTTATTACTTATTGTACTCTGAATGTCCTTATAATTGAAATAAATAAGATTAAAATAATAATAATAATAAAGAAATATTATTATTATGGCGTAAAAATATTATATTATTAAATAAATATAATAATATAATTAATATTATATGAAATTATAATATTATAAATAATATATTAATATAAAATAATTAATATATTATAAAGCTCTTTATTATTGTTACCAACAAATATTAAAGGCGTAAAAAACTGTTTTTTATAAATAAAAAACAATTAATAACAATAATATTACTAATATTAAAGTTATATATTAATATAAATACTATTTATATTAATTAAGAATTATTAAGAGTAATAATAAGAGAGAAATTATTATAATAAGATGAAATAACCTACTTTTAACACTTAAAATAATAATTTTGAGATATTTTACGCCAAAAGAATATAATACAACTTTTTCAAATTGTATTTACAATAAAAAATAAAGAAAATTACTAAATTTCTTGATTTTACGTGGAAATGAGTTTATAGAGAGATTTATGACAAAAACAATTAAAGAATTGATTTAATCACGTAAAAATAGTGATTAATATTAAGATGGTCTTTGGTCTTTAATAATATAAGAGTTTTATATATAAAGACTAAAGAAATTACCTTTTATTTAATTGATTTAATGTTTTTGATGCGTCTCAGGGGTAAATAGAGTAAAAAGAGCTCTATTTATAGTAAATACCTCCCTCCTAGAGTCCAACAAGCTTCTAGTAGACGTGTACTGATCATATCCACTGGAATTGATCAATATTTTAAGGTTTGAGGGTGATTACATCATGATCAAACCATATTACATCATTATTACACCATTATTTAGAGTTATCACTATAACTCTAAGTTTGATGACATCAGAGGCTTGGCAGAACCCCAAATTTCGTGTATTTTATTAGTTTTAATCATAAACTAATAGTATTCACCAATTTTATCACTCTTAAGACTGTTAAACTTAAATTAAGGCTACAGTATGTGATCATAACAGCTCAAATTAAGCTCAAACTTTGATCCTCAATAACTTTTAAGATTTACACGCTACATCAATTCAGAGAGTGAATTCTGATAGCCTGGCATAACCTTATTATGCTGCCAAGAGCTTTTCATTACATAATCAAAACTCTAATTTTGATGATTTTTCTTGTAACTCATCTTTTCTGTCGAAATTCAATATTTTAAACTTCAAACCTTGATTTCAGGGGGTTATACCCTGAATTTAATAATAAAAATTACATCATTCTTCACGAATGAACTAGGAGAATCCAACTGTGTACTTTTTTTTAAGTTTGGAACACTTTCACAACAAAGTGGTCAACAGCTCTGTTGATTTTTATCAATAATTCATCATAGGTTTTAACCTTGTTTATAATTTGTAAAATAAAGTTCATATCTGTGTTCTTACAGTAATTACGTGGTAACTTTATTTTTGGTTCATCATTCTATCATGTATAGTTTAGAAGATATTAGCTATGATCCTTGAATATATGCGTTGACCAAAAAAGTGCATATATTCAGGATAATTCCTTAAGTATTAACATTGGAAATTAGCTTATTAATTGTTTTATGTGTGAATTTTCATGGGGAATCCACTGGTACAATTTATTTCACATGTTGTTTCATTAGTTCTTGAGATAAATAAGGTTTTATGATTTTTATAAGGTATTATACCTTATAATTCCTTAAATATTGACTTTACAGATATGCCATAAAAATGGTATATGTGTATTTTTCCATGGGGAATCCAATGGTATAGTTTATTTTACATGTTGATTCATTTGTTTTTAAGTTAAACCAATTTTTGTACCAATTTATGGTATTTTTTGTATATTTAATAATTATTCTTAATGTATAATTATTCTAAGTAATTTTAATATAATTATATTAAAGGTATAATTGTTTTGAGTCTTTTTTGTGACCTTATTGGGTATGTGGTCATATCTCAAAGGCTCACATTCCCTACCACCAAAAAAGATTGTACCACAATCTGATATGTGTGATTAGGGTATCATCCACTGTCCTACCTCTTCATTAGACTTTGTTAGTCTTGAAGCTCAATAATGCTTAACTTTTCTATTTTTCAGGCTTTCTTTCATTTCTGAACCTTCTTGGTAGTTTATCAGCATTTGTTATATCTTTCTCAAGTAGCCATTCATCTTCTTGAGTTGAATTCCTATACCTTACAAGGTATTCCCTTTCTTTTTTGTTTCTTGTCCTTCCTTCTTTAAGGAATTTTACTATTTTCTTTTCTTCTCCTTCTTCCAAGGGTGGAATTTCAAGTGGGGGTTTATTTCTTAGTGGAAATAACTCCTTGTCACTTGAACTGTAAGGCTTTATTAGACTCACAGGGAAAGTTGGGTGTTTGTTCATTAGTTCACCTGTGAGTTCTAATTGCACAGCATTGGGTCCATGGAGTGCTTTTATCATAAATGGTCTTGCAAAGGAATCTTTCAATTTCTTTGGGCCTTTTATGTTATTGAAATTAAGGGTTGATACTAAAACCAAGTCTCCATTTTTGAAATCAGGTGGCTTATGACTTTTATCCCATCTTTCTTTTGCATATTTAAAAGAATCTTGCATGCATCTATTTGCATGGTGTCTTGCTTTGTCAAGCATTATCTTGAAACTGCTTGCTGTTGGATGTATATCCACTAAGTCCTTTTTGAGGGTATCATAAGGAAGTCTTGGATTCCAACCTTTCTCTAGCATTGCTGGTGTTTTGCCAGTAGAAGAATGGATTGATGTCTTATATGCCAGTTCAAGTGCTGGTATTAGTGTACACCAATCATGGGTAAAACCATCAGAATCTTTGAATTCTAGCCCATAAGCACAGAATCTTCTGATCATATCCTCTAGGGTCTGTATCATTCTTTCTGCTAGACCATCAGTTTGAGGATGATAAGCTGTTGAGAATGATAATTTTGTCCCAAACAAGTTATGGAGATTTGTCCATAATGCTGAAGTGAACTTTGGGTCTCTGTCACTTATAATATTTTGGAATAAGCCTGTGTGGCTAATGACTTTATTCCATATCATTATGGCTGTATCCATAGCTGTGTCATCTTTATGACATGGTAAGAACATGGGAGTTTTACTGTACCTGTCAACTAACACTAGGCATGCATTATAACTCCTGTCTCCTCCTAGAGGTAAGGCTGTTACCCAATCCATATGAACTATTTCCCATGGGGATTTTGGTTCTTGGATTTGGATCATCATTCCAAATTTCTTTCCTGTGGCTCTGTTGGCTTTTTGACATCTGACACAGGTTTGGCAGTACTCTGCAACATCTTTCTTCCAATTTGGCCACCAAGAGCATGTTTTTACCCTCTCTAGTGTCCTATCTTCTGAGAGATGTCCAGATGCAACACTATCATGACACTCATGTAAAATAGTGTTTATTAGTGTTCTATCTGTTAAGCCCATAACACATGTGTGTTTTGTTCTATGGTAAAGGATTCCATCAAGGAGGTGAAATCTTCCTTCATCATATGCCTTTTTCCATATTTCATCTAGTTTTGATGAAAGTGATGGATCTTTGCAGTCTTTCATTAGAAGTTGGCTTAAGATATGGCAATTTTTGTCTGTCTTATAGCTTTCTTTAACTTGGTTAAAGAATTCTGTGCCAATGTCTGTAACACATATTCCTTCTATATGGTGCTCTTCTTGTGGTACCCATGCTGGATTGTCAGGGGTATTTGCTAGAGCCCATCTGCTAAGACCATCTGCATTTTTATGAATATTCCCAGATTTATGAACAATAGTCATATTTCCTCTATATTCTTGGATAGCAATTTGCCATCTCAGCATATGTCTATTTGGAGTCTTCATATTTAATAGTGATTTCACAGCATTACAGTCTGTGATTACATCAAATACTGTGCCATCCAAATAATAATGCAGTTTTTCTAAAGCCCATACTAGGCATAAGCATTCCATTTGGCTTGCTCCATACCTTGCTTCTGTTGGCTTTATCTGCCTTGAAATGAAACAAATTGGTCCTTCCACTGGTTTATCATTGATAATTTGTGTTTGGTGAAGTGCAGCACCTAGTCCTTCTCCACAAGCATCAATGTACAGTTTGAAGGGTAGTTTCCAATCTGGCATCAGAAGAAATGGGGCATTTGTTAAGGAATTTTTCAATTCTTCATATGCCTTGACTCTTTCTTCTGTCATCTCATAGACTGTTTGTTGGTCACATAGCTTATACAAGGATTTAGCAATCTTTGCAAAGTCCTTTATATGCTGTCTATAGTAACCAGCAAATCCTAGAAATGATTGCATTTCTTTTTTGGTTTGAGGCATTGGTTTAAGTAGTACTGCTGCTACTTTACTTTTGTCTATGCCTAGACTAAGGCCAGATACTACATGTCCTAGTGCCTTTAATTCACTATATGCAAAATGACATTTTTTCAAGGAAATTTTCATATTCACTTGGACTATTTTTTGTAGTACCCTCCCTAGTCTTGTAAGGTGATTTTCCCAAGTTTCTGAGCAAACTATAATATCATCAATATAGATAATCAACCATCCTTCTGATAATTCTTCAGGGAATATGGTATTCATCATTCTTTGATAATGGGAAGGTGCATTTTTTATCCCAAATGGCATTCTTAAGTATTCAAAAATTCCACAATGGACTATTATTCTTAGTAGTTTCTTGGCATTGTCTGCTAAGACACTTTGATGAAAACCCTTAAGAGCATCCATAGCTGTGATGAACTTAGCTTGTGACAATTGGGTCAATGTCTCATGGATTCTGGGTATTGGATATCTGTCTGGAATGGTATAGGTATTCAGGGCTCTGAAGTTTCCTACCATCCTTGATTTTCCATTATGCCAAGTTGTAATGACAGGTGTAGTAACTTCTACTTGTTCATTATGTCCAACCTTTCTTAATACTCCAAGGTCCATTAATTCTTTAATGTGCACCTCTAAGGCTTCTCTAGCTCTTGGACTGGCTGGATAAGCAGGTCTTCTTAATAAAGGTGGGTAAGGTTTTTCTACATTAAGAATTATATCCACTTCATGTCCAATTATGGCACCTAGTGGCTCTTTGTCAGTTGCAAAGGCATTTTTATACTTAAATAAGAGGTCAATCAATTTTTCTTTCATTTTTTCTGTTAATTCTTGATTGAATTCTGCCTCTTTGAGTTGTTCAGATATAAAAAGTTCCTTTTCTGGAATTTTTTCTTCATTCTTAATAACTGTGATTTGTTTTTTGTTATTTAAGAATCCAAACTTTTGTCTTTTGTTATCTCCTATGGTAAAATATCTATCCTTTTGGTTGGAGATATCTATACCATAGATTGATAAGTAGTCATTCCCAAGTATGAAATGATTACTAGTACAGTTTTCCATTACTACAAACTCTACTTTAATTCTGACACATTGTGAGGGGTGAGGAAAAATTAGTGTTAAATCAATTATTCCAAGGGGCTTCATGCTCTCACTTGCACTACTAAATTTGACACCTTGTATTGGCATAAGTTTTTCTTGCCAGTCCGGGACAATGGTTTTTAAATAACTTTTGCCAACACAAGTGCAATATGCTCCTGTATCCAAGTTAACCTTTCCTTCTTGGTTATCAACCATAACAATACTAATACTTGATTTTCCAGCTGTATATCCCATTCCTCTTGCAGGTTTGGTTCTATACATTTTGGCATCTTTTATGTTTGTCAGATTTGTGTCAGATGTTCCAACTTGTGGCAAGTTTGAATTAACATCCAGTACTTCATAAATTATATCAATATTATTAATTTGTGCATTAATTATATTGATTTCATCACTTTCAGAGCTTTCTGACTCTTCTGTCTCTTTTTCAGAGTCAGATTCATCTTCTTTGTCATTGTGGTTTTCTGTTTCCACAATTTCATTAATCTTTGCTTTTTTAAGGCAATTATTGGCTAAGTGTCCAATACCTCCACATTTATGGCATTTTATTTGCTCATTATTGTTGGATGTATTGGGCTTAAAGGATTCTTTTGACTTATCTTTTTTGATAAATGGTTTATTTGGGCTTTTAATGTCCAATTTTTTCCAAGTCCTGCCAATTTTTGTTCTTGTCACTATATCTTCTAGTGCATTTATATACTCTTCTGTGGAGCATGGTTCTATACACCTGCTTCTTGAGGCATGTTCTAGTTCTCCTCCACATTTTTTAAGTATTTTCATATGCACCATCTTCTGTGACATTTCTGGGTACAGTGCATTAAGCCTTTCAACTTGTTTTAAGAACCAAGTTAAAGGTTTATCTTTCTCTGGGTCAAAGAAAGAGTTTTCAAATGCATTTTCTATCTTATACCTCCAGGCATCATTTGCCCACTTGGTGATTATTTCTTGTTTCCACCAAGACCAGGTATTTTTACCATTTGTTTGTCTTATGCCATAATACCATCTTTTTGCAGCTTTCTCAAATAATGAATGTAATCTTGCAGTGATTAATTCATCTGGTATGGCATAGTCTTCTTGTAACATGTCAATTGTTTTAATAAATGACATGTGGCCATATTCACCTTCTCCTGTGAATGTTGGCCATTCCTTCAATTGAGGTGCTTCTTTCATTAAGACTTGGATATTGTCTTGGTGACTCAAGTCTGTTATGAAAGGATTTGACAATTCCTCTCTTGTTTTAACAGGGCTTCTTATATGAGAAAATGGTGTTTATAACTTTGGCATATTCAAATTAGCCTCATTAATTTTATCCATTTTTTCTGTAATAAGCCTTATTTCACTTTGAATATCATCTTTCAGATGCATTCTTGCTTCATCACTTTTTTCCACATGGTCCAAAAGTAATTTTTGGTGTGATGAAGTCTTTTCTTCAAATTTTTCTACAGAAATACTTAATTTATTTAATTTTTCTGTAAGATTGTCAATACTCACATCATAATTTATTGTCAAAGTCTTTTCTTTGATATCTTTTATGTATTTATACAATTCTTGTTGTCCTTGTATTAATTTTTGAGTATTGTCAATTAAATTCTTTGGTTTATTATTTTCAACAATAAACTTAATGTTGTCAATTTCTTTTTTGTTTTGCACAACAATTTTTGTTAAAGAAGATAAATTGTTATTTATTTCTTGTAGTGATAATAAACTATCTTTAATTTCTTTTAGAGGTAATATACTATTTTTAATTTCTGTTAAAGTATTTACAACATCTTTGGACAAGGTTATTTCTTTGGGAAATGAGGTTGTCTCATTCTTTGCTCTTCCTTGTCCTTGAATTCCATCAAGGTTCTGGCCATGTTGAAAACATTGTCCATGGCATCCTTTTGGATTCTTGGGATTCTGTAGCTTGGGGAATATGGTTTCCTCCAATGCTTTTTCTTGTTCTTCTTCCCTTCTTGGGGAAGTGGGTTGGCTTGAGGCTTGCTGGTAGAGGCTACTGGGGCTTCTTCCTTGGTTGCCTCCCTCTTTTTGGCATGATAATCCTTGATTTTTTTTATTTGAGGTTTGGATGACAGTGGATTCCATCCATTGGAGTATTTCACTATCTCCTCCTCTTTGAGGAACTTTTTCAGGATGTGCCAGGAGTTCATCACTCCTTGGTGTATTTGAGGCAACATTTCCCAATCTTTGTCCTTGTACACTGTGCAGTACTGCTTGTACTGGCTCATGTAGATGTCTATTTGAGCCCTCTGAATGTGATTTGTACCTGTTTGAGTTACTCATACTTAGTTCCAATTCAGGCTCAGATATCATGGGCATTTCTGGGACTTGCCTTTGGGATAAGGCACTTCCTTGTGTGGATTCTGTTCCACTGGGGATATTGCCCTTTCTTTTCCCTTTTGAGGGATCAGTTCTACCTCTGAGTCCAGCTCCATCTGATTGGATGGAGTATTGGGAACCTCTTCTGGTAGTCATAATTTAAAGAATAAGAAAAAATAAAAGTATTTTAGAATAAAATTCTTTTATGGCAATTCAAAAAGAGGTGCTCACCTTCAGAGTCTTGAATGGTGGGCCCTGGAAAGTCTAATTTCTTAGCTTTCTTTATTTTGGTGATAACTGGTGTTGGAGAACTTTGACAAGTTTCTTCCACCAATCTCTCAACAGTAGCTTGGTTGTCTTCTGTTGGGTTATCTTCAAACACTAAAAAAGACAAATAAATATAAGTCTTTTTATAAGAAGTGTTATTTTTGGTAAGATATGGAAATTTTCCACGTAGAAATTGCTTTTTTATCTTTGTAAAATTGAAATAAATAAAGAAATAAATAAAAATGAATAAAAATAACTTTTTTATTGGTTTTTAATATTTTTTATATATTTTTTTATTTTTAAAGAATAAAATAAAAAATAAATATGATTCTTATAAAATTAAATTATAATAAAAATTATTTTTAATTTATAAAATATCTCTTTTAATCACTAGAGTCACTCAAAGAAAGTTCTTGCAAGTCTAAGGATGTGAAAAACCACGTGTAAGACAGTACAATTGCTTTCCAAATGCCTCAATAGCTTTTAAAATCAATAAAATATAAAATTATTATATAATTTTATGATTATAAATATAATTTATTATTGGATAACCCCAAATAGAATCTTTTTAAAGGTCTTTTAAGTAAATATCACGGCCAGGCCCCCAAATGTAAGGTTTGACTATGAAACAATAAGTAAAAATTACTAATTTATTACTTATTGTAAGGTTTGACTATGAAACAATAAGTAAAAATTACTAATTTATTACTTATTGCACTCTGAATGTCCTTATAATTGAAATAAATAAGATTAAAATAATAATAATAATAAAGAAATATTATTATTATGGTGTAAAAATATTATATTATTAATTAAATATAATAATATAATTGATATTATATGAAATTATAATATTATAAATAATATATTAATATAAAATAATTAATATATTAAAAAGCTCTTTATTATTGTTACCAACAAATAATAAAGGCGTAAAAAAATGTTTTTTATTAATAAAAAACAATTAATAACAATAATATTACTAATATTAAAGTTATGAATTAATATAAATACTATTTATATTAATTAAAGAATTATTAAGAGAGTAATAATAGAGAAATTATTATAATAAGAGAAAATAACCTACTTTTAACACTTAATATAATAATTTTGAAGTATTCACGCCAAAAAATATAAATACAACTTTTTCAAATTGTATTTACAATAAAAATAAAGAAAATTACAATTATTCTGGATTTTTACGTGGAAATGAGTTATTAGAGAGATTTTTAACAAAAACAATTAAATAAATGATTTAATCACGTCAAAATAGATGATTATAGCAAGGTGGTCTTTGGTCTTTAATAATATAACAGTTTTATATATAAAGAATAAAGAAATTACCTTTGATTTAATTGATTTAATGTTTTTGATGCATCTGAGGGGAAAATAGAGTAAAAAGAGCTCTATTTATAGTAAATACCTCCCTCCTAGAGTCCAACAGGCTTCTAGTAGACGTGTACTGATCATATCCACTGGAATTGATCAATATTTTAAGGTTTGAGGGTGATTACATCATGATCAAACCATATTACATCATTATTACACCATTATTTAGAGTTATCACTATAACTCTAAGTGTGATGACATCAGAGGCTTGGCAGAACCCCAAATTTCGTGGATTTTATTAGTTTTAATCATAAACTAATAGTATTCACCAATTTTATCACTCTTAAGACTGTTAAACTTAATTTAAGGTTACAGTATGTGATCATAACAGCTCAATTTAAGCTCAAACTTTGATCCTCAATAACTTTTAAGGTTTTCACGCTACAGAAATTCAGAGAGTGAATTCTGATAGCCTGACATAACCTTATTATGCTGCCAAGAGTTTATCATTACATCATCAAAACTCTAATTTTGATGATTTTTCTTGTAACTCATCTTTTCTGTCGAAATTCAATATTTTAAACTTCAAACCTTGATTTCAGGGGGTTATACCCTGAATTTAATAATAAAAATTACGTCATTCTTCTCGAATAAACTAGTAGAATCCAACTGTATACTTTTTTTTAAGTTTGGACTACTTTCACAACAAAGTGGTCAACAGCTCTGTTGATTTTTATCAATATTTCCTCATAAGTCTTAACCTTGTTTATAATTTGCAAAATAAAGTTCATATCTGTGTTCTTACAGTAATTACGTGGTAACTTTATTTTTGGTTCATCATTCTAGCATGTATAGTTTAGAAGATATTAGCTATGATCACTGAATATATGCGTTGACCAAAAAAGTGCATATATTCAGGATAATTCCTTAAGTATTGATTTTGGGAATTAGCTTATTAATTGTTTTATATGTGTAATTTTGTGGGGAATCCACTGGTACAATTTATTTCACATGTTGTTTCATTAGTTTCTGAGATAAATAAGGTTTTATGGTTTTTATAAGGTATTATACCTTATAATTCCTTAAATATTGACTTTACAGATATGCCATAAAAGTGGTATATGTGTATTTTTCCATGGGGAATCCAATGGTATAATTTAATTTACATGTTGATTCATTGGTTTTTAAGTTAAACCAATTTTTATACCAATTTATGGTATTTTTTGTATATTTAAGTAATTATTCTTAATGTATATTTATTCTAAGTAATTTTAATATAATTATATTAAAGTTATATTTATTCTGAGTCTTTTTTGTGACCTTATTGGGTATGTGGTCATATCTCAAAGGCTCACATTCCCTACCACCAAAAAAGATTGTACCACAATCTGATATGTGTGATTAGGGTATCATCCACTGTCCTACCTCTTCAATAGACTTTGTTAGTCTTGAAGCTCAATAATGCTTAACTTTTTTATTTTTCAGGTTTTCTTTCATGTCTGAATCTTCTTAGTAATTTATCAGCATTTGTTATATCTTTCTCAAGTAGCCATTCATCTTCTTGAGTTGAATTCCTATACCTTACAAGGTATTCCCTTTCTTTTTTGTTTCTTGTCCTTCTTTCTTTAAGGACTTTTACTATTTTCTTTTCCTCTCCTTCCTCCAAGGGGGGAATCTCAAGTGGGGGTTTATTTCTTAGTGGAAATAACTCTTTGTCACTTGAACTGTAAGGTTTTATCAGACTTACAGGGAAAGTTGGGTGTTTGTTCATTAGTTCACCTGTGAGTTCTAATTGCACAGCATTGGGTCCATGGAGTGCTTTTATCATAAATGGTCCTGCAAAGGAATCTTTCAATTTCTTTGGGCCTTTTATGTTATTGAAATTAAGGGTTGATACTAAAACCAAGTCTCCTATTTTGAAATCAGGTGGTTTATGACTTTTATCCCATCTTTCTTTTGCATATTTAAAAGAATCTTGCATGCATCTGTTTGCATGGTGTCTTGCTTTGTCAAGCATTATCTTGAAACTGCTTGCTGTTGGATGTATATCCACTAAGTCCTTTTTGAGGGTGTCATAAGGAAGTCTTGGATTCCAACCTTTCTCTAGCATTGCTGGTGTTTTGCCAGTAGAAGAATGGATTGATGTCTTATATGCCAGTTCAAGTGCTGGTATTAGTGTACACCAATCATGGGTAAAACCATCAGAATCTTTGAATTCTAGCCCATAAGCACAGAATCTTCTGATCATATCCTCTAGGGTCTGTATCATTCTTTCTGCTAGACCATCAGTTTGAGGATGATAAGCTGTTGAGAATGATAACTTTGTCCCAAAAAAGTTATGGAGGTTTGTCCATAATGCTGAAGTGAACTTTGGGTCTCTGTCACTTATAATATTTTGGAATAAGCCTGTGTGGCTAATGACTTTATTCCATATCATTATGGCTGTATCCATAGCTGTGTCATCTTTATGACATGGTAAGAACATGGGAGTTTTACTGTACCTGTCAACTAATACTAGGCATGCATTATAACTCCTGTCTCCTCCTGGAGGTAAGGCTGTTACCCAATCCATATGAACTATTTCCCATGGGGATTTTGGTTCTTGGATTTGGATCATCATTCCAAATTTCTTTCCTGTGGCTCTGTTGGCTTTTTGACATCTGTCACAGGTTTGGCAGTATTCTGCAACATCTTTCTTCCAATTTGGCCACCAAGAGCAGGTTTTCACCCTCTCTAGTTTCCTATCTTCTGAGAGATGTCCAGATGCAACACTATCATGACACTCATGTAAAATAGTGTTTATTAGTGTTCTATCTGTTAAGGCCATAACACATGTGTGTTTTGTTCTATGGTAAAGGATTCCATCAAGGAGGTGAAATCTTCCTTCATCATATGCCTTTTTCCATATTTCATCTAGTTTTGATGAAAGTGATGGATCTTTGCAGTCTTTCATTAGAAGTTGGCTTAAGATATGGCAATTTTTGTCTGTCTTATAGCTTTCTTTAACTTGGTTAAAGAATTCTGTGCCAATGTCTGTAACACATATTCCTTCTATATGGTGCTCTTCTTGTGGTACCCATGCTGGATTGTCAGGGGTATTTGCTAGAGCCCATCTACTAAGACCATCTGCATTTTTATGAATATTCCCAGATTTATGAACAATAGTCATATTTCCTCTATATTCTTGGATAGCAATTTGCCATCTCAGCATATGTCTATTTGGAGTCTTCATATTTAATAGTGATTTCACAGCATTACAGTCTGTGATTACATCAAATACTGTGCCATCCAAATAATAATGCAGTTTTTCTAAAGCCCATACTAGGCATAAGCATTCCATTTGGCTTGCTCCATACCTTGCTTCTGTTGGCTTTATCTGCCTTGAAATGAAACAAATTGGTCCTTCCACTGGTTTGTCATTGATAATTTGTGTTTGGTGAAGTGCAGCACCTAGTCCTTCTCCACAAGCATCAATGTACAGTTTGAAGGGTAGTTTCCAATCTGGCATCAGAAGAAATGGGGCATTTGTTAAGGAATTTTTTAATTCTTCATATGCCTTGACTCTTTCTTCTGTCATCTCATAGACTGTTTGTTGGTCACATAGCATATACAAGGATTTAGCAATCTTTGCAAAGTCCTTTATATGCTGTCTATAGTAACCAGCAAATCCTAGAAATGATTGCATTTCTTTTTTAGTTTGAGGCATTGGTTTAAGGAGTACTGCTGCTACTTTATTTTTGTCTATGCCTAGACTAAGTCCAGATACCACATGTCCTAGTGCTTTTAATTCACTATATGCAAAATGACACTTTTTCAAGGAAATTTTCATATTCACTTGGACTATTTTCTGTAGTACCCTTTCTAGTCTGGTAAGGTGATTGTCCCAAGTTTCTGAGCAAACTATAATAT
Source organism: Austropuccinia psidii (assembly GCA_023105745.1). Taxonomy (NCBI): domain Eukaryota; kingdom Fungi; phylum Basidiomycota; class Pucciniomycetes; order Pucciniales; family Sphaerophragmiaceae; genus Austropuccinia; species Austropuccinia psidii. Next base: position 9,993,575 of record JALGQZ010000005.1, on the reverse strand, counting down.
CATCAATATAGATGATTAACCATCCTTCTGATAATTCTTCAGGAAATATGGTATTCATCATCCTTTGATAATGGGAAGGTGCATTTTTTATCCCAAATGGCATTCTTAAGTATTCAAAAATTCCACAATGGACTATTATTCTTAGTAGTTTCTTGGCATTGTCTGTTAAGACATTTTGATGAAAACCCTTGAGAGCATCCATAGCTGTGATGAACTTAGCTTGTGACAATTGGGTCAATGTCTCATGGATTCTGGGTATTGGATATCTGTCTGGAATGGTATAGGTATTCAGGGCTCTGAAGTCTCCTACCATCCTTGATTTTCCATTATGCCAAGTTATAATGACAGGTGTAGTAACTTCTACTTGTTCATTATGTCCAACCTTTCTTAATACTCCAAGGCCCATTAATTCTTTAATGTGCACTTCTAAGGCTTCTCTAGCTCTTGGACTGGCTGGATAAGCAGGTCTTCTTAATAAAGGTGGGTAAGGTTTTTCTACATTAAGAATTATGTCCACTTCATGTCCAATTATGGCACCTAGTGGCTCTTTGTCAGTTGCAAAGGCATTTTTATACTTAAATAAGAGATCAATCAATTTTTCTCTCATTTTTTCTGTTAATTCTTGGTTGAATTCTGCCTCTTTGAGTTGTTCAGATATAAAAAGTTCTTTTTCTGGAATTTTTTCTTCATTCTTAATAACTGTGATTTGTTTTTTGTTATTTAAGAATCCAAACTTTTGTCTTTTATTATCTCCTATGGTAAAATATCTATCCTTTTGGTTGGAGATATCTATACCATAGATTGATAAGTAGTCATTCCCAAGTATGAAATGATTACTAGTACAGTTGTCCATTACTACAAACTCTACTTTAATTCTGACACATTGTGAGGGATGAGGAAAAATTAGTGTTAAATCAATTATTCCAAGGTGCTTCATGCTCTCACTTGCACTACTAAATTTGACACCTTGTATTGGCATAAGTTTTTCTTGCAGGTCTGGGACAATGGTTTTTAAATAACTTTTGCCAACACAAGTGCAATATGCTCCTGTATCCAAGTTAACCTTTCCTTCTTGGTTATCAACCATAACAATACTTATACTTGATTTTCCAGCTGTATATCCCATTCCTCTTGCAGGTTTGGTTCTATACATTTTGGCATCTTGTATGTTTGTCAGGTTTGTGTCAGATGTTCCAACTTGTGGCAAGTTTGAGTTAACATCCAGTACTTCATAAATTATATCAATATTATTAATTTGTGCATTAATTATATTGATTTCATCACTTTCAGAGCTCTCTGACTCTTCTGTCTCTTTTTCAGAGTCAGATTCATCTTCTTTGTCATTGTGGTTTTCTGTTTCCACAATTTCATTAATCTTTGCTTTTTTAAGGCAATTATTGGCTAAGTGTCCAATACCTCCACATTTATGGCATTTTCTTTGCTCATTATTGTTGGATGTATTGGGCTTAAAGGATTCTTTTGATTTATCTTTTTTGATAAATGGTTTGTTTGGGCTTTTAATGTCCAATCTTTTCCAAGTCCTGCCAATTTTTGTTCTTGTCACTATATCTTCTAGTGCATTTATATACTCTTCTGTGGATCATGGTTCTATACACCTGCTTCTTAGGGCATGTTCTAGTTCCCCTCCACATTTTTTAAGTATTTTCATATGCACCATTTTCTGTGACATTTCTGGGTACAGTGCATTAAGTCTTTCAACTTGTTTTAGGAACCAAGTTAAAGGTTTATCTTTCTCAGGGTCAAAGAAAGAGTTTTCAAATGCATTTTCTATCTTATACCTCCAGGCATCATTTGCCCACTTGGTGATTATTTCTTGTTTCCACCAAGACCAGGTATTTTTACCATTTGTTTGTCTTATGCCATAATACCATCTTTTTGCAGATTTCTCAAACAATGAATGTAATCTTGCAGTGATTAATTCATCTGGTATGGCATAGTCTTCTTGTAACATGTCAATTGTTTTAATAAATGACATGTGGTCATATTCACCTTCTCCTGTGAATGTTGGCCATTCCTTCAATTGAGGTGCTTCCTTCATTAAGACTTGGTTATTGTCTTGGTGACTCAAGTCTGTTATGAAAGGATTTGACAATTCCTCTTTTGTTTTAATAGGGCTTCTTATATGGGAAAATGGTGTTGATAACTTTGGCATATTTAAATTAGCCTCATTAATTTTATCCATTTTTTCTGTAATAAGCCTTATTTCACTTTGAATATCATCTTTCAGATGCATTCTTGCTTCATCACTTTTTTCCACATGGTCCAAAAGTAATTTTTGGTGTGATGAAGTCTTTTCTTCAAATCTTTCTACAGAAATACTTAATTTATTTAATTTTTCTGTAAGATTGTCAATACTCACATCATAATTGATTGTCCAAGTCTTGTCTTTGATATCTTTTATGTATTTATACAATTCTTGTTGTCCTTGTATTAATTTTTGAGTATTGTCAATTAAATTTTTTGGTTTATTATTTTCAACAATAAACTTAATGTTGTCAATTTCTTTCTTGTTTTGTACAACAATTTTTGTTAAAGAAGATAAATTGTTATTTATTTCTTGTAGTGATAATAAACTGTCTTTAATTTCTTTTAGAGGTAATATACTATTTTTAATTTCTGTTAAAGTATTTACAACATCTTTGGACAAGGTTATTTCTTTGGGAAATGAGGTTGTCTCATTCTTTGCTCTTCCTTGTCCTTGAATTCCATCAAGGTTCTGGCCATGTTGAAAACATTGTCCATGGCATCCTTTTGGATTCTTGGGATTCTGTAGCTTGGGGAATATGGTTTCCTCCAATGCTTTTTCTTGTTCTTCTTCCCTTCTTGGGGAAGTGGGTTGGCTTGAGGCTTGCTGGTAGAAGCTACTGGGGCTTCTTCCTTGGTTGCCTCCCTCTTTTTGGCATGATAATCCTTGATCTTTTTGATTTGAGGTTTGGATGACAGTGGATTCCATCCATTGGAGTATTTCACTATCTCCTCCTCTTTGAGGAACTTTTTCAGGATGTGCCAGGAGTTCATCACTCCTTGGTGTATTTGAGGCAGCATTTCCCAGTCTTTGTCCTTGTATACTGTGTAATACTGTTTGTACTGGCTCATGTAGATGTCTATTTGAGCCCTCTGAATGTGATTTGTACCTGTTTGAGTTACTCATACTTAGTTCCAATTCAGGCTCAGATATGATGGGCATTTCTGGGACTTGCCTTTGGGATAAGGCACTTCCTTGTGTGGATTCTGTTCCACTGGGGATATTGCCCTTTCTTTTCCCTTTTGAGGGATCAATTATACCTCTGAGTCCAGCTCCATCTGATTGGATGGAGTATTGGGAACCTCTTCTGGTAGTCATAATTTAAAGAATAAGAAAAAATAAAAGTATTTCAGAATAAAATTCTTTTTATGGCAATTTAAAAAGAGGTGCTCACCTTCAGAGTCTTGAATGGTGGGCCCTGGAAAGTCTAATTTCTTAGCTTTCTTTCTTTTGGTGATAACTGGTGTTGGAGAACTTTGACAAGTTTCTTCCACCAATCTCTCAACAGTAGCTTGGTTGTCTTCTGTTGGGTTATCTTCAAACACTAAAAAAGACAAATAAATATAAGTCTTTTTATAAGAAGTGTTATTTTTGGCAAGATATGGCAATTTTCCACGTAGAAATTGCTTTTATATCTTTTTTAAAAAAGTGAAATAAATAAAGAAATGAATAAAAATGAATAAAAATAACTTTTTTTATTGGTTTTAATATTTTTTAATATTTTTTATATATATTTTTATTTTTATTTTTAAAGAATAAAATAAAAAATGAATATGATTCTTATAAAATTAAATTATAATAAAAATTATTTTTAATTTATAAAATATTTCTTTTAATCACTAGAGTCACTCAAAGAAAGTTTTTGCAAGTCTAAGGATGTGAAAAACCACGTGTAAGACAGTACAATTGCTTTCCAAATGCCTCAATAGCTTTTAAAATCAATAAAATATAAAATTATTATATAATTTTATGATTATAAATATAATTTATTATTGGATAAACCCAATTAGAATCTTTTTAAAGGTCTTTTAAGTAAATATCACGGCCAGGCCCCCAAATGTAAGGTTTGACTATGAAACAATAAGTAAAAATTACTAATTTATTACTTATTGCACTCTGAATGTCCTTATAATTGAAATAAATAAGATTAAATAATAATAATAATAAAGAAATATTATTATTATGGCGTAAAAATATTATATTATTAATTAAATATAATAATATAATTGATATTATATGAAATTATAATATTATAAATAATATATTAATATAAAATAATTAATATATTAAAAAGCTCTTTATTATTGTTACCAACAAATAATAAAGGCGTAAAAAATTGTTTTTTATTAATAAAAAACAATTAATAACAATAATATTACTAATATTAAAGTTATGAATTAATATAAATACTATTTATATTAATTAAAGAATTATTAAGAGAGTAATAATAGAGAAATTATTATAATAAGAGAAAATAACCTACTTTTAACACTTAATATAATAATTTTGAAGTATTTTACGCCAAAAAATATAAATACAACTTTTTCAAATTGTATTTACAATAAAAATAAAGAAAATTACAAATTATTCTGGATTTTTACGTGGAAATGAGTTATTAGAGAGATTTTTAACAAAAACAATTAAATAAATGATTTAATCACGTCAAAATAGATGATTATAGCAAGGTGGTCTTTGGTCTTTAATAATATAACAGTTTTATATATAAAGAATAAAGAAATTACCTTTGATTTAATTGATTTAATGTTTTTGATGCGTCTGAGGGGAAAATAGAGTAAAAAGAGCTCTATTTATAGTAAATACCTCCCTCCTAGAGTCCAACAGGCTTCTAGTAGACGTGTACTGATCATATCCACTGGAATTGATCAATATTTTAAGGTTTGAGGGTGATTACATCATGATCAAACCATATTACATCATTATTACACCATTATTTAGAGTTATCACTATAACTCTAAGTGTGATGACATCAGAGGCTTGGCAGAACCCCAAATTTCGTGGATTTTATTAGTTTTAATCATAAACTAATAGTATTCACCAATTTTATCACTCTTAAGACTGTTAAGCTTAATTTAAGGTTACAGTATGTGATCATAACAGCTCAATTTAAGCTCAAACTTTGATCCTCAATAACTTTTAAGGTTTTCACGCTACAGCAATTCAGAGAGTGAATTCTGATAGCCTGACATAACCTTATTATGCTGCCAAGAGCTTTTCATTACATCATCAAAACTCTAATTTTGATGATTTTTCTTGTAACTCATCTTTTCTGTCGAAATTCAATATTTTAAACTTCAAACCTTGATTTCAGGGGGTTATACCCTGAATTTAATAATAAAAATTACGTCATTCTTCTCGAATAAACTAGTAGAATCCAACTGTATACTCCTTTTTAAGTTTGGACTACTTTCACAACAAAGTGGTCAACAGCTCTGTTGATTTTTATCAATATTTCCTCATAAGTCTTAACCTTGTTTATAATTTGCAAAATAAAGTTCATATCTGTGTTCTTACAGTAATTACGTGGTAACTTTATTTTTGGTTCATCATTCTAGCATGTATAGTTTAGAAGATATTAGCTATGATCACTGAATATATGCGTTGACCAAAAAAGTGCATATATTCAGGATAATTCCTTAAGTATTGATTTTGGGAATTAGCTTATTAATTGTTTTATATGTGGAATTTTGTGGGGAATCCACTGGTACAATTTATTTCACATGTTGTTTCATTAGTTTCTGAGATAAATAAGGTTTTATGGTTTTTATAAGGTATTATACCTTATAATTCCTTAAATATTGACTTTACAGATATGCCATAAAAGTGGTATATGTGTATTTTTCCATGGGGAATCCAATGGTATAATTTAATTTACATGTTGATTCATTGGTTTCTAAGTTAAACCAATTTTTATACCAATTTATGGTATTTTTTGTATATTTAAGTAATTATTCTTAATGTATATTTATTCTAAGTAATTTTAATATAATTATATTAAAGTTATATTTATTCTGAGTCTTTTTTGTGACCTTATTGGGTATGTGGTCATATCTCAAAGGCTCACACTTATTGTACTCTGAATGTCCTTATAATTGAAATAAATAAGATTAAAATAATAATAATAATAAAGAAATATTATTATTATGGCGTAAAAATATTATTTATTAAACAAATATAATAATATAATTAATATTATATGAAATTATAATATTATAAATAATATATTAATATAAAATAATTAATATATTATAAAGCTCTTTATTATTGTTACCAACAAATAATAACGGCGTAAAAAACTGTTTTTTATAAATAAAAAACAATTAATAACAATAATATTACTAATATTAAAGTTATATATTAATATAAAGACTATTTATATTAATTAAGAATTATTAAGAGTAATAATAAGAGAGAAATTATTATAATAAGATGAAATAACCTACTTTTAACACTTAAAATAATAATTTTGAGATATTTTACGCCAAAAGAATATAATACAACTTTTTCAAATTGTATTTACAATAAAAAATAAAGAAAATTACTAAATTTCTTGATTTTACGTGGAAATGAGTTTATAGAGAGATTTATGACAAAAACAATTAAAGAATTGATTTAATCACGTAAAAATAGTGATTAATATTAAGATGGTCTTTGGTCTTTAATAATATAAGAGTTTTATATATAAAGACTAAAGAAATTACCTTTTATTTAATTGATTTAATGTTTTTGATGCGTCTCAGGGGTAAATAGAGTAAAAAGAGCTCTATTTATAGTAAATACCTCCCTCCTAGAGTCCAACAGGCTTCTAGTAGACGTTCACTGATCATATCCACTGGAATTGATCAATATTTTAAGGTTTGAGGGTGATTACATCATGATCAAACCATATTACATCATTATTACACCATTATTTAGAGTTATCACTATAACTCTAAGTTTGATGACATCAGAGGCTTGGCAGAACCCCAAATTTCGTGTATTTTATTAGTTTTAATCATAAACTAATAGTATTCACCAATTTTATCACTCTTAAGACTGTTAAACTTAAATTAAGGTTACAGTATGTGATCATAACTGCTCAAATTAAGCTCAAACTTTGATCCTCAATAACTTTTAAGATTTACACGCTAAATCAATTCAGAGAGTGAATTCTGATAGCCTGGCATAACCTTATTATGCTGCCAAGAGCTTTTCATTACATCATCAAAACTCTAATTTTGATGATTTTTCTTGTAACTCATCTTTTCTGTCGAAATTCAATATTTTAAACTTCAAACCTTGATTTCAGGGGGTTATACCCTGAATTTAATAATAAAAATTACGTCATTCTTCACGAATGAACTAGTAGAATCCAACTGTGTACTTTTTTTTAAGTTTGGAACACTTTCACAACAAAGTGGTCAACAGCTCTGTTGATTTTTATCAATAATTCATCATAGGTTTTAACCTTGTTTATAATTTGTAAAATAAAGTTCATATCTGTGTTCTTACAGTAATTACGTGGTAACTTTATTTTTGGTTCATCATTCTATCATGTATAGTTTAGAAGATATTAGCTATGATCCTTGAATATATGCGTTGACCAAAAAAGTGCATATATTCAGGATAATTCCTTAAGTATTAACATTGGAAATTAGCTTATTAATTGTTTTATGTGTGAATTTTCATGGGAAATCCACTGGTACAATTTATTTCACATGTTGTTTCATTAGTTCTTGAGATAAATAAGGTTTTATGATTTTTTTTTCAAGGTATTATACCTTATAATTCCTTAAATATTGACTTTACAGATATGCCATAAAAGTGGTATATGTGTATTTTTCCATGGGGAATCCAATGGTATAATTTATTTTACATGTTGATTCATTGGTTTTTAAGTTAAACCAATTTTTGTACCAATTTATGGTATTTTTTGTATATTTAAGTAATTATTCTTAATGTATAATTATTCTAAGTAATTTTAATATAATTATATTAAAGGTATAATTTTTCTGAGTCTTTTTTGTGACCTTATTGGGTATGTGGTCATATCTCAAAGGCTCACAATGGGTGTACCAAAATTGTATGTAAGAATACCATAATATTAAGCTCTACAAACATGCATAACACTATTCTTAGTGTATATGTAACATGGGATTTTTCACATTCAAATTATTTTGGCGTGAAATTGAGAAAAATGAAAAATTTCACAATTCTTTTATGTGGTATTGATTTGTTAAGTTAATATTATTCACTATATGGAGTTACCCTAGAATAATTCTTGTGTAGAATCCAAATCTGGTCTTAAATCTATGGATTTACTTACTCAATAAAAAGTTATTCATCTTTTCTGAAATAAAAAATGATGAATTTTGAATATATTCATGACTTATGGGTTATGCATAGTTCAGATTTTATTTTTAAAGATATTTGTGGCCTATTTGGGTATGTAAAATATACCTCAAGGCTCACAGGGACCCTACCAATTAAGCAGAAACAATTATAAGGGTTCTATCAACAAGGACCAATAGGCATGTCTCCTTTACTCTCACTCTCACATGACTTCACAAATGGTCTAATTTAAATACCATTCCATTATGTATACAACATACTTAAATGGCCATTATCATGTGTGAAATAACTGTATTACTCCACTGCTAGTATTTAGTAAGTTACACAATTGAGTTCCAAACACACTACTTGCACCTGGCTTCATTTAATCTGTAAAACCCCCCCACCCAAAATTGGATCAAGGCCTTGCTCCCATCCTTCTCCCAGGTTTTCACATACATTTTCATTTCCTTCCCATGAATCCACAACATTTAGTAAGAAGCTGTGCAGGAAAGCACAGGAATATATCCATTTTTTTATATGAACCCTGTCTTGAAATTTGTTGAGAGAATTATGTAAACCTTTGATAAAACCCCATCAAACTTTTAGAATACCAATGCAATGATCAATGCTCACATGTGAATGAGCTAAGCAAAAGTTGAAGTGTTGGGTAAGAATTTTTTTGGAATATGGTCGCCTATGAAAAGGCACACAATGAATACCTTCTGGATAAGCTGAGTCAGATAGAATTTACTCCCCTAAAAAACCACAAAAACTAAATTAGATATGAGTATTTTTGCTTGTGATTTTTATTTTGACAGCTTACCAGGGGAGTAAAAGTCCTCAGGGTGTTTATATATAACCAATTTTTTATACATAATACTATCACCACCTGACCCAGGTCAACCACAGAGTATTTCTGCGATCCTCTTTTTGTGATCGCAGACTAGTTTAAAATTGAGTGAGTACTGACTTTTCCTATCAAAAAAGACCTTACCAAAATAAAAGTATTGTTGTTACATCTAAGAAGCCCACACATCCTGAAACTCCTTCACCAGCCATGTATGAAGAGATAAAACACCACTTGTCAGGCTGAGGCCACTGCAATAAGCCAGGAAACAAATTTAAAATGGCTTCAATCACCCAGCGGGTGTACATTACTACCGTTCCCTGGCTCACTTGATAGGATCTGTCTAGTTTACCAGCTGAGGCCCCTGTGTCATTCATTCCAAACCTTTCAAGTGTCAGTGCCACCTGCTGAAAAACATCAAGTTGAGAAAAAGTACTCACATTTTTGAAAACATCACTGTCCTTTATTAAATTTTGAATTTTCAAAAACACATACCTGGTATTACCAAAAGCTTGTTTCAGGTCCCCTAGCTTCATGTCAAATAAGCTCCTAAGACTGAACTTGCTTTCTGATGGAGCTGAATAATGGTCAGTAAGCTACCTAAAAAACTCCAATAAGCCAAAGTTAATTACCAATGTACAAAGGAGGGGCCTACTGGCTATTAATCACCCTATGAAAAATATCCACTGTATCATCCTCTTCACTCAAAAGCCACTCAAACATGAGGGCCATAATGTCATAATCATCACACAATATTGAGAAAATTGTATGTAAGCCAGGAAAAATCAGGATATCAACTTAACAATCAATTGTTCTTTCTGCAAATTTTTGAAGTTTTTTTTGCAAAAATGTGAAATGAAATCCAGTTTTTAAGATCACTTAGACATCAATAAAGCGAAATTTGATAGAAATTTAATAATTATTTCAAAATTTGTTATATATTGGTAGAGATTAAAAAGTGATTTGCCAAATTAATGATGAAATACTGAGGGAACAGTGAAGTTTAAATGAAGAGAATTAAGAAAAATCTAGTTGAGATGGCCTGAGGAGAGTCTGATCTAGAAACTTTTAAAAGTACAAAGGGCAAGGATTTGATACTTCTTCATGGCTGTGAGACTTCACAAAATCAGGGTTTCCAGAAAAAATATTAATATGGCTGTATTTGTACAAATAAAGAATCCATTTATGGAAGGGATTGAAAACCCCTAATATCTAATAATTATATTGAAAATTTATTATTATGATATAAAAATTATGAATTCCTATAGAGGAAAAAACCTTTTAATCACATGATTTGCCTATGAGTCTTACCTTTGATTATTTAAGCTCTCAGAGTATATTGTGCATTTTGAGGGATGAAAAGCTTAAGAGAAATAAAGGCATGTGATAGCTGAATGCAAATCTCTCAAAGAAAAATGAAGATATTTCCGTAAGACACTTGGTAAATTTCTTGGAAAATATTTCGCAATCAGAACTCTCTCAAAAGAAAATTATTATCAAAGGGAAACTTACAGAATATTTTATATGCTGTATACAATTACTAATTGTAATTATATATCTTGATTTAAAATGAATATAATGTTGATTCAAGAATATTTATTTTTTGAAAATACAACAATATTATGATTAAACCTGAAAATTATACCTATAAGATAAGAAAAATCTTCTAGAGCAAAATCTCAATTTTTTAGCCAGATATTAGATATATGCAATCAAAGATAGATTATGAAATTTGGAAATATTCTTATTGTAGAAGGGAAAATGTTGCATAAATTGATGGGTAATTTATGTTAAGTGATATTACAGGATTGTTTTCAATTTGGAAAACAAGTAAATATTATATAAAATTATTTATAGATTCTTAGTAATTTTGATCTTTCTCAATATTAATAAAATATATTAATTGAAATAAATTGTTTGATATAATATTTAGCATTCATCTCTTTACATTAACAAATATTTATTTAAAATAACTTATTAAATTTCAATAATTCTAAAATTAAATTGACATCTAAATATGCATTGAATTAAACTTCTATTTAAATTTTATACTGTGCTAATAGATCAATTCACTTCATGTGGCCTAGTATCATTACCAATTAATTTGGTTTTGTAATGAAGATTATATTTGAAATAAATATTGAAGCAAAGATTTTACCACGATAAAGTTAGAGAAGGAATACATGAAGTTATAAATTAGAAAGGTAAATTCTTTATATAATACCTAAGTAACTTAATCAATAGAATAGATCATATCTTAATTTTAAAATATGGAAGTATAGTGTTTAATTTTCTAAAAAAGAAATATTTTTTATTTTTTATTAAGATTTGAATTCACTTTTATTATGTTTAATTATTTTTTTATTTAAATTATATATATAAATCTCTCTTAATATACCCTAAATAGTTCATATTTAAATCTGTGAATGAAAATATAGATTTATTATAATGTAGATTTAAAAAGAACAAGTTAACTTTTCAAATTTAATTTTTCTTTGAAAAACATTTATAATTAGAACCAAATTTATTATCAATCATTAATTTTAGATACCTCTGGGGAAAAAGATGAAATTTATTGCAATTTCATTTAATTTTTGATCCTTTTTAGGGAAATAATTCTATATATGATCCCTCTCATTTTCTATAATTGGACTATCAAGCTTGAAAAAAATTCATAGGCTAAAATATTAACTTGAAATATTACTCATGAATCATAAGATTAAATATCATTTTATGTAAATGGATCTTCTAACGCTTTGAGAAGAATTCTTATAGGGACTATCTTGTACTTGAAAGATTCCTATTCATTGAGTAATTATAAATTACTTAATGGAAGGAATGTTTATCTTTTTATTTTACTTAAATAACTGTTTAATTTATGAAGTTTCCTTATCATTAAATTTCAATTTAATCCAATCAACTAAATTTCTGATCAAATCAGAATCCCCAATATAGTAGATAATCAAGATTTTAAAAAGAAGGTTTTTATGGGATAGTCCATATTTAAATATGTTTCCATTGGAAATTTTCAAAAAATACATAAATTATTCAATTATATGTAATAATAAGTAATTTTAGCTGGTTTAATATAAGAAATTTATATTATTTGATACCATTTCCCACTCAATATAACTAGCTCCTTTCAAATGAAAACTTACACTTTATAGGTCAGCTAAAATACATCATATGACTATTGGAAAAGCCCATATTTCCAAAAAATATAAGCAAAAGCTCTTTAGGTTAGAAATTGAATAAGAAATAACAAACCTCACTTATATTTTTTATAGTCATAACCCTTAAAATTGTGATTTCCAATACTAAAAAATCGTCAAGTCAAGGATTTCTTCTGAGAAATTTGATTGTGGAGATGTTAGGAGTGCTGCAAAAAATCCAAGTTTTGACCCAATGCTTTTGAACACACCCACCAGTCATGTAGAATATTGTCTTCTTGGAGAGTTTATGGCCTTTGAGCTGCAAAGCTTCAAATTTTGCTATCTCCTTATCATTCAGAAGAATCCAACAATGGGAAATTCCCTGTGAGGGCGTAGGACATCGTGCCAAGACTATTGTCCATCTTGTATATTGTGCAGTGCACTGCATGATGATTTTAATTGACCGTCCGTCTTGTTCTGACTCGCTCGCTGGGTGTCCCACCTTGACCTTGGGCTGAGCTGGGAATCAGCTCGTGGCTTGGAATCTACTCCAGCAAGGCATCCTCATTCATCATCCACTTGGTCTGGATCTCTTGCCAGAGAGCAATTTGATCATCATCGAAATAACTTGACATCCTCTCAAACCACCGGTCTGAAGAGCTTAGCGATCACAGGCCGTCCAAATCGTTATCAATTAAAGCGGAATTTGGAGCCATCAGCCCAGTCCTCGTGGTTGGCAGCACTATTGGTGGTCCGAGATAACTTTTGGGTCTATTCGGAACGTGTAGCTTATTGGGTGATGTCTTACAAAACCTCCAGGACGTCCTCTTCAAGTCAGAAGAGCATTACATCAGTCGAACTTGTCAGCGAAAGTTTGCAGCCAAAGCCATATCCTTTCTGGCTAGGTGGTAAGTACAATATCTCCTCTCACAAATATGGAGATCTACAAAAATTTATGTGTACAATTTGACAGAAATCTTATGCAAAACCTGACGGTTATCTTTTATAACTTTCGACCGCAGGTTTGGCAGCATCCATGGCCGCTGTTTGTACTCATCCTCTTGATGTGGCCAAGGTGTATGTTCGTCAAGAGCTATCAATTAATTATTCTCTTGTCGCCTATTTTTAATCCTCAACTGATTTGAACGATTTGATAATTTCATGGCTAATACTTGCGAAATCGTATCAGGCGAATACAAACTGGTCCAACTCGCTCAATGTTCAAGACTTTACTAAATGCTGTTAGATCCGAAGGAATTGCGAAGGGAGCCTATGCCGGATTGTCGGCCTCATTAGCAAGACAAATGACCTATTCTTTGACCCGATTTGGTGTTTATGACTTTCTCAAGATAACCCTCACTAAGCGAAATGGAGATAAGGACCCCTCTAAACTGTCTGCTTATCATATGGCCCTAGCAGCCAGCGTTGCTGGTGCTGCGGGTGGATTGGCTGGCAATCCTGCTGATGTTATTTTGGTTCGGATGACTGGAGATATCAATAATCCCCCTGAGAAACGAAAGGGCTACAAGAACTGGTAAGCCCATGTTTAATCCTGTTTTTCCTCGTCCAAATTTTGTCATTACCTTCAATTATTTATTAATTACTTAGGAGCAAGACAGACCTTTGTATGCTACCATTCCAACGTATTGTGTAGGCCAGCCTAATTAATATTTTTGTAAGGTATTATTAAAGTGATTAGCTAGAGTTGGTGCTATTTCTCAGTTCTATTTAATACATCATCAGCCACTGTTTACCAGAATTAAAATATTAATGCCATCTAATTTGAACAATAGTACTTAATGTTGTAGTTAGTAGATTATGCCACATGCTTTTAACTATTCAATGCTTGGAGCAACTAATCAGTGTTGCAGTTTTCACGCTCTCTTTAGGATGATCAGAGAAGAAGGATTTCCAAGCTTGATGAGAGGCTTAGGCCCAAATCTTTCTCGAGCGATTTTAATGAACGCAAGCCAATTGGCAACGTCAGTATATATATATTTTTTGCGGTGACCTTAATTTAAAATGTAAGTTAAATCAAAGATTGATGGAACTTTATGGCTTTTTTTTCTTTAATATGGATAGTTATGATAGCATTAAAGGCGGCTTGCTGAGTACCAGGTTTTTTCATGAGGGTCTTTGGCTACATTTTTGTGCCAGTTCAATGGCTGTGGGTTCCTACTTTTAGCAATATATACCAACCTTGATAGTACCGTCTTGCTTTTTTTGCGGTAGTACAAGACATTATTTAAATGCTTGATCTTTTTTGACAAGCCAATACTCAAAATTTACCTCAAACATGTTGCCTTGGTTTTGTAAAACAGGGTGCTATTGCGACGACGATTTGCTCACCATTTGATGTTATAAAATCGCGGGTCAGTCGTCACATTTTCAAATTAGCTCGAGAAGACGCCAAACGCTAGGGTCAACCTTTTGAAATTGATTTCTCTTGAGCATACTTTTGTAGATCATGAATACCCAGCCTGGTAGTGCCACGGTAATCCAAGTTGTTCAGCAATCATTCCGAAATGAAGGGATGGCGTGGATGTTTAGGGGTTGGGCACCTGCTTTTATAAGGCTGGGTCCTAACACAGTGTGATTATCTTTCTTGATAAATATTATCAAACCCTTTTTACGAGAAAATCATTGACATTGTATTGCCGCCTTTTTTGTTTAACCTGAATCTCAGTATTATCTTCGTTGGACTTGAGCAATTAAAATTGGCAACGGATTATATGAGAACCCGTTAATAAAAATTTCATGTTTTGCTAGCATTTAAAAATTATATTTTTAATAATCTATTATTCACGGACTTTTTTCTGACGTTTATAAATCACCACCCCTTGGCATGAGCCGAAGCGTCTTCAGGTTTTGTCAGAAGCTTCATGTTCCTTCTCCATATGCCTGTAAGAGGCTTGAAATTCTAGAAGCTTGCTTATTTTTTCGTTTGAATTTATGGACTGCTAATACGTCGTTTTGCAAATATTTGTAACCTTTCTTTTTGAAACTTTATTAAACCAATTGGCTTCATTAGAATTGTCGGATACTCATCTTAAACTTTTATACAACATCGTTTATAGAATAATGCAATTTGTTTGGTCGCACAGTTGCAGACTTTGGATCATTGTAGATTGCTTTTATTTTTGAGGAGAAAAATATATTGGTCTTGGCTTAACCCCAAAAATCCTGAACGCTGAAAGCCATTTTGTGTCTGGTCAAACGGGCTCAAAACTGGTCCAAAGCGCCCTGAATTTCCTTTGTTCCGAAAACTTTGGCAATATTTGTGTTCGATCCCCCGCCCCAAAATAAATAAATAAATAATTTTGTCATTAAAAATACTTATGAAAACTTGACAAGATTATTTTGCAAAAGAAAAAGATTATTTGTTTTTATGAAAAAAAGACTTACATGGTAAGATCAAGAGGTCAAAACTGCCCCGTTCCAACTTAAAAAAACAACTCAAGATTTGGGACAAAACCCTGAAATCAAGATGTTTTTTTTTATTGAAAAAATAACAATAATCAAAATGTAATACATTTTTTCACAAGTGATTCCCAAGGTAATACTCCCAACCTCTCTATATATTAACAGAAAATTTACTGAGTCTTCTCAAATTTATATGATAGGTTTCTGTGAGGTATTATTTTCAACAATCAACCTCAGTTGACAACATTTAGCAGGCTATTGGTTGGATTTTTGATTGCCATGCTAGAGGACTGACTACCTTCAAGTTGTAGTGCAGATAAATTAGTTGACTGGTCCCCTTCTCACCCAGCGCACATTTGTGCCTTCAATTGATTTGTAAGAAGAATTCCCACATTTATGCTTCCATGCAATTGAAGAATAACACATTTCAAGGAACTTGAGTGACTAAAATGAGGTATAGAATCCTTAGATATGTATAGTAGAATGTCAACTTTCATAGGTTATTTCATTTTCAGATCCTCGACCTTGTGAGAAGTTGATAGGAAATCTGGAGATAGTGGAGAATTTGTGAAATATGACATGCCTACATGTTTTCTTATCAGTTTAGATTGGTGTAATATCAGATTATCATACCTTTTATCCAACACTATTATAAAAATAGATATGATTTTTTCATTCCAAATGATCTGCAAATGATGATTAGTTTAATCAATAGTTCCTTAAGGAAGTTTTCTGAGTATGTGATAAACACTAAATTTTCCATTTGAATCTAAGGATTTTTCATTTCCCATTCATAATATCTGTCTACTTAGATCCTTTTCATTTTTTTGGAAAATATACTGTTTTGTATTTTTGAAAATTTAATGAAAAGAAAAATAAAGCCTCTTTTGTACTATAAAGTGTCCTATTTAGTGAAAATACTTGGGATTTTTCCAGTAGAAGATCTCTTATTGGAGAAAAATGAATAGGGATAAAAAATTTTATTTATAAAAATGAATTTGTTTGAAACTATGATTAGGACACAAAACAAAGTGAAATTAGGTTTCAGTGAAATATTCTCCAAGATATTAATTCCTTTTTTATGCTTAAATCTCCAAGATAACAATATATTTTTGAAGCCATTGTGGTTTTGTTTCCTTAAAAAACCCCACTTAGAAACTGAGATGTTGGAAAATCCTTTTCCCTTAAGAGCTTTTGAGAGGTTTACTTTCCCAAATAACCTTTTTTATATTACAATTATCTAAGCTCACCCATTAATGAAATTGGGTTCTGTTGAGCCCATGTAAGCCCTGTTGTGTTTTTCACTATCTTTTTTCATATTTTATTCCAATTGGCAAATTTGGCAAAATAGCCAAATTATTTGAAAAATCATGCAAAAAGTTACAGATTATGAGTTTTTCTATTTTTCTTTTTGAAAAATAAAGGGAAAATATTGAAAAAAAAATAAACCAGAAAGAGCACATTTTTTTGGGATTTTTTGGGCAAGGGAAAATTTCAGGCCCAAAAAGATTATTCTTCCAAAGTGTTCTTTTCAGGTTTAGAATATGACTATATTAAAGTCAAAACGTTCGATATTTCAGGTACAAAACAATGAAAATACAGACTGAGGGGGCTTTAAATAATAAAAATAATAATAAGAAGGGGGATAAAGCTTGTATATACAAAATTCAAAAAAGTAAGCTTAATCTGAATCAACCTCTAAGACAGTGGTATTTTCCGGAAAAGGTGGAAGAAGGTTAGACAATGATGAGAGTCTGTGCTTCTTAAATTTTTATCCCACTCTAGGGCTTGTGGTTGAGTATTAAAAGTTAAATTAACGGTGATTGGGGGAAAAAGAAAGCTTTATAAATAATGATATCCAGGGGGCAAAGATGAAAGAAGCTATTCAAAAACAGATCAAAATAGTTGGATTGGTATTTGTAGGACAGAAATAAGAGAAAAAGGAGAAAGATTGGATTGTGGGATAAAAAAAATGCTCTTTAATATTTACTTGAAAGTGGAACCCCCATATCAAGAATGGAAATACCCTTTCTCTATGGAGCCTGACCAACATTTTCATACAACTAAATTATTTTCAAATAAGATCTTACTGAGGGTACCAAGTTATTAATGGTGTCACAAAAGCTTTAATACCTCTTAATTTATTTGAACAAGTCACCATTTAAATCAACCAATTTTCATTGTGCCCTTTGAATGTGATGAGATACTGCTATATAGCCACAGTTTCAATCACCCTAGAATTTTATTGGATTGAAACTGTACTTCAAAATGAATTCTGGAAAGTATTATGAGCCAGCTACCTAATAAAAGTGGGTTAAAAAGATCAATAAAGCTTTGAATAAAAAACAAATCCCTCATTAAAAAATGAAAAACTGAGAAAATGCTTGAAGAATTTATCACTTTCATAATAGTTTCTTTGGAAATTCTCACAGGTTGAATCAATTTATTAATAAATCTCTTAAATTGTAAGGTTTGACTATGAAACAATAAGTAAAAATTACTAATTTATTACTTATTGTACTCTGAATGTCCTTATAAATTGAGTAAATAAGATTAAAAATATAATAATAATAAATAATTATTATTTATTATGGCGTAAAATAATTATATTATTAAATAAATATAATAATATAATTTATATTATGAAAATATAATATAATAAATAAATATATTAATATAAAATAATTAATATATTAAAAAGCTCTTTATTATTGTTACCAACAAATAATAAAGGCGTAAAAAATTGTTTTTTATTAATAAAAAACAATTAATAACAATAATATTACTAATATTAAAGTTATGAATTAATATAAATACTATTTATATTAATTAAAGAGTTATTAAGAGAGTAATAATAGAGAAATTATTATAATAAGAGAGAATAACCTACTTTTAACACTTAATATAATAATTTTGAAGTATTTTACGCCAAAAAATATAAATACAACTTTTTCAAATTGTATTTACAATAAAAATAAAGAAAATTACAAATTATTCTGGATTTTTACGTGGAAATGAGTTTTAGAGAGATTTTTAACAAAAACAATTAAATAAATGATTTAATCACGTCAAAATAGATGATTATAGCAAGGTGGTCTTTGGTCTTTAATAATATAATGCTTTTATATATAAAGAATAAAGAAAATTACCTTTTGATTTAATTGATTTAATGTTTTTGATGCGTCTGAGGGGAAAATAGAGTAAAAAGAGCACTATTTATAGTAAATACCTCCCTCCTAGAGTCCAACAGGCTTCTAGTAGACGTGTACTGATCATATCCACTGGAATTGATCAATATTTTAAGGTTTGAGGGTGATTACATCATGATCAAACCATCTTACATCATTATTGCACCATTATTTAAAGTTATCACTGTAACTTTAAGTTTGATGACATCAGAGGCTTGGCAGAACCCCAAATTTTGTGGATTTTATTAGTTTTAATCATAAACTAATAGTATTCACCAATTTTATCACTCTTGTGACTGTTAAACTTAATTTAAGGTTACAGTAGGTGATCATAACTGCTCAATTTAAGCTCAAACTTTGATCTTCAATAACTTTTAAGATTTACACGCTACAGAAATTCAGAGAGTGAATTCTGATAGCCTGGCATAACCTTATTATGCTGCCAAGAGTTTATCATTACATCATCAAAACTCTAATTTTGATGATTTTTCTTGTAACTCACCTTTTCTGTCGAAATTCAATATTTTAAACTTCAAACCTTGATTTCAGGGGGTTATACCCTAAATTTAATAATAAAAATTACATCATTCTTCACGAATGAACTAGTAGAATCCAACTGTATACTTTTTTTAAGTTTGGACCACTTTCACAACAAAGTGGTCAACAGCTCTGTTGATTTTTATCAATATTTCATCATAGGTTTTAACCTTGTTTATAATTTGTAAAATAAAGTTCATTTCTGTGTTCTTACAGTAATTACGTGGTAACTTTATTTTTGGTTCATCATTATATCATGTATAGTTTAGAAGATATTAGCTATGATCCTTGAATATATGCGTTGACCAAAAAAGTGCATATATTCAGGATAATCCCTTAAGTATTGACTTTGAGAATTAGCTTATTAATTGTTTTATGTGTGGATTTCTATGGGGAATCCACTGGTACAATTTATTTCACATGTTGTTTCATTGGTTTCTGAGATAAATAGGATTTTATGGTTTTTGTAAGGTATTATACCTTATAATTCATTAAATATTGACTTCACAGATATGCCATAAAAATGGTATATGTGTATTTTTCCATGAGGAATCCAATGGTATAATTTATTTTACATGTTTATTCATTGGTTTTTAAGTTAAACCAATTTTTGTGTTAATTTATGGTATTTTTTGTATATTTAAGTAATTAATTTTAATGTATAATTATTCTAAGTAATTTTATTATAATTATATTAAAGGTATAATTATTCTTAATCTTTTTGTGACCTTATTGGGTATGTGGTCATATCTCAAAGGCTCACATTCCCTACCACCAAAAAAGATTGTACCACAATCTGATGTGTATGATAAGGGTATCATCCACTGTCCTACCTCTTCAATAGACTTTGTTAGTCTTGAAGCTCAATAATGCTTAACTTTTTTATTTTTCAGGTTTTCTTTCATGTATGAACCTTCTTAGTAGTTTATCAGCATTTGTTATATCTTTCTCAAGTAGCCATTCATCTTCTCGAGTTGAATTTCTATACCTTACAAGGTATTCTCTTTCTTTTTTGTTTCTTGTCCTTCTTTCTTTAAGGACTTTTACTATTTTCTTTTCCTCTCCTTCTTCCAAGGGGGGAATCTCAAGTGGGGGTTTATTTCTTAGTGGAAATAACTCTTTGTCACTTGAACTGTAAGGTTTTATCAGACTTACAGGGAAAGTTGGGTGTTTGTTCATTAGTTCACCTGTGAGTTCCAATTGCACAGCATTTGGTCCATGAAGTGCTTTTATCATAAATGGTCCTGCAAAGGAATCTTTCAATTTCTTTGGGCCTTTTATGTTATTGAAATTAAGGGTTGATACTAAAACCAAGTCCCCTATTTTGAAATCAGGTGGCTTATGACTTTTATCCCATCTTTCTTTTGCATATTTAAAAGAATCTTGCATGCATCTGTTTGCATGGTGTCTTGCTTTGTCAAGCATTATCTTGAAGCTGCTTGCTGTTGGATGTATATCCACTAAGTCCTTTTTGAGGGTATCATAAGGAAGTCTTGGATTCCAACCTTTCTCTAGCATTGCTGGTGTTTTGCCAGTAGAAGAATGGATTGATGTCTTATATGCCAATTCAAGTGCTGGTATTAGTGTACACCAATCATGGGTAAAACCATCAGAATCTTTGAATTCTAGCCCATAAGCACAGAATCTTCTGATCATATCCTCTAGGGTCTGTATCATTCTTTCTGCTAAACCATCAGTTTGATGATGATAATCTGTTGAGAATGATAACTTTGTCCCAAACAGGTTATGGAGATTTGTCCATAATGCTGAAGTGAACTTTGGGTCTCTGTCACTTATAATATTTTGGAATAAGCCTGTATGGCTAATGACTTTATTCCATATCATTATGGCTGTGTCCATAGCTGTGTCATCTTTATGACATGGTAAGAACATGGGAGTTTTGCTGTATCTGTCAACTAGCACTAGGCATGCATTATAACTCCTGTCTCCTCCTGGAGGTAAGGCTGTTACCCAATCCATATGGACTATTTCCCATGGGGATTTTGGTTCTTGGATTTGGATCATCATTCCAAATTTCTTTCCTGTGGCTCTGTTGGCTTTTTGACATCTGTCACAGGTCTGGCAGTACTCTGCAACATCTTTCTTCCAATTTGGCCACCAAGAACAGGTTTTCACCCTCTCTAGTGTCCTATCTTCTGAGAGATGTCCAGATGCAACACTATCATGACACTCATGTAAAATGGTGTTTATTAGTGTTCTGTCTGTTAAGGCCATAACACATGTATGTTTTGTTCTATGGTAAAGGATTCCATCAAGGAGGTGAAATCTTCCTTCATCATATGCCTTTTTCCATATTTCATCTAGTTTTGATGAAAGTGATGGATCTTTGCAGTCTTTAATTAGAAGTTGGCTTAAGATATGGCAATTTTTGTCTGTCTTATAGCTTTCTTTAACTTGGTTAAAGAATTCTGTGCCAATGTCTGTAACACATATTCCTTCTATATGGTGCTCTTCTTGTGGTACCCATGCTGGATTGTCAGGGGTATTTGCTAGAGCCCATCTGCTGAGACCATCTGCATTTTTGTGAATATTTCCAGATTTATGAACAATAGTCATATTTCCTCTATATTCCTGGATAGCAATTTGCCATCTTAGCATATGTCTGTTTGGAGTCTTCATATTTAATAGTGATTTCACAGCATTACAGTCTGTGATTACATCAAATACTGTGCCATCCAAGTAATAATGCAATTTTTCTAAAGCCCACACTAGGCATAAGCATTCCATTTGGCTTGCTCCATACCTTGCTTCTGTTGGCTTTATTTGCCTTGAAATGAAACAAATTGGTCCTTCCACTGGTTTATCATTGATAATTTGTGTTTGGTGAAGTGCAGCACCTAGTCCTTCTCCACAAGCATCAATGTACAGTTTGAAGGGTAGTTTCCAATCTGGCATTAGGAGAAATGGGGCATTTGTTAAGGAATTTTTCAATTCTTCATATGCCTTGACTCTTTCTTCTGTCATCTCATAGACTGTTTGTTGGTCACATAGCTTATACAAGGATTTAGCAATCTTTGCAAAGTCCTTTATATGCTGTCTATAGTAACCAGCAAATCCTAGAAATGATTGCATTTCTTTTTTGGTTTGAGGCATTGGTTTAAGTAGTACTGCTGCTACTTTATTTTTGTCTATGCCTAGACTAAGTCCAGATACCACATGTCCTAGTGCCTTTAATTCACTATATGCAAAATGACATTTTTTCAAGGAAATTTTCATATTCACTTGAACTATTTTCTGTAGTACCCTTTCTAGTCTTGTAGGGTGATTTTCCCAAGTTTCTGAGCAAACTAT
Source organism: Austropuccinia psidii (assembly GCA_023105745.1). Classification (NCBI taxonomy): domain Eukaryota; kingdom Fungi; phylum Basidiomycota; class Pucciniomycetes; order Pucciniales; family Sphaerophragmiaceae; genus Austropuccinia; species Austropuccinia psidii. The sequence goes on along the minus strand of JALGQZ010000005.1, from coordinate 9,970,739 downwards.
AATATCATCAATATAGATAATTAACCATCCTTCTGATAATTCTTCAGGAAATATGGTATTCATCATTCTTTGATAATGGGAAGGTGCATTTTTTATCCCAAATGGCATTCTTAAGTATTCAAAAATTCCACAATGGACTATTATTCTTAGTAGTTTCTTGGCATTGTCTGTTAAGACATTTTGATGAAAACCTTTAAGAGCATCCATAGCTGTGATGAACTTAGCTTGTGACAATTGGGTCAATGTCTCATGGATTCTGGGTATTGGATATCTGTCTGGAATGGTATAGGTATTCAGGGCTCTGAAGTCTCCTACCATCCTTGACTTTCCATTATGCCAAGTTATAATGACAGGTGTAGTAACTTCTACTTGTTCATTATGTCCAACCTTTCTTAATACTCCAAGGTCCATTAATTCTTTAATGTGTAGCTCTAAGGCTTCTCTAGCTCTTGGACTGGCTGGATAAGCAGGTCTTCTTAATAAAGGTGGGTAAGGCTTTTCTACATTAAGAATTATATCCACTTCATGTCCAATTATGGCACCTAGTGGCTCTTTGTCAGTTGCAAAGGCATTTTTATACTTAAATAAGAGGTCAATCAATTTTTCTTTCATTTTTTCTGTTAATTCTTGATTGAATTCTGCCTCTTTAAGTTGTTCAGATATAAAAATTTCTTTTTCTGGAATTTTTTCTTCCTTCTTAATAACTGTGATTTGTTTTTTGTTATTTAAGAAGCCAAACTTTTGTCTTTTGTTATCTCCTATGGTAAAATATCTGTCTTTTTGGTTGGAGATATCTATACCATAGATTGATAAGTAGTCATTCCCAAGTATGAAATGATTACTAGTACAGTTTTCCATTACTACAAACTCTACTTTAATTCTAACACATTGTGAGGGATGAGGAAAAATTAGTGTTAAATCAATTATTCCAAGGGGCTTCATGCTCTCACTTGCACTACTAAATTTGACACCTTGTATTGGCATAAGTTTTTCTTGCCAATTTGGGACAATGGTTTTTAAATAACTTTTGCCAACACAAGTGCAATATGCTCCTGTATCCAAGTTAACTTTTCCTTCCTGGTTATCAACCATAACAATACTTATACTTGATTTTCCAGCTGTATATCCCATTCCTCTTGCAGGTTTGGTTCTATACATTTTGGCATCTTGTATGTTTGTCAGGTTTGTGTCAGATGTTCCAACTTGTGGTAAGTTTGAATTAACATCCAGTACTTCATAAATTAAGTCAATATTATTAATTTGTGCATTAATTATATTGATTTCATCACTTTCAGAGCTTTCTGACTCTTCTGTCTCTTTTTCAGAGTCAGATTCCTCTTCTTTGTCATTGTGGCTTTCTGTTTCCACAATTTCATTAATTTTTGCTTTTTTAAGGCAATTATTGGCTAAGTGTCCAATACCTCCACATTTATGGCATTTTCTTTGCTCATTATTGTTGGATGTATTGGGCTTAAAGGATTCTTTTGATTTATCTTTTCTGATAAATGGTTTATTTGGGCTTTTAATGTCCAATTTTTTCCAAGTCCTGCCAATTTTTGTTCTTGTCACTATATCTTCTAGTGCATTTATATACTCTTCTGTGGAGCATGGTTCTATACATCTGCTTCTTAGGGCATGTTCTAGTTCCCCTCCACATTTTTTAAGTATTTTCATATGCACCATCTTCTGTGACATTTCTGGGTATAGTGCATTAAGTCTTTCAACTTGTTTTAAGAACCAAGTTAAAGGTTTGTCTTTCTCTGGGTCAAAGAAAGAGTTTTCAAATGCATTTTCTATCTTATACCTCCAGGCATCATTTGCCCACTTGGTGATTATTTCTTGTTTCCACCAAGACCAGGTATTTTTACCATTTGTTTGTCTTATGCCATAATACCATCTTTTTGCAGATTTCTCAAACAAAGAATGTAATCTTGCAGTGATTAATTCATCTGGTATGGCATAATCTTCTTGTAACATGTCAATTGTTTTAATGAATGACATGTGGTCATATTCACCTTCTCCTGTGAATGTTGGCAATTCTTTCAGTTGAGGTGCTTCCTTCATTAAGACTTGGTTATTATCTTGGTGACTCAAGTCTGTTATGAAAGGATTTGACAATTCCTCTTTTGTTTTAACAGGGCTTCTTATATGAGAAAATGGTGTTGATAACTTTGGCATATTTAAATTAGCCTCATTAATTTTATCCATTTTTTCAGTGATAAGTCTTATTTCACTCTGAATATCATCTTTCAGATGAATTCTTGCTTCATCACTTTTTTCCACATGTTCCAAAAGTAATTTTTGGTGTGATGAAGTCTTTTCTTCAAATTTTTCTACAGAAATACTTAATTTATTCAATTTTTCTGTAAGATTGTCAATACTCACATCATAATTGATTGTCAAAGTTTTGTCTTTGACATCTTTTATGTATTTATACAATTCTTGTTGTCCTTGTATTAATTTTTGAGTATTGTCAATTAAATTCTTAGGTTTATTATTTTCAACAATAAACTTAATGTTGTCAATTTCTTTCTTGTTTTGCACAACAATTTTTGTTAAAGAAGATAAATTGTTATTTATTTCTTGTAGTGATAATAAACTGTCTTTAATTTCTTTTAGAGGTAATATACTATTTTTAATTTCTGTTAAAGTATTTACAACATCTTTGGACAAGGTTATTTCTTTGGGAAATGAGGTTGTCTCATTCTTTGCTCTTCCTTGTCCTTGAATTCCATCAAGGTTCTGGCCATGTTGAAAACATTGTCCATGGCATCCTTTTGGATTCTTGGGATTCTGTAGCTTGGGGAATATGGTTTCCTCCAATGCTTTTTCTTGTTCTTCTTCCCTTCTTGGGGAAGTGGGTTGGCTTGGGGCTTGCTGGTAGAAGCTACTGGGGCTTCTTCCTTGGTTGCCTCCCTCTTTTTGGCATGGTAATCCTTGATTTTTTTGATTTGAGGTTTGGATGACAGTGGATTCCATCCATTGGAGTATTTCACTATCTCCTCCTCTTTGAGGAACTTTTTCAGGATGTGCCAGGAGTTCATCACTCCTTGGTGTATTTGAGGCAACATTTCCCAATCTTTGTCTTTGTACACTGTGCAATACTGCTTGTACTGGCTCATGTAGATGTCTATTTGAGCCCTCTGAATGTGATTTGTACCTGTTTGAGTTACTCATACTTAGTTCTAATTCAGGCTCAGATATCATGGGCATTTCTGGGACTTGCCTTTGGGATAAGGCACTTCCTTGTGTGGATTCTGTTCCACTGGGGATATTGCCCTTTCTTTTCCCTTTTGAGGGATCAATTCTACCTCTGAGTCCAGCTCCATCTGATTGGATGGAGTATTGGGAACCTCTTCTGGTAGTCATAATTAAAGAATAAGAAAAAATAAAAGTATTTTAGAATAAAAATTCTTTTATGGCAATTATAAAAAGAGGTGCTCACCTTCAGAGTCTTGAATGGTGGGTCCTGGAAAGTCTAATTTCTTAGCTTTCTTTCTTTTGGTGATAACTGGTGTTGGAGAACTTTGACAAGTTTCTTCCACCAACCTCTCAACAGTAGCTTGGTTATCTTCTGTTGGGTTATCTTCAAACACTAAAAAAGACAAATAAATATAAGTCTTTATATAAGAAGTGTTATTTTTGGCAAGATATGGCAATTTTCCACGTAGAAATTGCTTTATATCTTAAAAAATTGAAATAAAATAAAGAAATGAATAAAAAATGAATAAAAATAACTTTTTTTATTGGTTTTTAATATTTTTTAATATTTTTTATGTATTTTTTATTTTTTAAAGAATAAAATAAAAAAGAATATGATTCTTATAAAATTAAATATAATAAAATTATTTTTAATTTATAAAATATCTTTTTTAATCACTAGAGTCACTCAAAGAAAGTTCTTGCAAGTCTAAGGATGTGAAAAACCACGTGTAAGACAGTACAATTGCTTTCCAAATGCCTCAATAGCTTTTAAAATCAATAAAATATAAAATTATTATATAATTTATGATTATAAATATAATTTATTATTGGATAAACCCAAATAGAATCTTTTTAAAGGTCTTTTAAGTAAATATCACGGCCAGGCCCCCAAATGTAAGGTTTGACTATGAAACAATAAGTAAAAATTACTAATTTATTACTTATTGTACTCTGAATGTCCTTATAAATTGAGTAAATAAGATTAAAAATATAATAATAATAAATAATTATTATTTATTATGGCGTAAAATAATTATATTATTAAATAAATATAATAATATAATTTATATTATGAAAATATAATATAATAAATAAATATATTAATATAAAATAATTAATATATTAAAAAGCTCTTTATTAGTGTTACCAACAAATAATAAAGGCGTAAAAAATTGTTTTTTATTAATAAAAAACAATTAATAACAATAATATTACTAATATTAAAGTTATGAATTAATATAAATACTATTTATATTAATTAAAGAGTTATTAAGAGAGTAATAATAGAGAAATTATTATAATAAGAGAGAATAACCTACTTTTAACACTTAATATAATAATTTTGAAGTATTTTACGCCAAAAAATATAAATACAACTTTTTCAAATTGTATTTACAATAAAAATAAAGAAAATTACAAATTATTCTGGATTTTTACGTGGAAATGAGTTTTAGAGAGATTTTTAACAAAAACAATTAAATAAATGATTTAATCACGTCAAAATAGATGATTATAGCAAGGTGGTCTTTGGTCTTTAATAATATAATGCTTTTATATATAAAGAATAAAGAAAATTACCTTTTGATTTAATTGATTTAATGTTTTTGATGCGTCTGAGGGGAAAATAGAGTAAAAAGAGCACTATTTATAGTAAATACCTCCCTCCTAGAGTCCAACAGGCTTCTAGTAGACGTTTACTGATCATATCCACTGGAATTGATCAATATTTTAAGGTTTGAGGGTGATTACATCATGATCAAACCATCTTACATCATTATTGCACCATTATTTAAAGTTATCACTGTAACTTTAAGTTTGATGACATCAGAGGCTTGGCAGAACCCCAAATTTTGTGGATTTTATTAGTTTTAATCATAAACTAATAGTATTCACCAATTTTATCACTCTTGTGACTGTTAAACTTAATTTAAGGTTACAGTAGGTGATCATAACTGCTCAATTTAAGCTCAAACTTTGATCTTCAATAACTTTTAATATTTACACGCTACAGCAATTCAGGAAGTGAATTCTGATAGCCTGGCATAACCTTATTATGCTGCCAAGAGTTTATCATTACATCATCAAAACTCTAATTTTGATGATTTTTCTTGTAACTCACCTTTTCTGTCAAAATTCAATATTTTAAACTTCAAACCTTGATTTCAGGGGGTTATACCCTGAATTTAATAATAAAAATTACATCATTCTTCACGAATGAACTAGTAGAATCCAACTGTATACTTTTTTTAAGTTTGGACCACTTTCACAACAAAGTGGTCAACAGCTCTGTTGATTTTTATCAATATTTCATCATAGGTTTTAACCTTGTTTATAATTTGTAAAATAAAGTTCATTTCTGTGTTCTTACAGTAATTAAGTGGTAACTTTATTTTTGGTTCATCATTCTATCATGTATAGTTTAGAAGATAATAGCTATGATCCTTGAATATATGCATTGACCAAAAAAGTGCATATATTCAGGATAATTCCTTAAGTATTGACTTTGAGAATTAGCTTATTAATTGTTTTATGTGTGGAGTTCTATGGGGAATCCACTGGTACAATTTATTTCACATGTTGTTTCATTGGTTTCTGAGATAAATAGGATTTTATGGTTTTTGTAAGGTATTATACCTTATAATTCATTAAATATTGACTTCACAGATATGCCATAAAAATGGTATATGTGTATTTTTCCATGAGGAATCCAATGGTATAATTTATTTTACATGTTTATTCATTGGTTTTTAAGTTAAACCAATTTTTGTGTTAATTTATGGTATTTTTTGTATATTTAAGTAATTAATTTTAATGTATAATTATTCTAAGTAATTTTATTATAATTATATTAAAGGTATAATTATTCTTAATCTTTTTGTGACCTTATTGGGTATGTGGTCATATCTCAAAGGCTCACATAAATGGTTGAAGGTTTGGGTTAATTTGTTTCTGATGCTCTGCTTCACTTAGACAACCCTCTTTAGCTTCTGAGGATTACTAATGAATTAAAATATTCAATAAAAGAAACTTCTGATGAAGTTATTAATTTGGGTAATGAGTTTTCATAATCTTCAGATAATTCAGATGAATCCACTTCCAGAATTTTAAGGGGAGTATTTGACTATGATATTGAAGTTTCTGCTGTGGTAATTTCTGATGGAGGTCTTCCTTTTCTCTTGGAATTAATTTTAATTATTTCAAGCCTTGAGAGATATTTTATTTTAATTTTTTCAAATTGACATATTTCATCGATTTTATTTAAATTAAATTAAGTCCTTATTACTCCTGGGAATTTCATAAAATGGTAGATTTAAAGTTAAAATATTCTTAAAATGTCTAAGATTTGGGATAATTTCACCAATTAGTTTTCTCAAAATGCCTTTTCCAATATCTTCAAATATTTTATTTCAATAAATATTTCTTTCTCTCTCAAAACTTTGACCATATCCTCAATAGCACTTCTTGGAATAATATTGAAAATAAAATAAGTTAATTTTACAAAAAAGCTATAAAATTAAATTAAAAATAAACTTTGAATAAAATTCTGATAACTGAAGCCTCTTATTCTTAAAAAAATCCTTTTTTATATTATTCTTGTAAGTTATGCCTTTAGAAGTACTGTATTCATGAGTAAATTCTTCATTTAAGGAAAATTTTGTTTTGAAATTTTCAAATTAAATCTGAAGGGTGTAATAACACACATAGAAATTGAGAGAACAGATTTAAGGATAGAAATTATTAACATTAACTATTATTTCTTTGTTTATTATGTTGATAATTTCACTAAAATGTTTTTTGAAAGCCATTCAAAGTGCTATAACAGATTTGAGGAGAGCACTGGTGGACGTTTGGGGCCAAAGCTCAACCATGGCATAGGCCCATTAAAGTCTTGAGGTAGAGTCAACACCCAGGTGAAAATAGTAGCTGGTTAAGGCTGGAATATAATTCTCCTTTGGAGGAAGCCAGTATTTTTCTAAATATTGAAACACTTCAGTATTTTTGACTTTCTTCTGAAGCTCCTTCCAGTTATCTTGGTAAAACCTTTCAGTTTATGAATACATAACCTGAGAAATTAATCACAAAGTCATCAATAAACACAATAATATGAATAAAAGTGAAAGATAAAAGTAAGTTACTTTATTAAAAAGGCTAATTAGTTTCATGACCAATTTTCTTCAGGCAATGAGAAGATATATCTTTATTGATGTGCCAAATTCATAATATGACTTATGAGTCTGGGAAGAGATTCTTAAGGGAATTTTTCAAGCCCAAATCCCTTTCAATAATAATAACTGGAGGGGGAAAAATATTGGTGTTTTTGAGAACTTTTTATATGTATTGATTCAATTCCCAAGTATATTAGGGTTCAGTTACATACTTTATCAAACAAAAAGCCCAAGAAAAGGTCTTATTTGTTTAGCTGAATCCAACAATATGAAAGATGGGAATTTTGTAATTATTTTTTTTATAAGTGAAATCAATAAAAATCACATGAGGAAAGCCATGAAGGAGTTTCATTGAAAGGGGGTGAGTGAAAAACAAGGAGTTCATGTGTCCCTCAGTCTCCCTTGCAGAGGACCACACAAAATTTTCTTCTTTGAGGGTATCAATAAGAGCAGCAATGAGCCTTCTTCCTTGTAGTTTGTCTTTCATGATTTTCTCTATGTTATTGTAAATTTCTTGAAGGATGAAAGACCTGTTTGACTCCCTCTGGGTGCATAATTAGGCCTGAATTTTCCTTGGAATTAGCAGTGCTTCAGAAATCTTAGAAATATGGGATGTTTATTTCTCATTAAATTTTCTGAAAGAAGTATGTGCCATTATATTTTAAGTGGAATTCTGACTGTGTTCAAGATTTTTTACTTTAAGATTCCAACTGTTACTCTTGGCATATTTTCTTTTATAAATTCTAAATGTAAAGTAATGCTTTCTTGAAGTGACTGTTTTTGAGGAGGTTTTTGTGGCAATTTGAAATTCCAGACTTATCACAACCTATTTTAATTTTTTTGTGGGTGATATTGGTCCTCAAGGGGGACACAGAATTCTCCTCCCCCCTGGAAAAATTAGGCACATGTTGCAAAATAAGCTCAAAGGTCCAAAATTTGCCTTCAGTAGGGGTTTGAAGCATTATTTAGGGAAAAAGATGTATAAATTAAAAAAATGGGGGGATTCAGGGATTTTTAATGGGGAAAGAACCTTTCAAAATATGAAAAAGAGGAGATAAAAGGTGTGAAAAGTTAAACAAAATAGGTAAAAGTGAAACAAACTGGTTTAAATGTGATATCAATAGATGAGGGAGGGTATAAAATTAGAATCTTAGAGGCTTGGAGGTAGGTTTTTCTGGAGGAAAATGTAGTTGTTGGGCAAAAAAGAAAAAGAGTTTTGAAAGCTTTGAAAATTTTTGTTTTTAATGCTCTTTTTAAAGAAAAATATTGTGTTTGGGGGAATAATGTGGATTATTTGGGGAGGGGGATGTGAAACAAATTGGCAAGGGAGTTTTTTGGGGGTTTTTGGAAGGTTTTTTTCCCAATAAAAGTTTTTTTTTCATTTAATTTAAAATGGGCCCAGGGGAACCCTTTTGTGTTTTTACCAATTAATACAAAAACATGTAAGGGATCATGTGTTTTTACCAAATCTCTCATGTGGGTTTACCAAAGACCTAAATAAATTTCTCTATTTTTTGCAATTTACATTGAATTTGAGCCTATATAGCTTTTAAGAGTGATATTGTGAGAAATTATTATTATTAAGGGAGTTTTGTGCAAGTTTTCTTCCATCAAAAAATATCAAATAAATGAATATGAATCTAACACTATATATTTATATATAAAGAGCTTATTGAGGAATTAAAAAATTAAACAAAATAAATCAAAGATCATGAAAGAATTATTGGTGTTGTGGGATACTCCTCTGTGTGGGATAAATGAGGAAGTACTTGGAAGGGGAAATTACAAGAAAAAGTTTTGAATTTATTTATGACTTGTAACCCTTGCCTTGCTTGTGTGCTAGAATAATCTAGACTGCCTTACTAATAATGATGAATTATGCTTACTTGAACTCCACAATCAATTTATTTATTCTAATGGTGGCTAGATCAGAAAAGTATACTTAACATACTCTGATAAGACTTTCCTTTATCTCAAAAAATGGTTAAATAAAACCTTAAATCAACAAAAAAGTATAAAAGACTAGAAATCAAGGTGAATTTCACCTATCACCTCTATAGATAGATTTAATGTGTGATGAACCACAAATAAAGAAAAATCTGATAGCACAGCTATAATAAAACTTGAAAACTAGACTTAGAGTAATATTTTTTTTTCAATTTTTTAATTTTTATTTTTATGTTGTTTTTTTTTCTGTGTGTAATTTTTTTGGTTTTTGGTTTTTTTAAGTTGATTATATTTAGGATATCACCAATTATAAATTTAATAAGATCTTGAATTTTTTGGGATAACTATTTATAAATTGATAATGCTTAGAAACTACAATAATATGAGCTAAATATTATTGATAGAATATTTCTATGAAAAAGAATATATTTGATGATTGTTGATAATACTAATGATAATGGATTATCCCCCCTTTTTTCAAGGGGTTTTCTATTTTTTAAATATGATTAAGCCTTATTCTTTTTTTTGATGATGAGTTAGTTATAATAATTTATTAGTTAGATAAGCTTTCTTTTGTGATCTCCCCTTTTGGAGCTGATCAGGCTATATTTTTTAATGATAATAGCTTAGAAAATGTCTAATATAATATAGACAGCTGTTAACTACTTTTATATATAAGAAGTACTAAAAATATCAGGATAATACTTTATGGATGAGGGGATGTCCCTCATATAAAATATCAAGAAGTTTTACTTTTTTAAGGGCTTCCTAACAATTTCCTTGTACAATGGGAACTATTTTGAGACCCTATTGTTTCAGAAAAAATGTCAAGAAGTTAGATTTCTGCTTTTGAGCTCAAAAAGTAGGCCGGAGAAAAAGAATTTTAAGGGGGAGAGAGGACCTCTATTCATAGTTTTTGGGCCCTCCACAGCAGTGTCAAAAAAGGGACTTAGAACTTTTTCAAGTCTCCAATTTGGTTCTTTATCATGTGACTTGTATTATGAAATAAGGTTTGGTGGTGTTGGATAATATGACCTGTATTTTGTGGGGAAACTTTAATTTCTTTCGATGGTGATTGATTAAATTCAATGTGAGGTGATCTTGATTCAATCAAGTTTCTGGATCCCTTATCTCCTGATGATTACTAAGCAATTCAGTTGATGACTGATAAGCTCAATTGATTACTCAGAAAGACTAGATTGATTACTAATATTGATTGTATCTCATTCCTGCTTATGTAATTTTTTATTTTGAATATTCATATAAATTTCTTCTATTTTGATTTCTTCAATATCCCTCCATAAATATTCAGTTGGTGTCTTCATACCATATAATGATAAAAATTATCTTTGTTATTAATTTCATCTTGCTAATTAAGCTCACCTGTTCTCAACAGCTAAAAGAAGCCTTCCACAAAGAATACAAAATTTGTATTTAATTTAAATGGGTCATACATACCCTATACCCCATTTTTAATGTAATTTAAATCAATTCATTTTTTTACCTTGAAATAACTATGATAAAGTCTTGATACCATCTTTCCCTTTTCCTTTAGATATCAAGCCCCAGTTAAACTAGTTCATAACCAAAATTTCTTCAAGTGATTTCAATTAAAATTTCATTATAATTTGATCCCTATGAAACTATAGATCTTCCATGTAAGATTATTTATGAATCATAATTATAGATTAGACCCTTTGTGCTGTAGTAATATTTTAATACCCACTTAAAATCATTAAAGAGATAATTGAAAATTGAAACAAATACAAAGAAATTAAAAATGGTTATCATTTTGGGTAAACCTATCCTTCACAATTTTTGGTGCTGGATGGTAGAGTGGGGTGTCACATTATAAGTAGCAGCTTTTATTTATTCACTTATAAGTTATTTTTTCTTACAATATATATTAGTTAAAAGCTTTATACCCTTAAGTTATAGAAGAAAAGTTCCTTAACTGAAATCAAACAAAATTAAAAGACAAATAAACTAAATTTATGGTTCATTAAGTAAATAGGGTCTAGTAATACCACACCCCCTCTCCATTTAATGCTGTCCTAAGCATTGTCCATGAGGCTTAAGGGACAACTGCCCCTGTTTTTACTTATCAGGAACTGGGTTACTTGATTTATAGTTTCCTTGTTAGCAATGAAGAGTTAGTGAACCATATATTGGTTCAAATTACCAATAGAATATTCATAGTAATTTATACTTTCTGTCCTTTAATGAAAAAAAGACCCCTTTTAAGTGAATTAATTTCTTGTATTGTGGTTGCAGTTCTTTATACTGATTATGGATTATTTAACATTGAGGTATTTGTTTTGATTTCCTGTTCTTTGTCTTATTTTATTATTTCTTTCTAACTGTGTGTGTGCTTTCATTATAAATTATTGTTCTTTTGCGTTTATTCCTTCCTTTCTAGCTTGAAATATATATGGTTTCATTCTGGTGTATTTTGAATTGACCTAAGACTAAAGAAACCTTTATTTTATCTATTATCATTATTTTATGTATTTATTCATTTATTCATTTATTTACTTTTCATATTTTATTTTATTTTTCAAAATCAAAATTGGAAAAAAGGTTATAAATCAGAAGTACTCTTAAGATCCAAAGAAGACAAAAGAAATGTAAAATTAATATAATCAGTTTTTTTGGAATCTCCAACCAGGCTGGTTTCTGTAGGTCCTTTCTTTCAATTTAATAATGTTCTCTTAGCTTTCTTGAATAAAATGTTCTTTCTTTAGGTAAAATCATATATAATAAATAAAAAAATTAAAGATGATGCAGTTTAAGGTCATACTCAAGACCACTTGATAAAATATTTCTTAGATAAAGTATGTTACTTATTCTTTTAGAAAAAAGTAGTTAAATAGAATAAAGGGTAAACCATTTCAATATTAAAATGAAAATATAACTACCTAAGACAAAAGGAAAAAAACAAGTAAGTTTGAAGCAAATCCAAAAAAAATGTATGTCTGAGTGAATACCTGCCCTCTTCATTCAAAAAATTATAGATAATAGATTTTTTATTTAATATATAAGAAAAGGAAATAAAACTAGATTTATAGACAATATAATGAGAATATTTTGTAAAAAAATGAGAACCCCAGAAACCCAGATAAGACGACATGGGATAACTAAATTTCAAAATTATTATATTGGTTCAGGGCCTAGTCCCCTTTCCATTGGAAAAATTCAAATAAAATATTTTGTTTTTATTCATATTCATTTAATTTTGGGACTTTATTTATTCATTTTAAAACATATTAATATATATGCAGATACTTTATATGAATATGAATATGTATTCCTATTTAATTTGATTTTATTGAACTAATTATTTTATTTATCTTATATATATATATATATATATATGTATTATAATGTGCTATTCAAGTCTATTTTGTTCACTTCAATACAATTTTAATTTATTTATTTTAACTTAATTTTTGGATCAAATGTATTTTTTTTCATGAATGAGAATTATTACTGATTTGTTGTTTGTATTATTATTTGATTTTATTTTACTTGAATGTTGGAAAATCATGATATCAGAGTTAAATAAAACAAAATTAATATAAAATAAAAATTTCATTATGAAAAACTTGAGGAAAATCAAATATGGAATCTTGAAGTTGTGAGGTTTGACTATGAAAAAATAAGTAAATATTAAAAATGTTTCACTTATTTTACTATTACTTTCCTTATTTAATGAATTAAATAAATAATAATTATGATACTAAAGTATTATTACAATCATGGCGTAAAATTATTATATTATTAAATAAATATAATAATATAATTTATATTATAAAAATATAGTATAATAAAAATAAATATATTAATATATTCAAATCTCTTATTATTGTTACCAACAAATAATAAGGCATAAAAAATTGTTTTTTAATAATAAGAAACAATTAATAACAATCATATTACCAATATTAATGTTATATATTATGAAAATGATTATTAAGAGTAATAATAGAGAGAAATCATTATAAAAGAGGAAATAACCTACTTATAACACTTAAAATAATAATTTTGAAATATTTTATGCCAAAATATATAAATGTAACTTGTTTAAATTGTAATTACAAAATGAAATAAGAGAAATTACAAATATTCTTAATTTTATGTGGAAAATAAGATTTATAGAGAAATATAACAAAAACAATTAAACAAATGGAGTAATCATGTCAAGATTGATGATTTTAGTTAATATTACCTTTGGTCTTTGATAATATAAATGATTTATATATGAAGAATAAAGATTTTACCTTTTTATTTAATGTTTTATTGTTTTTGATGCGTCTGAGGGGGAAATAGAGTGAAAAGGGATCTATTTATAGTACATTCCTCCCTTCAGAGTCCAGTAGGCTTATATTAGATGTGTAATGATGGTATCCACTGGAATTGATAAGTATTTTAAGGTTTAGTGATGATTACATCATAATCAAACCATCTTATCTCATTATTTAGAGTTATCACCATAACTTTAAGTTTGATCACATCATAGGCTTAGAAGAAGCCTAAAATTAATGAATTTTATTAGTATTAATCATAATCTAATATTTTTCACCAATTTTATCACTTATATAACTGTTAAACTTAAAATAAGATTACAGTGAGTGATCATAAATGATCAAATTTAAGCTTAAGCTTTGATCATTATAGCTTTTGATTTACACATGCTACAGCCATTCAGATAGTGAATTCTGATATCTTGGCATGGACCTATTAAGCTTCCAAGAGAATTTTATTACATAATCAAAACTCCATTTTTGATGATTTTTCTTTTATCTCATGTTTTCTGTCAAAATTCAATATTTTACATTTCAAACCATGATTTCAGGGGGTTTTACCTTTAATATTATGATAAAAAATACATAATAATTCACGTATGAACTAGTAGATGCTGAATATTCACTTTATTTTGAGTTCGGACTACTTTCACAACAAAGTGGTCAACAGCTCTAGCAATTTTGTTCAATAAACCCTTAATAGTTATAACCTTGTTTATAAAATGTCAAATAAAGTTCATATTTGTGTTCTTACATTGATTATTTGCTAACTCTATTTTTTGTTTAACTCTGTATAATTTATATTTAAAGAGATATCAGCTAAAAACCATGAATGTATGCGCTGACCAAAAAAGTGCATATATTCAGCTTAATTCCTTAAGTATTAGCTTTAGAGAAATGTCATGAAATTGTTTTATGTGTATTTTTTCATGGGTAATCCAATGGTGCAATTCATTTCACATGTTTTTTGATTGGTTTTTGAGATAAATAAGAATTTATGTCTTTTTATGGCTTTTTGAGTGCATCACTCATTAGTTATTGAATTTGAAGATATGCCACAAAAATGATATATGCATGTTTTATCATGGGGAATGTAATGGTGTAATTTATATAATATGTTTATCCATCAGATTCTAAGTTAATTCAGCATTTACGCTTTTTTATGGTATTTTTACTTATTTTAGGATAATTATTTGGAGGAATAATTATTGTAAAGTTTTTCTTGTGACCTTTTTGTATATGTGGTCATATCTCAAAGGCTCACAGAAGTAATATCAAGATAATTGTCCTGAGGAAAAATAAAAATCAATAATCTCTTGAGGTAAATCAATCAATTAATAAATCTTGAGGTAAATCAATCAATTAATAAATCTTGAGGAATTAAATAAAATCAGTAAGCTCTTGGGAGAAATTAATAAAGAAATAAAATCAAATAAATTAACTCTTAAGGTCAATAAATTTTATTTCAAATAAATAAATGAAATTAAAATTCAAATGAAAATATTGTATGAATCAAAATTCTTAAATAATAAGCCAAAATGAACCTTGATTAATTAAGCTTGTGTATGAAATTAATTTTGTAACCAATTCAAAAATCATAATCAACCTGTGACCTGAATTAAAACTTAATTCAACTAGGATTACTAAAAATTTTCAGCCAAGAAATTAAAAAATAACATGAAAATTTAATAATTATTTAAAGAAAATTATTAAAAGGAAATAAAATTTTGACATTTATGGCCATTTTGAGGTTGTTGAAAGTTTTGGCCAAAATTTGTCCATTTGTGTCAAAATGTGGTTTGCAACCCACAGGGCTTAGTCAATAGCCCCCCTCAGGCCTCATTGAATTTAGGCCAAAAGTGGTCTGGGGAATCCCATGGCCAGCAGGCTATGATTTACGGCCTAGGGTGTAAGTTTTGAATATTAAATAATTTACTCATTGTACTATTAATTTCCCAATTTAATGAATAATAGGATTAAAAATTATTATATCAATAAATATATATTAGAATTCTGGCTTAAAATTGATTGTATCAAAACTCCATTTCTGATGATTTTTCTTGTAGCTCATCTTTTCTGTAAAAATTTACCATTTTGGAATTCAAACCATGATTTAATAGGGTATTAGATTGAATATAATTATTCAAATTAAATCATTTCTCATGTATGAACTAGTAAAATTCAAATATCCAATTTCTTTAAATTTAAAGTGGTAAAAAGCTATTGCTATTTTTCACAATATCCCCTTATATGCTTTAACCTTTTTTATAACTTTCCAAATTAAGATTATATATTTATTTTTTATGTAATTTGGTGGTAAATTTCTTTTTGAATAAACTCTTGATCATGTGTAATTCAAAATTTATGAGCTAAAACCCATGAATATATGCACTGATCATAAAACTGCATATATTCAGGTTATCTCAGTAAGTATTAGGCTTACATATATGACATAAATAAGTAATATATGAATTTTTTTATTTTTAATCCAATGTTTTAATTCATTTAACATTTTTATTGATTGGTTTCTAATATAATCAATAATTTATGAATTTTTATCAAATTTTTACTTGTTTTGAGATTATTATTTCAATTACAAGTTTTGTAAAGTTGTTTTGTGACCTTTTTGAATATTTGGTCACATATCAAAAGCTCACACTTGGGATAAGGATTTTATATGGCCCAAAAAGCCCAAATAACCCCCAATGAAAGGGGGCAGGGGTTATGAAGGAGGCCCCCAGGGGGAAATGAACAGGATATGGACTTTGGAGCCAATTTAAAATAAGATGATTACAATGGAAATGGCCATAAAAATATCCATGGGGGTATTTCCTATGGTTGTGACAGGTGAAGTATAATGAGTTTTCATATAAATAATAGGATAACAATGGGATATTAATGTTGTGATTTATTAAAATAGGGACAATTAAATAATTTAAGAATGATGGCTCTTGGTATGTGTTTTGATTAAGTTTTCATTGATTTTATAATCATTCCATAGTGAAAATTTGTTGTTTTGATTCAATTTGTAGACTATTTGATCTGGTAAGGCCTTGCATGATGGTAACTTCTGGTTTATTTTCTACTGATATTATTGATGGTGAAGAAATATTTTTCTTCTCCAAAAAATTGAGTGGGTGACTTTTGAGTGAGATCAATTATTTCAGGTCTATAAACCTCACAGGGATATTCATTATGCCTATATTTATTTTGCATTATCCCTATTCCTTTATTAAATTTCTCTTCTACATTGTTGAATATACTAAAGCTAAACACTTCAGACTATTTTTCTTCTTCCTTTTCCTTTATCAAATTATATTTTTAGTTCTTAATTTCTTCAGCTTCTATTTGGAATTAATTAATACTATTTTCAATAGTATAGTTTTCAAAGAATTTTTTTTTCAATCTTGAACAGTTTTTTGATCCTTAAACAGAAAATGGTGAGTAAAATCCTTCATAAGTTGGTAGAACAACCTGTACTTTTCCATTGAAATTTTTTTGGTTTTTGTATTTTTCTTCTTTGGATTCATTCCAATACACAATCCAGTCCTCAATGGTAAATCATTTTCATCAGTTTTTGGGCTCATAGATATCATAATAGAATATTATTCCAATCCTACTCTAACATTAATTGGTTGGTGAATTGTATTCCTCAAATTGTGTGATATTTGCATTATTGGTGTTAACTTATTCCTTCAATTATATCTTCTTCCTGAATATTGAGTGAATTTGCATTACTGAATAAATGATCATTACTTTTTCTATTCTTTTATTTATGGGATGAAGCTTAATATTCAGTGAGGTTAAAATTCTTCCCATTGGGTTTACAATATTCAAAACTGGAATAAATTTGAGAGGTGTTGAATTTTTTATTTTCTTCTTGAATTAATTGAGTATAAGAGGAATTTAAATTTATTTTTTAATTCCTTGGATTTTGGTTTTCAACAGGTGGATCTTCCTTAAGTTTTCTTGAATATTCTTATTTTGTAATTTATTGAACTATTTTTTGCATAAATTTAATTGAAGTACCAGATATCCCCCTTAAAAGATCCATTGGTGAAATACTATTCTTTGATTTTGAAAATATAGCTTTCAAAAAGGGTTTTCAGAATTTATAAACAGAATTGTTCTCTTATTAACATGATAGCCATTTTTACCACCCACATTTGAGACACTGTTGACTATCTGTCTTTGATTTAAGTGTTTATTTTGTACTAGTTTGACTTCAATTGGAGTGGAAGCTTCCATGCTAAAGCTATACAAATTCTCAGCTATATGAGAGTAATTAAGGTGGAAATAATTTTTCGTATGAATTCCCAAATAATTTCTAGTTGATTCCGTTTTATAAAGTTTGGTAGGAATTTCTGGATTTGGTTTTTTAGGAACTTTATTTCCATTTGTTCTTGATTTTTCTTGAGGTAATTCTTGAACTCTTCTAGCATTTCTTATATTATTGAGCTTCCATTCTTCAGCTTATGTGGCATTACACAGCTCTATTGCCTTTGGTGGGGGTACATTCCATCCTTTGGTTTCTGGTAAGCATATTGGGATGCAAAATCTTCTTATATCAGGTTCTTTATAGCTCAAAATTTCTCCTTTGTCTTGTGAATGTTCAAGTATTATCCTATTATCCTCCAGGAACGGTCTTCAAATATCATTTTGGAATTCCCCTCTAGCAACAAAAAAGTGAATTCTTCTTTCATCTCCAGATGGTCAAATCATGGGTGTATTTTATGCTAAACCAAAAATTGCAGTACTAAATCCTCCTATTCCTCTTAGTATCATGTTCAAAGTACTCATAGCTAATACTTAGGTTACTGATTCATTTTCAGGGATTATATTCAATTCAGCTCCAGTTTCCACCAAAGCTTTTACTGTGTACTCTCTCTGACCAATAAGGATTTTTATCAATCCTAGGGGGAAAGAAAAATTTATTTTATCTAAGATGATAATTTTCTCTTGAGGTAATTCCTTTTGTTTAGTGTTAATATATTTTAGTTACACTAAATATTTCTTTTCTTTCTCAGAGGAGAATTCCACTTCTTCCATGAATCTTGGTGATATTTTCAAAATTTTCTCTAGTTAAGATTAATCTTGCAATTCAACACCTTATTCATTACTTTCATAATAATTTATTCTTCATCATCCTCCTTTACTGAAAGTTTCTTTATTATTTGTGCCTCCTTTTCTGGATTTATCCCAATATTTTTTCCTTGACTGTTACTTTCCTTTTGGGTTTACTAGCCTCTGGTACTTAATTTATTTCAGGATATTTTTGTGAGTTGTATTTTAATGGAATAATAACTCTTCCTTCTTCAGGATCTTCATTTTAAACAAACCCACCATGAATGCTATTCTTTTTTCTTCTGGTGTATTTGGTTTGAATAGTATCTGTTGAAGGTAATAGTTTGTATTGAGTTTTCTATTTCTCTTCCTGTTACTTCCTTATTTCATAATCATATCCAAGAAGTTCTTCCAGTCCTTTTGAGATAAAATGTGGTTTCCAATCTCCCCAATAATCCATTTAAATGAATGAATTTGGCGTTTATTTAATTTTTTTTCTTCCTCTTTAGTCTTCCCTTCTAATTTTGTTTCAATTTCTTCTTATTACTTTTTAAATTCCCTTACTAGGTACTTAGGTGAGAATTTTTCATCATTTGGGGCTCCTTCCAAATTGGGTTATAAAGAATTTAATCCTTTTCTTATTTCACAACCATGGCAATTCACCTCCTTGGATCCCTGTATGGCATATCAAGCCACAGTCCCTTTATGCCCAATTGGCCATATCCATCACCAGTGGCCAATATGGCCATGTCATCATTTTATGGACCATTTATGGCCATTTGTCTTTTGGGGCCTTCATGACCCTTCACCTCAATCCAGAAGCCATAGCGGCAATTTATGCCCAATTGGGTATTTCTGGTCATTTCCCTCAAAACCAGGGGAAATGGCCCAAATGGCTGTTTTGGCCATTTGGGCTCATAATGCGCATTTGCGCACTTTGACGCAAAGCGTCCAAAGGACACTTTCCCGCCCTTTGGGCCAGTTTTTGGCTCAGAACCCAAAAGTGGACAAAAACCCCAAAGGACCCGGAAGCACCTTTCCAAGCTCTGAAGCCATCACATCCATCTTTTTCCCCTCTGTATTTCCATCTCAAGACCTTTGGACATAATCTTCTTTCCAATGAACCAATATGCCATAAATGATGTTATATATCATTATGCATCATTGTTCAACAGCAATTCAATGGTGGCAATATCAAATGGTCATTTCAATATTCCAACATATCATCACGTCATCAAGGCACCCAATCATTCAGAGGACTCATCAAGGCTCAAGAGCAAGTGTTTCAGCATCAAAGACCAACCATGCCATCAAGACGTCATTGGATAATCTTATTCACAGTATTCCTCCAAGGAAATACTGTTCAACCATTCTCAAGGGATTCAAGAGGCAGTTCATTCATTCATTAATTCATTTGTCAAGTGTCAAAGCTCCACTCAATCCATCTTGGCAACCACCTTCATTTCAATACAGTCTGGATCCATCAAGAACTGTATTTCATTTTCAAGTATGGGAAATTCATTAAACCTATTTCAATCTCAATATTAGCCAGCTTTATCAATTCCCAAAACAATCAATACAGCCTCAAGGATCAATACAGATCAGTTTTCAGCCTGAAGAACTTAAGCTCCCAACTTTTCACATATACTGGCTACCCTTTCCACCCTGGGGGGGTTTTTCCACCAGTTAATTAATATATTTTGATTTTATTTTATCTTTATTTATCTTACCATTTTGTTAAGGGAATACTGATATTATCAAGTCAGTCATTTAGCACCTTTTCTCTTTTCTTTCTTTGCCTGTCAATGGATATTTGGTGGTCATATCCTTACTAATTCCATTGTTCATTTTGGCAGGTTGAAACAGTGATTAAGGACTTACTTGGTTGGCTCTTTGGCCATTTGGCTTCTCATCTTTGTACTTGCATCCTTCTTAGAGAAATTTTTTCTTCTATTTTATTTTCTTTATTCTTTGGAGTCTTCCAAGTGAGTTCCCTGATTGCTGAGTGCCAGGCCACTCTTGTTTTTCTGTCCAAGAGCCCCTGTGACATTATATTAATTAACTCATAATTTCTTTTCATTCTGTTCATTCTTTCTTTATAATTTCATTCACTCATTTCATTGAAATTATGACTCTTTAATGCTTATGAACCTTATGATATATTGTCACCTCTCAATTTTCTCTAATTCATTCTTCATTCTGAAAATTGAAATCTGACCCAATTTTATTTCTTTTGCTTTTCTTTTTTGAAATCTAATCTCAAATAATCATTTAAATTCATTCATAACTCAGACGTCATCTTAATTTTCATTTGATTTTCAAGTTTTTCATCAAGTTATTCAGACACATTCTTCACATCAAGATTCATATTTGATTCATTCTTCAAGAATTTTGATTTTTAAAGAAGAACTCACTTGATTTTTATTTTATTGATTGATTTGACATAAATTGATATTGACCTCAAGAAAATTGATTGACCTGAAGATTTCATTGATCTTGCTGATTTTTCACATCAAGATTTTTGACATAAATTGATTTTTCCTCAAGAATTCATTTGATTGATTGATTGATTTTGATTGATTTGACATTTTATTTATTGACTTCAAGTTTTCATTTGATATTTAATTGATTGATTTTGCTGAAGATTTCATTTGATTTATTGATTTTCCTCAAGATATTGGTTTTGAATTTTGACTTCAAGAATTATTTCAATTTCCTCAAGTTTTCATCTTCAAATCTTGATTCTTGTTCATTTTATTTCATTTTGTCCTGAAATCATGCCACTCCAACACTCACCTCCTGCAAGGCAGACAATATCTCAGGCCAGAACTCAAGCTGTTCTCACTCCAACTCCCAGGGCTCCTCTTGATGGCACCCTGCAGTTTCTCAACTGAGGGGCAAATTGGACAGAGGACCCATTTTGGAAGGAGCAGCACCATCCAGGAAGGAAGGAAGAGTTCCCAGAAGATCAAGCTCATTTTTAGGAGTAGTTGGCGGATTTCCAGGAACTTCAAGGACCATTTTCAAGGGTCCAGGTAAGATGGTGAAGAGGAGGAGGATAATTCTGTGGAAGAGGAAGAGTCTGATGGTACTGAAGGTGTCCCTGCTCCTGAGGAGGCATTCCAAGGTACTGGAGGGCCAACTCTAGCGCAGTCTAATCAGCCTGTCTCGCATCAGTCTGAACCATCTTTATTGGCCATTTTGCAGCAAATGACTCAGATTATGACCAATCTTCAAGAAGCTTCATCCTCTGAAGCATCAAGACCACCAGCCTTCAAGACTCCATCTATGAAGGCACCAGAATGCTTTGATGGACTCAGCCCTTCAAAGTTAGAATCTTTATTCAGTCTTGTCAACTGATTTTTCATAATGATCCGGCAAACTTCTCTCAAGACAGAAAGAAGGTCTTTTATGCCACTTCATTTCTCATTGGCAGGGCTGAAAAATGGATTGAGCCTTATCTTTCCAATCTCATCAATCAAGATCCAGATTACCTTCTCAATTCATGGAAATTATTTGAATCTCAACTCTTCACCTTATTTGGGGACCCAAATGAAGTCAGAAAATCTGAAGCAGAATTGGATTCTTTAAGAATGAAAGAAGGTGGGCATGTATCTTTATACATTGCTGATTTCAGAAGTCTTGTCTCAAGAATTGGAGATTGGGGTGAAAGGGCTCTTATCCATCATGTCAGGAAGGGATTGCCATCCAGGATTTTGGATCAATTGGCCTCCCATCCTTCAAGAATTGACTCTCTTCAAGACTTAATGGATATTACCCTGGAGCTTGATACCAGGTACCATGAGAGGCAAAATGAAAAGAGTCATCATCAAGAGAAGAAGCCAGAAGCCTCAAAGTCAAATTCTTCTCATGCCCAAAGTTCTTCAAGGTCAAGTCAAAAGAAGAAGAAGAATTTTCAGAAGAGGGACAAGCCCCATTCTTCTTTATTGAATAAAGATTTCAAGCTGATGAATTCTGGAAAAGAAAGAAGGATCAAAGAGGTTCTATGTACTGTGGTATGCCATACCATATCAGCTTAATAAAATTTTTTTGAGGGGAGTGAAAAGTAGAAGTACCCCTATGGGTAGCTTCTGTTGGAAACAAACACCACACGCATAGTCGTGACGTTGCATATGCAACGTCACCCTGACGTTTACATCTTCTTGTACACGCAGGGATCCTATGTCTGCAACAACAGTGACTCTTTGAAAACGTCAGTTGCCTCATGCACCACCACCAAAATGATCAAAGGTTCCCAAACCCTTTCTATTGTATCACCAACGTGGCTCTTCCCACTCATACCGCAGTACTTCCACCACCGTCATTAATTTCATTATGTGTGAAGTTCTATTCCTTACCTTTTGGAAAATTTTACTTAATACTTTCGGTGAGTCATTCAATTTCACATTTACAATTTTCTTTCAGAAAAACTAATTTGATCTTTTAGTTTCTCAGCCCTCTCCATCTTTTTCTATACTTTTACCACTGATCTCCTTTTCAAGCACTTGGATGGAGCTCTGCACATGCCGATCCTGTTCATTACTCACATGCACACAACCTCATGGCCCAGTACCTGGTCAACTCATTTCATCTCGCAACAAACGTAAACATGAAAAGAATGACTTAATCAATTCACAGAATACTTTGTCACTCTTGCCTCGCCAAATGATCTTGTATGCACCCAACCCCAGTCCAGATGATTTAACCTATGATGCTGCTACTGATAGCAATACCGAAACTGAAAATGAAGAGGCAGAATCAGGGGTTGATTCTGAGACAAGTCTTCCAGGTGAGCAAAAGAACAGTTTACATTCCTTTGAGAAAGTGTAATAACCCCTTTCTTTTTTTTTAAGTTCTTATCGGATTGTTCATTTGTTGGCTTAATCTTTTTTGTGCACTGAGCTGGCAAAACTGTCGGCTTGTATATAAATTTATTGAAGAAATCATATCGGCTTCTAAAATTGACAATATTTCAAGGCACCAACGAATGAAAGACTTACGTACTATGAAGAAATCCTTGCTGCTTCACCCTGAACTTGATGCATTTGTTTGCTGTCCTATGTGTTTCTCCATGTACACAGGGCTGGATGTGCCAATGAATTGCACATACAAGTCTCTTGGTGGCAATTCATGCAATGCGAATCTTTTCAAAGCAAGGACAAACTTCAGTGCAATTCGGGATAAAGGTATAGCACCACGTCAATCTTTTGAAATACAAATGAATGAATTAAGTGTGATCAACAATCCAATACGTATTTACTACACCCATGGAATTCGGAAATGGACTGAATGGCTTTTGAAAATTGAAAACATTGAAGACAAAATTGATGAATGGAATGAGAAGATTATTCATACGAGAGGTACAATGGACATTCAACAAGGCTTAGCATGGAAGTCACTTACCTGGTCACCCTTGAATGCAAATGATGTCAAGCCTTTGCAGCTTGTCTTTTCGATTTTTCTTGACTGGTTCAATCCTTGGGGGAACAAGATCTCGGGCAAGCAACAGAGCTTGGGTTTGATTCTTCTCAATTGCTTGAATTTACCCCCCCAATTGCATAACAAACCTGCATTCTCTTTACTGTATGCTATTATACCAGGTCCAAATGCACCCAACATCATTATGATTTCAAATTGTCTGAAGTTGCTGGTAGATGAGCTGTTGGTATTGCAAGATGGTTTTGAAGCATTTACAGCACAAAACCCATGCGGGCGAAAGATATACATACAGGTTCTTCCAATTCGTGGTGATCTTTCAGCGGTTCATAAGGTGGTCGGATTTGGGTCACCAGCAGCCTCACAGTTTTGCGGATGGTGCCAAGCGAATCTGAAGGAATTGACTTTGATGAATATTGGATTGAAAAGGACTGGACTTGATGTGTTGGATGCTGCAAAATCCTGGTTGGTTTCGAAGACCTTGAAGGAGCAAGAAGAGATCCGAAGAAGAACAGGGGTAAGATGGTCAGAGCTAAATAGGCTGCCATATCGAATACCCAACATGCATGTGGCCCTGGGTGTGATGCACAACTGGCTAGAAGGAGTTCTAGCGGAACATTTTCGATATCGGTGGGGCTTCCAGGACGAAGGTCAAGAGAAGAAGAGGGCAATTAGAGAAGCAAATAGGCCAAGGAAAAGGTTGTGCACTAATTTAAGCAAGGCACAATCTGATGAAGAGGTCTGCATTGATGAAAACGAAAGCGATAACAATTCAAGATCTGATTTATGAATTGGTGAAGGTGTTGGGGGAGGGTTCATGACAACAAGGGAGATCAAACTCTTCCAGGAGTTAATGGACATGGTAGTTACTCCTAGTGGACCATCCCGATTGCCTAGGAATTTAGGATGTGCAAATCATGGCCAACTCAAAGCATCCCAGTGGCTGACCCTATTTACACTAACAATTCCTCTTGTGATTCCTGAGATCTATATAGAGTCAAAGGCGCCAATTGATGTAAATTCAATTAGGGGGAAGTTTCTACAAAACATTGGGGATCTTGTGCAATGCACAAGAATTGTGGCAAGCAAAGTGGTGCGTGATGGAGATGCAGGGAGGTTTTTTTATGCATACAACCGATATTTGGCTTCCTCCAAAGAAATATTCAACAACCCGCGTGTGAAGCCTAACCATCACTATGCACTTCACATCCCTGAGCAGCTTAAACTATGGGGCCCCCTATTTGGAGTGTCTGAATTCGCTGGGGAAAGAATGATTGGGATCCTGCAAAAGGTGCCTTCAAATCAAAAGATATGTAAGCCAAATTGTTTTCTAGTCATAATCAAGGGTATTTGGAATGGTATGGTTAATGGATTGCTTGATTTTTAAGTGGAGATCCATGGTACAATGTTGAGAAGAGGCATAGAGGCCCAAAGGCTCCTAGGTGCGCATAAGAAGGTTTTGGAACTAATTGAAGAGAAAGACGAGCCAACAAATGAGAGGGGAAACTTGATTAAGGTGGGGGAAGAAGTATATGGTGCCATGGTCGAGATGATCGAAAGGCAAGGAAGAGGAGTTCGAAGATTTCAAGATTTCCCTCACCCTCAAGGTAGTTGGATCTTGAGCCAATTTGCCAAGGCAGTACAATCAGTCGCCTTTGGAGATGAGATGTCCAAGGTTTGTCCTCTACCACCCAATAACGTGGTTGTATACAAGGACCAGGGTGCATACCACTATGGCCTTGTCAAAGGCTTATACATTTTCCACGGAAAGAAAAATGAACCCCTCACAGGAGTTTACTTATCAAAAATAACCCCTCAATACACACGGCTGAAATACCCACCTGGTCACATTGGGTATTATTTAAGCCTTTTAGGTGTATTTGTTGGCAAATTTGATGAGTCCAAATTTTTAATGATTCAACCATGTGATATTGTTTCGCTTGCAGCTTACCGCCTTTTGGACAATGATGTATTCCGTGTCTCATCTAATGGCATAATTTGCTGCCCTTCTAACTGCCATTTACCTTGCTTGTAGTTAGATTTTCCTTTATCCTTTCCTTCTTATGCTACAGTTGTTTTTTGAAAAAAATTGATTCTTTTTCTGCTCTTTTAAAAGTGCTATTAATTTTCCATACCTAACCATAATATTAGTAGATACAAGATCAATCAATTAGCCAAATTGAATAAAGCGTACAATAATGGCAAGAGGGCTAAAATTAGATAAAACGAACAATTTTATCTAGTCTGTGTTGGCACAAAGAACCATATGATATTAAATCGATGCAAGCAAACACATTAATAGGATACCTACAATGCTCACAATGATAACTCCTTTGCAATAGTGACAAGGAATATTTTGATCTGAGGCTAATTACAAAGCTTGAAACAATGGGAAATGCACATAAAATACTTGAAATTGAAATCTTCATCAACTCAAATATCCTCCTCAACACCCTCCATACCTTCATCATTATTCTCGATTTCCTCGTCACCCTCTCCCCCACTACCCCCATCTTCAGGAACTACCTCATCTTCATCTTCATAGCTATATTCTCCTGGCTCCAATAACCCATCGTCCTCATCCTCTTCATTCTCACTGGTTTCTTCCAAATCAATGCTTCCATCTTGGATGTCATCACTATCCCTATCATCATCAGAGTCCTCCTCGCTTTCTGGTAGATCATATTCCCCAATGACTGTTTAACGATATTTTTTGTTGAAGCATTTATCCGAGATCTTCTCATCGGGGTGTCTTTTTCCTTGTAATGAGTCTTCTGGTTTTGGGAGAAATGCCACGTTTCCTGAGTCAGCAATGGTTTGTTTTTCCAGTGTACTTAGTGTGTTGAACCATTTGGGATTGTAAAAGTCTATCGGAAGACCTTTGGGTGGTGTGATATTGGTTGATTTAATTGCAATCTTTGGGTGCACACGTGTTCGCATGTGAGTTGTTATTTTCATATTCCTGTTATATTCAACCATAGCCTGATCAAGTTTTCGGAAGAATATATTGGCCTTCTTGGAGCGGTAATGTAGTCTCTTTATCACATACACCTCCTTCTTCTCATGAACCTCATCATCACTATGTGCTCCAATCTCTTCAATAACCTTACGATACCTCTTAGGAAGCTTATGAATAATTGCAAAATTGAGCTTAGCATCACGAAGCTAGAATGTTTGCTTCAGAAATTAGCTTCTAAGAAATACACAACAAACTGACTTACTCGAGAGCGATTTTTATTTGATGCACCCTTGACCATTGCAGCTTTGTGACTCCCTTTCAATTTTATTTCTTTGTCATAACGTAGCTTGATGAAGTAGTGAACAAAGTGATCGTATGACTTTTGCAGAAGACTTGTTTGAATTATGTATGATAAGTTTACATTATGGTTGTCAAAGGCTCCTGCAGCTGCAATTTGTTGAAAAGTTGTTATTGCCAAGATGCGACAAGCCACATTGTAAAGCTCATCACTCTTCTGCGAAAGGTTGGGAGACCAGTTTGTGAATCCTAAGCGAACCAGGGCACCTTGAATATATGATTCATAGGCTGCACCTAGCTTTGATACCCCACGTGCCATTTTGACTGGTTGAAGTTGTTTAGCTGCAAAAGCTTGAACATCTTCCTTGGTCTCAAGCATCAATGCATTGGTACAGTTCTGAAGGGCAGAGTCAATGTCGGAAGAGCTAGAAAATTTTCGGTAAAATTGAACAAGCATTTCCTGAGATGGAGCTTTTGGAACTGCATCTTGCTTCTGTATATTCCAGAGAATTTTTATGTACTGATAGAAGGCATCCTGATGAAATGTATGTTAGATTTAGAGAAATAAAATTCAAGTGCTAAAGAGTATTTGTACATACCCTTAGACCTATGAAGTCAGGTGGAAAGTCTGATGTCTGCATCTGAAGTGGATTACGCTTTGGTGTTGGTTTGGGTGATGAAATAGTCCTACTAGATCCTGTTTTTGAGAAAATTTTGGCTGAATTAATGGTAGCTGGTGGCTCGGATTGAGAGCGATTGTAAATGTTTGGGCTGCATTGTTTTTTTGGGGGTGTTCCAAGCAGTTTCGATTTTCCTTTTTTTGTAGAGTTACCCTTCGTTTTAATATTATCAACATCATTTTTAAGTGTATTTATTGTCGTTGAAATAGATTCCTGGGCTTTGACAATAGACATCAGCATGTTTTGAATGTCAAAACTGCCAGGAGTGAGTGAGTTTTGAAAGGTCCCAGTGTTTTCGTTGTTCATAATTAATGATTTAATTGATTGATAGAAAAGTGAGCTAAAAAAAAAGTTTTAAAAAATCAACAAATGTATCTTTAAACAAGGAACAGAGCTTATATAAAAGGATTGAAAATCAGAAAAGGCGATGGATGAGACATGGACAATACTAGTAAATCCATATTTATGTTAAAAATGAGGAGTTACATTGACAATAAGAATGGAGAGGGCTGGGTGAAACATGTTGGCTTTGGTGATGGTTGCTGAGTTGGGGAGTAATGACGGTGGTGGAAGTACTGCGGTATGAGTGGGAAGAGCCACGTTGGTGATACAATCAAAAGGGTTTGGGAACCTTTGATCATTTTGGTGGTGGTGCGTGAGGCAACTGACGTTTTCAAAGAGTCACTGTCGTTGCAGACATAGGATCCCTGCGTGTACAAGAAGATGTAAACGTCAGGGTGACGTTGCATATGCAACGTCACGACTATGCGTGTGGTGAAAAGAAAAGGATATTTGTCCCAGTTGGTAAGGTGATGCCTTGTGTCAAGGAAGATGGCTATGTCATTGGTTCAAGCCACATTGAAGACATAAAGAAAAAAAATTATTTAAAAAAAAATAAAAAATAAAAATAAAAAAAATAAAAAAATAAAAAATGTCAAAATTTTTGAAAATCCTTTTAAAGTTTGGAAAATACTTGAAACCTAACCCTAAAATAAAATTAGGTTTCAACCCACAAATTGGCCTCAAAAATCAAAAATTCTAAATTCAAGACAGCAGAAGGAGGATATATAAACAGATTACATAAGCAGGAAGGAGTTAAGAAAGTATTAGTAATTAGATTACTTGATTAATAATACTTAGGGAGCTAAGGGATACAGGTACCATGGAGGATTAGTCAGCAAGTCTAAGGATTAGTAATCAAGTTTAAATAAGCACCAGCAAAAATACCTCAAATTAGTAAGCAACCCAACAAATGACATCATCAACCAAACAAATGTTGCAATGATTTACATAAATGACATCATTTAGGTGGGACCACCAGAAAAGAATTTTCCCAGCCAAAAGAAACTGAAAAATTCCAAGTCCCTCTTTTTGAACACCTCCCATGGAGAGCCCAAAAATTATAAATAGAGGGCCTCTCTCCCCAAAATTTTCCTCTTTCCCTCATGTCTTTTATCCCCCCAAAAGTGGAAAGTGGATTTAAATTCATCCCTGACTATCAGGTTAACTAGTCTACAAATATATAATTCTATTATATAAAGGATAAAAAGGCCTTATATAATAGTCTTATAATAAAAAAAAAGTCTTAAAATAAAGAATCAGTCTTATAAAAAAAAGTCTTATAAAAAGAAAAGAAAACCTCATAACAGAATTTTATTATATAAAGGATAAAAAGGCCTTATATAATAGTCTATTGAACTTAAAATAAATAAAACCATATTATAAAGAAATTTCACCTTATCATAAGCAATCAAGGCTTTGAATAAAGGAAAGAAGGGGCATTTAGTTATTTTATTAAGAAATTATTATTATTTCATTTCAAAAAATCATATTTTGTTCACTACAAGGACATTTTATTAATTATAAAGGGAAAAAAAACCTATTATAAGAATACAATAGTGTTATTCTTATTAAAAAAGAAAGAATTATCATCAAATTAAATTATCAAAGAGTGGCTATTAATTAGTCTGGTCATATCAGAATTTCATTATATAAATACATAATAAATCATTAACCATAAAAAAAGTGTTTGATTGTTTGTTCAGTATTATTATTAGTCTAGTGTCTCCTTATTATATTGAGTTATTGTTGTAGTAGTATTTTGTGTGATTTGTGCTAGTCTTATTTCTTTTGGTTAATTAAATAGTGGTATATTTAAAAGGTTAAATAAATATTTTGAGAACAAGCAAAGTCTGATTTAGTCTGTTGAATACACTTTTCTGAATTAGCCACCATCAATAAATAAATTGATTGTGAACTCAAGTTAAGATAATTCAGCATTTTTCAGGAAGGGCAGTCTAGATTATTCTAGCACACAAGCAGAGAAAGGGTTACAAGCTTGAACAGAAATTCAAAGCTGTTTTCTTGTAATTTCCCCTTCCAGGTACTGCCTCATTTTATCCCACACAAGAGGAGTTCCCACATCTGGTGTCCCAACAGTGGCCGTCAGATAGGAATATCATCAGATTCTATTCAGCTTGATATCAATCTATATATATATTTATTAAACCTGGAATCATATAATCACCTAAATAAACCATTGTCATCATCATCAAAATCTCATTCATCATCATCATCTGAATCTTATCATTACAAATTACTACTAAAATCAAAATCACCAGGACAGACATCACAAGAAAGCTTGAGTAATTTAATATCAACACCAAATACAAGAAGAAAAGAAGAAGATAGGTTAAAGAAATTCTTCTTTAACCTAATCAAAGAGTATAAAGAAAGAAAACAGGCAGAAGCAAAATTTGAAGGCAAAACATACAAAGTAGAAAAAATGGATCAACAGTCAACATCAAAATTACCTCCATTACCTGAAGATACTGTGGAAGGTCAGTATGAAGAAGAAGATGGAGAAGAGGATCAAACTGTGAAAATACAGAGCTTTATGAAGCAAATGCAAGATTTTTTGTTAAGTCAAACCAGTAAAAAAGGAAAAAGAAGGCAATCAATACCAAATACACCAGGGAATAGCCCTAGTTAATCAACATTACCAAGGCATATAAGACCAGAAGATTCACCAATATCACCAACACCTGGACCAAGAGCAACCTCTACTCCAGAAACAAATCCAAGAGTTAACAATATTCCAAGAAGAGCTTTTGTCTCTACACCTAATAGCCCAAGTCCATTACAGCAGCAAGTGTTAAAGCAGGAAAGACCTGTAGTTAAAATTAAAGCAAAAGATTATAATCTCAATTTTAATGGAGAGGAATTAGAGAAGTTTATTAAGAAGGTTGAAATAATTGCTCAAATTGAAGGAGAAACAGATGAAGATTTAGCAATGCAAATGGCATTTTGGACAACTGATCCAAGAATTAGTGATGCCATAGAAGCTATGCCAGGATATGAAGAAGGTAATTGGACACAATTGAAGAAAGATCTTATAACCAAATGGGGGAGAGTTGAACCAGAAAGAAGATATAGAAAAGATTCCCTTATTCAGCTTTTCAATGATACACAAGATGAAGGAGGAATTAGTACCTTATCAGAATATAAAACGTTTATTGCAGAATATGAAACCATCATTACTTACCTTTTAAGATACAAGTATATTCCCCAAGAGAATATGTTCCATGAAGATGTATTTGATTGTCTCTCTGCAGATATCAAAGGTGCTATCAGCAAGGAAATGATTAAAGATAATGTTATGGTTAGAGCAGAAGATGGAGGATATCTCATACCACCTATGAGAATATTAAAGAAGTATATTGAACAAGAATTGGAAGCAAGAATATTAGTCACCAAAAGACTATCATCCCCAAGAATTAAAACAGTAAAAAATGAATCAATCACCAAGGAAAATAATGTTAAATTTAAGGAAGAATTATTTCCAGGAATGCAGGAAGCTTTGAAGAAGATGAAGGAACTTACCAAAACTCTCAAGGAACAGCAAGTAGTGGTTAATAAAGAAGTACCTAGAGAAAAGGAAGTTTCCAAACAGTTTATGGAGCAACTGGATGAATTAAGTAAAATTGCTAAACCACAAAAGATAGCTTATGCTAACCCTCAAGCTGAAAATTCAGGATTTAGACCAAAAGAAAATTTACCACCAGCATCATCAAGATATGTGCCATATGCACCAGCTCAAAATGCACCAAAACCATTTGTTAGATGTTATTACTGTTCAGAAGAAGGACACTCCACAGGAAGATGTAATGAGCTTATTGAAGACCAAAACAAGAAATGGGTAATAAGACAAGGGTTCAATTACTTATATCCTAATTGGGCAAGAATTCCAACTGATGGGAAATTATCACCAAAGCAATTGGTAAGGGAATTTCAGAAGGAACAAGAAGAATTGAAGAAGAAATTGGAAGAAAAATCAAAAGAAGAGGAACAAAAGAAGAAAGAAAAGTCAACTGTATTCATTACCATGGACAATTGGGAAGATTGGCAACCACCATCAATATCAACAGGAAGAGAACCCCTAGGATATGCCTATGGGTTAAGGAATACAAAGCAAAGAAGAGAAAATGAAGACAGAGCTAAGGCTCAATCACAGCCATTACCTGAAAGAGGAGTAACTCAACCTCAAGAAATACTCAAGAAAAATACTAGTATCCCAGGTGGATTTATTGATAATGATGATCAGGAAGAAGAAAAAGTAATTATACCTACAAGATATAAATCACCAAGGCTTTCCAAGATTAATAAGGAGGAAGAAGGAGCCATACATAAGAATAAAACACCACAAAAGCAACCTATGGATGAAGTTAAAACCATAATTAAAGCACCCAAAGAAGGTAGAGCAGTTATCAAGCCAAAGATAGAGGATAAAGAAGAAGTACCAATAGTTGAAAAAGTCATTAACAAAGTCTTGGATCAGAAAATAAATCTTACTTTAGAGGAAATATTCACCATATCACCAAGGTTCATGAATGAATTAAAATTCCTTTCTGATAGAGAAAAGAAATATTTAATGTCTCTTAAGTCAATCAATAATGAAGAAAGAGTGGAAGATCAAGAAGGCAATCAGCAAGATATAATAATTGAAGAAAGAATGCATTATGCATGTCCACTTGGAATGATTGAAGTTTCCATTGGACTGGAAGGTCATAAAGTAAAAGCATTAGTAGATACTGGAGCAGAATTGAGTATAATACCAGAAGTTGAATCCATAAAAGCAGGAATACCAATGAGAGCACTGAACATGAGGTTGAAAGGAATTGGAGGACATAGTACAGCAATTGTTGGGTTATCCGAGAATACCTTACTTATTTTACCATCTGGTGATGAAAGGAAAATTCATTTCTTTGTAGCCAGAGGGGCAGTTCATACTGTTATTGGGAGACCATTTTTGGCTGACAATGGTATTAGACTTGAACACTCACAGACTCAGGGTGAAATTTTAAGTTTCAGAGAATTGGATGGAAGAAGATTATGCATACCTATATGCTCACCAGAAAGCAAAGGATGGCATGCACAACCACCAAAGGGAATGGAGTTGTGTAATATGGCAAAAGTGGATAAAATGGAAGTACCAGATAGTGATGAAGAATCAAGGTTTGAAGAAATGAACTCAGAAGAAGTGCAAGAAATGGCAGAAGAACAGGAAATTTCTGGTCTATATGAAGAAAATAGTTCGGAAGTTCAAGAGAAGCAGAAGAAGAAAGAGGATAAATTTGGAAACATACCCAATATGGAAGAATATCCTAGCACAAATAAGATGCTAAAACAGAAAAAGGACTCCAAGTCTAAAGGTTTATTCAAGAATATCTCCAAGAAGTATGGTACCATTTGGGAAAAGAAACAAAAAGATACCATTTCAAAAGAAGATCCCCCCAGTGTCCCAAAAATGAAGAAGTCACAAAGAATTAAGGTATTTATTTCCAAAATTGTCAGTAAGATAAAAAGGAATCAACAAGATTCAGTTAAAAGGGATTTTCAATCCTCAGGGAAAGTACCAACCTCAGAAGAAGAATTAAGCAAGGAAGAAGAGATAAATAACCAAATTAAAGGTCAAGTCAACAGTATTACACCTGAAAAAGAAGCAAGGGAGAAGGAACCAGAAATAAAAATGTCAGAAGGATTACCAAGTGAAACTCAATCTGAAGTCAACACAAATAATGACCATATGGGATTGAATAATATGGATTTATCAGAAGAAATTATTGAAGAAGAAATCAAGAGAAAGAAGAAAAGAGATGCCAAGAATTTTAAGCTCAATGTATATGACTTGGGAGGGAAAGAGCCCAGTGAAGAGGAGCTAACTGAGAACATAAAGGCAGAAAATCATCATGTTGGAATTGATCATAGCTTTAGAAACTTTTCAACCACTTATATAAGGCTGGGCTATGAGACAATACCAATTATGGCAATTTTGGATGAAACTTCACCTTTAAATATTATACCCATAAAAATGGCAACAGAAATGGGTATAGGACTCAAGAATACTCAGATGCATATATTGAAGAATCATATTTTAAGGAATAAAACAGCTGGAAAGGTTTTGGTAACACTCACAGCTGGAGAAACTACTTATTTAAAATTTTCAGCAACAAGAATTGATTATGTTGTTTTGGGTCAACAATTTTGTGACTACTTCAATATAGTAAGAAGATTGAGGAATTACCCTCAAGAAGAAGGGAAGAATATGGAATTAAAAGCATCAAGATCAGGAATTGAAGAATACAAGGGTCATAACTTGAAAGAGGAAGACAAGGGACATGGAAATTTGGATTTGGAAGAATATGATAGGTTATTAAAAAGACAGTATGATATGGGATACTACTATGATCAACAAAGAGAAGAGGAAAGTGCTGCAAGAGCAAAATTGGACTATGTCAGTGGCAGCATTAATGAATTTAATGGCATAAATGAACCAATGAAAAGAAAAGACTCAAAATGGACAGAAAGTAAAAGTAATAAAGATGAAGAAGCTACAGAAGGCTATCAAGCATTCAATTTGGCCTTATCAGACTATGATGAAGAAGAAAATATGGAAATTAATGATTATTCTTTGTTCAATCAGCAAATACCTGAAAAAGAAGTTAACTGGGAAGAATTAATTTTTGGAAGAAATTTGGAAGATAAAGAAAAAGGTGTTACTAGAGCTTCAAGTCCAGCTCTGAAGGAAAATTTATATGAAGAAAGTGACATAGAATTTCCCCTTGTTAATAATAAACAAATGAATGACAATAATATTTCATATGAGGAAATATTAAGGCAAATAACAGAATTTTTGAAAGAAACCACCAATCAGGAACAGGATAAAATTCCCCAAATACCTCAAGTCACAGAATTTCCCATATGCAGAAATAAAAAGAAGCTAAACCAGAGGAAATTCAAGCATAAAAAACAAAATAAAAATTCAAAATTGATAAAAAATATTAAAATGAACATTCAGTTCAGTTTTGAAATGAACCATAAAAAACATAAAAGGATGTCTTTAAATAAAAGAATTTTGAGGGAAGAAATATTTTCCTTTATAAATAATTTCTTCTTTCCTGATAAAACAATGATAAAAAATAACATTAAAAAACAGAATAAAGGAAGATTTGAGGGTCAAAGGAAGGGTAAATCCTTCCAGGAGGCCTAAAATTCTCCTTTAATCATAAAACTCTCCATTTATTTGTATTATTAATTTTCTTTGAAAAAAAAAAAATAAATAAATAAAAATAAATAAATAAAAAATAAAAAATAAAAAATAATAATAGTAAAAAAAAAAAAAAAATAATAATAATAAAATAAAGAAAATAATAATAATAAAAAATTAAATATATATATTTGTATTAATATGGGATTGGGAAATTCAGGCTCTTTTCCCTTATACAAGCATTTTATTGAATGTATTTTGTTTTATATATATATATTTATTTATTTTTTTTGTTCTGTTTTATTCATGATCTTAGAAAATAATTTATAAAATTAATTCAATATATAAATATATATATATATATAAGTAATATAAAAGAGTATATATACACAAATAATATATAATAAACTATTTATGATGATTCTTTTATCTTGTTTTTTTTAAATTTAATGAAAGTATTATTATTATTTTATTTATCTTTTTTTTCACTTTATTTTTTTTCTTTTTTTTCTTTTTTAACTAAATAAAAAAAATATATAATATAAACTAAAAATCAATTATTTTTTAGTTTATAGTAAAAAAAAAAAAAAAAATTATTAATAAGTAAATAAATAAATATATATATATATACTTAAAATAGAAGTTTAATGTCCTAAGTAAGACATTAAACTGCTTCAACTTAAAGTTAAACTTAAATTTAAAACTTAAGACTTATTTTTATCAAAATTTACTTAAATCTTATTAACAATGGTATCTACAGCCTAAAGGCTGTTTTCTTAAAAGGCAGGGCAGTTTATGGATCCGGGCAAAACAGTACACCTATAAATTCCAGCAGCAGTACCAAGACAGTCAATAAATAAATAAATAAGAATAATAATAATAATAAGACAAAATAATAATAATCATAACTCAAAAAGACCTTAGCAGAACTGAGGCAATAAGATCAAACAAACTAACAGACTTTAAACAATTATTTCAGTGTTTACTAACCTACTTTACATGCATTTTTTTATTTATTTTGTTTTTCTTTTGTATTTATTTATTATATACTTTTTTTTTTTTTTTTGATGAGTCGTTTATTTTTTTTAGTTATAAATAATAATAAAAAATAAAAGAAACGAAAATAAAATAGATAAACAGGTTCAAGGTTTGGTAATAAGCCTAAGACCCGCCGGCCTGGTAAATTTCTTCGTACGGTCCGTTTGTAGGGTAGTAGGTAGGTTCGGACGGCGGCTGTTGTTCAGAAATGAGGATCGAAATCCTTTGTAAAAAAAAAACATAATTATAATTAATAAATTCATAAAAAAAAAAAAAAAAAAAAACTTACTCCTCTAAATGAGTATACCAAAGCACGATGGATCGAACGGAAGCCATGATGATGTCGTGAGCATCGCGAAAAGTATCGTAAGCGGGAGGCGTTGTACCAAAGAAAAGGTGCATATTAGCACCAAGATGATTCATTTCAGCGTCGAAAAGATAGAAATAATAACCAAAATCAATCTTCAACTCGGCAAGCGTAGGTATCAAAGTTGGTGTTGGAATGTTGGATTGGATCCAAGAGGGCGTAGCAGGAGATGCGGCTGGTATTGCAGGCGAACCCAAAGGAGGAGAGGAGTTCTCGGAATTGGAAAACATATTCAAGAATGGTGAAATCGCAGCTACAGGATTGGAATCGAGGTTTGGATTGATAGGGAAGTTTGGAACAGTCGTAGCAGCAGAGGACGAATTGTTGATGGAATTTGTACTAATAATTGTTGGGCTATTCGGTGGAGGATTTTGGGGAGTAGGAGTAGGTAACGGATTATAGAATGAAGGATGAAGAAAATTATTTGATACGGTGTATAAGCTAAAAAAAGGGCTGCTTGGAAGCGGTAAACTAAAACTATATCTAACGTTATTAAAATGGATAACTACGTTTTGCTCACCAGACAAGTTGGGACAAACCTCAAGAGAAAACGACATAGTTATTTTATTTTTATTTTTATTTTTTTTTGCTACGATGGGATGAATAAACCGGGAAACAAGCGCAAGATAATGGCGAATATTTATAAAAAAAAAAACGTTGGTCAGTATGAAGTAAAAGAATTAGATCAGCAAAGAGTGGGTAAGAAGGAAAACTTACCTAAAAGCCGGCTAATGCCTCCTAATGCACCGGATATGTAAAACAAATAATAATAATAAAAAAGAAAACGTTAGTAAGGAACAAACAGAAAAGGGTAGATTAATAAATAAAAAAAAAGACTTACGTAGAGCAAGTGATGAATACGATATGAGATCGGCCAGTTTTTTCCTGCTGATCGACAACAGTAAATAAAAATAATAAAAAATAAAAAATTAAGATAACAAACAAATAAAATAGAAAGAGAAAAGAGAGACTTACGAATAATTACGACAATACAGTATGACATCAGCCAGTTTTTCTTGCCGATCAACAACAGTAAAAAAAATGATAATAAAATAAATAATAATTAATAAACAAAACATAAATAAATAAATAAAAGACAGAGATGCGAAGAAACCCACGATAATGATCGGAATAAGAGAAACACGACGCCACAAACAAATGAAGGAAGCAAATAGAAGTCGTCAAGGTGGAAGTTGATCAATAACGTAAAAAAAAAAACAAGAAGAAAAAAAAATAAAATAAAAATAAATAAATAAGTAAAGAGTGGGTTTTGGACAGGTGCGGGTCCAAACACCATTGACAAGTAATACAATGACGAAGGCCACGCAGCCGCGCGACCTGTTACAGGGTTTTTTTACATGTGCTACGTTGCATATGTAAATGAATAATAATTTTATTATTTTTTTTAATATTTTAGTTATTTTGGTACATAAGATTACCATAAAAAAAGAATTAATATAATAATTATAATTAAAAAAAAATATAAAAAAAAATAAAAAAATAAAAAAATAAAAAAATAAAAAAATTAAAAAAAATTAAAATAAACAAAATTTAAATTCTACAAATATATATTGAAGTTTAAAATTAAATATAAAATTATATATATAAAGATTAACTTAATATATATATAATTGAGTATTGATTTTATTGTATTTAATTTAATTTTTTAATATTTCATTTATTTTAATATAAATAAAATAAAATAAATAAATAAATATATGATCCAGTTTATTTATTTTCAGTCATAAAGAAATAAAATAAAATAATGTTTGAAAAAAAAATATAAATTTGAATTTATTTTTTTCAATTCTTTATTGAGAACAGCAAAGTATACATATGAAAGTATGAATAAAGTATAAATAAAATATATATATTATTAAGATTTATATATATTTAATTTATAATTTATTTAATTTTCAATAGCTTCATCAAATAATATAAAGATATGTTAAAGCTACATCAGGTGTAGCATTCACATATAAAATTAATCAATAAAAGTTATACAAATACATAAATAAAATGATAAGTCCTTAGTAAGACTTTAAAAGGCTAAATTTATATTAATTTATATTAAATTCAACATTTAATTAGTATTCTCTACTTGTTTATCATTCATTAAAAAAAATGGAGAGGGGAATATTCCCCTCAATCTTATCAATTCATAGTTATTATATAAGAGGTAATAATCAATACTATAGTCAGAATTGTTTTTGTGTTATTATTATCTCATTTTGTTATTTAAGAATAGGAAGGACTTATTAGTTCATGGTAGTGTGATAAAAACAAAAAAAAGAAAGAGTTATAAAAGAATAAAAAAATGGAGAGGGGTTGGACCCTCACCCATATAATCCATATTTAATGGAAATGGTTGTATTTCAGTTTCATTGCATATTCTTTACATATGAAATGTAAATATACACAATTGATTTAGTTTTTTTTTTATCTTATCTGGTTTGGGAAGTTGGTTTGTGTATTGGGTTATTTCTCCTTTTATCAGTGAAGTCTTAGTGCATTTTTAATAATCATAAGGTCCTGGACAAGACCTTAAACTGTCTAAATCATTTTTTTTATATATACTTTATCAAAGGTCCTAGACAAGACCTTAAACTGTCCAAACCATCTTATATTTATTTATTTTTTATCAAGAAACTTTAATAATTCAATCCAAGGTCCTTAGTATGACCTTAAACTGCCTCATAAAGATATTTGATTTCAATTACAGTCTCAGGGCAAAAACAGAGGTCCTAGACAAGACCTTAAATTGTACCAAATTATTTTTTATTTATTACTTTATGGGAAATTATGGTGGAAATAGTCAATAAGAAGGGATTTATCAAATGGAGAGGGAAATTTCCCTCAAGAAGTAATCATGGTATTGAAACAGAAAGATCTTATAAAAAAAAAAGGGGTGCATTTATCTAATTTTACATTATATAAAGCAAGAGGAATAAAAAAATCAGACATTAAATCAGGTATAAAAGCAGGGAGATTCAAAATAAATATAAAGAACCATCAACAGACAATCTCAGCATAATTAAGCTGTGAACATAAAATATGGCATACTTGCCATAATCAATCAAGATCAACATAAACATTTGGAAGAGGAAACAGGGAAAATTTAATTAAGCTTCAGTTGGATAATGAATGCTTGGGACAGCATTAAATGGAGAGGGGGATGTGGTATGCCATACCATATCAGCTTAATAGAAATTTTTTGAGGGGAGTGAAAAGTAGAAGTACCCCTATGAGTAGCTTCTGTTGGAAACAAAAGAAAAGGATATTTGTCCCAGTTGGTAAGGTGATGCCTTGTGTCAAGGAAGATGGCTATGTCATTGGTTCAAGCCACATTGAAGACATAAAGAAAAAAAATTATTTAAAAAAAATAAAAATAAAAAATGTCAAAATTTTGGGAAATCCTTTTAAAGTTTGGAAAATACTTGAAACCTAACCCTAAAATAAAATTAGGTTTCAACCCACAAATTGGCCTCAAAAATCAAAAATTCTAAATTCAAGACAGCAGAAGGAGGATACATAAACAGATTACATAAGCAGGAAGGAGTTAAGAAAGTATTAGTAATTAGATTACTTGATTAATAATACTTAGGGAGCTAAGGGATACAGGTACCATGGAGGATTAGTCAGCAAGTCTAAGGATTAGTAATCAAGTTTAAATAAGCACCAGCAAAAATACCTCAAATTAGTAAGCAACCCAACAAATGACATCATCAACCAAACAAATGTTGCAATGATTTACATAAATGACATCATTTAGGTGGGACCACTTTTTGAACACCTCCCATGGAGAGCCCAAAAATTATAAATAGAGGGCCTCTCTCCCCAAGAATTTCCTCTTTCCCTCATGTCTTTTATCCCCCCAAAAGTGGAAAGTGGATTTAAATTCATCCCTGACTATCAGGTTAACTAGTCTACAAATATATAATTCTATTATATAAAGGATAAAAAGGCCTTATATAATAGTCTTATAATAAAAAAAAGTCTTAAAATAAAGAATCAGTCTTATAAAAAGAAAAGAAAACCTCATAACAGAATTTTATTATATAAAGGATAAAAAGGCCTTATATAATAGTCTATTGAACTGAAAATAAATAAAACCGTATTATAAAGAAATTTCACCTTATCATAAGCAATCAAGGCTTTGAATAAAGGAAAGAAGGGGCATTTAGTTATTTTATTAAGAAATTATTATTATTTCATTTCAAAAAATCATATTTTGTTCACTACAAGGACATTTTATTAATTATAAAGGGAAAAAAAAAACCTATTATAAGAATACAATAGTGTTATTCTTATTAAAAAAGAAAGAATTATCATCAAATTAAATTATCAAAGAGTGGCTATTAATTAGTCTGGTCATATCAGAATTTCATTATATAAATACATAATAAATCATTAACCATAAAAAAAGTGTTTGATTGTTTGTTCAGTATTATTATTAGTCTAGTGTCTCCATATTATATTGAGTTATTGTTGTAGTAGTATTTTGTGTGATTTGTGCTAGTCTTATTTCTTTTGGTTAATTAAATAGTGGTATATTTAAAAGGTTAAATAAATATTTTGAGAACAAGCAAAGTCTGATTGAGTCTGTTGAATACACTTTTCTGAATTAGCCACCATCAATAAATAAATTGATTGTGAACTCAAGTTAAGATAATTCAGAATTTTTCAGGAAGGGCAGTCTAGATTATTCTAGCACACAAGCAGAGCAAGGGTTACAAGCTTGAACAGCAATTCAAAACTGTTTTCTTGTAATTTCCCCTTCCAGGTACTGCCTCATTTTATCCCACACAAGAGGAGTTCCCACAGTACCTATTGTGCTGGGAAAAATAGTCTTGACTCCTGTTTCAAAAGGCCTCAAAACAAGCTGACCCAACTGTCAGGCAAATTTCCCAGACAGGGAAAAGCCTGAGTGAAGATCACATTGTGCTCAATGGTCTTCACTGTTTTCCATCCAGAGTACAATTGTGAATTCTGAATACTGGTGTCAAAAATTCTCTTAAATTTTTTGTTTTTTATTCTCTCTCTGATATGTTTTACAGTATTCTCATTGATTCTGGTGCTACCAACTCATTCATTGCAAAGAAGTTTGTTCACAAGTATTCTTTGACCATGTCAGAACTCCCAGAGAAGATTCCCCTTGTTATTATTGACTCCTCAGAGTCTCCTTCTCTATTTGTGACTCACCATACTAAATATATGGTTGAGCTCCCTTCTTTCCCAAGCTTTGAATGGTACTTTTGAGTCATTGATACTCCCAAGGGAGAAGACCTCATATTGGGCTTTGAATTTCTCAATCATCTTAATCCATCTATTGATTGAAGGCAAGGGCTGATCACCTTTAATTCTGATCATAAAGACTATTATGATCCTTCAAAATCATTCAGTAATGACTTTTCTTCTTCCAAATCATGTTCAGCTCTGGTTGGTGATTCTAGAACACCATCATTGCCACCTTCTGTCAATATTCCTTCCCTTAATTCCCATCAGTCATTACTATCATCTAGAGATGAAGTCTTCAAAGAGATTCAAGATGTTGGAGAAGATAATTCTGTGTCTTCACTTCATCTCTTCTTTGGGAATATGGACCTTCCTCCTTCATCTTATCATGACTCCCTGGAGGAGTTGTGGGATGAAGAGGAAGAGCCAGAAGAGATAGGAACCATGATGAAGGTTGTGCCTCCTGTCTATCACCAGTACTTGGATGTATTACCCAAGGTGAAAGCAGAGAAACTTCCTCCTCACCGCGCCTGTGATCATCATATTGAGCTGGAGGGGTCTCTACCTCCAGTTGGGTTGATCTACTCTTTATCAAACCAAGAGTCAGATATGCTCAGGGCCTACATTTCAGAGAATGTAGAGAAAGGTTTCATCCGGCCAAGCTCCTCTTCAACAGGAGCACCTGTCCTCTTTGTCAAAAAGAAAGATGGTGGCCTCCGTTTGTGTGTTGATTACTGCAAACTCAATGCTGTTACTAGGAATAACAAGTATCCTGTTCCTCCTATGAATCAGCTTCTTACTGTATTTAATGGTTCTTCTATCTTCTCCAAGATTGATTTGTGTGGTGCATATAACCTGCTCAGAATCAAGGAAGGTGATGAACACTTGATATGTTTCAGAACTAAATATGGCAGCTATGAGTATTTGGTTATGCCATTTGGGCTTACCAATGCTCCTGCCTCTTTTCAAAACCTTGTCAATGATATTTTTTATGATCTTCTTGATGTTTATGTCGTGGTTTATTTGGATGACATTATGTTCTTTTACAAGTTGAAGAAGAACATTTCACACATGTGTCCACTGTTCTTTCCAGACTCAGAGCCAATAACCTCTTTGCTGAGGCCTCCAAGTGCCTGTTTCATGTTACTAGTGTATAGTATTTGGGTTATGTTGTTTCTTCTGAAGGCCTCAAGATGAACCAAAAAAAAGTCCAGCAAATTCTCAATTGGCCACCTCCAAGAAACCTCAAGGCTCTTCAATCATTCCTTGGCTTTGCCAATTTTTACCGCCGTTTCATCAAGAATTATTCAAAGAAGATTAGTTCACTCACAAGTTTCCTCAAGAAAGATTCCCGTTTTCCCCTCAATGAGGAATCTCTTAGACAGTTTCATCAACTCAAAGAGGCATTCACCATTGCTCCAATCCTTTCTCACTTTGATCCTTCTCTACCCACCATTGTAGAGACTGATGCTTCTGATTATGCCTTGGGTGCTGTACTGAGTCAGATTTCTGACTCAGGAAAACATCCCATTGCATTTGATAGCCTCAAGCTTCTCCCAGCTGAGCTCAATTATGAGATTCATGAAAAGGAACTCCTTGGCATAGTCTGGGCTCTCAAGCGCTGGAGAGATTTTCTCCTTTATCTTTCTTCCTCTTTTGAAGTTCTCACCAATCATTCCTCACTTCAATATTTGATGTCATCAAAGATTCTTACTTGCCGTCAAGCCCACTGGGCTGAATTTCTCTCTGAATTCCATTTTTCAATCACTTACCGCCCTGGCCGCCTGGCCACCCTTCCAGATGCATTGTTACATTGTGATGACATTTACCCAGAGAGGGGGGAAGATTTCATCAGCAATAATCCAATGAATTATCAAAAAATAATCAAGCAAGATGAACATCAAGCCTCAAAATTCTTTGCAGTCAAGGTGGAAGCATTTCCAAATTTGATTGAATCAATTAAGAAGGCATTATGGTAAGATTCTTAATATAGAAGTATCCTTAAAGATTTGGGTAAAGGTAAATCTGTCCAAGATTATTCTCTTGATTCCTCCTCCCAACTTCTTCTGTTCAAAGATTGGGTGGTGGTCCCAAATGACCCCACAATTCAACTCAGCATACTTCAAAAAAGGAATGACTCTCCTCTAGCTGGACACCCTGGCCAAGAGAAGACTCTCAAACTTGTCGAGTGGGATTTCCACTGGTCCGGCATGACTCAATTCATCAAAGATTATGTCTCATCCTGTCAACAGTGTTCAAGAAACAAAAATATTCACCACAAGAATTTTGGACTCCTCAAACCTCTTCCAATTACAAATGGTCCTTGGATTTTTCTTTCAATGGATTTCATCACTCAATTGCCACTGTCCAATTCCTTTGACTCAA
The DNA here is from genome assembly GCA_023105745.1 of Austropuccinia psidii. Classification (NCBI taxonomy): domain Eukaryota; kingdom Fungi; phylum Basidiomycota; class Pucciniomycetes; order Pucciniales; family Sphaerophragmiaceae; genus Austropuccinia; species Austropuccinia psidii. The sequence continues at coordinate 9,926,111 of JALGQZ010000005.1, read as the reverse complement.
TCTTTGTCATAGTGGACATATTCTCAAAAATGGCAGTTTTCATTCCAACAATGTCTTCAATAACTTCATTAGATTTGGCCCATTTATTCATCAAGAATATTTTCTCAAAGCATGGCCTTCCTTCAAGAATTGTTAGTGATAGAGGTTCTCCTTTTGTTTCTTCCTTTTGGACCAATCTTTGTCAGAAGATCAAGATTTCAAGAGATCTGTCAACTTCTTACCATCCAGAAACTGATGGACAGACAGAGAGGGTAAATCAGATACTAGAAAAGTACCTTTGGATGTATGTCAGTTATCATCAAGATGATTGGAACACCTGGCTCCCTCTGGCTGAATTTGCCTACAATAACTCTGACCACTCTTCAACAAAACAATCACCATTTTTTACTGTTTATGGAAGAGATCTACATTTTGACTCAGTTCAAATTACTCAAGATACTCCTGCTGGAAAGTTATCAACAAAGATCCAATCAGTACAGCAATATTTCAAGAGAGAACTTGAAGTTGCCATAAACAGGTTTAAGAGGTATGCAGATAAAAGTAGAGAAAGTCCACCTGTTTTCAATCCTGGTGACATGGTATGGCTTTCTTCCAAGAACATCAAATCAACTAGACCCACCAAAAAACTTTCTTAAAGATGTTTGGGTCCTTTTCCAATCTTGAAGAAATTCAGTACTCATGCTTATCATCTCAATCTTCCACCTCAATGTAAATCCATCCACCCAGTCTTCCATATATCCCTCCTGGAACCAGTCAAGACCCAGAAAGATCCACATGGGAACCAGCTTAAAACCTCAAGAATTGTCCTGAACTTGTCAAAGATCTTCATTCTTTGTATCCTGGCAAGCCAGGAACCAACTCTTCAAAAGCTTGAATTTTTATGGTGCTTGGTGGGGAGAGGAATTACCAAAAATAAGTCCCACTCCTGGTATGCACCTTTAGGGGTATTCTACTCTTTTCTGCTGTAAGCATCACCTTGGCCACTCTGTGAGCACTCTGCAAATTTTTGGACACAGATCTTTGGCCTGGCTTTCAACATCAATTCCAAAATTATGTCCATTTTTCACTTGGGCAAATGGACCATTCATTTTTCCATTTCACTTCCAAGCCTTTCCAATTCCAAGTCATTCTTTCAATAAATCAATTTTCCTTTATAGCACTGGCGGGAGTAGTAATTACCAAAAGAAAGTTCCTCTGCTGGTGTGCACTTCCCTGCGGGGTCTACAATATGTCAAAACATCACCTTTTCCACTTTGTGAGCACCTGGCATCAAATTTCTCTTTCCAGGTCCTTGGCCAATTTCAAAATCAGTTATCAACCTCTGATGAAGATTGGAAACTCCTCAAGATTCATTTATCTTTTATTTTTTCTTTTCTTATTTTCATTTTCATTATTTTATTTTTATTTTTATTTTAATTTAAAATTTTCTCTTATAATGTCAAATTTCACATCAATATTATCATTCATTTCATTCATCATCAAATCTTGAAGCCAATCTCAAAAGAAGATCAAGCAAGTCCTGTGTCATATGACAGCTTTTTAATATCAGTTATTATTTTATTTTCCTCTTAAAAGAACTTTCCTCTATCCCACTTTCAATCCTTTCCAATAGCCTCAACAGGCTTCACATTGTATTGGTGCTCAGGAGCTCACCATTTCAAGGTGGGGGGTACTGTCACAACCATGGCAATTCACCTCCTTGGATCCCCATATGGCATATCAAGCCACAGTCCTTTTATGGCCAATTGGCCATATCCATCACCAGTGGCCAATATAGCCACGTCATCATCTTATGGATTATTTATGGCCATTTGTCTTTTGGGGCCTTCATGGCCCTTCACCTCAATCCAGAAGCCATAGCGGCAATTTATGCCCAAATGGGTATTTCTGGTCATTTCCCTTAAAACAAGGGGAAATGGCTTAAATGGCTGTTTTGGCCATTTGGGCTCATAATGCGCATTTGCGCACTTTGAAGCAAAGCGTCCAAAGGACATTTTCCCGCCCTTTGGGCCAGTTTTTGGCTCAGAACCCAAAAGTGGACAAAAACCCCAAAGGACCCAGAAGCACCTTTCCAAGCTCTGAAGCCATCACATCCATCTTTTTCCCCTCTGTATTTCCATCTCAAGACCTTTGGACATAATCTTCTTTCCAATGAACCAATATGCCATAAATGATGTTATATATCATTATGCATCATTGTTCAACAGCAATTCAATGGTGGCAATATCAAATGGTCATTTCAATATTCCAACATATCATCACGTCATCAAGGCACCCAATCATTCAGAGGACTCATCAAGGCTCAAGAGCAAGTGTTTCAGCATCAAAGACCAACCATGCCATCAAGACGTCATTGGATAATTTCATTCACAGTATTCCTCTAAGGAAATACTGTTCAACCATTCTCAAGGGATTCAAGAGGCAGTTCATTCATTCATTAATTCATTTTTCAAGTGTCAAAGCTCCACTCAATCCATCTTGGCAACCACCTTCATTTCAATACAGTCTGGATCCATCAAGAACTGTATTTCATTTTCAAGTATGGGAAATTCATTAAACCCATTTCAATTTCAATATTAGCCAGCTTTATCAATTCCCAAAACAATCAATACAGCCTCAAGGATCAATACAGACCAGTTTTCAGCCTGAAGAACTTAAGCTCCCAACTTTTCACATATACTGGCTACCCTTTCCACCCTGGGGGGGTTTTTCCACCAGTTAATTAATATATTTTGATTTTATTTTATCTTTATTTATCTTACCATTTTGTTAAGTGAATACTGATATTATCAATTCAGTCATTTAGCACCTTTTCTGTTTTCTTTTTTTGCCTGTCAATGGATATTTGGTGGTCATATCCTTACTAATTCCATTGTTCATTTTTGCAGGTTGAAACAGTGATTAAGGACTTACTTGGTTGGCTCTTTGGCCATTTGGCTTCTCATTTCTCTTATTGCATCTCATCTTTGTAATTGCATCCTTCTGAGAGAAATTTATTCTTTTTTTTCTTTTCTTTATTCTTTGGAGTCTTCCAAGTGAGTTCCCTGATTGCTGAGTGCCAGTCCACTCTTGTTTTTCTGTCCAAAAGCCCCTGTGACATCTTATTACCCATTTATTATTTTTATCTTTAATAATCTCATTGCATCTTCTTGTTTAGTTTCCTTCTTCTGAGAAAAAATAACACTTTACAAATAGGTTTTGTTCAATCTGTGCATGTGAATAAGGAAAATTTATTGCTGGAAGTGGAGCAAAATTTTCTCTTATTCTGAAATCTTGATTTCTTGAGTTGAGATTATTAATTTTTCATTTTGAGGTGTAGCCACATCAGTTCATTCATATATCTGTTCCATGAATTCCTTTACATATTCATTTTCAGAATGTTCCTCATCCTTGACTACTGCATTTTTTTCTTTGTAAGTTTTTGTAACCTCTTCCATTTTCTTGAGGGCTTGTTGAATCCCTTAAAATACCTCTTACTTTAATTGGACCATATTATCTTTGGGTTTTTCTTCATTTATTTCAGTTATTCTTTAATTTTGAAGTATCATTTAAATATCCTTGTTTCTAATTCTTATTCTATGTACATCCCAAAAACCTTCATTAGTGGTATTAGATATTCTCCATCTTCAGCTCTAACCATAATATTGTACTTGATAATCTCCTTGCTGATGACTCTTTTTTTATCAGCAGAGAGGAAGTAAAACAAATATTCATAAGAAATAATATATTTAGGAATATATTTATATATGTAAAGATAATTAATCATAGGTTCATACTTCCCTATAAGCCTTTTGTATTGAGAGAGTACTTATTCACCCTTAATATTGGATATTATTGAATAAATTTATCAGAAAATACCTTCTATATTGCCTTTCTTACTCAACTCTTCTGCATTTAGCTATGAGATCTTTCTTTATCTGGCTCCAGTTCCCTCCTTGATAACCTGGCATTGATTCTATTTCATATCTATTTTTCAAGTCTGTTGTCCAAATTGCCATCTGCATTTCCAATTTTTATTGATCAGATCCTTCAATTTTAGCTATCCTTTCTACTTTGCTTGAAATCTTCTCTACTTTTTCTTTATTTAAATTCAGATTATAATTTTTAGCTTTAATATTTACCACATTCCTCTCTTGCCTCAAAATTTGTTGCTGTAATGGAATTGGTTTTTTAGGTTTGGAGAAGAATTATACCCTTTGATGAGATTGGGTTCTTGGCTCTGTTTCTTCAGTTGAGGTTTCTCTTGGTCTAGTTTTTGGTTATGATGGTTACTCTTTATGCCTAACATGTCTTGGTAATTTTGGCTTACTAGGACTGGCTCCAGGTGTGAAAGATGTTGATTCTCTTCTCTTTACTTCCTTCTTTCCTTGAGCTAAGAATATATATTTCATTTTTTTCAGAATAAATTTAATGGTTTCATTTTTATCTTCCTCTTCAACCCTTTCAGCCTACTGTTCCTCCACATTATCTTCAGGTAGTGGCAGTAGATTTGATGAAGATTATTGATACATTTTTTCTAATATATATTTATTTCTTCTGAATGTTCTTTCTTGATTTTTTCCTTCTCTAGCTTCTTTTCTGATGTTAAAAAAGAATTTTCTTACTTTTTCCTTTTCTTGGTTATAAATGATTGATTGGTTGATTTGAGGTTTAATTAAGTATTGAATGTTGATTTGGTGACTCAAAATCTGTCTGAAAGAATTATGAAGAAAACTCTAGCTGACTGGACACTGTTGGGATGGAAGATGTGGGATACTCCACTGTGTGTTATAAATAAGGCAGAACCTGGAAGAAAAAATTAAAAGAAGAAGTTTTGAATTTCTTCATGAATTTTAACCCTTTCTCTGCTTGTTTGCTAGAATAATCTAGACATCCCTTCCTGATAGTGATGAATTATCTTGACTTGAGCCACACAATCAATTTATTCATTTTGATGGGTTTTTCATCAGAAAATTTCATTAAACAAACCCTTATCAGACTTTTTTTTATCTTGAAAAATGTTTCAATAAATCCTTTAAACAAAAAAATATAAAAATTAGAAACCAAGTTGAATTTCACAAATCACCAGATACTAATAACTGGAATATGTTATAAAACAAAAATAAAACAGAATTTTATATAGCTACTATAATAAACCTTGAAAACAAGACGAATAATATTTTTTTTCTATTAATTTTAGTATTTAAAAAAAAATATGCTGAACAATTTATTTATTTATTAGGTTGTTGTTGATGATCTTTTGGATAACACTAATTTTGAATACAATAAAATATTGAAATTTTGGGATAGCTATTTATATATTGATCATTTTCTTAAAAATAAAATAAAATTAGGTCAAAATTTTTGATAGAATATTTCTATCAATTAAGGTATAATTGATGAAATTTGATAATACTAATGATAATGAATTCTTTTTTAAAGGGTTTTTTTTCTATTTTGAATACTATAAGACTTTTTTTCATTTATTATAAGTGAACTATACTATAGCTTATACCTCTTTAACTGATATTATATATAGGAAGTACTGAAAACTATAAGGATAATGCTGTATGGATGTGGGAATTTCCCTCAGAAAAATAGATCAAAAGGTTGTATTTTTTTGGTTTAGCTTCCTCTTTGGAGCTTGTAAAAAAAGCTGAAAGGGTAAGAGAGGACCTCTATTTACAGCTCTTGGGCCCTCCATAGGAGTTTTAAAAAAATTTAGACTTGGAATTTTCCAAATTTGCAATTTAAGTTTTTATCATGTGACCTTTATTATGAAATGAGTTTTTGTGGTGTTGGATCATGTGATCTGTATTTTGATTGAGTTCTTTAGCTTGTGAGTAAACATTGATTTGTTTTCATGATTATTAATCAAATCTTATTTGAGGTGATCTTGATTCAATAAAGCTTCTGGATCCCTTATCTCCCAATTATTACCAAGAAATTCAGTTTATTACTAATCACTTTAATTGATTACTCAGAAAGACTAAATTAATTAATAATATTTATTTTATCTCCTTCCTCCTTATGTAATATTCATTTTTAATATGCATATAACTTTTCTTCTTCCATTTTTAATGATTCATTTATATTCCTTCAATATCCCTCTATAAATATTCAGTTGGTTTCTTCATACAATCTAATAATTACACTTCTCTTCCTTATTGATGAAATCTTACTTATTATTATTAAGCTATCCCCAACAGCTAAAAAAAGCCTTCCACCAAGAATACCAAGGTCATTTTTAATAGAAATGGGTCGTAAATACCCTATACCACATTTGAAATTTCATTTGAATTCATTTATTCTTCCACCTTGAACTAACTATTTTAAAGTCTTGATACCATATTTCCCTTTTTCTTTCAGATATTAAGTACCAGTTACACTAATTCATAGCTAAACTTCCTTCAAGTGATTCAAATTTACCTTTCCTTATAATATGACCGCTCTTAAACTATAAATATTCCATAGATGATTATTTATGAATCATAATTATAGCTCAGACCATTTGAAAAACACAAACAAACACAAAAAAGAAGACACATAAAAAACAGGTTAACCGAATATTTTGGTTTAAAAGATTCAATAAGATAAAGATATTTCTTTTAGTATAAATAAGAGATTGGAACTTGGTTGAAATGAAGAATTATTTTTGATGTGAATGAATTAATTTAAATTTTAAGGGGTCATATATATTCAAAATTCCATGATTGATACCATAATTTGAAGAATTTTCTTATTAATGACACCTTAATGTGCTATTTATTCCAAAAAGCAACAAAATAAGCCCCCCAAAAGAAAACAAGAGTTTTTAACTGAAAAAAAAAATCACTTTATCTGTTAATTTTTTTTTAAGATCTTAAATTCATCTATGGCTAACAGAAAATCTGAACCATAAAGGGGAGGAACTTTAAATAAAGTAGAAGTCATAGTGATGGTGCTCCAAAGGCAGATCTTTGGAATAATAAGGGTCATTATATGAGAAAAAAAACTCAAATCACAAACATAATAGTGTGATTCAAATTATAAATACATAAATTAATACCAATTTCGCTTAATTATGATAAATACCACCTTTAACCAAAAAATTTAATGATCTTAATTTACTTCTATTTAAATTATAATTCTATTTTTGGATTTGAATAAAGAATCTAAGGTCTAAAAAAAAGTTCTTGAGATTTTTATGTATTATTATTTTTCTAAAAATATCTCCAATAAGAAAATAAGTGGTTGGGAAACTTCTTTCTTACACTACCCCTTATAATGGAAGTTTTTGAGTAATGAGGATATATACTTCTTGAATATTCAAAAACCAAATTGAGATTTTTTTAAATGGAATGGGGGCCTCATGTAGACTATCCAAAAGTTTTTTCATCTCATATTTAATTAAAGTGAAATACTATTCTTAAATCCTGTTATCAACATGTTTTTTTTTCTTTTTAAGGGTTATTCTAGAAATACAGTAATTTGCATGGATAACAAGAAATTGGACAAATAAAGTACTTAAGTATACACAGAAATTATGTAGAGTTTTATGAGAGGGGATAGGCATGTCATTGTAAAATAAAGAAAGGGAGAAATATATTCTGATTGGGAGTTATAGAGAAAATTACTATGATGATACCTCCACCAACTGACATCAATGGCTTTGAAACTGAAATTATGGGAACAGCATTGAATGGAGAGAGGTATTTTGTATTCCCTACCTTTTTTTGTTTCAAGCCCACAACAGAAATTTTTTACCTTTAAAGGCTCCAAGTCATAAAATATATAAGGTAATATTTCCAAAATAAGCATTATACACCTCAAATAAACCACTCTAATCAGGTGATTTAACTCAATTTATTGAAAAAAAGTTGGATAATAGTAACATGGAGCCCAAATTTACACTAATTTTCCCTCACATAATCAAAACTACACTTCAAAACAAGCAATATACAAGAAAAAAATCAGAAATATTCTAAAAAGAAATTTCATCTCCACCTTAACTACCTTAGAAACACTCCAAACCCAAATACCATATAAAATGCAAAACAATTACTCAAAATAGAAAGGGGTATTGAAGACCAACAAACCTAACCAGTTCAAACTTTAATCTTCAATGATTAATTTAATGATGCACAGTAAATACCCCTTACGTAAACACAAAATTCTTCCAACACTAAAATAAACTAAAGCTCCTTAATTCAATTTGAAAACCCCTACATGAGCTCATCAGTCATCCAGAAGAAATTTACTCCATACACTTGAATAATAACCTTCACAAAACTTCATAATAACTTGAATTAGAGTGCATAACCTCCTTCAAAAATCCTCAAAGCACCTCACATGATCAAACAGTCAAAGAATAAAAACTCAACATCCAAAGCATAGCCACTCTACCAATTCAAAACAATCACATGACCTCATAAGCAGTAATCTTGGAATCTCAACCACCTTTCTTTAGCTCAACAGTAATCCAAAAAAACAAAATAACCTGACATAATCAGCTAAAAATTTCACCAGAAATAATAGGTCAAGGCTGTGAAAGCTTACTAATTCATCACCAAACCTCAATAAAATGACCAATATTAGGAGAACAAGGGGTATCCTAAGAAGCATAAATAGAGCCTTTCTCTCACCCAATGTCTTTTTCCCTTACTCATGGCAGTTAATAATATGATCTGATAATTTACATATAAATAGATCAAATAGAACCATACCTGAAACTAGAAGGAAGACTAGTCAAATATGAATAATTATCAAGCTCAGAAGCAAAGAAGAAAAAGAAGAAGAAGAAGAAGAAAATTACTATTATTTATTATTACCCTTACCCCTATTATTAGTTTATACTTTCATTAGCTATCAAGAATATTTTATTAAATTCATATTACCTTATGTTCTAGTCAATACCCACTATTAATATTAAATCCACATCAAACAATAGCTTACTTATTAGTATTACTTACAAATTACTAAATAAACACTCAAAATATATTATACCCACTCAATTGACTTTATTTTATAAATCTTATTTATTTAATTTACCTCAAAAAGAATCTAGTGAAATGAAAAGTCTTATTACCATATTACAAAAAACTCAAATTTTACATTACCTCAAGTTTTATTTATTTATTTAATCATACTTTGTCTGATACTTGAACAGGTCTTATAAGAGACTTATAAATTAGGATTTTTTATTTTTAAATCCAAAATCTTAATTTTTGATTGGTTCTCTCAGTAGGAATATTGCTTTGGTATATATAGAGGGGAAACTAAAACAAAATTAGCACACTTGGTTACAGGAACTTTCAGAAATTCAAAAACTTATTACCTGTTATTTCCCCCTCAAGAACTTCCTCATTCAATTCATCATTAAAAATGAGTTCCAAACTAAAATTTTTAATTTTTTTTTTTTTTGATTTCAAAAAATTATTTATTGGATTTGAAATATTTTTGTAAAAAAGATAGTTTTTCTTTGAAATAAAAGATTCATTTTTTTTTATATATTATTCTAAAAAATTATGAAATAATATGAATTTTTGTGATACAAAAAAAATAAATAAATTAAGACTTGAAAGTTTGTTAACCAAAATTAAAGTTAGTAGAAAAAGATATTTAATATATTAAATTTAAATATTATCATTTCTGAACTGATTTTCTAATTTATCTCAAAAAAACCATTCATAAATAATTGGAATTATTCTTTAAATGATTAATTAAAATTTAAGTTCAATTAAAGTAAAAAAGTATCTAACATAGCTTTATTTTTTTTTAATTAGTTAAATTCAAATAAAAAAATAAATAAGTTAGACTTATAAGATTTCTTTGGATTCAATCTAATAAGTTTGGATTACAAATTCAAAGTCAATTTTCAATAGATAATGATTTTTTAAATGCTAAAATTGATTGAGCCTAAGTTTAAATATTTAAAATGATTTAAAAAAAGGTTCTTGTTTTTAAATTTTTCTATAAGCTTCAAATATGAAATCAAACATAGACTTATGAAAGCAGAAATTTTCTTAGTGGGGTATGAAAATTTTTTATTTATGATTTAAACAATAAATCTTGATATTTGATGGGTTGAAATTAATTATTTGGAATAAAAAACTTGAAATTTTAGTAATTTGAGATATCAAAGCATTTTAGGCATGATATTTTCAAAATCTCATAAATTAAATGTGGGATTTGATGAAAAAAATAAATAAATATTTATATCTTGGAATTTCTCATATTTTACAACCCCTATTATTACTAAATTTTAATAATATTAGAATCATGTTATTACTATCTTTTAAAGTATCATTGTATTACTATTAAATTATTATTATTTTTTAGCATTATGTAAATTAAATAAAAAAAAACTACTGAAATCTCATTTTTTTTGATTTTATTAAATATATATATATATATAATAATTAATTCTGAATAATTATAAAAATAAAATTTCAAAATAAAAAAAAAATTATTAATAATAAAAAATAATCTTTTCTTTAAATTAAAATATTTCAAATAATCTATATTTAATTTTTTTTTTTTTTTTTTTTTTTTTTACAAAATAAAAGAAAATTAATATTCATCAATATAAAATATTTTATTTATTTATTTTTATTTATTTTTATTTATTTTTATTTATTTTTATTTATTTTTATTTATTTTTATTTATTTTTATTTATTTTTATTTATTTTTATTTATTTTTATTTATTTTTATTTATTTTTATTTATTTTTATTTATTTTTATTTATTTTTATTTATTTTTATTTATTTTTATTTACTTTTATTTATTTTTATTTAATTTTATTTATTTTTATTTATTTTTATTTATTTTTATTTATTTTTATTTATTTTTATTTATTTTTATTTATTTTTATTTATTTTTATTTATTTTTATTTACTTTTATTTATTTTTATTTACTTTTATTTATTTTTATTTATTTTTATTTATTTTTATTTATTTTTATTTATTTTTATTTATTTTTATTTATTTTTATTTATTTTTATTTATTTTTATTTATTTTTATTTTCTTTTTTACTTTAAAATTCATTTGTTTTTTTCTCAAACAAAACTTGTTAAGATTCAAGAGTTCAATTTTAATTTATTAATAAAATAATTTTAATTCTAAATTCCATTAATTTAAATTTTATTTTCACAAAAAAAAGATAAAGATTCAAAAGAAACAAATCCATCAGTCTTATCAGTTACTTACAGGTTAAAAATGATTTTTTTGTTTTAATGAAATGGAAATTGTCTTACATGCTTAATTTTCTTTCTTTAAGAAAACGCCTTTGAATTCTTTATTGAAAATAATAATATAAGAGACTTGATTAAAAAAAGGGGAGAATTTTAAGTTATTCATAAATCATTCAAAAAAGTATTCAGTCAAATTTGATTTGTTTTGAAGAGGATAATTTTTTGCTTTAAAAATATTAACTTGATCTCATTGGTCACCTCTAAATGAAATTTTTCTTTCTGATCAAGATATTAGTTTATTTGAATGTTCTTTATTTCCATTTCTTCAAGAATTTCTTGCTAGAATAGTGAATAAAACAAAAAATGGTAAGCTGTAGACTGATTTATCCAATGTATCTCCAAAAGCTCACAGTTTGTAAGATGAATTAATCTTGAAGAAAGATAAATTTATATGGGTAGAAATAGGCTGGATAAGCACCAAAATGTATGAATAATGCCAATTTTGGATGACTATGAACAATTTTGATGATTAATTAAATCAAGTCCAAGTCCAAGTGCCAGTGCCAGTGCTAGCGTCAATGGGTCAAAAGTTAATACAGCCAATCGGAAGAAGGTTTTAATTAAATTCAAATTAAATTAAATTAAATTAAATTTTTCCGCTGGGTAACTGGCTTAGTTACCAAAAAAGTCAATTTTAAAATTTAATCTGGTTTTCTGTTTTAATTTTTAATTTTTTAAAATTGTTCAGATTTTTTCAAATTTTTTGATCCAAAATTTCTAAAATTTTCCTTTGATTCATACAAAAATTTCAAAAATTTCAAATTTTTAAAATTTCTCACATCTTATGCTTCCATGGATCTCAATTCCGCCAATTTAAATCCACCTAATCCAACTAGTCATCACCATAATCGTCAATATGATCATAGGCCCACCCAAACTTCTTCGACTGAGAATCTGATGGGACCCAACAGGAACTCTTTCAAGGGACTCGATTTGAGGTCAGGCTCTTCAAGTAAGTCGTCCTCTATCAATGGAAATGGATCATCTTGCTCGCTATTGATCACTTTATCAAACTTATCTCATATTTATCGGCCATCATCCATCGTCTATCGTTAATCGCCCAATCATTTTCATCGTCATCTTCATCTTCAACTCTAAATTTTATACTCATTCGCCACTCGATTTCTCATCTTGGTTTGATATTTTGGATCGGACATTTGAACTCTTTCAATCTCATTTAATCGATTCATTTGATCCCAACTTGTTTCAATCTCATCACCTTGCTCCCTTTCAAAAATCTTGCTTCTTTTCATGTCTTCGTCCATCTTAGCTCCCACTGCATACGATTCATATGGCTATTCATCTAGTAGTGCAACAGGCCCCGATCCCTACTCGAGGCTACGTGAACCCTATCCCGCTTGGTCTTCTGACGCTCAAATCCCTCTAAGTAAAGAAGAAATCGAAGATGTCTTTATCGATCTAGCAAACAAATTCGGCTTTCAACGTGATTCAATGAGAAATGTCTATGATCATCTAATGATTCAATTGGATGTATGCTTTCATTTAATCACTCAATGCTTATCATTTATCATTGATTCAATTTCAATTTGTCCTGGTTTTTTTTCAGTCAAGAGCTTCCAGAATGTCTCCTTCTCAAGCTCTTTTAACTTTACACGCTGATTATATTGGGGGAGAACATGCAAATTATCGTAAATGGTACTTTGCTGCTCAATTGGACTTGGATGATGCTATCGGCCAAACTACCAGCGCCATCTTAGGTTCGACTAAACCTACTTCGAAACCTAAATCAGCTTCAGCTAAATCTCTCGAATCAGCTAGAAATCGATGGCGTCAAGCTATGGCAAACATGTCTTCTTATGATAGAATGCGTCAATTGGCTTTATATCTTTTATGCTGGGGTGAAGCCGCTCAAGTTCGCTTTATGCCAGAATGTCTTTGCTTCATCTTCAAATGTGCAGATGACTATTATCGCTCAAGCGAATGTCAAAATAGAATTGAACCAGTCCCTGAAGGTCTTTATCTTAGAGCCGTCATCAGACCTCTTTATAGATTCTTTAGAGATCAAGGTTACGAACTTTCTGATGGAGTTTTCGTTAGAAGAGAAAAGGACCATAAAGATATTATTGGCTATGATGATATTAATTCGCTCTTTTGGTATCCTGAAGGTATCGCTAAAATCACTTTAAATGATAGAGTAAGAAAACCCTTTGTTTGCTTTTCTTCATAACCATCATAATATCCCAACTTGAAAACTTATCACTTTATTTCATTACATCTTTTAGACTAGATTAGTTGATATTCCTCCTGCGCAAAGGTACATGAAATTTGATAAAATTGAATGGAGACAAGCTTTCTTTAAAACTTATCTCGAAAAGAGATCCTTTGGTCATTTAATCGTCAATTTTAATCGAATTTGGGTCTTACATATTAGTGTTTATTGGTTCTTCACCGCTTACAAGTTAGTCATCCATTCAATTCAAAACAAACAACCCTTTTCTAATCAATCTATTTCAATCAATCAATTTCTAGTGCTCGAGCCATTTACACTCTACCAAATCAACGCTTACCTGCAAAAGCAATGCAGTGGTCTGCTGTAGCTCTTGGGGGTGGAGTTTCAACTATTATCATGATCATTGCTACCTTAATCGAGTTCTCTTATGTTCCAACTACTTGGAATAATACTTCTCATCTAGCTCGTAGATTAACCTTTTTATTAATTACCCTTGTAATAACTGCAGGTCCAACCGTCTATATCGCTAATTTCGATCGTGATTCTCAAACCTCTAAAATTCTAGCCTTGGTTCAATTTATCATCTCAGTTTTAGTTACTCTCATGTTCTTTTTAGTCCCATCTGGTAGAATGTTTGGTGATAAAGTGTCAGGAAAAGCTCGTAAATATCTAGCAAATCAAACTTTTACTGCTTCTTACCCCACTCTAGATACTGCCCCTCGTATCGCTTCAATTTCTTTATGGCTTCTTGTATTTTCTTGCAAGTTTGTCGAATCTTATTTCTTTTTAACCCTCAGTTTTGAAAACCCAATTCAAGTCATGGTCGGTATGAAAGTTCAAGGTTGTAGTGATAAAGTCTTTGGCGATGTTCTTTGTCGTAATCAACCTGCTTTTGCTCTCACCATCATGTTTGTCATGGACTTAACCTTGTTCTTCTTAGATACCTTTTTATGGGTTAGTCAATCTCCTACTTTTTTTTTTTCAAATCTTCATTCTTGGGTCCTTCAAAATAATTAATTAATTTGGGAAATCTCATTTCATCTCATCATATTAGTATGTAATTTGGAATACAGTCTACTCAATCGCTAGATCCTTCTCATTGGGTTTATCAATTTGGACTCCTTGGTCTGACTTATTTACAAGATTACCAAAAAGAATTTACGCAAAAGTTTTGGCTACTTCTGAAATGCAAGCTAGATATAAACCTAAAGTTCTGGTCTCTCAAATTTGGAATGCTATCATCATCTCAATGTATCGTGAACATTTACTTTCCATCGATCATGTTCAAAGATTACTCTATGTTAGTCTATTTTTTTTTAAAATTCCAACTTTTTCATCTTGTTAATCATTGTTGGGCTTTTCTAGCATCAAGTTCCAAGTGAGCATGAAGGAAAAAGAACTTTAAGAGCGCCAATGTTTTTTCTTTCTCAAGAAAATAAAGGACTTCAGGCTGAATTTTTCCCTCCTGGTAGTGAGGCTGAGAGGAGAATCTCATTTTTCGCTCAATCTCTGTTAGTAAAATAGCTTCAAAAGCTGAAATTACAAAAAAAAAGTTGATTCATTGTTTTTCTTTTTACAGTACTACATCAATACCAGAACCTTTACCTGTTGATGCCATGCCTACTTTCACTGTAGTCACACCTCATTATTCCGAAAAGATTTTATTATCCTTAAGAGAAATCATTAGAGAAGAAGATCAAAACGCTCGTGTTACCTTATTAGAATATTTAAAACAACTTCATCCGGTAGAATGGGATAACTTTGTTAGGGATACGAAGATCTTAGCAGAAGAAGCCAATGTTTTCCCATCTTATGCTTTTGCTAGTGGTCAAGCTAATACTAGCTCAAGTGATGAAAAACTCGAAAAGAAAAAAACCGATGACATTCCATTTTACACTATTGGCTTTAAATCAGCTGCACCTGAATATACACTTCGAACTCGTATTTGGGCATCTTTAAGAGCTCAAACACTGTATCGAACTGTATCTGGTTTTATGAATTATTCTAAAGCAATCAAATTACTCTATCGAGTCGAAAATCCTGAAATAGTTCAACTATATGGCGGTAATACCGAAAAATTAGAAAGAGAACTTGAAAGAATGGCTAGGCGAAAATTTCGTTTTGTGGTCTCAATGCAACGTTACTCTAAATTCTCTAAAGAAGAAGTTGAAAATACCGAATTCTTACTAAGAGCTTACCCCGATTTACAAATCTCTTATTTAGAAGAAGATCGTGAAAGAAAAGATAGTGGTGAAACCAGAATTTATTCTGTTTTAATCGATGGTCATTCAGAAATCTTACCTGACGGCCGTAGGCGTCCCAAGTTTAGAGTCGAATTACCAGGAAATCCAATCTTAGGTGATGGTAAAGCCGATAATCAAAATCAAGCTATCATCTTTCATAGAGGTGAATATCTTCAACTCATTGACGCCAATCAAGATAATTATTTAGAAGAATGTCTAAAGATTCGAAATATGTTGGGAGAATTTGAAGACTTTCACGTTTCAAATCAATCACCTTATTCCTCTTCTGGTTCAAAAGAATTCAACAAATTTCCAGTTGCTATTGTGGGTGCTAGAGAATATATTTTTTCAGAAAATATCGGTGTTTTAGGTGATGTAGCGGCTGGAAAAGAACAAACCTTTGGTACCTTAGCTGCTAGATCTTTATCTTTCATTGGTGGTAAATTACATTATGGCCATCCAGACTTTTTAAACGCAATCTTTATGACAACTCGTGGTGGGGTCTCTAAAGCTCAAAAAGGTTTACATTTATCTGAAGATATTTATGCTGGTATGAACGCTTTTGGTAGAGGTGGTAGAATTAAACATACTGAATACTATCAATGTGGCAAAGGTAGAGATTTGGGTTTTGGTACAATTCTTAACTTTCAAACTAAAGTTGGAACTGGCATGGGTGAACAAATGCTCTCTAGAGAATATTATTATCTTGGTACTCAACTTCCATTTGATCGATTTTTAACATTTTATTACGCTCATCCTGGCTTTTTTATCAACAATATGCTTGTATGTTTTAATTCATTCATTCGCCATACTTCTTTTGGCTTACGTAAACCAAGTAAAATAAACTAATCAAAAGTCATTTAATAGGTAATTTTTGCTGTTCAATGTTTTATGTTCACTCTGGTATTTTTGGGAACTTTGAATAGCTCGTTGACAATTTGCAAGTATGATTCAGAAGGCCAATTTATTGGTGAACCTGGCTGTTATAATTTGGTACCTACTTATGATTGGATTAAAAGATGTATTGTTTCAATCTTTATTGTATTTTTTATTGGTAAATTCACCTCGCTCAATCTAAAATTAACTTGACATAAATTCCTATGACTAATTGTCTTGTTTTTTTTTTTTTTAGCATTCTTACCTCTCTTTCTGCAAGAACTAACTGAGAGAGGTGTAATTTCAGCCATCACTCGTCTGGGTAAACAATTAGGATCACTTTCACCAGTATTTGAAGTATTTAATACGCAAATTCAATCTCATGCTTTATTAACCGATTTAACTTTTGGTGGAGCTCGCTATATCGCTACCGGTAGAGGATTTGCTACTACAAGAATTTCATTTGCGATCTTGTACTCTCGTTTTGCTGGTCCCAGCATTTATCTTGGAATGAGAACTCTCTGCTTACTTCTATATGTAACAATGAGTTTATGGATGCCAGCGATCATTTACTTTTGGGTTTCAGTCTTAGCACTTTGCTTGGCCCCATTTGTTTTTAATCCTCATCAATTCAGTTTTACAGATTTTATAATTGATTATCGTGAATTCCTAAGGTGGATGTGTAGAGGCAACAGTAGATCTCATGCAAATTCTTGGATTGGTTATTGTCGGCTATCAAGAACTCAAATTACTGGTTTTAAGAAAAAACGATTGGGTTTGCCATCCGAAAAATTGTCAACTGATGTTCCAAGAGCTGGTTGGAAAGTAATTTTAATGTCAGAAATGCTAGCACCTAGTGCTCTGGCTGCCATTTTATCAGTAGCTTACATGTTGAGTTGAATTCAATTCATTTTTTATTTTATCTTTTAAAAAACTAACTTTTAAATTTCAAATAGGTTCGTCAAATCGTTTAGTGATCCACCTGTAAATGCCTTATTACGATTGGCAATTGTTTCACTTGGGCCTGTTGCTTTTAATGCAATCGTCTTACTCTCATTATTTTTGGTATCATTGTTCTTTGGACCAGCTTTATCAGCTTGTTGTACAAGATTTGGTTCAATCATGGCTGCTATCGCTCACGTAATGGGTGTGATTGGTCTAATTGGGTTTTTTGAATTTTTGTGGTTCATTGAACTTTGGAATATCTCACATGCTGTCTTGGGAATGATTGCAACAATTGCTATTCAAAGGGCTTTATTTAAGATATTGATTGCATGTATATTAAGTAGAGAATTTAAACATGATGAAACTAATCGCGCTTGGTGGACAGGAAAATGGTACGGTAGAGGTTTTGGTACTCATGCATGGTCTCAACCAGTTCGAGAATTTTTAGTCAAAATCGTTGAAGTGAGTCAGCAAATATTTATATCTAAAACCAAACTTTTTGTCTTTGTGTGTTGGTTGAATGAATCTAATATATGTTTTTTAACATTTTTTTAGATGTCACTTTTCAGTGCCGACCTTTTAACTTGCCATTTTATCATGATCCTTTTATCGTTACCATTATTAGTACCATTTTCAAATCGATTGCATTCCACAATGTTACGTGAGTATCAAGTTTTATTCATTATTCATTCTATGTTGCTTTTGACTAACGGGTTGTTTATTTAACGTTTTAAAGTATGGTTGAGACCTAGCAAACAAATTAGACCTCCAATCTTCTCATTTAAACAGCGAGCTCAGAGAAGAAAAATTGTTGCAAGTTATGGATTATTATATGGTCTTGCGATAGGATCTCTGATTGCCTTAATAGTAAATTATTTTACTATTAGTTCCTTTTAACCATTTGAAACAAAATATTGATTTTTTTGATTTTGTTCTTTTAGGTTTTACCTGTCATTTTTAGGGGTTCATTAAATGAAGCCAATTGTTCAATTTGTAGAAGCATTTAATTTTTTTTATTAACAAAAACAATGTCATTTTATTATTTTTGGCTTCACTAAAAAAATAGGCTTTTTTCTCCTTAATTAGCGCATTTATTATTCGGTCACAACAAATCATTTTCCATTCGTTTTCAAACGCTTTTCTTTTGTGTAACCAAATTCCTTTTATTTCTAATCGAATGTTTTTTAGACTGTTTTTTTTTTGTTAGAGTGACATGTTTGTTTTTGGACATTTTTATACTAATTCTGTGGACTATCTGATCCAAATTGAAACCCACATTACAAATTTAAGTTGTCATTTTTATTTTCAAGAAGACTTGTGTTTCGTAGTTTGTGTTATTTTAAAAAAGAAATAGAATCACGGCATCTAATTTGTTTTGTGAATTTCATGTATCAAGATGAATTGATGTTGAAATTTATGGATATATAGTGGGGGCATTAATAAATTAACTTGATCAACACTGCATCTAAGTCCAACAATGTTTGAGATGTACTGAAAACATGCACAACATGGTCATGGGCAAGCCTAACAAATCCGGCCAAAAAGGCCTTGTGGCCAAAATTAAGGTCTATGAGTTTTTTTTAAAGCTGAATTGATTAAATTTGAAACTATTAAAAAGAAAACCAGAGGTTCATAATAAAGGAGGCTTTATAACTAAGTTAATATTTACGTTTCCTTTAAAAAACAAAAAAGTAGTATAATTCTTTCAAAAATAAAATCAGATTTTAAAAAGAACAAAGAAAGCAAGAGACATTAAAACTATTAAATAAAAAAATCATAAGTTTTAAGTATTTATATTAAATTTAAATTAATTAACACATTTTATTGAATAATAATAATAGTAATAATTTTAATATAATAATAACAAAGTATATAAAAAAATAAAATTATTATCATTAGATTTGTTTTTTTTCTTAAATGATTAAATAAGGTTCTTGGTAAAAGAATGTAAGTTCTTCCATATTTTTAACAAAATCTTACATTTGTTTCAGTCACAATTTGGTAAAAAAAACATATTTTTTAATCCAGTTCCTTCCCAAAGTATTTGTAAAGTTTGTGGAAAAAATGTTAAGGGTATAACAAGATAAATATCAGTTATTTTAATTAGACCCTTAAAAGTAAGTAAAAAAGAATTTTTAATTAGTTCTACTATTTAAATTATCATTTTAAAATATTGAAAAAAAAAGTCTTTTTTTTTTTTTTTTTTACTCACCTCTTCTAATTGAAGTAAAAAGAATTTTTTATAAGCATTGTTGTGATTGAGCATTACAGAATCTTCTTAATTTTTCTAAAGTATATAAACATAGTCCTGAGCCTTATATGGTACCTTGAAATTTGAATTAATGGTAAAATTTTTGGAATGCATCAAGCTGGTCTTTTGTTTTGAGCAATAACAGAATTTTGAGATCTCCCTCCCATCACTTTTTATGACTGTGAGCTTTGAGGTATATTTTACATACCCAAATAGGCCAAAAATATCTTTAAAAATAAATTTTGAATTATGAATAACCCATAAGTCATGCATAAATTCAAAATTCATTATTTTTTATTTCAAAAAAGATGAATAACTTTTTTTGTGAATAAATAAATCCATAGATTTAAGGCTAGATTTGGATTCTACATAAAAATTCACCTAGGGTAACTCCATAGATTGAATAAGCTTAAATTAACAATAAGAGGTGGTAATATGGAAAATACTTCAATACCACATAAAAGAATTGTGAAAATTTTTGTTTTTCTCAATTTCACGCCAAAATAATGGGAATGTGAGAAATCCCATGTTACATATACACTAATAATAGTGTTATGCATGTTTGTGGCACTTAATATCATGGTATTCTTACACACACTTTTGGTACACCCATAGTGGATATCAGTCTTTAAAACTTGAATTACAATTTTGACATGAAAAATAGTCAAGGGGGACAAAAGACATCAAAGAGAGCCAGGGTACCCAACTTCTGAGGCCTCTGAGGTGTAGAAAGCTCTAAAGCTTGGATCCATAGCTAATATTGGCCCAATTAGTAAGCTAAAACCCTTTGGGAACTTGGTTACCAAGTTAAAATCTCATTAAATCATAAGAAAATAGCAAATAAGCTGCTATTTTGACATTCCAAGAAGGTAAAGAGCAACTTAGAATCTTGTAACCATGTCAATTATTAATAATTTTCCATGGATAAACCCTTTTTTGGACTAGTATCCATTGATTTACCTCATAGCAACTAGCAATATAGTGCTATTTGCAATTCTACATAGAAATGAGGTAAAAACTTCAAAAATTCATTAAAAATACAATTCTTAATGAATATTCTTGAAAGTTTCAGAAAAAATTGAGAACAGTAGAATAGATAAAAAAACCAAAAAAAATCATGCTTTTATAAGTAAAATTAAAAGTTTTACTTACAGTCCATTTTTGATAATTCTACGTGAAATACTTAATCTTCAAAAACTCACAGAAAATACAACCTGTGATGAAATTTTCAATAAAATTGATAACTTTGAGAAATTAATGCTTATTTCAAAACTAAAGAATATTTACGGTTTCTACTTCTTTTATTCTTAACCATATTTGGGTTGATAGTAAAGTAAAAGCATCAATTAAGTAATTATGATAATCTTACATGACAACAGATGATGCAATCATTAATTCAAAAAGGATTACTGTTTTTGCATTCACTGGGTTTTCAGTTTGCTCCATGGCATGCCTCTGTGAGCTGTCTTAGACTTAAAAGAGGCCTTGTCTTGCTGTTTTTTCCAAATCATCACATTATTCAATTATACCATTATTACCAACAATTAAGTCTTAGTTAAATCTTTTCTTAAGTATTTTCTTCTTACAGAAATCAATCAGAAAGACATAAAATCATATAAATAAACTATATATTGTTTTAATACTTTTATAAATTAATTTTGATCAATTAAATCAACAATTATCTGTCAAATTTCTCTACTATTATCTTTAATAAGTTCTTTGAATTATTAGTGAATGCTTTGTCTTAATTATTAAAATTTTTCTCTAGTAATTTTTTTTTTCTTCAAGAATTAAATTTATAATTATTCTTTTAAAAGATAATTATATATTAAAATAATTTTATTATTTTAATAAAAAGAAGTTTTTATTATTAAATTCTTCTTATAATTGATTCAAGTAAACAATTACTTCTTACTATTATAATCAATAATAGTTTATAAAAAGTAAAAGAAATAATTAATTCTTTAATTATTCAATTGTGGTTACAATAATTTTTTATTATTATCTTTAATAAGAACAGTCATATTACTGTTGATTAATAGTAATATTATCAACAGTTTCATAGACACATCTTACATTTGAGGGCCTGGTTGTGTTTTTTGAACCTTGTACCATTAATTAATATATTTTTAAGTTCTAAAATATCTTAATTTCATTATTATTTTTCTTTCAATTTAAATTTAATTTTTTTTTTTTTTTTTTTTTTGAAATTTTCTTTCAAATCTTTTTCATTGAGGAATTTGGTTTAATTTTATATTATTTTAAACATGAGTTTTTTAAATTCAAAAACTTATAAAATTATTCTTTTGAGTTACTATGAATTAATTTTAAATCAAAATCTTAAATTTTATTTTTTTTTTTCTTTAAAAACAATTAATTTTTTTTATAAAAAATAATAAAAACTTATAAAAAATCTTTTGAAAAATTTTTTAAGTATAAAAAATAATTTTTCTCTTTTAATTTTTTCTCTCTAGTGTCTTTAATCAAATACTGTGCAGCTGGTAACAGAATAAGTAAAAGGTATACTACCAGTCCAGAATCTTCAGAAGCAGAGTCTGAAGACAGTATTGAAGTTCAAATTGCTAAAAGAGGCACTTTGTTTCAGACAGAAAAAGAAAAAAAACCACCAAAAGGTGTGTATTTTGACTTTAATTCTCAATTTTTTCTCTTAAATTGATGTAAAATGTTGCATACCAGAAATGGAAGAAACTATTCAGTCCAACCAGATGGATGTGGAAAAAGAAGAGAAAAGACCAAGTCCAGAAATGGAAAGTCTTCCTCAAGAAAGACACATCTGGAGGATGCCAAAGTTGCCCCCCATTCCCCAAGGTCTACACCCACACACTTTGATGTGAACTCTGAGTCTAAACTAATCCATGATAATATTTCAAGGGCTAAACAATTTTCAAGTGGAAGCAATAGAGATTTATCAATGTCAATACAGCAATTGGTACAGAGCAGCCAAAGAGGAGGAGTGGGAAATATGCCCAAGCCTTTGGCAGGGGGCCATGAACTCCTACTTACACCTCAAGAGCTTTCTGGGTCAGGAGAAGACCATACAAATCTTAGGAGGGTGGAGCCTATTGTCTTGCAAAGACAAGGTCAAAAAGATAAAGAATTGGTTGAAGAACCAAAGTCTTTTATCTGTAGACCAGAAAAAGGAATTGCAAATGACCTCAGCTTTGGAAGAAGGCCCAGTGGCATCTACCAGCTCCAAACCAGCTCCAGAAGCATCCAAAGAGAAGCTCAAAGGACCTCAGAATAAGAAGAAATGTCTCAAGAACCATCAAGGAAAGGGAAAAGGCAAAGGAAATTGGCACAGACCTTACCCACAGGGGTACAGGATCCCCAAATTGGAGCCTCCAGCCATGTACAGTGTCTTCAATATGACCAGAACTCTCATGGAATTCACAGCCAAAGAGCAGGAAAGGATGAAAAAGACCTTTCCACACAAATAATACAAGAAATACAATTTTTTAAATCTAATATTGATGTAGAACTTGGTAAATTTGATGCAAAGTTAAATAAAATAACATCAGATATAAGTGAATTAAAAAGAAATGACAAAACTTCTACTGATAGGTATAAGTTGACAAATTTCAGACTTGATTCAATTACCAATACATGTGACAGAATTGAAAGTAAATGTCAATTTCAAGAGGATGAAATAGGAGATATTTCAATTTCACACATCAATGAACAACTTGCAATTCTTAGAAGTCAAGTTTTGGAAATAATTAATAATACCAATCAGTTTTCCACACATTTGGCAAAAAGTGACAGTGAGAGGCAGAAATTGAAAAATGAAATCATTGAAAATGTGGAGCAAATTTTTTACTGAAGAGAAAATTTCTGTAAAAGGAAGTTTGACCCCCTTTTTAGGAGAAAATCCTGTCTGTGCAAAAGATATTCCCAAACTAGAAGAATGGAAAACATTCTCTGGTGAAGGAGAATATAATCATATTGAGTTAATCAGGAAAATTGATATGTTTCAAGAGAATTTTCACATACCTGATGAAATTATAGTGGGCAAGCTGCACTCCTTGTTTACCAGAACTGGAAATAAATGGTATTATAAGATGAGACAAGATAATGGTAAGCATGATTGGCCTTGGTGGAAATATGAAATAATCACCAAATGGGCTAACAATTTTTGGATATTTAAAATGGAAAATGCTTTTGAAAGTTCCATTTTTAACTCAGAAAAGGACAAACTACTTACTTGGTTAATCAAACATAAAGACAGATCATCTGCCTTAGACCCAGATATGTCTGACTCTATTATTAATATGAAAATATTAAGAAAATGTGGAGGAGAACTAGAAAATGCTATCAAATGCAGATGTGTAGAACACTTTTCAACAGAAGATTACATCAATAAAATGGAAGATATCATTACTAGGACAAGAATTGGTAAATCCTGGAATAGAATACCTATGGAATCCAAAGTGGTCTCAAAAACTTCCAGAGAAGATAAGAGACCTGAAAGACCTATCTTGAAGTGTCATAAATGTGGAAGCACCTCACATTTAGCCAACACTTGCACCAAAAATACAAAAATTAATGAAGCTCAAGTCATTGAAGAATTTCAGTGTACTGAAGAGAAAGAGGAGTCTGACCTGGATTCTGAATTCTCTGAGGATATACCAGTAGAAGACTATCCCATTGAAAACATTACAGCTTTCTTTGAGGTCACAGAGGTCCATACTCACTTGCCACAGTAAAGTGAGGATTGTCATAACCTGATCAATATCCAGGATTACAGAATGTGTAAAACCAAACTTTCTAGAGGTAAAGGATACAATGCTGAATAATCTTGTATCACATCAATCCTGATGAATGATACTGAAGCCAGAGTAAATTTGGAGACAGGGGCATTTTGTACTTGTGTAGGAAAAGATTATCTTCAAGCCATACTCCCTGGATGGAAGACCCATATATTACCAATAGAGGGGGTACAATTTAGTAGTTCCAGAAATAATATGTACCCTTTGGGAATATTGGACATTAATCTTGTATTTTCACATTCAGAAGGAAGTGTTAGAATGAAGACAGAGATAGTAGTAATGGACAATTGCACATCTCAGCACATCATTCTCAGAAATGATTACTTAAATATCTATGGTATTGACATAAATAGCCATAAAGACAGATATTTCACAATTGGAGAAAATAAAAGGAAAAAATTGTCTTTTTCCAATATGGCAAATAAAATATCTATAATATCTTCTGTTAAAGATACTTATAAGGAAGAATTTGTGGATAATCAACTTGCTGAAGCACAAATTACTCCATAATTATCACCTAAAATGAGGCATGATCTTATTGATGTATTATAAACATATAAGAATGCCTTTGCTTCTGATAATGAACCATTAAGTGATATAAAAGAGCATGAAGTCAATATTACTCTTAATATTGACAGACCATACGCTCCAGTAATAAGAAGACCAGCTTATCCAGCCAGTCCCAGAGCTAGAGAAGCCTTGGAAAAACATATCCAAGAGTTTATCCAACTTGGTGTACTAAGAAAAATAGGCCATAATGAGGAAGTTGAAGTGACAACACCTGTTATTATTGCTTGGCATAATAATAAATCAAGGATGGTTGAAGATTTTATAGCATTGAATACCTAAACAGTTCCAGATAGGTATCCAATTCCTAGAATTCAAGAAACCTTGACTCAATTGTCTAAAGCCAAGTATATAACATCCATGGATGCATTGAAAGGCTTTCATCAAAATGTTTTGGTGCCAAAAACTAAGAAATTACTTATAATTATCACTCACTGTGGTATTTATGAGTATCTTAGAATGCCATTTGGTATTAAAAATGCACCATCCCATTATCAAAGAATGATGAATACCATCTTCCCCACAGAATTATCTGAAGGATGGCTTATCATTTATATTTATGATATTATCATATGTTCTGACTCATGGCCTTTGCACCTTGAAAGACTTGCAAGAGTACTTGAAAAAGCTGCGGGAGTGAATATGAAGATTTCAGTCAAGAAATGTAACTTTGGATTTGAAGAACTTAAAGCTTTGGGACATATTGTTTCTGGTTTAAGCTTGGGTATTGACAAAAATGAAGTGGCAGCAGTGTTACTTAAGCCAACACCAAAGAATAAGAAAGAAATGATTTCTTTTCTTGGATTTGACAGTTATTACAGGCAACACCTGAAAGACTTTGAAATTCTGGCCAAATCACTCTATAGAATCTGTGATAAACAGACAGTATTTGAGATGACACAGGAGAAAATTGAATCTTATGAGAAGATAAGGAAAGCTCTTACAGAAGCAACTTTACTCCTCATTCCTGACTGGAATATACCTTTTAAATTTTACATTGATGCATGTGGAGATGGATTAGGGGCAGCCCTACATCAAGTCCAAATTATTGATGACAAACCTACAGAGGGAGCAGTTTGTCAAATCTCAAGACAAATTAAACCAACAGAAGCCAGATATGGTGCAAGCCAGATGGAGTGCTTATGTTTGGTATGGGCACTTGAGAAATTACACTATTATCTTGATGGCAGTGTTTTTGAAGTGATAACTGACAGTAATGTTGTGAAATAACTTCTTAACATGAGAACTCCCAACAGAAATATGCTGAGATGTCAAATAGCCATTCAAGAATATAGAGGTAACATGAGTATAGTTCATAAGGCAGGAAAAATTCACAAGAATGCTGATGGACTTGGCAGCTGGGAATTAGCCAATACTCCTGATAACCCAGCTTATGTACCTTTGGAAGCAGAGCCACAGATTCCAATTGAAGTAATCAACATAACTGATATTGGGTCTGAATTATTTGAATAAGTCAGAGATTCTTATAAGAAAGACAAGAATTTCCATATCTTAACTTCCTTGTTAGATAAAGACTGCAAAGATAAATCTTTAGTCAATGCACTGGATGAAGTTTGGAAAAATTCATATTCTGAAGGAAGATTTCACTTGTTTGATGGGATAATTTACCACAGAACCAAACATTCTTGTGTAATGACACTGTGTAGCAGATTGCTTATCAATACCATTTTTAATTAATTCCATGATAGCATCTACCCTGGACACCTGTCATAAGACAGAACACTTGAAAAAGTGAAAACTGTGCATGGTGGCCATCTTGGAGAAAAGAAACCATTGAATATTGCCATACCTGTGATAGATGCCAAAAAGAAAACAGGAGTACAGGCAAGAAATTTGGACTGATGATCCATATTCAGGAACCAAAATCCCCTTGGGAAGTTCTGCATATGGATTGGGTCACAGCACTTCCTCCAAGTGGTCATGAAAGCTATAGTGCTTTTTGAGTAATTGTAGACAGATACAGCAAGACTCCCATATTAATACCATGTCATAAAGATGACACTGCTATGGATACATCTCTTCTTCTATGGAGTAGAGTTATTTCCCATACAGGATTATTTAAGAATATCATAAGTTACGGAGATCCCAAGGTCACATCTGCACTTTGGACCAATCTTCACAGATTGTTTGGGACTAAATTATAATTCTCAACAGCATATCACCCTCAAACAGATGGACTAGCAGAGAGAATTATTCAAAGTTTGGAAGAAATGATCAGGAGATTCTGTGCTTATGGGTTATAATTCAAAGACTCAGATGGCTTTACCCATTACTGGTGCACTTTAATACCTGCATTAGAACTGGCATATAAGACATCAGTCAATTCTTCTACAGGCCAAACTCCTGCTATGTTAGAAAAAGGATTGAATCCAAGACTCCCAGAAGACACACTGAGGAAAGACTTGATTAAAATTCATCCTACAGCTTCCAGCTTCGAGATAATTCTTGATAAAGTGAAACATCATGCAAAACAGAGTATGAATGTTTCTTTTTACCGTGCAAAACAGAAGTGGGACAAGAGTCACAAAGTACCAGACTTCAAAGTAGGGGACCTAGTTCTAGTTTCAACCTTGAATTTTAATAATATCAAAGGCTCAAAGAAACTTAAAGATTTTTATGTAGGACCTTTTGTTATTGTTGCCTTACATGGAACCAATGAAGTTCAAGTGTAATTGAGTGGTGAATTAGAAAATAAACACCCCACCTTTCCAGTCAGCCTGATAAAACCATACCAACCAGCTGACAAAGAATTGTTTCCTTTAAGGAACCCAACTCCTTTTACTGTACCACCAGTGGAACAGAGTGAAGACAAAAGAATAATGAAATTAATCAAGCAAAGGAGACTTAGGGGTAAAAATCAAAGAAAATATCTTGTCAGATATAGAAATCCAGTACATGAAGATGAATGGCTGGAAGAATCAGAAATACCTGACTTAGATAAACTCTTAAGAAGATTAGGACATGAAATAAGGCCAAAAGCCTGAATATATCTATAAATGTGCTTTAAATTACTTTATCTTAGTAATGTAAAGAGGTTGGACAGTGGAAATTAACCCCCTTAGGGGAATTTTTCTTCTTGATAACATTGATAAAATTGTAGTACAATTTTGTTTTTTTGTGGGAGGGAATGTGAGCCTTGAGTTATATTTTACATATCCAAATAGGCCACAAATATCTTTAAAAATAAATTTTGAATTATGCATAACCCATAAGTCATGCATATATTCAAACTTCATTATTTTTTTATTTCAGAAAAGATGAATAACGTTTTTTGTGAGTAAGTAAGTCCATGGATTTAAGGCCAGATTTGGATTTTACACAAAAATTCACCTAGGGTAACTCCATAGAGTGAATAAGCTTAAATTAAAAATAAGAAGTGGTAATATGGAAAATACCTCAATACCACATAAAAGATCCATGAAAATTTTTGTTTTTCTCAATTTCATGCCAAAATAATGGGAATGTGAAAAATCCCATGTTAAACATATACTAAGAATAGTGTTATGAATTTTTGTGGCACTTGATATCATGGTATTCTTACATGAACCTTTGGTACACCCATAGTGGATATCTTACTTGAAGCTTGAATTTCTATTTTGATGTGAAAAATAGTCAAGAGTGACAAAAGACATCAAAGAGAGCCAGGGTACCCAACTTCTGAGGCCTCTGAGGCATGGACAGCTCCAATGCTTGGATCCATGGCTGATCTTGGCCCAATTAGTAAACCAAAATCTTTTTGGAACTTGGTTACCATGTCACAACTTTAGTAAATCATAAGAAAATAGCAAATAACCTGCTATTTTGATGTGCCAAGGAGGTAAAGAGCAGCTCAAACTCCTGTAACCATGTCAATTCTTAACAAATTTTCATACATAAACCCAAAAGAGTGATTAAAACCCTTTTTTTTGGACTAGTATCCGTTGATTTACCTCATAGCATCTGTAAGGTGTGGATATGAAACTTTGATAAAATATCAAGTACTTTTCCTGTCCTCAAAATTTGTATAAGGTTGAATTATTTAAAAATAGTAAGAAATAGTATTTTGAAAGAGAAAACACGCCAATTGTCTTGTTTTTAACTTTTTAAGTAGAAAAAAATAATACAATAAAAATTCATTGTTTTACCAACAATAAAGATTTATCCAAAAATACTCTACAAGAGATATTTAAGGCTACAAAAGAAATTTCTTCAAGTGCAATTTCAATTGGAATTAATTGAGCAATGGACTACAAGCAATTAATTAAAGAACAAAGTCTTTAAAAAGGTATTTAAAGAGAAAACACACCCAAAAGTGACCAGAGTGAACTTGGAAACAAAGTGACAAAGTTAACAGTAATGAAAGATGCTTTAATTCACTCATGGGGTGGTTCAAGGGGGTAAAAATGATTATAAGAGTTACAAACAACCATTATAATTATTTTTTCACGTGGTTAAAAGGTTTAAAATTATTTAAAAATGGTTTTTGGAATCTTTTATTGATTGGTTTAACAGTGTTTAAACTAATTATAAAAGGAAAAGATTCTAACATGAAGAGAAAAGTGGGGCAAAGAAGATATTCTTTTATAGCCATAACTTTTCTTACTCCAAAAGTAGAATTTACTCTTTTCAGCCATTAAAAACACTCTTAAAACAGAAAAGCCAATTATGGCATCATTGAACCCTGGTTTAGGCCAAAAAAGGGCTGGTTTAAGCCATTTTAGACCCTTAAATCAGCCATTACTATAGAAATACCTGCTCTAGAGCCTTCAAAACACGTAAGAATGTGTGTAAGAGGCATAGAAGCCAGTTCAAACTGTTTTTACTAAGATTGTTTTAACTTAAGGGTAGTTTTACCCTTTTGGCAGCAGTTGAAACCACCCTGGTTGGTATCAAAACCTCATCATCAATTGAGTCACAGAACCTGTAACTCAATTCCAGGCCAAAAGTAATGAGCTTTTGCGTGGATTTTTGACATCCCACGCCAGTCAGCAAGGACTTTGGGGGTCTAGCTCCCCCAGAATTAATCTTTCCAATTTATTTGTTCTTTAATTCCTCATCATTTAATACAATTGTAATTTACACATGTACTTCAATTGAGTTTTTGATTACACATCTGTAATAATCGATACCTCATATGTAAATTAAAGTTTACTTATGTAATACATGCGCACAATCTGACATTTCAATTGAATCCAATTGAAAATACTTCAATTCCTCATAGCTTCTAAACTAAACACAACACCTCAATTTTAACACAAAAATTGATGGTTAACACCACATGTGGTGTGAATTAAATTGAAGTTTTGAGGATTTTCATACTTTTGTACAAAAAATACTAAAAACCTAATTTAAGCTTATTTAGAGTTGAGCTACAGGAATTTCATCCAGAGGTGACCCCACTTTCTTTTTTATGAGGAATCCAATGGTGTGATAATTTTTTCATGTTTATTTATTGGATAAAAAGTTATAATACATTTTATATAACTTTTTACCAAAAATATTTTGATTCCACAATTTTTATTAGAAATTCATTTTTACTTAATTTTTACAAGTAAAAATGTAACTTCATGATTTTAAATTTTATTGTAATTTTATTTTTAAATTATAATAAAATTTTGCTTTTTGAATATAAATTTGTATTTATATTTTAATTTTAATTTTTATAATATAAATAAATTTATTTTATTTATATTGGTATCTTAATTTATCATTTGTGATCTTTTGGGTATATGAAAATACCTCTAAGGCTCACATTCCCTCCCCCTAAAAAAAGAATAATAATTTGTAATATTGTTATTTCTAGTGTGCCTGAACCTTCTGAGAAGTTTAGTAGCTTCAGGTATGTCTTTTTCTGGCAACCATTCATCTTCACAAGTTGGGTCACTGTACCTAACAAGGTATTCCCTTACTTTGTTGGTTCTCAACTTTCTTTCTTTGAGAACTTTGGTAATTTTCTTACTTCCAGATGACTCAATAGGAGGTATAACTTGGGGAACTTTATTCCTCAAGGGAAATTTTCCAGCATCACTATATTTATATGGCTTTATCAAGCTCACTGGAAATGTAGGATGCTTATTGCTAAGTTCTTCAGATAACTCTACTTCAACAGAATTTTCCCCATGGAGGGCCTTAATATCAAAAGGTCCTGCAAAGGAGTCTTGCAGTTCTTTACATCCTTTGATGTTGTTGAAGTTAGTGATGGATACAAGAACTAAATCCCCCACTTTGAAATCTGGAATTGCATATTATTTATCCCATTTGTCCTTAGCATATGCAAAAGATCTTCCATGCACCTTACTGCATGCTTTATAGCTTTGTCTAGTATTCCCTTGAAGCTAGCAGATGTGGGATGTATTTCAATCAAATATTTCCTCAAGGAATCTTGGGGTAATTTGGAGTTCTATCCCTTTTCTAGGATAGCAGGAGTTTGATTGGTACTGGCATGGATTGATGTTTTATATGCTAATTCCAGTGCTGGCAACAGAGTGCTCCAACCATGGGTAAATCCATCACAATATTTGAATTCAAGGCCATATGCACAAAATCTTCTTACCATGTCCTCTAAGGTCTGGATCATCCTTTCAGCTAGACCATCAGTTTGTGGGTGGTAGGCTGTAGAGAAGGACTGCTTGGTGCCAAATAATTGGTGAAGATTTGTCCATAGTGCTGAAGTGAATTTGGGATCCCTGTCACTAATGATATTTGTAAATATTCCAGTCCATGAAACTACTCTATTCCATATTAGAAGAGCTGTATCCATGGCTGTATTATCTTTGTGACATGGTAAAAAGATTGGAGTTTTACTGAATCTTTCTACAATCACTAGGCCAGCATTATAACTTCTGTCACCTCCTGGTGGTAGGCCAGTTACCCAATCCATATGGACAATTTCCCAAGGTCTGATGGGTTCTTGGATTTTCTTCATCTTTCCAAGTCTCTTGCCAGTGGATTTATTTGCCTTTTGGCATCTGTCACAGGTTTTGCAATACTCTGCAACATCATTCTGCCACATTGGCCACCATATGCAGGTCTTTACTTCTTCTCTTGTTCTGTATTCAGACAGATGTCCTGAAAAGGGTATGTCATGGCATTCTTTTGGTACAAGATTGATTAATGACCTGTTCACAACTGTCATGACACATTGTCACAGCCAAGGAGGCAGGGGCATTACCAATCATCTTCAACAATCATTACCTCATTGGTACCCTTCAAAACCCAATCAGCAACAATCATTATTTCATGGATACCCTTCAAAACCCAATCAGCAAGGGGGTTTCATTCTACATTCTCCAAAATACAGTTTCAGACCTCAATACAGTTTCATACAGGCAAGACCCAAATACAGGATTCACCAAATACAGGCCTTTCATCAATACCGGCGCAAATACCTGTATTGACTGTATAACCTGTATTGGATTCACCAATACAGGATTCAATCCCACATACAACTTCTTCCAGCATACAGGCCAGTATCTCAACACTCAAACTCCAAGGCTGGTTTTTCTCACATATACCAGCCCCTCTTCATCCGCCTGGGGGTTTTTTCCCCCAGTTAATTAAAATATTGGATTTATTAATTAATATTATTTTATTTCTCCTTTAAAAAATATTATTTTATTATTTATTAAGTTAGTCTTTGCCTTCCCTCACCTGTTCAGTAGAGTCCTGGTGGCCATATCCTTTATTAATCCTTTTCTCTTTTCTGAACAGGTTGAAACAGTGGTACAGGATTATTTGTGGTTGGCTATTTATTATTGCTTTTGTTTTCCTCTCATATCTTTTAACTCTTATTATTTTATGACTAGGAAATTATTATCTTATTTCATTACTCTTATCATTTGAGTATCTCATTTTGAGCCCTCCATAAGTAAGTCTGTTCACTGAGTGCCAGGCCCTCTTCATTTAGAAGAGCCCCTATGACATTATTTTAATTAACTCATAATTGCTTCTTTTTCTTTCATTCATTTTATTCATTTCTCTCATTCTTCAATTATGATCTTTTCATGATTTTATGATTTTTATGATTTTTTATGATTTTTTCTCTCTCATCAATTTTCATCTCATTCTTTTCATTCAAATGAAAATTGATTCTCTTTCTCATTTCAAAAATTTCTGCTGACCATTTCACTTTATCATTATCATTCTCATTTCTCTTTTTTATCTGAATTCAGGTTTTTATCAGGTTATTTGAGTGGAATTATTTGGGTTAATTGAATAATCATTCAGGGATTTTATTGATTTGGGGTATTCAGTGATTTTGGATTTTGAAATTTCTCAAGATTATTGATTGATTGATTGATTCCTCAAGACATTGATTTCACCTCAAGATTTTGAATTGACCTTTATTGAATTGATTTGATTGACTTGATTTGACTCCTCAAGATAGCTGATTTATCCTCAAGATTTGATTTAATTGATTGATTTGAATTTGATTCCTCAAGAAAATTGAATTGACTTTTGAAGATATTGATTGAATTCCTCAAGACTTAATTGATTTGATTTTGAATTGACTTGATTTACTTGATTTGACTTATTGATTGAAATTGATTATTCATAAGAATTTGACTTTGTCATCTTCACTCTTCAAGATTTGTTCATATTGATTCACTTCAAGATTATTGATTGATTTCTCAAGTTCATCAAGATTTTCATTTGATTGTTTTGGTCAAGCCTTCTTTTATTCAAAGTATCATCAAGTTTTATTCATTCTTCTTTCATAATTCCAGTTCAGCATAGCCCTCCAGCCAAGAATACAAGATCTCAAAGACATCAAGCTGTTCTCACTCCTACAGCAAGGGCTCCTCTTGACCGCACACCATCAGTTCATCAACTGAGTGCAAATTTGGACAGAGGACCACCAATGGAAGGAGCAGCACCCTCCAGAAGAGGAGGTGTGAAGTCAAGAAGATCAAGATCATTCTCTGGACTGTTGGGTGGCTATCCAAGCATTCCTCAAGGGCCTAGAAGCAGATTAGGGGAACCTGAAGATGAAGAGGGGGAGGAGTCTGAAGAGACTGAAGTTGCAGCTGCCTTGGCAGGTGCTCCTGAGGCTTCTGAAGCTCCAAATCTAGCCCTTTCTAATCAACCTCTTGTCTCTCAAGTTGAACCCAATTTTCTCAAGATGATGGAGCAAATGACTCAGTTTATGGGACAACTCACTCAAGCAGTTGCCCCAAGGGACACTTCAAAAGTCCCTGCATTCAAGACTCCATCAATGAAGGCACCTGATTCTTTTGATGGTACTAAAGCTTATAAATTGAGAGGATTTATTCAATCTTGTCAATTAATTTTCCATAATGACCCAGCAAACTTCTTCTCTGACAGGAAGAAGGTTTTGTACTCAACTTCTTTTCTTACTGGTAGAGCTGGCAAATGGATTGAACCTTACCTCTCAAATATCTCCAATGAAGACCCATCTTATCTCCTCAATAACTGGCAGTTATTTGAAACCCAGTTATTCACTCTGTTTGGTGATCCCAATGAAGTCAGAAAAGCTGAACAAGAGTTAGACAATTTGAGGATGAGGGAAAGTGGTCAAGTTTCCTTGTACATAGCTGATTTTAGAAGTCTAATGTCAAGAATTGGAGACTGGGGGGAAAGGGCCTATATTCATGTGTATAGGAGAGGCTTGGCATCAAGATTGTTGGACCAATTGGCTTCTCACCCTGGAACCTTTGATAGTCTTCAAGAACTCATGGACATCACCTTGGAATTAGATACCAGGTAACATGAGAGGCAGAAGGAAAAGGGTAGTCATCAAGAGAAGAAGCCTCCAATCAATGAATCCAACTCCTCCAAGCCCCCTCAAAGTTCATCATCAAAGAAGCCTTATCACAAGAAGAATAAGAAGGGGAAGAATTTTCAAGTGTCCAAAGACAAGCCTCATGCTGCTCTCCTCAATAAGGACAACAAATTAATTGGTTCTGAAAAGGAGAGGAGGATTATAGAAGGCTTGTGCAATTATTGTGGTGGTAAACACCCATTTGAAAAATGCTTCAAGAGGCCTGAAAATAGGCAAGGGTCATCAAAAGGCTTCCCTAGCAAGCAGGGAAAAGCCTGAGTGGGAATCATGATGTGTTCAATGGTTCTCACTTATTTCCTTCAAGAGCACAATTGTGCACTCTGAATACTAGTGTCAAGAAATCTTTAAAATTTCTTATTTTTTCTTCAATCTCTGATATTTTTTATAGTATTCTCATTGATTCTGGTGCTACAAACTCCTTTATTGCAAAGAATTTTGTTCTCAAGTACTCATTGACCATGTCAGAGCTCCCTGAAAAGATTCCCCTTTTCATCCTGGATTCCAGTGAATCCACCTCCTTGTTCATCACCCATTATACCAAGTGGGTTGTTGATTTACCTTCCTTCCCAAGCTTTTAATGGGATTTCTTTATCATAGATTCACCCAAGGGAGAAGACCTAATATTGGGCTATGATTTTCTTTACCATTTCAATCCCATTATTGATTGGAAAAATGGATTGATCACCTATGATTCTAATCATAAGGATTCTAGTGGTATTATTTCTTCTACTAGTAATGACTTTTCCACTGCTGTCAACAGTGTTGCTCTGGTTGGTGAGCTTAAGACACCTTCCCTTCCTCCTTCTGTCCATAACCCCTCTATTTTTCCCTCTCAGTCATTACTTCCATTAAGAGATGAAGTCTTCAAAGAGATAAAAGATGTTGGAGAAGATGTTGCTATATCTTCACTTCATCTCTTTCAAGGAGATATGGACCTTCCTCCTTTATCTTTTCATGCCTCTCTGGAGGAGCAGTGGGATGAGGAGGAAGAGCCAGAAGAGATTGAAACTGTGCTGAAGGTAGTCCCTCCTGTTTATCACAAATATTTGGATGTATTCTCCAAAGTGAAAGCAGAGAAAGTTCCTCCACACCATGCCTGTGATCATCATATCGAACTGGAGGGTCTTCTACCTCCAGTTGGTGTTATCTACTCTTTATCAAGAAATGAGTCAGAAACACTGCGGGCCTACATTTCAGAGAATGTAGAGAAAGGTTTCATTAGACCAAGCTCCTCCTCAACAGGAGCACCTGTCCTTTTTGTTAAGAAAAAGGATGGTGGTCTTTGTTTGTGTGTTGACTACCGCAAACTTAATGCTGTCACTAGGAAGAACAGGTATCCTGTTCCTCCAATGAATCAGCTTCTTACCGTATTCAGCGGTGCTACTATCTTCTCCAAGATAGATCTGCGTGGTGCTTATAATCTCCTGAGAATTAAAGAGGGGGATGAGCATTTAACTGCCTTTAGAACCAAATATGGTAGTTATGAGTATTTGGTTATGCCATTTTGCTTAACCAATGCTCCGGCTTCATTCCAAAATCTTGTGAATGATATCTTTGCAGATTATTTGGATGTTTTTGTTGTGGTGTACTTAGATGATATTATGGTCTTCTCTAGCTCTTTGGATGAACATGTTAAACATGTGGCCTCTGTTCTCCAAAGACTGAGAGACAATAATTTTTTTGCTAAAGCCTCAAAGTGTGTATTCCATGCCTCAAGTGTGGAATACTTGGGCTATGTTGTTTCAAGTGATGGCCTCAAGATGGATTCTTCAAAGGTTCAACAAATCCTCAATTGGCCTCAGCCCAAGAACATCAAGGCCCTTCAATCCTTTCTTGGCTTTGCCAACTTTTATCGTTGTTTCATTAAAAATTATTCCAAAAAAATCTCTGCTCTCACTTCCCTCCTTAAAAAAGATTCTCCTTTTATCTTCAATGAGGAAACTCTTAGTCAGTTTCAAATACTCAAAGAAGCTTTCACCACTGCTCCTATTCTCTCTCACTTTAATCCTTCTCTACCAACCATTGTAGAGACTGATGCTTCTGATTATGCCTTGGGTGCTATACTGAGTCAGGTGAATGACTCAGGAAAGCATCCCATTGCATTTGATAGTCGCAAGCTCTTACCAGCTGAACTCAACTATGAAATTCATGACAAGGAACTCCTTGGCATAGTTTGGGCTCCCAAGCGCTCAAGAGCTTTTCTCCTTTCTCTTTCTGATTCCTTTGAGGTCTTGACAGACCATTGTTCCCTTCAGTATTTTATGTCCTCTAAAGTCATTACTCGTTGTCAAGCCCGTTGGGCAGAATTTCTATCTGAATTCCACTTTACCATCACTTACCGCCCAGGCAGGCTGGCCACTTTACCAGATGCCTTGTCACGTCGGGACGACGTGTACCCAGAGAGGGGGGTGGATTTCATCAGCAAGAATCCTCAGAATTTTCATCAAGTTCTCAAGCAAAATGAAATTCAAGAGTCAAGATTCTTTTCAATAAAAGTTGATATTTTTTCAGATGTAGTTGATCAAATTCAAATACAAGTATGGCAAGACAAAGATTATAAGGAAATCCTCAAGGAATTAGCAAGAGGAGAATCAGTCCCAGACTATTCTCTTGAACCTCAAGCAAAATTATTATTGTTCAAAGATAGAGTAGTCATTCCAAGCAATCATGAAATTCAATTGGGCATTCTTCAAAAGCGTCATGATTCACCGTTGGCCAGCCATCCTGGCCAGGAGAAGACCCTCAAGCTCATCAAGAGGGATTTTTATTGGGCTGGCATGAATCAAATCATCAAGGACTATGTGTCCTCATGTCAGCAATGTTCAAGAAACAAGAACATCCACCATAAGAAGTTTGGATTACTCAAGCCTCTTCAAATTCCATCTGGTCCTTGGAATTCTTTATCAATGGACTTTATCACCCAATTGCCCTTGTAAAGAAACTTTGATTCAATTTTAGTAGTTGTAGACAGATTTTCAAAAATGGCAATATTTATTCCAACTTATTCAACAATCACTGCTTTGGACTTGGCTCAAATATTCATTAATCATGTCTTTTCCAAACATGGTCTTCCAATCAGTATTGTTAGTGATAGAGGTTCATTATTTGTTTCATCATTTTGGACTCAATTGTGTCAGCAGCTCAAGATATCAAGAGATCTTTCAACTGCCTTTCACCCTGAAACAGATGGACAGACAGAGAGGGTAAATCAGATTCTAGAACAGTATCTTTGGATGTATGTCAGTTACCATCAAGATGACTGGCACACCTGGCTCCCTCTGGCTGAATTTGCCTATAATAATGCAGAACATTCATCAACAAAACAGTCTCCATTTTTCACTATTTATGGAAGAAATCCCAGCTTTGATTCAATTCACATTTCTCAAGATACACCTGCTGGAAAGTTATCATCAAAACTCCAATCAGTACAGCAAGTTGTCAAAGAAGAATTAGAGTCAGCAATAAAGCGTTTTGAGAAGTATGCAGATAAAAATAGAGCAATTCCACCTGATTTCCAACCTGGGGACAAAGTATGGCTAGCTTCCAAGAACATCAAGACAACAAGACCCACCAAAAAGCTTTCAGAAAGATGGCTGGGACCCTTTGAAGTTCTCAAGAAGATTGGCAGCCATGCATATCACCTCAAGTTGCCTCAACAATGGAAGTCAGTTCACCCTGTCTTCCATGTCTCGTTGTTAGAACCAGTGAAGCAATCAGCTATCCCAAATCAACACCAATTGCCACCACCTCCAGTAATAGTGGAAGAGCAAGAAGAATGGGAAGTGGCTCAGGTTCTGGACTCAAAACTCAAGAGAGGTTCATTATGGTATTTAGTTGAGTGGAAAGGATTCAATGAAGACCCAGAAAGAACAACTTGGGAACCAGATTCCAACCTTACCAACTCCCCAGACCTTGTCAAGGATTTTCACACTTTATATCCAGACAAGCCTGGCCCAAATGCCTCAAGAGTTTGATTTATGGTGCTTGGTGGGGATTGGAGTTTATGAAAGTAAGTTCCTCTCCTGGCATGCACCTTTAAGGGGGTATTCTACCCAAATTTGTTGTAAGCATCACCTTGGCCACTTTGTGAGCACTTGTCAATTCTTTGGACAGGTTCAGAAGGCCTTGCAACACCATACCCTCAAGATTTGGACCTTTCATCAAGATATGGCCCAATCTTTCTCTTATTTTCTTTTCTTTCTTTAATCATGCCATAAATTATCTTTCAAGACATTCATTACCACAATTCATGTTATGGCATAATTCTTTCTCATTTATGGTGCTTGGTGGGGAGTGGAAGTTATGAAAGTAAGTTCCATCTCCTGGTATGCATCCCTGAGGGGTCTACTTCTTGTAAAACATTACCTTGGCCACGCTGTGAGCATCAAATGCTTGATTTTATCTTTCAGAACATTTTGGCCAAAATCAAGCAACTCACCACAAGAAGGACAACCCTCAGGCATTTCTTATTTCTTTCTTTACTCTCTTTTTCTCTCAATTCTTTTCATTTTTATTTTTTATTTCATTTTCTTTTACTTGTATCTTTTATTTTTATTTTTATTTCTTAGTTCAAAAAGCAGCAGTCATCACTCCCATATCACGTTTGGGGAGTCAATTCATTCAATAATCAAAGAGTAAAACACTAGTAATGGTAAAGACCACCTACAGATAACCCTCATCAAAACTTCTTCAAGTCAGCCTTAAACTCATTCCTTAAGATCAAAATTGAAAGCCAAAACCCAATCAGCAAGGCATCTATGGCAATTGACCATTCAAGGAGGAGATAAGAAGAAAGACATTCAGGAAGAAATCAAGATCAAAAGGAAAACCCTGCTTCAAATGGCCCAATTGGCCAATTTCATGAATTCATGAACTTTGGCACAAATGGCCATATCAAACCTCAAAACTTCAAAATAGCTCAGTTTTATCAGTTTTCATCAAAATATGCTTAATTAGGCATATTGGCAAATTTGCGCACTTTTGCGCAAAAGGCCTGTTTATCTTGTCAAAAGTCTTCAAAAGGCCTTTTTGGCCAATTTCATCATAATTGCGCATTTGCGCACTTTGCGCAAAAATGCACAAAATGGCCAGAACACCTTAGAGGCCATTTTTCCATCATTTATCAACTTTTTCACTGTTTTCACCAATATATATGCCATTATGGCATATATGCGCATTTGCGCAAAAATGCGCAAAATGGCCAGAACACCCTATAAGGCCAATTTTTCATCATCAATCAAGTTTTTTCAATTTTTTCACCATTATATGCCATTATGGCATATATGCGCATTTGCACATTTTGCACATTTTTGTGCAAATTGGCCAAAATCCCCTTTAATCACAAAATCAAGGATTTTGGCCAGGACTTCTGAAATGGTCCAAAACCTTAAGTATTGGCCACTTCATGCCAACACTGTCAAGATTCAAAATTATGATGAAATCAGGTGTTCTTGGGACATAAACCCAGGTCACCCCCTTTTCAAAAGCCATGAGGACTCAAGAAAAGTTTAGTGAAGACACTCAAGACAAGAATGAACATTATTTTAGAAGAATGAAGGCATTTTGAAGGAAAAGAGGGAATTCAGAATCAAGATCAAGGGGAAGATACCTACAAGTGATTAAATGAAGATTTTGTTTGGGTATTGATTGAAGAAGAAAGTTTAATGGGATACATTCAAGGAACTGGGGAAAGAACTGTATGGATTGATTGCAAGCTCATCAAGACTCACTATACTCATGGTGCCCAGAGCTCACCACTTTCAAGAGGGGGATAATGTCACAGCCAAGGAGGCAGGGGCATTACCAATCATCTTCAACAATCATTACCTCATTGGTACCCTTCAAAACCCAATCAGCAACAATCATTATTTCATGGATACCCTTCAAAACCCAATCAGCAAGGGGGTTTCATTCTACATTCTCCAAAATACAGTTTCAGACCTCAATACAGTTTCATACAGGCAAGACCCAAATACAGGATTCACCAAATACAGGCCTTTCATCAATACCGGCGCAAATACCTGTATTGACTGTATAACCTGTATTGGATTCACCAATACAGGATTCAATCCCACATACAACTTCTTCCAGCATACAGGCCAGTATCTCAACACTCAAACTCCAAGGCTGGTTTTTCTCACATATACCAGCCCCTCTTCATCTGCCTGGGGGTTTTTTCCCCCAGTTAATTAAAATATTGGATTTATTAATTAATATTATTTTATTTCTCCTTTAAGAAATATTATTTTATTATTTATTAAGTTAGTCTTTGCCTTCCCTCACCTGTTCAGTAGAGTCCTGGTGGCCATATCCTTTATTAATCCTTTTCTCTTTTCTGAACAGGTTGAAACAGTGGTACAGGATTATTTGTGGTTGGCTCTTTATTATTGCTTTTGTTTTCCTCTCATATCTTTTAACTCTTATTATTTTATGACTAGGAAATTATTATCTTATTTCATTACTCTTATCATTTGAGTATCTCATTTTGAGCCCTCCATAAGTAAGTCTGTTCACTGAGTGCCAGGCCCTCTTCATTTAGAAGAGCCCCTGTGACACACATGTGTTATTGGTTCTGTGGTAAATTATACCATCCAGTAGGTGAAATCTTCTTTCATCATAAGAATTTTTCCATATTTCATCCAAGGCATGTATCAGAGAGTTTTCTTTACAGTCTTTGTTGAGTAATTGGCATAAGATGCTACAATTCTTATCTTGGGTGTAACTGGTTCTTACTTCTTCAAAGAAGGTGGTGTTCAAGTCTGTAACACTTAATCCTTCTATTGGGATCTGTGGTGAATCTTCTTCTGGCACATAAGCAGGATTATCAATATCATTTGGTAATGGCCATCTACTTAGTCCATCTTCATTTTTATGAACATTCCCATCTTTATGAACAATAGTCATATTGCCCCTGTATTATTGTATGGCTATTTGCCATCTGAGCATATGTCTGTTAGGTGTTTTCATGTTTGAAAGTGATTTGACAGCTCTACAATCTGTTATCACTTCAAAAACACATCCTTCTAAGAAGTAGTTCAATTTTTCCAAGGCCCAGACAAGGCATAGACATTCCATTTAACTTGCTCCATATCTGGCTTCAGTTTGTTTTATTTGCCTGGATATGAAACATATGGGTCCTTCCACAGGTTTATCATTTATGATCTGGACTTGGTGAAGTGCAGCACCCAGCCCATCCCCTGATGCATCAATATACAATTTAAAAGGAAATTTAAAGTCTGGCATCAGTAAGAGTGGAGCAGTGGTCAAGGCTTTTCATAGAGACTCAAAAGCTTTGACTCTGTCAACAGTCATCTCAAATACTGTGTCTTTGTCACACAATTTAGAAAGTGGTCTTGCTATAGATGAAAAATCTTTAATGTGTTACCTGTAATATCCTGCAAAACCTAAAAATGACTGAATTTCCTTTTTGTTCTGATGCATGGGTTTCAGAAATACTTCTACAAATTTGTTTTTGTCAATTCCAAGGGACAAACCAGATACAACATGTCATAGTGCTTTAAGTTCTTTAAATCAAAAATGAAATTTCTTCAAAGAGATTTTCATGTTCACTGATTGAATTTTTGTCAAGACTCTGGACAATCTGTACATGTGCTCTTCCCAAGTCTTGGAACAGACAATAATGTCATCAATGTAAATGATTAACCATCCCTCTGAAAGTTCTTCAGGGAAGATCTCATTAATCATTCTTTGGAAGTGTGAAGGGGCATTTTTGATACCAAAGGGCATTCTTAAATATTCATACACTCCAAAATGAACAATAATTCTCAAATATTTTATTGCTCTTGGTGTCACCACATTTTGATGGAATCCTTTAAGGGCATCCATAGTGGCTATATACACTTCTTGAGATATTTGAGTAAGGGCAATTTGGATTTTTGGTATTGGGTACCTATCTGGAACAGTGTAAGTGTTTAGAGCTCTAAAGTCTCCAACCATTCTGAATTTTCCATCATTCCATGCCACTATGACTGGTGTAGTTATTTCCAATTCCTCATTATGGCCAACTTTTCTTATTACACCAAGGTCTAGAAGCCCTTTCATATGAGTTTCCAGAGCTTCTCTTGACTTGGGACTTTCTGGGTATGCAGGTCTTCTCAAGAGTGGTGGATAAGGTCTTTCAATATTAAGAATGATGTCAACTTCATTACCAATAATTGATCCTAAAGGTTCTTTATCTGAAGCAAATGCTTCTTTGTAGTCATACAAAAAGGAAGAAAGTTCATTTTCTTGTTTATCAGATGAAGGCTTATTTCAGCTTCTCTCAACTGTTCAGATTTAAATTTTTCCAATTATAAGCTGACTGGTGATACTTTATTTACTGTAATTTGTTTTTAAATGTTAAAAAGGCAAATTTCTGATGCTTATCTTTCCCAATAGTAAAGTATCTGTCTTTGTTGTTATGCAAATATATCCCATACATTATTGAATAGTCATTTCCCAATATAAAATGGGTACTAGAGCAGTTTTCATAACAACAAATTCAACTGTGGTTCTTAAATTCCCATTAATGTGTGGGAATATGACATTGGTCTCAAAAATTCCTAATGCTTTCATTGGATTACTTGCACTATTGAATTTTATACCATCAATTGGTAAAAATTGGCCTTCAAAATTTGGTACACAAGTTTTAAGAAAAGATTTACCAACAAAAGATCAGAAGGCTCCTGGGTCAAGCAAAATTCTAGTGGGATTGTTGTCAATCACCACTTCTGTTATACAGGAGTTATGTTAGATGTGACTATGAAACTGATGATAATATCACTATTAATCAACATTACTATTTC
The DNA here is from genome assembly GCA_023105745.1 of Austropuccinia psidii. Taxonomy (NCBI): domain Eukaryota; kingdom Fungi; phylum Basidiomycota; class Pucciniomycetes; order Pucciniales; family Sphaerophragmiaceae; genus Austropuccinia; species Austropuccinia psidii. The sequence goes on along the minus strand of JALGQZ010000005.1, from coordinate 9,882,432 downwards.
TGTTTTTTATGAAATATAATAATAAATACTATTATAACCACAATTAAATAATTAAATAATTATTTCTTTCACGTGTTAAACACTACTAGTGCTTTTAACAGTGAGCAGTAATTGTCTACAAGAATCAATTACAAGAAGATTTTAATAATAAAATTATTTGAATATATAATTATCTTTTGAAAGAATAATTATAATGATAATTCTTGAAGAAAACTTTAAGAATTGAAAAAAAATCACTCACTAATATTCCAAAGAACTTATTGAAAGATAAGATAGAGAGATTTGACGTAGAACTGTGGATTTTAAGGATCAAAATGAATTCATAACAGTATTACAACAATATATAGTTGGATTCTATGATTTCACGTCTTTCTGATTGATTCTGAAACATTTAAAACACTTAAGAATAGCTATAACTAATACTTAATTGTTGGTAATAATGATTTAAATGATAATAAGATGATGATGATGTGGAAAAAACAGCAAGAGGAGGCCTCTTTTAAGTCAACAACAGCCCACATAGGCATGCCATGGAGAAAACTGAAAGACCAGTGAGTGAGAAAACAATAAACCTTTTTGAATTATTGATTGAATCATCTGTTGTCACATAAGATTATCATAATTACTTAATTGATGCTTTTACGTGACTACCAACCCCAATATGGTTAAGAATAAAAGGAGTAAAATCTGTAAGTATTCTTTTATTCCAAAATAATCATTTATTTCTCAAAGTTATCAATGTTATTGGCAATTCCATCACAGGTTGTAATTACTGTGAATTTTTGAAGATTCAGTGTTTCACGTAGAATAGTCAAAAATGGACTGTAAGTAAACCTTTTAATTTTACTAGTAAAACCATATATCTTTTGGGTTGTACCATAGATAATACAGTGTTCTATTAGTCCTGAAAGTTTCAGAGAGATTAATTAAGAATTGTATTTTTAATGAATTTTTGAAGTTTTTACCTCATTTCTACGTAGAATTGCAAATATCAGTGTTTCACTGGTTGCTATGAGGTAAATCAATGGATAAAAGTCCAAAAAGGGTTTTAATTACTTTTTTGGGGTTTATCCATGGCAAATCATTAAGAATTGACATGGTTACAGGAGTCTAAGTAGCTTTTTACCTCCTTGGCACATCAAAATAGCAGGTTATTTGCTATTTCCTTAAGATTTACAGTAGTTGTAACATGGTAACCAAGTTCCCAAAGGGTTTTAGTTTACCAATTAGGCCAAGATCAGCCATGGGTCCAGGTGTTGGAGCTGTCCATGCCTCTGAGGCCTCAGAAGTTGGGTACCCTGGCTCTCTTTGATGTCTTTTGTCCCCCTTGCCTATTTTTCACGTCAAAATAGAAATTTAAGCTTACAGTGAGATATCCACTATGGGTGTACCAAAAGTCCATGTAAGAATACCATGATATTAAGTGCTCAAAACATGCATAACACTATTCTTAGTGTATATGTAACATGGGATTTCTCACATTCCCATTATTTTGGTGTGAAATTAAGAAAAACAAAAATTTTCACAGATCTATTATGTGGTATTGAAGTATTTTCCATTTTACCACCTCAAAGAGTTAATTTGAGCTTATTCACTCTATGGAGCTACCCTGGATGAATTTTTGTGTAGAATCCAAATCTTGCCTTAAATCTATGGATTTACTTACTCAATAAAAAGTTATTCATCTTTTCTGAAATTAAAAATGATGAATTTTGGATATATGCATAATTCAAAATTTTATTTTTAAGATAATTGTGGCCTATTTGGGTATGTAAAATATACCTCAAGGCTCACGAGTTACCAGCTGTATAACCTTTTGCCCTGTTTGGTTTTGTTTTCATTAGTTGTGCATCTTGAACTTTTGATAAATCAAGTTGACCATTGCTCAATTGTGGCAAGTGGGACTAAGATTCCATGATGTCAAAAGTGGCATTAATATTTCCTATATCTTTTGAAGATTCAGAACATATTGATGACTTATCATATGCACTGTCTTCAATTATGTCATCTTTTTCCACATGAGGTTCCTTTTCAATATCAATTTCATTGATTTTCCCCCTTTTTGGACATGTATTGGCTAGATGGGTGGTGCTTTGGCAAATATAGCACTTTTTGACTGTATCTGCAGATTTATACTTATTATTAGAATTTTCTTTGGGGTTTTTGTCCACAGAATCTTTCCAAGGTGCATTAAACCTTGTTTTGAGATTCACCCTACTAGAACCAATTTTGGTACTGGTGGTTACTTCTTCTAATATATTGATAATATTCTCTGCTGAAGATTGTTCAGTAGTCCTGCTGTTGACAGCATGCTCTAAGTCACCTCCACATTGTCTTAGAATCTTTCTGTGGATCATAAATTCTGACATATCAGGGTATAATTCTGTTAGTCTGTCTTTTTGTTGGCAAAACCATGGTAAAGCTTTGTCTTTATCAGCATTAAATTTGGAAGATTAAAAGGCTGTCTCCACTTTAAATCTCCAAGAATCATTGGCCCATTTGTTGATAATTTGGGTTTTCCACCAAGTCCAACTTTGGTGTCCATGTGCTTGTCTTAATTTGATGTACCATTTGTGAGCTGATCTGGTAAACAAGGTGTTGAATCTTGCTGTTACCAATCTGTCTGGTAATTCAAAATCTTCTTCAATCATGTCAATTCCTCTTATGAATTCCATATGGTCATAATCTCCTTCACCACTGAAGTGAGGCCATTCCAAAGCATAGCTATTTGAAAAATTCGATTTTCATTATTCAAAAAATTTGTCTCCGAATTCGAATTTTTGAACAACAAAATGAAAACCCAAAAATTCAAATAAAAAATTATGAAAAAAGGATCCATTTGAATTTTTCAACCTCCAAATTAAAATTCAAAATGAAAATCTCGAATTTTGGTTGAAGAAATGATTTATGAATATAATTCATTAATTAAAGGAAGTGACAAATGCTATTTATGGCATCAACCACAGAATAACCATGCCATAAATGGTATTAAAAATATATTTATGGCACAAATAATTCCATTGATGCCATTTATGGAACCAACAATGCCATAAATTGGGCTTTTACCAACCTAGGTTTTTTTAGCCAAACTTTAATTAGAAAACACACCTTATTCTTTTTACTAAATAATTACATAATTTTATTAATTTATGGCAAATCCACATATGGGCATACATGCTTTTGCCAAATTACTTCCATGAGTGTACCAATAACCCAGATTAATTATGAGTATTTATAGCTCATTGTAATTAATTGAAATGAATTTAAATAAATTAAAGGTAATTGAAATTGATTGGAATACATGAAACTTAATAACCATTATTTGAAGCTGATACAAACCAACAAAATTGATGAGCATTAGTTGAAACTAGTAAAAATTAATTAGAATTGTTTAAAATTTAAAATGAATGACAATAATTTCAAAGAACTTCAAATAAATAGAACTTGACAGAAATTATTGCAAGCTAATTGAAAGTAATAAAAAGGATGACCATTACTTAAATTGGTTGAAATGAAATAGAACTGCCAAAAATTCATGAAAATTAATTAAACATAGTAAAAATTAATTAAAATTAATTAGAATTTATGAAAATCAATTATAATCAATTGAAATTGATTACAATTGATTAAAATTAATTAAAGTTAATTAAAATAAATTCAAATTAATTCAAATTAATTAAAATTAAGTGAAATTAATCAAAATTAATTGAAATTAATTGAAATTAATTAAGATTCATTCAAATTAATTGAAATTAATTAAAATTAATTGAAATTCATCAAAATTAATTGAAATGAATTGAAATTACTTAAAATTAATTGAAATCAATCAAAATTAATTTGAAAATGAATGCAAATTCATGTCAATTAATTAAAATTCATTAAAATTACTCAAAATGAATTAAAATTAATTAATATTAATTAATCTTAATCAGAATTAAATAAAATTATTTACAATTACTTAAAAGGAATTAAATTTAATCAAAATCCATTAAAATTAATCAAAATGCATGAAATTTAATTATAATTAATTAAGATTAATTAAAATGAAATAAAATTAATTACAATTAAATAAATTCAATGAAAACTAATTAAAATTAATTCAAATTAATTAAAAATACTTCAATACTTATTTATTTCCATTAATCATGTCTTATATTTTATTTATTCTTATTATTTATATATTATATATTTTTATTATTCATTATTATTCAGTGTTATTTATATTTGAATTATTAGTTATTTTTATTAAATTAATGTTATATTATTTTTAGTAAAAATAACTGATAAATAAAATATTAAATATATATATTCCATAATTATTTATTTTTATTAATTATATTTCATATTTTTCATTTCAATTAGTGCCATTCAATATGAAATATAAGTATTCACTAAGCAAAATGACTAATAAATATCACATATTAAGTATATATATTTCTTATTATTTATTTTGATTAATTATATTTGATATTTTATTTATTATTTATTCTTTCTTTATTAATTATATTTTATATTTTATATATTTATTATTCTTATTATTGATTGTTTTCATTTATTTGTTTTATATCATATTTATTAATTTTTGCTATATTTTTATATATATCTCTTATTATTTGTTTTTATTAATCATATTTTATATTCTATTTATTATTTATTTTTTTTTTTTATTAATTACATTTTATATTTTATTTATTCATTGTTCAAATTATTGATTCTTTTGATTTATTTGTTTTATATCTTATTTATTAATTTTTGCATTTTTCTCAGTTTTTTGTTATTATTCATTATTGTATACTTGATCATTCATGTAACATTCTAGGTATCACTACATTAGGGTATGTAGTGATACTTAGAATCAAATTCTATCCAAATGGAAAAGGTGGAAGCAAAAACTGGCGTGGCTTCATCCTCAGCTACTACTACCTCAATGCCAAGGGATCAGCTAGTAGCATTGCATTTATCTCTGCAAGTTCTTCAAGGTATTTTAGCAGCTTTGGTGGTGGTAGTGGCATTCAAACTCAATCGCATTATCAAGCTGCAACTAGTTCCAGCGACATCACTCAGTACCATGCTTCGAGACTTTTGTATGCCATCCAACAACAGGATCAAATGGCTGTCTTTAAGTTTATTCAACAACTAGGCATAGTGCGGCATTTTATACACATTGCACTTAAAAAAAAAAAACAACAACAACAACTAGGCAGTGGAAAAGCTAACACTCTTAGAAGTCCGTTTGCACTCTGTATGTTGATCTATTTCGCAAGCAAAGTTCTAGATGAAGACTCAAAGTAAGTCATCCAATCTTCTATGATTATCCTCTCCTTTAACATTCTAGTCATTGATTTATCTTGCATTTTGACTAGTTTAAATAAACATATGCATGAACTTCTTGAAGGCTTTTTGAGACACAAGTCTGATATGGTCAACTATGAAGCAGCTTGGGCGATTTGTGAGATGCGCAACGTTTCTTCAGCTGAGCTATACAAACCTGTTGCCGTCTTACAACTATTTTTATCATCTCCCAAGAGTACCCCCAAGTTTTGTGCTATTCAAACCTTGGCTAGATTGGCTCTAACTCATCCTCAACCTGTTCAAGCTTGCAATCTGGACATGGAGAAATTAATCAACAATGACAATGGGGGTGTTGCCACTCATGCTATCACTACCTTTCTTAAAGTGAGTCGGTTTATTAAAATATTGTTTTATTGAGTTCCCCCTCTTGAGCTTATATTCAAATATTTGGTTTAGACAGGAAATGTGGCATCTGTTGATAGGTTGATGAAATAAATTACGAATTTCATGTCTGAAATCTCCAATGAATTTAAGGTCACAATAAAAAGAAACCAGTAAGAAATTTCCTAAACATGAGATTCGTGTGTTTTTAGAATATTGGTTCATTGTTCCTATTTAATTCTATTTTTGTTTTAGCATTGGCACAGCTTTGCGAATTCACAAAGCTATCTGTTAGGATTTTACATTTATTAGGCGTTGAAGGCCCAAAAGCAGTTCATCCATCTAAATACATTCGATATATTTATAATCGAGTGATACTAGAGAATGGCATCGTCAGAGCAGCTGCTTTATCAAGTTTAGCCAAATTTGGTGTCAACGTACCTGATCTGGGGGTGAAGACAAGTATTAAAGTGCTACTTAAAAGGTAAGCAAGAGTTATTATAAAGGTTTGTTGGTTCATTTAATTTGATGGGTTCATTATTTGTTGGATGTTTAGATGACATTGATGACAAAGTTGGTGACTGAGCAGCTTTGTATCTCAAAGTGCTGACAGAAGGGCCTATAGCTGATAAATTGGTCAAAGATGGTAAGCTTGCAATAATCTTTTGTGTAAATGAAAGCATGACCCATTTGCTCTTGGGAATGGCTAACAAGTTGGGCACTGTAGAATCTACAATTTCGCTATCTGCATTGGAATCAAAGTTGGTATGTTAAGGTCTTCCCTTTCCTCTGGTATTCAAGTTCTGAGGGCCATTTTGAACAAATTTAGGTGCTCGCCAAGAGGCTTCATCGGATCTTGCCATTCTTAATAACAGCAGCCACACAGCCAACAAAAGCCAACTTGGCTCCATAGCTTCAGCCCCTAAATTTGACAGCTACTAATAATTAATAGTACCACATCAGAAATCGTATCAACAACCATAACCAATTCAATTTCTAAATAATTCCTCAAGATAGACCTTGGTAAGTAATTTGAATCAATCATTCAAATTTCAAAACAAATTCATATGTTCTGTTTTGTTTTTAGAATACCGTCCTACTTCCAAACATAAACTGGAAGCTCTCAGTGGACTTTGTCAAAGCAAGTTGTTGCTTAAGGCTTTGCCTCTCTATGTGGGTGCACATTCATAGAGATGGCTTGAGGCGGTAACATTTTGTGGAGACAAATAAACTGAGGGCTTGGGTCATCTGATCCACAAAAGAGGAGCTGTCCAGGCCAATAGAGCCGGTGCCTCTTTTGAAAGTGCACCACACAATAAATAGTGAAATAACACTATAAAATTAGATGAATTGCACATCTTTAAAAAGTATTTTTTTTATCATTATACTTGGATTAAGCTCTGTTCATGGTGGGGGCCCACACCATGACCAGTATTTGTATTTATTTGTAATAGCCGACACCGACATGGGGGAACTGCTGCCCAAATTTTTGCAAAAACTTACAATTACCAAGTATCAAAAATTATTTTTATGGTTTTTTTTTGGGAATTAATATTCCATTCTTTCAATTTTTCCAAAAACGTGATTTTAATTTACAGCTTAAGAATTTTTCTTACAATTAATTAAGAATAATGAATAATGATTAACCAAAATATAAATCTTTAGTGAAAAATAATAATAAGTAGTTAATTATTTTCATCTAAATTAAGCAATTAACATAATGAAAAATCAATGATTTATATTAACAAAAGAAATGAATTGTAATTGATGAATTACTTGTATTTATAGCCAACATATGAGTTTTCATTACAATTGGAAAATGTCATAATAGTCAATAAATGACTTATAGTTGAAATAGATAAATAAATTAAGAAAGAATTTATAGCTATATCCAAGATATAAATCATTTTGAATAATAATAAGATAATTATAATTATGATCACTAAGTGATTTATTAAAATTCATATGGCTTTTCTCAATGAAAATACATAATCAAATTATAATAATAAGAAATAAATCCTTCATCATAATCATCAAAGATTAAGCTATCAAAATTAAGCTTTGAATAAAGATGATTAACCAAAATATCAATCCTTCACAAGTTATTCAATTATTTTGAGCTCAATTAAGAAATAATATTAATGATTAATCAAAGACTATGGTTAAAAAAAAGACTATGATTAAAGTTAACACATCCATCCTAATTGAAAGTACTTAATAAATCCAACATAATAATAATTTGGATTATCAAAATTCATATGCCTTTTCCCAATAAAAACTGATAATTCAATTATAAGAATAACAAACAAATTCTTCATAATAATAATCAAAGATTAAGCTATCAAAATGAAGATGGGAATAATGATTATGAACCAAAATGTAAATCCTTGACAAATTTTTTAATTATTTTGACCTCAATTAAGAAATAATATTAATTATTAACTAATGACTATGACTAAAATTAAGACATCCATTCTAATTTAAAGTAATTAATAAATCCAACATAATAATAATTTGACTTATCAAAATTCATATTCTTTTTCCCAATGAAAATTAATAATAAAATTGGAATCATAAAAAATAAATTTTACATAATAATCTTCAAAGATTAGGCTATAAAATTTAAGAATGGAATAATAATGATTAACCAAAATATCAAGTCCTTCACAGATTATCTAATTCTTTTGAATTAAAGTAAGAAATAATATTAATGATTAACCATTGAATCAGATTACAAATAACACATCCATTCTCATTGAAAGCAATTAATAAACACAGCATAATAATATTTCAGTTATTCACTATGACTAATGAGTCAATTAATTAAAATCAGAATATATAAATGAATTATATTAAGAATACAAATTATGATTCTGAATAATAGATAATCAATAACCATACCTAATAAATCATGAATTTATTGATGTTATAATAACAGTTATTTATATTCCATACACAATGTGGATGTTTGTGAGATGTACCTATTTTCAGTTTTTATATGTCATTATATTTTCATGACAGAAATCATTCCTTGTACTTTCTTATTACCCTCAATTTACTTTAATAATGAAAGGGGGACTCTATTATATTTCTGTACTGTACAATGAAAACATCTAATCCATTAAGGATATATAATAAATCCAAACAAAAAACACATACTTAATAAAGGAATAAATCCCAAAAGATTATTTTATGAATAAGAATAACCACTGAAAGTATAAATAAATAATAAAATAAGATAACTAAAAATTAACCCATGAATAATAAAAATCAAACAATAAAAACATCAAAAAAAGGAAGGAACTAATCAATAAGATATAAATAATAAAAAAGCCCATGAATCATTTTCTAATTATGAAATTACAATTGTGTTTCATATAATATAGAATAAATAAATAAATGAGTTAATCAATCAAAAATATATAAATAATACTTCAAGAATGCACAGATAATGTAAGGTTTGTCTATGAAGCTCTTGATAATAGTAGCAATATCAAGAGTACTATGACTGTCCTCAGTAGAAATATATAACATAACAAAATATTATAACCACAAATTTAAATATAATTATTAAAAATAATTATATAAAAAAAATAAATTTAATTATTATTATAAAAATATAATAATAAAAAAAATAATAATTATAATAAATTATAATTATTCTATTATTTTTATAGTCACTGACAGTTCTAACAATAAGAATTGTAAAGCTCTTAATGAGACAATTACATGTGGAAATATGAATATTAACCACTTATAAATAATATAAATATTATTTATAAAAGAATTATAACACATACTGTGCAGAAATAATTCTTATAGAATAAAATTCTATATAAAAAAACTAATACTAGATAAAAAAGATATAGAATTTTTAGAGAAAACTTACTTATAATATTTATTTGATACAACAAGTCAAACAACAACAGTTATTATATTAAATAATGATTATAAGTTAAAAGCACGCCTAAAATCAATAATTTTAAAGATAAAACAACTTTTTATGATAAAATTCAAGATTAAAGAGTTTTAAGAGGAATTTGTGGATTTTTAAAAGATATTTAAGATGATAATTTTATAATATAAAATATATTATTGATGATTACAATAATAATCTGAATTTTATGACTTCATTCTTTTAATTTACAATTAATAAAGAATAAAATAACTTAAGAATCACTTTAATAATAAGATTTTATAAATAATAAAACTTTACCTGTTTAAATTTCTAATATGATTGGATTGATGAATGATGGACAAAAAAAGTGATGAAAGGACTCTTTTTATGTCTTCAGAGCAGCTCTCATGATTCATAATGAATGTAGAGGGCGTGCTCAGGTCAAAACTGAAAAACCATACTTACAAACAAAGTTCTTAACTTAAGGCAACTTGTTTTTAATTCCAATTTAAAGTTACCAGTGTTATTCTTAACTCCATGTAACTTTAATCCTCATTTAAACTAATTATTTTTAAATTTTCAATTTAAATAAACTTATTTATATTAAAGTTCATCACATGAACAGCTTAAAAATAGAGTTTCAAGCAGAAATCTCTTAAGCTCAATTTCTAATTAATTTCTAAAGAAATCGTAATTTTCTTTAAGCTTAATTAAAAAAGTAAATTTCCAGGCTAATTACCCAGGAAATTTATTTATAAAAGATACTTAAAATTTGATTTATATATAGATAATATTAAATTCTAAGTTGTGTGAAATTTTCAAGCAAATCCATTAAGATTTGGATTTTGAATGAATTTTTGAAGTTATTGCTATTTTTCCACGTAAAATAGCAATACACACCAAACCTTAGCTTTTGATAAGGTTTTGATGCTTGTAACTTTAAATGTTTAAGCTTGATTAAGCTTTGACAGTTTTTAAAACCTTGATTTCAAGCCAGCATATTGGGATTTACCCTTTGGCAGCTTGAAATTCCTGTCCAAATTGGGATAAGACCAGTTTAAACTTTAAGGTTGGATCAAAGTCTAATCTTAAAGTTTAAATAAGGTTGAAAATCCTCCAATACAGGTGGACAACCTTAATTGAATCATTGCAGATCCAAAATGTTGGGTACCCCAGCTCTATTGGGTCTTTTTCCTTTGTCCCACCTTTTTGCGTGGATTTTGCCCTTTTATTTATTTAAAGCCATACCACGGCTCTAAACCCTTTTAAATTGAGCTCACGCAGGATTTACATTCTGTATGGAGATCTATAGCTAATTCAGTAAATATACACCACACCTCAATTTTAACTAAAATTTTGGTAAGTTTGCATTAACCTTATGCAACTTTAAATTTAAGCTTATTTAAGCTTAAATTTAACAATTTTTAGAAAAATGTTAAAAAAGTTACATTAGTACTGTGAGATTCTTAAATCTTCTAATAATACAAGAAATAAGTGTTTTTGGGTATAACACCTTATGGATGTACCCTAGGTCATTTTTGGTGTAGAATCCAAAAATGACATAATATTTATAACTTTGTTTATCGACAAAAAAGTTATACTTATTTTTTGTTATTTTTTATTTTAATTTAAACTAAAAAGTCTGTTGAAGAAAAAATTAACTGTTTATAAAATCATTTGTGGCCTTATGGGTATGTTATACATACCTCACAGGCTCACATTCCCTACCACCAAAACAAATTGTGTACAATTTTTCTTTTGTAGTATACCCCCAAGTTATTTGAGGGGGGTATAATCCACTGTCCAACCTCTCTAATTATACTTTTAAGTATGTAAAGCACACAATTCAAGCTTTTTATTGAGCAATTGGTCTTCTCTCATGTCTGAATCTTCTGAGAAACTTTTGGGAATCTGGTATTTTGCTTTCTACAATCCATTCATCTTCATGTTGTGGATTTTTATACCTGACTAAGTATTCTCTTTCATTTTTTCCCCTAAGTCTTCTTTCTTTCAAGACTTTTGGTACCTTTTTCTCCTCACTTTGATCTAGTGGGGGTACTTCTAAGGGTGTTTCATTTCTTAAAGGAAATAATTCCTTATCACTTGAAGTGTAAGGCTTTACTAGACTGACAGGGAAAGTTGGATGTTTATTTTCCAGTTCTCCTGACAGTTCTACTTGTACTGCATTTGTCCCATGAAGGGCTTTAATAATAAATGGTCCTGCAAAGGAATCTTCCAATTCCTTTGGACCTTTAATATTATTAAAGTTCAAGGTTGAAAATAGTATTAAGTCCCCTACGTTGAATTCTGGGATTTTATGACTTTTATCCCATTTCTGCCTAGCATATTCAAAGGCATCATTCATGCTTTGATTTGCATGATGTATCACTTTATCAAGCAATAGCTTAAAGCTTGAAGCAGTTGGATGAATGTCAACCAAATCTTTCTTCAAAGTATCAATTGGAAGTTTGGGGTTCCATCCTTTTTCCAACATTGCAGGGGTCTTGCCTGTTGAAGCATGGATGGAGGTCTTGTAGGCTAATTCCAATGCTGGTATAAGAGTACACCAATCATGGGTAAAGCCATCAGAATCTTTAAACTCCAGGCCATAAGCACAAAATCTTCTGATCATTTCCTCAAGGGTTTGAATCATTCTTTCTGCTAACCCATCTGTTTGTGGATGGTATGCTGTTGAGAATGATAATTTTGTACCCAAAAGCTTATGTAAATTAGTCCATAAGGCTGATGTAAATTTTGGGTCTCTGTCACTAACAATGTTTTTAAAGAGACCAGTATGGCATATTACTCTATTCCGGATCAAGAGAGCTGTATCCATAGCTGTGTCATCTTTGTGACATGGTAAAAAGATTGGTGTTTTGCTATATCTGTCTACAATAACAAGACATGCATTGTAACTTTTATCACCTCCAGGTGGTAATGCAGTCACCCAATCCATGTCAACCACTTCCCATGGGGTACTTGGTTCTTGGATATGGATCATCAAACCAAATCTTTTACCAGTAGCTTTATTGGCCTTCTGGCATCTATCACAACTATGACAGTACTCAATGACATCTTTTCTCCAAGATGGCCACCAGGCACATGTCTTAATTCTTTCCATTGTTCTGTCTTCAGACAGATGTCCAGAATAAATGTTATCATAGCATGCTAGTAGTATTGTGTTAATAAACATTCTAATACATAGGACCATGACACATGTGTGTTTAGATCTATGATATAATATACCATCAAACAAATGGAATCTTCCATTATCATAAGATGTTTTCCAAATATCATCCAGAGAATTAGCCAATGCTGCAGCTTTGAAATCTTTGTCAAGTAGAGCAGTAAGTATATGGCAATTTTTATCTTGCTTATAGCTTTCTCTAACTTCCTCAAAGAATTCTGTTCCCACATCTGTGATGTTAATTCCTTCAATTGGGATTTGAGGTTCTGCACTTGTAGGAACATAGGCAGGATTTTCAGGTGTATTGGGTAATGCCCATCTACTTAAGCCATCAGCATTCTTGTGAATATTTCCAGCTTTATGTACTATGGTCATATTGCCTCTATACTCCTGTATAGAAATCTGCCATCTTAACATGTGTCTGTTTGGAGTTTTCATGCTAAGAAGTGATTTTACTGCATTACAATCAGTAATTACTTCAAACACACTTCCATCAAGATAGTAATGAAGTTTTTCCAGAGCCAAAACAAGGCAAAGGCACTCCATTTGGCTAGCTCCATATCTGGCCTCAGTAGGTTTAATTTGTCTTGAAATAAAACAAATTGGACCTTCATAAGGCTTGTCATTGACAATTTGAACTTGATGAAGAGCAGCTCCTAGACCTTCACCACATGCATCAATATACAGCTTGAAAGGAAGTTTCCAGTCTTGCATCAGTAATAATGGTGCATTAGTCAAGGCATACTTGATTTCATCATATGCTTGAATTCTCTCCTGAGTCATTTCAAAAACAGTTTGTTGATCACAATTTCTGTATAATGATCTGGCATGGATTGCAAAATCTTCAAGGTGTTGCCTATAATAACTGGCAAACCCTAAGAAAGACATCATTTCTTTTTTGTTCTGGGGTATTTGTTTCAGTAAAGCTGCAGCCACTTTGTTCTTATCAACACCAAGGCTTAGTCCTGAGACTACGTGTCCTAGAGCTTTTAACTCATGAAACCCAAAATTACATTTTTTAAGAGAAATTTTCATGTTCACTTGTAGAATTTTCTTAAGTACTAATGAAAGTCTCTCTAAATGTAATTGCCAGGTTTCTGAACAAATGATGATGTCATCAATATAAATGATTAACCATCCCTCTGATAATTCATGTGGGAAGATAGTATTCATCATTCTTTGGTAATGAGAGGGTGCATTTTTAATAACAAAAGGCATCCTCAAATATTCATAAATACCACAATGAGCAATTATTCTCAATAATTTTCTAGCATGAGGTGTCAAAACATTCTGGTGAAAGCCTTTTAGAGCATCCATGGAAGTAATGAATCCTGCTTTGGATAATTGAGTCAAAGTCTCATGAATTCTAGGGATTGGATACCTGTCTGGGATAGTATAGGTATTCAGTGCTCTAAAATCACCAACCATCCTTGACTTATCATTATGACAAGTAATGATTACTGGGGTTGTGACTTCTACCTCCTCATTGTGTCCAACTTTTCTCAGAACTCCCAGTTTCATTAGCTCATTAATATGATTTTCTAATGCTTCTCTAGCCCTAGGGCTAGCTGGGTAAGCTGGTCTTCTTAATAGTGGCAGATAAGGCCTTTCCACATTAAGCATAATGTCCATCTCATGGCCTTTTATAGCCCCAAGTGGTTCATTATCTGAAGCAAAGGCTTCCCTGTATTGAAATAAAATTTCAATAAGCTCTTCCTTCATTTCTAGTGTTAATTCAGGACTAATTTGTGCTTCAATCAATTGATTTGACACAAATTTTCCCTTATTAACATTTTTTACTTGTTTAATGACAGTAATTTCTCTTTTTTCTAGAGGAAAAGCAAATTTTTGTCTTTTGTTTTCCCCTATAGTGAAATACCTGTCTTTATGATTATTAATATCAATACCATAAATATTGAGATAATCATTCCCAAGTATAAAGTGTTGTGAAGTACAATTATTCATAACAACAATTTCCCCTTTCAGTCTCATACTTCCTACAGGATGAGGAAATATGATTTCTGCTTCAGATATACCCAAGGGGTGCATATTTTGGCTAGCACTGCTGAATGTTATACCTTCAATTGGCATTAATTTGTCTTGCCAATTGGTATTAATTTTGTCAAGATAATCATTTCCAACACAAGTGCAAAAAGCACCTGAGTCAAGATGTATCTTGGCTTCTGTGTTATTTATCACAATATTAGTGATACAAGATGCCCCAGCTGTATAACCGTTACCTCTGGCAGGTTTGGGTTTTTGCATTTTGACATCTTGCACATGTATGAGATCCATACCTTCATCACTGTACTGTGGTAAGTGAGTATGTACCTCAGTGACCTCAAAAGAGACATTAATATTTTCTATACCAAGTTCTTCTGATACTTCTTCTTCTTCTGAAGGCTCAGAATCACTTTCATGTAAAGAGACATCAGTTTCTTTTGTGTCTTCCACTTTTTCAACATTTATCTCATTGACTCTTGTCTTTTTTGGACAAGTTTTTGCCAAATGAGATGTGCTTCCACATTTATGACATTTCAAAGGAGGTCTGTCATGTGGTTTATTTGGTTTTGAAATTGGTTTCCCACTAGTCTTTTTGTCTATTGGGGTTTTGGACCAATTTCTTCCAATTTTTGTTCTAGTAGTGATGTCCCCCATAGCATTGATATAATCTTCTGTAGAGCAAGGCTCAATACATCTGCTTCTTATAGCATGCTCAAGGTCACCACCACATTTTCTTAATATCCTTTTATGTACCATTGTTTCAGACATATCAGGATGAAGGGCAGTTAAACTGTCCTTCTGTTTAAGAAACCAAGTCATGGGCCTGTCCCTTTTAATATTAAAAATGGTCTTTTCAAAAGAATTTTCCATTCTAAATCTCCAGGAATCATTTGCCCATTTGGAAATAATTTGTTCTTTCCACCAAGGCCAAGAATGTTTACCATGGTCTTGTCTCATTTTATAATACCATTTCCTTGCTGAGTTGGTAAATAATGAGTGTAATCTGGCACTTATGTATTCATCTGGTATGTTAAAGTCTTTGAACATATCAATTGTTTTCATAAATTCCATATGATTATATTCTCCTTCACCACTGAAGGTTGGCCATTCCTCTAATCTTGGAATGTCCTTAAAATTGCAAGCAGTTTCCACATCATGACTTGAAATTGTATGATGTAAATCATTATTCAAGTTAAGAACATTTCTGTCAAGAATTGGTGTGGATTGCCTTGGCAATTCATTTTTTAGTGATATATTATTAATACTTGATTGAATGTCTTCTTTCAAGTCAAGTCTTGCTTTATCACTTTTTTCCAATTGCTCTTGAAAAAGAGCTGCATTGTGACCAGTTGAATTTTCCAAGTTTTGAACTTGTATTTTCAATTCCCTTAACTGTCCAGTTATAAAAGAAATTGAGTTCTCATCTGGTTGATTGAGTAAAGTAACTTTAGACTCAAGTCTTTCACAAATTTGCGTCAAAGACACAATATTGTCTTTATTAACATTTTCAAGGCCAATGATGGTATTTTTCTGCTCTTTAACTTTTAATATCTCATTACCCAACTTCTGTTGGACATAATCAAATTCTTTAAATTTTGTCATAATTTCTTTATTACAAGATTTAAAGTGAGTTACAAGCTTTACAAGATCTATTTATTTGGGAAAGATTGGTTCAATCTTTCCTCCTCCTTGTTTTTGAATTCCATCAAAGTTCTTGCCATATTGAACACATTGTCCATGGCTGTCTTTTCCTTCTTTGGGATTCTGTAATTCTGAGGGTAAGGCTTGTTCCACTTGGGCTTTGCCTTTTGCTTGCCCTTCTGGTTGGTCTTTGGGGCTTGCTTGGGCTTGTTTGGCACTTGTTGAGGCGGATTTTTGCGGGTGGATGCTTGGGGAGCTTCCACTGGGCTGTTTTCCTTGCCTTGGGCCAATTTCTTCTTCTGGTCCTCTGATAACATGCTTTGGTTTTTCAACCAAGCTTTGATCTGTTGGACTTGTCCTTTGACAGACATGGGTGTCCAACCCAACAGAAGATCTTATGTCTTTTCTGGTCCTATGAACTTCTTCACTTGAAGATAAGAGTTCATGGTGCCTATCCAAAGACTTGGGAGAAGTTCCCACTCTTGTTGTTTTGACACCAAGAACCAGTTTTTCCATTGAGATTGATAAATTTCCACAGCTGCCTGTTGGAAATGGTTCAGGTCTAACACCAATAGCAGTTATGTCAGCTTCTGGACTCTCAATAAGAAGTTCAAAGGTGCTGGCTAACCTCTGGGAACTGGTGGAAGTTCTGGCATCCTCCATTTGTGCCTCTCCTCTGGGAAGACATTCTTGCTTTTTTGATTTGTGGCTGGAATGTCCTGGTCCAGATCCATTTGATTGGATAGAGTAATTGCTTCCACTTCTAGTAGGAGTCATTTCACGTCAATTTGAATTGAAAATAGAGTAAAATTGAATTGAAATCACCTGCAGGACCTTTAAAGGGTTCTTTGGTTATCAAACCCCTTGGTGGTGGGCTGGTTTGAATTTCAATACTGGACTCTGAGGTTTCAGAGTCTGAAGAGTTTTCCCTGATTGAAGACACTAGAGAAAATTAAAGATATAAGTTATTTTATCAAGTAATAAAAATAACTTATAAACTCAACTTATTAAATAAAGTTGTTTTGATGTAATTTTATGGCAAATTACGTCAAAAATAAAGAAAAATGTCTAAGATAAAAAGAAAAATGTTTTTAGTAAAGATTTTTAATATTTTTTATTTGATTTATTATTTTCTTTAAAGAAATAATAATTATGCAATTAACAAGTTAATTAATCAAAATTGTATTATTATTCACTTTATACTAAAATAACTCAAAGAATAAATTTCAAGTCTGTGATGTGAAAAAGCCACTAGTTAGACAAAAGAAATTTATTCCAAGTCACTCAATAGTATATTGTTTCAAACAATATTCTTAAGAAAAAATAACTTTATTAATATTATAAAGATTATTTATAAGGGATAAGTCCCCAAAAAGCCAATATTAAGATAAATATGGCAATTTTACGTCAAAAAACAGTAAAATAAGGTCTAGAATATGATTTATGTCGCAAAAATTGGTTAAAATAATGGCCAGGCCCCCAAATGTAAGGTTTGTCTATAAATCTCTTGATAATAGTAGCAATATCAAGAGTACTATGACTGTCCTCAGTAGAAATATATAATATAACAAAATATTATAACCACAAATTTAAATATAATTATTAAAAATAATTATATAAAAAAATAAATTTAATTATTATTATAAAAATATAATAATAAAAAAAATAATAATTATAATAAATTATAATTATTCTATTATTGTTATAGTCAATGACAGTTATAGCAATAAGAATTGTAAAGCTCTTAATGAGACAATTACACATGGAAATATGAATATTAACCACTTATAAATAATATAAATATTATTTATAAAAGAATTATAACACATACTGTGCAGAAATAATTCTTATAGAATAAAATTCCATATAAAAAAACTAATACTAGATAAAAAAGATATAGAATTTTTAGAGAAAACTTACTTATAATATTTATTTGATACAACAAGTCAAACAACAACAGTTATTATATTAAATAATGATTATAAGTTAAAAACACGCCTAAAATCAATAATTTTAAAGATAAAACAACTTTTTATGATAAAATTTAAGATTAAAGAGTTTTAAGAGGAATTTGTGGATTTTTAAAAGATATTTAAGATGATAATTTTATAATATAAAATATATTATTGATGATTACAACAATAATCTGAATTCTATGATTTCAATTCTTTAATTTACAATTAATAAAGAATAAAATAACTTAAGAATTCTTTTAATAATAAGATTTTATAAACAATAAAACTTTACCTGTTTAAATTTCTAATATGATTGGATTGATGAATGATGGACAAAAAAAGTGATGAAAAGACTCTTTTTATGTCTTCAGAGCAGCTCTCATGATTCATAATGAATGTAGAGGGCGTGCTCAGGTCAAAACTGAAAAACCATACTTAAAAACAAAGTTCTTAACTTAAGGCAACTTGTTTTTAATTCCAATTTAAAGTTACCAGTGTTATTCTTAACTCCATGTAACTTTAATCCTCATTTAAACTAATTATTTTTAAATTTTCAATATAAATAAACTTATTTATATTAAAGTTCATCACATGAACAGCTTAAAAATAGAGTTTCAAGCAGAAATCTCTTAAGCTCAATTTTTAATTAATTTCCAAAGAAATCATAATTTTCTTTAAGCTTAATTAAAAAAGTAAATTTCCAGGCTCATTACCCAGGAAATTTATTTATAAAAGATACTTAAAATTTAATTTATATATAGATAATATTAAATTCTAAGCTGTGTGAGATTTTCAAGCAAATCCATTAAGATTTGGATTTTCAATGAATTTTTGAAGTTATTGCTATTTTTCCACGTAAAATAGCAATACACACCAAACCTTAGCTTTTGATAAGGTTTTGATGCTTTTAACTTTAAAGTTTTAAGCTTTATTAAGCTTTGACAGTTCTTAAAACCTTGATTTCAAGCCTGCATATTGGGATTTACCCTTTGGCAGCTTGAAATTCCTGTCCAAATTGGGATAAAACCAGTTTAAACCTTAAGGTTGGATCAAAGTCTAATCTTAAAGTTTAAATAAGGTTGAAAATCCTCCAATACAGGTGGACAACCTTAATTGAATCATTGCAGATCCAAAATGTTGGGTACCCCAGCCCTATTTGGTCTTTTTCCTTTGTCCCACCTTTTTGCGTGGATTTTGCCCTTTTATTTATTTAAAGTCATACCATGGCTTTAAACCCTTTTAAATTGAGCTCACGCAGGATTTACATTCTGTATGGCAAATCCTTAGCCAATTCAGTAAATATACACAACACCTCAATTTTAACTAAAATTTTGGTAAAGTTGCATTAACCTTATGCAACTTTAAATTTAAGCTTATTTAAGCTTAAATTTAACAATTTTTAAAAAAATGTTAGAAAAGTTACATTAGTACTGTGAGATTCTTAAATCTTCTGATTACACAAGAAATGAGTGTTTTTGGGTATAACACCTTATGGATGTACCCTAGGTCATTTTTGGTGTAGAATCCAAAAATGACATAATATTTATAACTTTGTTTATCCAAAAAAAAGTTATACTTATTTTTTGTTATTCTTTATTTCAATTTCAACTAAAAAGTCTGTTTAAGACAAAATTAACTGTTTATAAAATCATTTGTGGCCTTATGGGTATGTTATACATACCTCACAGGCTCACATCAAAAAAAAAAAATTATTAAATGTAAGCTGGGGTCTCTTTCGTGACTTCCAGTTTATATAAAAGGAATTTAATAAATTAATTAAAGAGTGGAATACTATTAAAATAAAACAATAGAGACATCACTGTAGTTAAATTATAGTATTATTAGTGGTATGAGCTTCACTAATAATATCAAAGATAATTTATAATTGTAAGCAATATAAATTTCTATATAAAAGTTTGAGAGATCTTATATTTTTTAAAGTGATAAATGATTTAATTTAAACTGTAAAAAATATATATAAAATTGAGCTCTGAGGTATCATTCAAAGGTAAGAATGATCCTCTTAAATATTGTAAATACAAAAATATAAATGATGTCATAATAACCTTTTTATGACATCATCAAAAGAAATGTAAACTGATTTATTTACAAAATTAAATGATGTCATATGATGTTTTATGACATCATTAAGATTTAAAATAATAAATTTTGATTTTTAGGTTAAAGTTTGAACCTAATAATTGAATAAAATAAAAAATTAAGATGTAGACGGTGTAGCAGGTAAGCCATTACATGCTTGCAGGCTCACAGATAATAAATTATGAATGAATAAACTACAAATGATCATTAAATCATTAAATAAATAAGTTAATGAATCATAAGGAATATTTTTAATACAAAGAAATCATCAATTATAATTAAAAAATAAATATAGAAAGCCCAAAACAAAAAATTAATCAATAAAGATTCAAAATAAACAACAAATCAAAAAAATCAAAAAAGTAAAAATTAAGTACCAAACAAATAATAAAAGCTCAAAAATTTATGGTAATCAATTTTAAACAGTTCTAATTAGTTATAATTACTCTCAATTTATTTTAATTTCATTAAATTTAATTAAAAGTGTAGATTTTTCATTTTATTTTATTGACGTGTATGTATTTTTATTAAACAAAATCTTAATTAAGACTGATTGATTTTCTAAAATGCTTAATCAATGTCAATTTTTGAAACTAGTTTTAACAGATCTTAGTAAATTTTATTAAAATTCAATGATTTTTGATTTTTGATTTGTAATTTAAATTATTTTTAATCAATCATGATAATAAAAATGCATAAATAATAAATAAATAAATAAATAAAATGGGTTATATTCAAATTAATGATTTACTTATAATTCTTGGCTTCAATAACTAATTAATTATAAAAATATAAATAAATAATAAAATGTAATAAAAAACATTTAATCCAAAAAGAATATATAATGAATCCAAACAAAAAACACATGGTTAACAAAGGAATAAATCCCAAAAGATTATTTCAGGAATAAAAATAACCACTACAAATATACATAATTCATAAAATAAGATAACCAAAAATTAACCCATAAATGATAAAAATCAAACAATAAAAACCACCCAAAAAAAGGAAGGAACTAATCAAAAAATGAATAAATAATAACCAAACACTAAATACATAAAATATAAATCATAAACTAATAAGGAGTCATTATTAAATTATTCAATTCTAATAGTCAATCATCAATAAGCTATATTCAAATTCATGTATAATTTGTAATTAATAAGTACAATAAATAAGTCATCATGGAAATATGAATAAACTATCTCTGCTTAAATAATAAAAAATAAAGCAATAAAAAATAAAAAATAAAAAACCATAATAAACATAATGGAAATAATCCAAATGAATCAATATTGTATTATGAAAAGAATTCAACTTCTAATTGAGTATTTATTGCATTTATGTTGTATAAATCATAAGTTGTTTTGAGTATATCTTGAATTAATTGTTTTAGTACTTGGTATTTCAGTTTTTTTTGTGGTGGTATAACTTTCAATTTAATTTGATCTTTATATTATTATTTTGAATATTTATGCTATAACTTCCTTATCTTTTTTTAATTTGCGTTGTCTTTTGCGTATATTTTTGCTTTAAATTCATGTAATTATATTTTATTAATATTTCCTATTTCATTTCTATTTGGGATTTAATTATGTCTTTCATTTTAATTTGAATTTAATCATTTTATTGATTATTTACTTTTATATATGTCAAAAATATCTGATAAAATTAATGGTTATTCTAAGGGAAATTACATAATCAAACCAAATATTATTATAATGTTTATTTTGACCTTGAGGTTATTATTCCTGTATATTTATGATCTTTTATTTGATTTTTATTCATTTTTTTGGTATTTTTGTTTTATTTATATGAATTAATAAGTAATCAAAAAATAAATAATAAAAAATCCATGAATCATTATGAAATTATTCAATTGTGATAGTGATTTGTCAATCAGTTATATTAATTCTCATACAAATTTGTGCATAATTAATGAATTTTTACATCAAATACATTCTAACCCTAATTATTTTACATAGCTTGGCCTTGTTCAATCTCTTTTTCAATCCTCTCTATTCAAATTATTATCAATTTTAACTAACACATCTTCATCTAATTTTCAATATGAGTCAAATCAGCTCACTAATAAATCCCAATGAATCAGCCAGTCAAATTTCTCTGTCTTTCCCAAAAAATCACTCTTCAAACTCCAAAGTAAACCAAATTCAGATTGCACAATGTTATTTTTCCCAAGCAAAGAATGGATACCAGTTATGCTTAGTTGATGGATGCTCAAAGAAAATCAAGCGACATGAAGGAACCAAGCAAAACCTGGTATCTCATTTGAAAGCATTTCATAAGGAAATATGGGCTGAAGCAATTTCTTAAAAGAACACTGAAGTACAAAGTAATTTATCAAACTCACATGGAAGCAGCATAATAAAAAGTATGAATGTCCACTTACAGAATAATTTCACTGATAATCTTGTTAGCTTCATAATTCAAAATCAACAATCATATGCATTAGTTAAATCAAAAGCATTTCAAAAGCTTATTCATACCCTCAACAAGGACATTAACTTAATTTCTGAAACCACAATTTCCAAACGGATCAAGAAAAAGTTTCTGAATGATAAAGAACATATATTTACATTTATTAATTCACAAGCACCACGGTTCTCATTTTCTACTGACATTTGGTCTGGTCCAGGTGGAATGTCGTATATTACTCTCACACCTCATTACATATCATCTGATTGGAAACCATTCACTGCAACCATTGGATTTTCCAAGTTCACAGAAGCTCATACTGGTAAAAACATATACACAAAAATCGTGGATATGCTTAATGATTTCTTTATTGAACACTCTCAAAAGCAAAGGGGATCAAAGCATGATGAAATTCAGATAGATACCTCAAGTGATTCATCCTCAGAAACTGAAAGCAATTTATCCAATTTTTCAAACAATTTGTATAGTTTGGATATCTCATCTATTGGTAATCGAATCATGGCCAAGACATTGGATAATACTTCCTCAAATACAACATTTATGGACCTTGCTGTTAAAAATAATTTGCTGAAAGTTTTTGACTCACACATTCGATGTTTTGCACATATTCTTAATTTAGCTGAAAAGGATTCTTTAAAGGAGCTTGATGGATCAATTGATAAGGTTAAGAAGGTGGTTCACTTAATACGTCAATCAAACACCTCATGGGAACACTTCAAAAGCATTTGTGAAAAAAATAAAGAGCCACCAAACTGGCCAATTGCTGACAATTCCACCAGATGGAACTCAACATATTCAATGCTTTGTTCAGCATTAAAGCAGAAGAGCTCTTTTGATGATTTTATTTATGAGTACAATAAGTCTCAAACATCAAAACAAAAAACAAATCACTTTAACAGCTCAAGCCAAAAAACATTTAGCAGCAAGAAACAGAAAATGATTTCTCAGGCAATAGAAAAAGTGAACATTAATCATGATATATGCCTTGTACGTCTGCCTAGTTGATTATTCTTCTGCATAATAAATCTCACTTCATTCCTTTCTAACTATTCAGGATGTAATTTTGGAAGAGGACTGGACATTTTTTCAACAAATATCAGAATTTCTAAAGGTCTTTGCCACTGCAACTGATGAAGTTCAAGGTGATTCTTATCCTTAACTTGGGTTAGTAATGCCTTGGTACCAACTACTTCTTGAAACATGTCAAAAAACAAAAAAATGAAGTCTCAAGGGAATCCCAACTTTATGATGCAGCTGATCAAGCATATTTAAAGCTTGAAATTTATTACAATATTAGATCAAATTCCTGTGCTATGTGCTTTATTCTTGACCCAAGATTCAAGCTTGCATGGTTTACTCAGCATGATTTGTTGCAAGAAGATGAAAGAAACAGTAATACCAATCCAATAAGATATAAGGACAAAGCACTCAAACATCTCAAAGAAGTATATGCTGAATATTCTTTTGAATACACAATCAAATTTCCACAAGAACCTCCCGTTTCTGAAACAGTTTCAAGTAATATGAAGCAATTGCACCCTTTTGAAGAAAGAATGTAAAAAAGAAAAAATAAAACTAATGAAATTCTTGAATATTTACAAACTGATTCACCCCATTATTCAATATGCATTCTTGAATGGTGGAAGAGCCACGAAAAAAGGTTTCCAGTATTATCCAAAATTGAAAGAGACTACCTTGGAATACCTGCAACCTCAGCACCTAGTGAGCGTGTATTTTCAGAAGCTGGAAACTTGATTACTAACAAATGCACATCACTTTCCTGTGATTCTGTGGAGGCAAATATGTGTTTACGTTCTTGGCTAAATAATGGAATTTATGAAAGTATGTATGCTTGGTATGATGATATTCAATAATTCCATTTATTATTTTTACTCACTAAATGGATTTCTCTTGAAATCAAAAAACTTAATAAATCCCAGAATTATGCAAATTAAAATATTTTTCCTTATTATTATAGTGATTTTAGATTTGATCTATTTATCAGCACATTCTTATTTAGCAATTGCTCTAATTAAAATTCAAGTGATATAAGTGTTTTCTGACAAAAAATCACAATTCTATTTTTGAAATAAATAATTGTTTCTGTTTAAATTCTATTTATGAAATAAAAAATCCTTTCTGTTTTTTATCTATTTTTGAAATACATGTTCCTTTCTGTTTGAATTCTATTTTTGAGATAAATAATCATCAATATTTTTAAAAAATCAATTCAATCTTAAGAATCAAAAACAAGAAGCCTATATTTTTGAAGCTTATTGGGTTGAATGATTGTTAAAATTCCATAAATCACATGAATTTCATGAAAAATGCCATAAAAATGGTATGAATAGCATCAGCAATTCCATAGGTAACGTGAATAGCCTCAACATTTTCATAAGTAACATTAATGGTATCATCAATAATATAAAGGAAATTAATGGAATCAAAGATGCATACATATAATTAATGGCTTGAAGGGAATTAAAAATACCATAAATTGTGTTATGGAATAAGAAAAGGAGCCCATAGTGTTTTTTATATGTATTTAATAATTTATGACAAAAAAACTTGAGGGCCAATGGGTTTTTATGGTTTGACCAAAGGGCCAAAAGGGTTAATTATATATAAATTAAGGTGTCCATGAAAATTCGAAATTTGCTTTTGAATATTCAAATATTTGCAAATTTGATTTTGAATATTCAAAGGTAGGTGAAATTTGATTCTGAATATTTGGTCATGATGGAAATTTGATATTGAATATTTGATGACCCTTAAAATTTGACAAATTTTCAAAAATCTATGCATTGGGCCATTCTTTAAGTTTTGGTACTTCTTTCAAAAGTGCTTGGCCCATTGATGGTTCCAAGTTATGAAAAGAAGTGGAAAATTCATTTTTTAACTGTGAATTTTCAGCATCCAATACTTGTGGATTGGGAATTCCTGTACCCTCATTTTGATTCAGAGGTGTAGACATTCTTGGTAAGGTGTTCAGTATCTGTTCAATATAATTCATTTTACTGTTGCTACACCTTTGGAAATTTCTGTATTCATGTTGGAAGGGTTGAATTAAATTTATTAATTCAATTTTATACATGTCTTCTTCATGTGTCAGTTCTTGCCATAACTCTGTCTGTCTTGTATTATCAGCAGTGACTTGATTCAATTTAATTTATAATTTTGATACTTCTTCTTGTGAAGCATCAAAACACTTTTTCAAGGCAATGGTATATGTCTTTACTTCAGTAAATGAATTCGAATTGTCATCAAGGACTTTCTTGTTATCTGTCTTGTTAATATTTATGGCTTGTTTAATTCTTGTTTCAATTATGTCATCAATATTGAATTTAGAATATTTGTCTGTTAACTCTTTAATAATGGCATATTGTTCATTTATTTTATTGCCAAACAAATTGTCATTATTGGAGGTTTTAATTGTTCTTAGAACTTTTTCAAAACACATCAGTGTTTCATTAATTTGGCACAGACTCAAGTTTTTTGTTTTAATGTTGTTACAAATGGTTTCATTTTTATCAGAAAGATATTTTTTAACATCATTTATAGCTTCATAAAACTCTGGGATGGATTAAAATATGTCAGAAATCATTTCTGGAATCTTAATCTGGCTTCCTCTGTCTTATGTAATTCCATCATGGTTCTGGCCATCTGAAATACATTTTCCATGGCATCCTGCTGAATCGTTGGAATCCTGTAGCCCTGGCTGTAAGGTTTTGGGGATGGTGCCTTCCCTTTGCCCTTGTTTTAAGCTTGTGGCTGCTTTTTCACGTTGAAATTGCTGCTGCTGGCCACTGGGGCTGGTCTTGGCACTTGCTTTGATGGTGGAGGGTTGTTTATCCTCCATTCTGCTGTTAAAAGCATCATATTCTTCTTTTCCATCAATGGATGGCATCCATTGAATAACTTGTAAGTGTTGAGATGACCCAGGAATTTTCTTACAGTCAGGTATGAGTTCATTCAGTTTTTCCACAGATCTGCAAGGATCTGGTACTCTTTGTGCTGCAGTGCATTGTTGTAGGCCTTCTGGCTGGCTTTGTAAATGTCCACTGAGGCTTCTTGTGGCGGTTTCAGCTCTTTTTGAAGGCTTATGATGTCAGAAAATCAGACTAACAGTGATAACTCTAAAATATTGTGTAATAATGAGATAAAAAGGTTTAATAGTGATGTAATCATCATAAAACCTTATAATATTTCCAAATTCCAGTGGATAACATCAGTAAGCTTTTAATAGAATGTATTTAATCACTAGAAGACAGGATCTTTACTATATAAAGACCCATTATTCCCTGTTTCCCCCTCAGACACATCAAATTCAATAAAATATTAAATAAAAGGTAAAACACTTTATTCTATTATATATATAAATCTTATATTATAAAAGACTTAATTATTAAACTTTCTTAATCACTAGATTTTACATTATTTCACCAACATTTATTATCATTTGTTAAATTCTATTAAGCTCTTTAAATACATGTATAAATAGTAAAAATTGTATTTTTCTCAATTTCTTATTGTAACTACATTCTAGATAAGTTGTAATTACTTTCTTAGGCATAAAATTCATCAGGAATTATCATATTAAGTTTTGAAAGTAGCTTATTTTTTCTTATTATAATATTTTTCTCTATTATTATTCCTTAGTAATTCTTTTATTAATAGATAACTTTAATATTAATAATATTATTGTTATAAATTGTTTATTTATTATTAATTAAAAATTCCTTATGCATTTATTATTTGTTTTTAACAATAATAAATTGCCATAAATATATCAATTTAATAGATATTACTGTATTTCTTTTATTATATTATTCTATTCTTCATAAATAATAGAAATATTTCATGCCATAAATACAACAATATTTTATTATTACAATTATTTTTTAAGTCTTATTAAAACAACACCACTAAGCTAAAGTAAGAAAGATGGAAAAATAAAAAATCATATTCAAAAAGCAGTTAAAATGTTTTTTTTATGATTTAGGACTTCTGTAAAATATCCAATTAAGATGATCTTCATGAATCAATCACTTTTTCTTATTATGAGCTTGAACACCTATTTCTGAAAAAATTCTCAAAAAACTTCTGTCCACTAATTTATTTTTGATTCAGAAATTCTACAAATTACTTGGTTTTCTTATTTTATATTTAAATATTTTAATGCATTTTCTTATTTTATTCTCTATCTTGATTTCTGTATAAATTGTTTTGTTTTGTTTTTACTTATTATTTAATAAGACTTGTCCTTATTCTATAATGCATATTTTAATCCTATTAATACAGCAATTAGCATTGTTTAGATTTGGCAATGTGATAGCATCCATCATTTTTGTTCATTAAATTTATTACTATCTGTACAGCTCTAGCCTTTATGTACTTTCTCTTCTTTGAACCTGTTTGTTTATTTCCACTGCTTCAGAAATGTTGAACTACATTTCCTATGACAAACATAATCTATTAATTTTATATTCTAGAGATATGAGTTTGGAATAGCTGTTGTAATTATGCTTCTGCAAGTAGCGACTAAAGTCGGTACCTTAGCTGGAATCAAGTAACAGAAACTATTCAGCCAAATTTCAACTAGTTCTATCCCAATTGGTGTTATTTAAGAAATTGACATAATTCAATAAATTTTCGCCATCTCAAACAGCTTGGCTTAGGCTCAACCCGTCGTTTCTGTATAAAGTGTAACGCTTGAGCTTTTGCTTCTAAGTAAATAATGACTATTTTTTACATATATCTGGTTTCTTGATGCTGGTCATACCATTTTCCCGTTTCAATAGACTTTTTAGAGGTACGCTTCCTCATGGTTTATGAGGGGTCCTTGGCTTTATGTTACATTAGTATTAATTTAGCGACAAACATTAATAATGAAATCGAGATCTAAATCCACTGCCATTGGAAGTAGTTCAGCTACCCAATTTAGCTCTGTTTTTATCATATCAATTTATTTGGAAACTGCATGGGCGGTTAGATTGACATGTTTAAAACGTCTTCATTTGGTGAATTGGTGAACGCTTGCGGTTTGAGCTTTATCACTGTGTTACTGTATTGTATAACCCCATACTTTCCCCCCCCCCCCAAATTATACATCCGACACCGTCCCCGTGGGCTACAACAATACCTGTGCAAAGAGATCCGATTCTGGAGGGCCACCAGCGGTTTTCCTTCGTTGAAGTTTTTTTAAATGTTAAATTTGACATCATCTTCAGTGTTCTGAGGAGCTGATGTGGGATTAACGATTGGCGATGATATAGGTGAGTCTGCGTTGGGCAATGTACTGTTCATAAACTTGAGTAAATCTCTAAGAAAAAAAAAGATCAAATGTCATTAGCTGGGTTGAGAATGTCGAATGATGAAAATAAGTACATTGAAAACTTGCACTTGATTCTAAGTATTTTAACTCACTTTTCGAGCTCAAGCTGTCGTTCAAGTTTCTCAATAAGCTCTTCTTGAACCTTAAGACTGAGATCTCCGGCGAGAAAATCTTGCACTCGTTGGTCGGCTTTCGCCATGGCTACTTTCAGCTGGTTTGCCTAATCGATATAGCATTTTTTTTGTATTTTTCGGTTCGATCAGGGTGATGAGATGTTTGAAAAAGGATTGGAGTATATGAGAACATCCATGCTCAATAATTTGGCTTCTGTGAGTGAAATATATTGCAGAACTTGCTCAAAAGAAGCATACCAGATTGGAAATCTCAAGGCGACATTCGCTCGACTCGTCGATCGACGTCGATTTAACTATTAGCTCTCTGAGATGTTTGATGAGGGAAATAAACAGCAACGGGTCCAACTGCTCTGGTGCTTTTTGTTGATCTGGGGAGAAATTCAGCGGAAGATTCGTCTGATGCTCGCCATCAATCGCATCGATGGTAACTGTCGGAATGTCGTCCATGTTTCCGAGGCATGAACAGCTAGGAATGTGGTGGATGGTGGAGGACAAGCCGGACGTGCCCAAGGAGGAGTAAAGAGCATAAACTAATATTTAAATCTTGCGGACGGCGAGCACTGGCTGGATTATGGGGCCAATGAGCCAGATGAGCCACGAAATCCACGCAACTCACTTGAAATTGAAGCTCAAGAGGCTTCTTATCAGTGTCAGAGGCCCAAAAGATTGAAAATTTGACTGAAAATAGACGAAAAAGCACCTTGGAAGCTGTGGGAGCTGGATTGAAGACCCAAGCCAGGATGGGATCTCAATTGAAAGTGTCTGCTTGGATAAAAAATAGGATCTCAGAAGCCATATTGGAGTCTCATGAGACTGAGATGAGCCAATATAGCTTGTATGAGGTCCTTTGATGTGTTGATTTTGTAAGATTCAAAGGGATTGGATCAGCTTGTCATGAGGAAATTTGAAGAGTGATTTTGTGGCATCCATGAGGATATTGAAAGCTTGGTAAGTATGACTCAGACAAAGAGAAGACTCCTGCCATTCCATCAGCTTTTGCCCTGTCCAGGTTGGCTAAGATGCCAGTGGCCATGGGGACAATTGGCCAGCTTGGGTGAGTCAAGGAGCCATTGCTTGGTATTTGCAAGAGTGTAAGGTTTGACTATGAAACAATAAGTAAAAATTACTAATATTTTACTTATTGTACTCTCAATGTCCTTATAAATAAAGTAAATAAGATAAAAATAATTATAATAATAAAGAATTAAGGTGTAAAAACAATTATATTATTGAATACATAAAATGATATAATAAATAAATATATTTAAAAGCACTTTATTATTGTTACAAACAAATAATAAAGGCATAAAAAAACAATTAATAACAATAATATTACTAATATTAAAGTTATAATTTTAAAAGAATAATAGAGAGAAAATTATTATAATAAGAGAAAATAACCTACTTTTAACACTTAGTATAATAATTTTGGATAATTTTATGCCAAATAATGTAAATACAACTTATTTAAATTGTATTTACAAATAAAAATAAGAGAAATTACAAATTTTCTTGATTTTACATGGATTTGAGATCTTTAAGAGAAATATAGCAAAACAGTAGAACAATTAAGGTAATCATGTCAAAAACAATGATTATAATAAAGATTACCTTTGGTCTTTAATAATATAAAAAATTTATATATAAAGAATAAGGATTCTACCTTTTGATTTAATTGTTTTGATTTTTTGATGCATCTGAGGGGAAAATAGAGTAAAAAAAGCTCTATTTATAGTAAATACCTCTCTTTTAGAGTCCAGTAGGCTTCTAGTAGACATGTACTGATGGTATCCACTGGAAATGATCAGTATTTTAAGGTTTAGTGATGATTATGTCATGATCAAACCATCTTATATCATTATTATGCCATTATTTAGAGTTATCACTATAACTCTAAGTTTGATGACATCATAGGCTTGGAAGAAGCCTAAACTTTGTGGATTTTATTAGTATTAATCCTAATCTAATAGTATTCACCAGTTTTATCACTTATATAACTGTTAAACTTAAAATAAGATTACAGTGAGTGATCATAAATCATCAAATTTAAGCTTAAACTTTGATCATTAATAACTTCTGAGCTATACACGCTACAGCTATTCTGAGAGTGAATTCTGATAGCTTGGCATGTCCTTATTAAACTGCCAAGAGCATTTCATTACATCATCAAAACTCTATTTTTGATGTATTTTCTTGTAACTCATCTTTTCTGTCGAAATTTAATATTTTACACCTCAAACCATTATTTAAAAAGGTTATACCTTGAATTTTATAATGAACATTACATCATTCTTCACAAATGAGCTAGTAGAATCTGACTGTCTACTTTTTTTTTAAGTTTGGACCACTTTCACAACAAAGTGGTCAACAGCTCCATTGATTTTAATCAATAATCCATTAGAAGTTTTAAAATTGTTTATCACTTTTAAAATAAAGTTCATATCTGTGTTCTTACAGTAATTACGTGGTGAATTTATTTTTGGTTTATCTCTCTATCTTGTATATTTCAAGAGATATTAGCTAAAAACCATGAATATATGCATTGACCAAAAGAGCGCATATATTTAGCTTAATTCCTTAAGTATTGACTTTAGAGAATAGCTGTATAGCTGTTTTATGTGTGGACCTTTATGGAGAATCCAATGGTACAATTTATTTCACTTGTTCTTGCATTTGTTTCTGAGTTAAATAAGGGTTTATACCTTTTTTAAGGTATTATTACTTATTCTTCAGTAATTATTGAATTTTCAGATATGCCATAAAAATAACATATGTGTATTTTACAATGAGGAATCTGATGGGGTAATTTATTTCACATGTTTACTCATTAGATTCTGAGTTAATTCAGATTTTTTACTTATTTATGGTATTTTTACTAGTCTTTGAGATAATTATTATAAGTATACTTATTACAGAAATTTTGCTGTGACCTTTTTGGATATGTGGTCATATCTCAAAGGCTCACAAAAACTGCCCTGGGTGGTACCAAAACTCATCATCAATTGAGACACAGACCCTGTGACTCAATCCCAGGCCAAAAGTGATGAAAATTTATGTGGATTTTGACATCCCATGCCTGTCAGCATAAACTTTGCTGGTCTGGCTCCCCCTTGGAGCTAAAATACCTTTCCCCCCAGAATTAATCTTTCCAATTTATTTTTTCTTTAATTCCTCATCATGTAATACACTTTTAATTTACACATATAATTCAATTGAGCTTTTACCGTACACAACTTTAATAATTGAAACCTCATATGTAAATTACAGTTCACTTATGTAATATGCAGGCACATTTTGACATTTCAATTGAAAATACTTCAATTCCTCATAGCTTCCAAACTACACACAACACCTCAATTTTAACACAAAAATTGATTCTTAACATCACATGTGGTGTGGATTAAATCAAAGTTTTGAGGATTTTCAACTTTTGTACAGAAAATACTAAAAACTTATTTTAAGCTTATTTAGAGTTGAGTTATAGAAAATTTACCCAGAGGTGACCCCACCTTATTTTTTATGAAGAATCAAATAGTGAAGTCATTTTATGACGTTTATGTATTGGATAAAAATTTATAATATACTTTATGTAACTTTTTACCAAAAATATTTTAATCTCACTAATTTTATTAAAAATTCATTTTTACTTAATTTTTTCAAGTAAAAATGTATTTTCATAATTTTTAAAATTTGATGTAATTTTTATTTTAAATTATAATGAAATTTTCATTTTTGTATATAAATTTGTACTTATATTTTAAATTTTTATTTTGATAATATAAATAAATTCATTGTTATTCATATTTGTATCTTATTTTGTTATTTGTGGTCTTTTGGGTATATGAAAATACCTCTAAGGCTCACATTCCCTCCCCCTAAAATGGAATATTACTTTGTGATATTGTTATTTATAGTGTTTATGAGCCTGCTGAGAAGTTTAGTAGCTTCATGTATGTCCTTTTCTGCTAACCATTCATCTTCACAAGTTGGGTTGCTGTACCTAACAAGGTATTCCCTTACTTTATTTATTTTCAACTTTCTTTCTTTGAGAACTTTGGCAATATTCTTAATAACACATGAATCAATAGGAGGTATAGCTTGGGGAGCTTTATTCCTCAAAGGAAATGTTTCAGCATCACTAGATTTATATTGCTTTATCAAGCTCACTGGAAATGTAGGATGCTTATTGCTAAGTTCTTCAGATAATTCTACTTCAACAGCATTTTCTCCATGGAGTGCCTTAATAACAAAAGGTCCTGTAAAGGGGCCTTTGAGATTTTTGCATCCTTTGATGTTATTGAAGTTAGTGGTTGATAGAAGTACTAATTCCCCCACTTTGAATTCTGGAGTGGCATGTGACTTGTACCATTTGTCTTTAGCATATTAAAGAGAGTCTTCCATGCACCTCACTGCATGCTTTCTAGCTTTGTCTAACATTACTTTGAAGCTATAAGCTGTGGGATGTATTTCAACAAATCCTTTCCTCAAGGAATCTTGAGGTAATTTGGGATTCCATCCTTTTTCTAGAATAGCAGGAGTTTGATTGGTACTGGCATGAATGGAGGTCTTATATGCCAATTCTAGTTCTGGTAAAAGAGTATACCAATCATGGGTAAATCCATCACCATCTTTAAATTCAAGGCCATATGCACAAAATCTTCTTACCATATTTTCCAAGGTTTGGATCATCCTTTCAGCCAGACCATCAGTTTGTGGGTGGTAGGCTGTAGAGAAGGATAATTTTGTCCCAAATAGTTTGTGATGATTTATCCATAGTGCTGAGGTCAATTTGGGTTCTCTGTCACTAAAGATGTTTATGAATATGCCAGTCCATGATACTACTCTATTCCATATCAGAAGAGGTGTATCCATGACTGTATCATCCTTGTGACAGGGTAGATAGATTGATGTCTTACTAAATCTGTCAACAATCACTAGGCAAGCATTATAGCTTCTGTCACCCCCTGGTGGCAGGCCAGTTACCCAATCCATATGGAAAATATCCCAAGGTCTGCTGGGTTCTTGAATCTTGATCATATTTCCAATCCTTTTCCAGTGGATTTATTTGCTTTTTTACATCTGTCACAGGCTTTGCAATACTCTGCAACATTGGCCACAGTATGCAGGTTTTTACCTTTTCTCTTGTTCTGTCTTCTGACACATGTCCTGAGAAAGGGATGTCATGGCATTCTTCAAGTACAAGATTGATTAAGAACCTGTCCACAACTTTCATGAAACCTGTATTCTTAGTTCTGTGGTAAATTATACCATCCAGTAAGTGGAATCCTCCTTCATCATATGATTTTTCCATATCTCATCTAAGTCATGTATCAAAGAATTGTATTTAAAGTCCTTAGTAAGTAATTGGCATAAAATGCTACAAATTTTATCCTGAGTAGAACTGTTTCTTACCTCCTCAAAGAAGGTGGTGTTCAGGTCTGTAACACTGATTCCTTCTATGGGGATTTTTGGGGAAGCTTCTTCTGGCACATAAGCAGTATTATCAATATTATATGGTAATGGCTATCTGCTCAGTCCATCTGCATTTTTATGAATATTCCCATCTTTATGAACAATTTTCATATTACCCCCATACTCTTGTATTGCTATTTGCCATCTGAGCATATTCCTGTTAGGAGTCTTCATGTTTAAAAGTGACTTAAAAGTGGTGCAATATGTTATTACTTCAAAAGAACATCCTTACAGAAAGTAATTTAGCTTCTCCGAGGCTGAGACAAGGCATAAGAAATCTATTTGACTGGCTCTATATCTGGCCTCAGCTGGTTTGATTTGCCTGGATATGAAGCATATGGGTCCTTCCACAGGTTTATCATTGATAATCTGAACTTGGTGAAGTGCAGCACCAAGTCCATCTCCTGATGCATAAATATAAAGCTTGAAAGGCAGCTTAAAGTCTGGCATAAGTAGGAGGGGAGCAGTGGTCAAGGCTTGTCTCAAAGATTCAAAGGCTTTGACTCTATCAACAGTCATTTTCAAATACTGTGTCTTTGTCACATAATTTATGAATAGGTCTTGCTATGGATGCAAAATCTTTAATATGTTTCCTGTAATATCCTGAAAACCGCAAAAATCACTGAATTTCTTTCTTATTCTGAGGCATGGGTTTCAGCAGTACTGCTGAAACCTTGCTTTTGTCAATTCCAAGGGATAAAACAGATACTACATGTGTCAGGCTGAGTCTATGATGAAGCGTATTAATGACTATTTAAAAGCTTTAACTGTGACTGTTACACAATGAAAAATGATGATATAAGAGGTTTAAATAAGAGTATTAAGGGCTTTCCTATTGAGTAATAGTGGTGGTGAGTGCTGTTGAAAGCCCTGGGAGCAGCTTTACCTGTTGGATTACAATAAGAAAGACTACAATAATTAAAATTAAAATTATACCTGGCTATTTTCCAACAGTATATCTGTTTTTGATAGTCGTACTATGTAGCAATTCAAGAGAAGGATGAGGAAACCTTTTCTGGTGGAGAAAAGGCCTCCTTTTATCCCAAAATGGGGTGGAATGGCACTCTAGACCATCCACATACAGGAAGTGAAACATTTTTCACTTCAGAGTACTGGCGTGTGGCTTTCATAGTGCCTGTATGCTCTGTATTGGGCTCAGATGGGGTTTTGAAACCACATCTGGGCATTTTTCACCAATACAGGGTGAAAATTTTCATCTGGGGACCACATAGCCCTCTTTGGATGTGAATGATGCATAGAATACCGTAAAGAACCTGTATGGAACCCCAGTATTGAATACCTTATGAGGTATTGAAGTATAAATATGTGTCTTTGTCCATTTGACACCTCATAATCATACTTATAGGAGAATATCCCACAGTAAGACTGTATTGGGCTAATTGTGGGATTTTGAGCTTAAAACTGCAATCACTTTGTCAGTTTTTGTGATATCAACCTAAAAATTGGATCATTGTGTAATCCTAGATGTGTTTTACACCATGGTATCTCATTTGATATGGCTATAATTGATTATGGAAAAGTTATGCCATGTACAAGATTTTTTGGACATATATGTGTTTTGCTTAAAAACTGTGTAGAGCTTGTTTGCCCCATAAACTTTGTTCTTGATGAGATTTGGGGAAATAGATGACACCATCAGATAGCCCTGATTTTTCTCTTTTCAAAAAGACCTCACTTTAGGTATCTCACACTAAAACTGTAGAAGCTAGATGGGAGGTGAATATTTTAATCACCCTTATTTGACCTTATTTTGGTCATAAATTATGTAATTCTGTTTCTAGCTCAGTTTTTCTAGTACCATTAGATAGCCCTGAATTAGAGCTCCATTTTGAATACCCATTTGATGGGGTTAAGCCTCTTCATCTGTATTTCAGATGAGAGGTGAAATTTAAGGTTTATGCTCAGCAACAGCTTTGTCATCCTCAGTCCTATGATGATGAGACTTGTATATTTGGAAAGGGGTGAGTTTCCTCATTCTTTTGATACCTTTTGAGCTGATCTGGCTCAGCTCCATGTTTTGGTGGTATCTTGGCTACACCATTGATTTATGGTATATGGCTGTCATGCTTGTGCTCTGGCTTTGAGTCACAGGATGACATACCCTCCTTCTAAAAAAGGCTCATCATCAAGGAGTCTGTTCAGTCATCCAAGAGGCTCTGAATATTCTCAAGTGAAGGTTCCCATCTGGTATGGCATCCTCTGCCAACATCTGTCTTTATCAGCTGTCTGGCTCTTGAATCTGACCAAGTATTGTCTTTGGTCTTTACCATTAAGTCTGATCTTCCTGGCCTTGATGATTTTCCTCACTGGTCCAGGGGAGTCTTCCACTTCCACTATCTCTGGTGGGGTGGGGATTTTCTTCTGGAAGGGGAATTTATCCTCCTCTGTCTGGAAGTATGGCTTGACTAAACTCACTGGAAAGACTGGGTGTTTCCTAGGAAATTCTTCTGTAAGTTTGACTTCCACTGCATTTTTCCCTATCAATATAATGATAGTTAAGGGGCCTAAAAATGGGTCTCTCATTATTGTAGGTCCTTTGAGATTATTAAAGCTTAGTGTAGACACTAACACTCGGTACCCTTCTTTAAAGTCAGGTTCCATGTGTGATTTATCCCACCTCTGTTTGTTGTATTCTTTTGCCTCAGATATGCATTTGGCAGCTATGTCACAAGCTTTCTTCCACATATAATGGAAGTCCTTGTCTGTGGGGTGGATAGTTAGAAGATTCTTCTTCCAGTGATCCACAGGCAATAGGAGATTCAACCCTTTCTCTACCAGTGAAGGTGTTTTTCCTGTGGTAGAGTACTGGATTGTGTTATAAGCCAGCTGGACTGCTGGTAGAAGGGTAACCCAGTCATGGGTGTAACCTTCATGGTCCTTATATTCCATGTCATAGGCACATAATGTTCTGAATATGTCTTCTATTGTTTGGATTGTCCTTTCAGCTAATCCATCTGTTTGTGGATGGTAAGCTGTAGAAAAAGCAAGTTTAGTACCCAGCGTGTCATAGAGGTTGGTCCAAAATTCTGATGTGAATTTTGGGTCCCTATCACTAATGATATTCTTAGGGACTCCACAGGTGGATATCATGTTAATTCAAAATAGCAGTGCAGTATCCATGGCTGTATCCTCTTTGTGACATGGTAGGGACTGTGAGCCTTAGAGGTATTTTCATATACCCAAAAGATCACAAACAAAAAATTAATATACAAACATAAATAAAATAAGTTTATTTATATTATTAAGATCAAATTAAAATATAAATATGAATTTATATACAAAATCAAAAATTTAAGTATAATTTAAAAATAAAAATACATTAAATTTGAAAATTGTAAAAACACATTTTTACTTGAAAATATTAAGTAAAAATGAATTTTCAACAAAATTACCCAAAATAATTGTTTTTTGGAAAAAAGTTAAATAAAATTTATCATAACTTTTTATCTAACAAAAAAAATAGAAACTTTATTTCACCATTGGATTCCTTATAAAAAATTAGGTGGGGTCACCTCTGAGTGAAATTTCTGCAACTCAATTCTAAATAAGCTTAAATGAAGTTTTTTGTATTTTCTGTATAAAAGTTAGAAATCCTAAAAACCTTAATTTATGTCAGGATGAGTCTATGACAAAGGTGTATATAAATATTTAAAGGCTTTAACTATGACTGTGACACGGTAAAAATAGCTTTAAAAGATAATAAAGTTGATAATAAATGATTAAATTAAGATTTTAAGGGCTTTACTATAGAGATATAGTGGTAGTGAGCGCTGTTGAAAGCCCTGGGTGCAGCTTTACCTGTTGGGTTACAATAATAAAGACTACAATACTTTTAATTTAAGAGTATACCTGATTATTAACCAAGAGTAAAACTGTTTTTGACAGTTTACTACGTAGGTTATTCAAGAGCAGGATGAGGAAACAATTCTGGCTGTGAAAAGCCTCCTTTTTATCCTGAAATGGGGTGGAAAGGGTGCTAGGCCTTTCCACGTAGAGGAAGTGAAGATTTTTTCACTTTCTAGTACTGGCTTGTGGTTTGCAAACAGCCTGTATAACCTGTATTGGGCTCAGATGTGGTTTTAAACCACATCTGGGCAGTTTTCACCAATACAGGGTGAAAATTTTCATCTGGGGACCTCACAGCCTGATTCTGACGTGTATGACGCGTAGAATGCTGTACAGAAACTGTATGGGACCCCAGTATTGACTGACATATGAGGTATTGAAGTAAAAACATGCTTCTTTGTCTATTTGACACCTCATATTCATGATTATGGGATATTATCCCATGGTAAGGCTGTATATGACAACAGGTGGGATTTTGACCTTAAACCAGCCATAACTCTGTCAGTTTTTGAGATATCATGCTCAAAGTTGGTTCATTGGATAGCCCTGTGAGAGCTCTACACAATGGTACCCAATTTGGTATGGTTATCATTAAATATGGCAAAGTTATCCCATGTGCAAGGTTTTTTGTACATAGGCGTGGTTTGGGCAAAAAGCTGTATTGAGCTTGTTTGCCTCATAACTTCTGTTATAGTTACGATATGAAGAAATTGTCACAACCACGTATTTTGACCCTCCTCCTTGATGGCGGCGGCAATCCAACCTGGAGCCAAGTTGGGGCCAATTGGCCATGTCATATCAATTATGGCCAATTGACCCCTTTTGGGTGTTCCATGGCTCTTATGCCATAACCCATTCCATTGGCCACTTATGGCCCCCATCATCCTTTATGGCCTCAGGCCATATCCTGCGTCATTGGCCCTCTTGGCCAATTTCCATCTCACCAACCCCCAGGCCTC
Source organism: Austropuccinia psidii (assembly GCA_023105745.1). NCBI lineage: Eukaryota > Fungi > Basidiomycota > Pucciniomycetes > Pucciniales > Sphaerophragmiaceae > Austropuccinia > Austropuccinia psidii. The sequence goes on along the minus strand of JALGQZ010000005.1, from coordinate 9,842,751 downwards.
CATCACTGTTTTTGGGCCTGGGGGGTCCCTTTGTCTTCCAGGGGCTTCTAGGCCCCATGGCCACCCCTTTCATTATGGGGGTTTTGGCCTAAATGGCCTTTTTGGGCCATTTAGGCCCCCCACGGCTTCTACGGTCCGCGGTCCGTACGGTCCGTGGGCCGCGGTCCGTAAGCCGCGGTCTGTAGGCCACGTACCGCGGTCTGTAGGCGGGTTAGGCCCCTTTTGGCCTAATCCAATGAGGCCAAAAGGGGCCAAAGGGGGCAGCCACCTAGCCCCCAAGGCCAGGTGGGTCCCAAACCACAATTGGGCCCACCTGAGCCATTTTTTGGCCACCAATCCCTTGGACCCAATTTGGACCAAAAACACCTTGGATCCATTTTTGGCCACAAATCCCGTAGGACCCATTTTTGGCCCTGGACCACCATGGACCAACTTCACTTCCATGGCCTCTGGCAACCACCAGAGGCCACCAAATCATCTCAACAAGCAGTTCCCTCAACTTAAGGGGAATTCTTCCCTTTCCTTCATGTACTCCGTACTCAAGATTGCAGGTGTGGAGCATATATGGTATTATATACCATTATGCACCATTTTTACTCAGCAATCCAATGGTGACGTTTTCAGGACCCATTTCCACCTTACCATTTCAAGGTCCATAATTCCAACGCCCATTTCGAAGGAGGACTTTTCAGCTTATCAGTCTGGCAATCCATGGCGGTAATTCAGAAGATCATTCAAGGATCCCAACCACCTGTATCTGCAGGAGTTGGGTTGGTACAATTCATTCAGGATTATTCTAAGATCAATTCTCAAGAGGTATTACAAATTCAATCAGTTGTCAAGACATCAAGTATTCAATACTCCTTGGACAACCCAATTCATCCGTACAGGCCTTATTCAATCAACCTGTATGGCCTTGGCCCAATTGGGCCACTTCTTATTCCACTGTGGGAATTCCATCACACAGTTCAAATTTCAAGATGGCCAGAACTGTATTTCCCGATTCGGACAATACAGTCATTGATACACCTTCCAGGATCAACCTTTCAGCTTTTCACATATACTGGCCACCTTTTCAGCACCTGGGGACTTTTTCCCCAGTTAATTAATATAGTGGATTTATTTTTATCCTTATTTTCTTTTACATTATTAAAGTTAATACTGATAATCTTAAGTCAGTCATTCAGCACCCCTTTCTTTTATTTCCTCGCCTGTCCAGTGGATATTGGTGGTCATATCCTTATACTAATTCCATTTCCTTTTCTGGCAGGTTGAAACAGTGAATTTAGGATTCACTTGGTTGGCTTCTTGGCTTTGGCTTCTTTATTATCTTTGGTCATTGGCTTCATCTTTTTCTTATCTCATCTTTTGGCATACTTGTTTTTCCCCTTTATTCTTTCTTAAGGAAATTCACTCTTATTATTCTTTACCTTTGGAGCCCTCCAAGTGAGTTCTTGATTCCTGAGTGCCAGGCCCTCTTCTTCCAAGAGCCCCTGTGACATTATATTAATTAACTCATAATTCTTCTTCATTCATTCATTCTTTTATTCTTATATTTTAAATTCATTCATTCATTTCATCAAAATTATGATTCTTTAACGTTTTATGATCTTATGATTCTTCGTCACCTCTCAATTTTCTCTCATTCATTCTTCATTCTGAAAATTGAAAGCTGACCCATTTTTACTTTTGTTATCTTTTCAATCTCATTTTCAATCTTAATCAATCTATTCTTATCCATAATCCAAGCATTTTTATCTTTGGTTCTCAAGTTATTCATCAGGTTATTCAGACACGTTCTTCATATCAGGATTCATTTTGATTTATTCCTCAAGAATTTTTGATTTTTTGGAAGAATTCACTTGAAAATTGATTTGATTGACTAATTTGACATAATTGAAAATTGACCTCAAGATAATTGATTGACCTGAAGACTTTATTGATTTTGCTGATTATTCACATCAAGATTTTTGACATAAATTGATTTTGACTCAAGAATTCATTTTGATTGATTGATTTTTCTGCAAGATTTTGATCTGATTTGATTTTGATTGTTTTGATTGATTGTTCTTATTGACTTCAAGATTCTCATTGATATTGATTTCTACTTCAAGACTCATTTGATTTTGATTGATTGACGTATTTGAAGAATTTTGATTCATTGAATATCCAATTTCCTCAAGATTTGATTGTTGATTTTGTACTTCAGGAATTTTGATTTTATTTCATTTATCTTGGTTGATTACCCCTGAAATCATGCCAGTTCAACATTCACCTCCAGCAAGACAGACCAGATCTCAGGCCAGAACTCAAGCTGTTCTGACTCCAACTCCAAGGGCTCCTCTTGACGGTACCCCAGCAGTTTCTCAACTGAGGGCCAGATTGGACAGAGGACCCATTATGGAAGGAGCAGCACCATCCAGGAAGGAAGGAAGAGGGCCAAGAAGGTCAATGTCTTTATCAGGAGTGGTTGGCGGATTCCCAGGATTTTCAAGAACCAGTCCCAAGGTTCAAGGTGAAGATGGTGAAGAGGAGGAGGAGAATTCTGTGGAAGAGGAAGAGTCTAATGGCACTGAGGCTGCTCCTGCTCCTGTGGGAGCATCTGAGGGCACCAGAGGACCAACTCTAGCCCAGTCTGATCAGCCTGCCTCTCATCAGTCTGAACCGTCTTTATTGGCCATTATGCAACAAATGACACAGATTATGGCCAATCTGCAAGCAGCTTCTTCTTCTGAATCATCAAGACCACCAGCCTTCAAGACTCCCTCTATGAAGGCTCCAGAATGCTTTGATGGGACTCAGCCCTTCAAAGTCAGAAGCTTTATTCAGTCTTGCCAACTCATCTTTCATAATGACCCGGCAAACTTCTCTCAAGACAGAAAGAAGGTTCTTTATGCCACTTCATTCTTAGTTGGCAGGGCTGCAAAATGGATTGAGCCTTATCTTTCCAATCTCAATAATCAAGACTCAAATTATCTCCTCAATTCCTGGCCATTATTCGAATCCCAATTGTTCACTTTATTTGGAGACCCAAATGAAGTAAGAAAAGCAGAAGCTGAATTGGATGGCCTTAGGATGAAAGAAGGTGGGCATGTTGCTTTGTATATTGCCGATTTCAGGAGTTTGGTTTCAAGAATTGGGGATTGGGGTGAAAGGGCTCTTATTCATCATTTCAGGAAGGGTTTGGCCTCCAGGATTCTGGATCAATTGGCCTCCCATCCTTCAAACATTGATTCTCTTCAAGACTTAATGGACGTCAGCCTGGAACTTGATACCAGGTACCATGAGAGGCAGAAGGAAAAGAATCATCATCAAGAGAAGAAGCCTGAAGCCTCAAAGTCTCACTCTTCTCATCATCAAGTTTCTTCAAGTTCAAGACCAAAGAAGAAATTTCATTCTCAAAAGCGGGACAAGCCCCATTCTTCGTTGTTGAATAAGGACTTCAAGTTGAAAGGTTCTGAAAAGGAAAGAAGAATCAAGGAGGGGTTGTGTACCTATTGTGGTGGGAAGCATAGTCTTGAGTCCTGTGTCAAAAGGCCTCAAAACAAGCTTACCCAACCGTCAGGCAGTTTTCCCAGCCAGGGAAAAGCCTGAGTGAAGACCATGTTGTGTTCAATGGTCTTCACAGTTTTCCTTCCAGAGCACAATTGTGCATTCTGAATACTGGTGTCAAGAATTCTCTTAAATTTTTTGTTTTCTCTTCTCTTTCTGATGTTTTTTACAGTATTCTCATTGATTCTGGTGCTACACACTCATTCATTGCAAAGCAGTTTGTTCACAAGTACTCATTGACTACGTCAGAACTTCCAGAGAAGATTCCTCTTATCATTTTGGACTCCTCTGAGTCCCCTTCCTTATTTGTGACTCACCATACTAAATATATGGTTGAGCTCCCTTCCTTCCCAAGCTTTGAATGGGATTTTTTAGTCATTGATACTCCCAAGGGAGAAGACCTCATATTGGGCTTTGACTTTCTCAATCATTTTAATCCTTCTATTGATTGGAGGCAAGGGCTGATCACCTTTAATACTGATCAAAAGGACTATTCTGATCCTTCCAATTCCTTCCGTAATGACTCTTCCTCTGCCAAATCATGTGCAGCTCTGGTTGGTGATTCTAGAACACCATCAGTTCCATCTTCTGTCCATCTTCCTTCCCTTAATTCCCATCTGTCATTACCATCATCTGGAGATGAAGTCTTCAAAGAGATTCAAGATGTTGGGGAAGATAATTCTGTATCTTCACTTCATCTCTTCTTTGGGAATATGGACCTTCCTCCTTCATCTTATCATGACTCCCTGGAGGAGTTGTGGGATGAAGAGGAAGAGCCAGAAGAAGTAGAAACCGTGATGAAGGTTGTTCCCTTTGTTTATCACCAATACTTGGATGTATTCTCCAAGGTGAAAGCAGAGAAACTTCCTCCTCACCGTGCCTGTGATCATCATATCGAACTGGAGGGGTCTCTACCTCCAGTTGGGGTGATCTACTCTTTATCCAAACAAGAGTCAGATACACTCAGGGCCTACATTTCAGAGAATGTAGAGAAAGGTTTCATCCGGCCAAGCTCCTCCTCAACAGGAGCACCTGTCCTCTTTGTTAAAAAGAAAGATGGTGGCCTCCGTTTGTGTGTTGATTACCGCAAACTCAATGCTGTCACTAGGAAGAACAAATATCCTGTTCCTCCTATGAACCAGCTTCTTAATGTCTTTAATGGTTCTTCTATCTTCTCCAAGATTGATTTGCGTGGTGCATATAACCTGCTCAGAATCAAGGAGGGTGATGAACATTTGACATGCTTCAGAACTAAATATGGCAGTTTTGAGTACTTGGTTATGCCATTTGGGCTCACCAATGCTCCTGCCTCTTTTCAGAATCTTGTCAATGATATATTCCAAGATCTTCTTGATGTTTTTGTTGTGGTTTATTTGGATGACATTATGGTCTTTTCCAAATCTGAGGAAGAACATGTCACCCATGTGTCCACTGTTCTTTCCAGACTCAGAGCCAATAACCTTTTTGCCAAGGCTTCTAAATGCCTTTTTCATGTCTCTAGTGTGGAATATCTTGGTTATGTTGTTTCTTCTGAAGGCCTCAAGATGGACCAAGCAAAAGTCCAGCAGATCCTTAATTGGCCTCCTCCAAGAAACCTCAAGGCTCTTCAATCCTTCCTTGGCTTTGCCAACTTCTACCGCCGTTTCATCAAGAATTATTCAAAGAAAATCAGTTCACTCACCAGTTTCCTCAAGAAAGATTCCTGTTTCCCCCTCAATGAGGAAGCTCTTAGCCAGTTTCATCAACTCAAAGAGGCCTTCACTACCGCTCCAATCCTTTCTCACTTCAATCCTTCTCTACCGACCATTGTAGAGACCGATGCATCCGATTATGCTTTGGGTGCTGTACTGAGTCAGGTCTCTGACTCAGGAAAACATCCCATTGCCTTTGACAGCCGCAAGCTTATTCCAGCAGAACTCAACTATGAAATTCATGACAAGGAACTCCTTGGTATAGTCTGGGCTCTCAAGCGCTGGAGGGCTTTTCTTCTTTCTCTGTCCTCTCCTTTTGAAGTTCTCACCGATCATTCTTCTCTTCAGTACTTTATGTCATCAAAGATCCTTACTCGCCGTCAAGCCCGTTGGGCCGAATTCTTATCTGAATTTCATTTTTCAATCACTTACCGCCCTGGCCGCCTAGCAACTCTTCCAGATGCCTTATCACGTCGGGACGACGTCTATCCGGAGAGGGGGGAGGATTTCATCAGCAAGAATCCAATGAACTTTCAACAACTCATTAAGCAAGATGAAGTTCAACCCTCAAAGTTTTTTGCAGTCAAAGTGGAATCTTTTTCAAATTTGATTGATTCAATTCAGAAGAAATTATGGCAAGATCCTCAGTACAGAAGTATCCTTCAAGATTTGGGTAAAGGTAAATCTGTCCAAGATTATTCTCTTGATTCCTCCTCCCAACTTCTTCTCTTCAAAGATCAGGTGGTAGTCCCAAATGACTCCACAATTCAACTCAGCATTCTTCAAAAGCGTCATGACTCTCCTCTAGCTGGACACCCTGGCCAAGAGAAGACTCTCAAACTTGTCAAGCGGGATTTCCACTGGCCCGGCATGACTCAATTCATTAAGGATTATGTATCATCCTGTCAACAGTGTTCAAGAAACAAGAATATCCACCATAAGAAGTTTGGACTCCTCAAACCTCTTCCAATTCCAAATGGTCCTTGGATTTGTCTCTCAATGGATTTCATCACTCAACTGTCCCTGTCCAATTCTTTTGACTCAATTCTTGTCATAGTGGACAGATTCTCAAAAATGGCGGTTTTTATTCCAACAATGTCTTCAATAACTTCTTTGGATTTGGTCCATTTATTCATCAAGAATATCTTCTCAAAGCATGGCCTTCCATCAAGCATTGTCAGTGATAGAGGTTCACTCTTTGTTTCTTCCTTCTGGACCAATCTTTGTCAGCAGCTCAAGATTTCAAGAGACTTGTCAACTGCTTATCACCCAGAAACTGATGGACAGACAGAGAGGGTAAATCAGATACTAGAACAGTATCTTCGGATGTATGTCAGTTATCATCAAGATGATTGGAACACCTGGCTCCCTCTGGCTGAATTTGCCTACAATAATTCTGATCACTCTTCAACCAAGCAATCACCGTTTTTCACCGTTTATGGAAGAGATCCACAATTTGATTCAGTTCACATCACTCAAGATACTCCTGCTGGAAAGTTATCAACAAAAATCCAATCAGTACAGCAAGATGTCAAGAGAGAACTTGAAATCGGCATAAACCGGTTCAAGAGGTATGCAGATAAAAGTAGAGCAAGTCCACCTGTTTTCAATCCTGGTGACATGGTATGGCTTTCTTCCAAGAATATCAAATCAACTAGACCCACCAAGAAACTGTCTGAAAGATGGTTGGGTCCCTTTCCAATCTTGAAGAAAGTCAGTACTCATGCTTACCACCTCAAGCTTCCATCTCAATGGAAATCCATCCACCCAGTCTTCCATATCTCACTCTTGGAACCAGTCAAGACATCAACAATCCCAAATCGGCATCAAGAGCCTCCTCCTCCAATCATTATTGAAGAAGAAGAGGAATGGGAAGTCTCTCAAGTACTGGATTCAAAGCTCAAGAGAAGGAAATTATGGTATCTGGTGGAATGGAAAGGTTTCAGTCAAGATTCAGAAAGATCCACTTGGGAACCAGCTGAAAACCTCAAGAATTGTCCTGAACTTGTCAAAGATTTTCATTCGTTATATCCTGACAAGCCAGGACCCAATTCTTCAATGACTTGAATTTTTATGGTGCTTGGTGGGGAGAGGAATTACCAAAAGTAAGTCCCACTCCTGGTATGCACCTTTAGGGGTATTCTACTCTTCTTTGTTGTAAGCATCACCTTGGCCACTCTGTGAGCACTTTTCAATTTGGACACAGACCTTTTGGCCCGGCTTTCAACATCCGAATTCCAAATTTATGGCCATTTACACTTGGGAAAATGGACCATTCCTTTTTTATTCTCCTTCCCAAGACTTTATTCTTTCAACACATTCATTTATCAAGAGCTTTCTTATTTATGGCACTGGCGGGAGTGGCAACTACTAAAAGTAAGTTCCTCTCCTGGTGTGCACTTCCCTGAGGGGTCTACAATCTGTCAAAACATCACCTTGGCCACTCTGTGAGCACCTGGCATCAAATTCTTTTATCCAGGTCCTTGGACACTTTCAAAATCAATTGTCGTAATCCGTGATGAAGATTGGATCCCTCCTCCAATTTCATTTTTCTTTATTTTTTCTGTTTCTCTCTTTATATCTGTTTCCTTTTCTATTTCACTCTTTATATTCTTTCAAAATTTCTTTTCTTATAACTCTTTAACGCCAAAATCCTTACGTCAAATCATGTCTTCAACTTTGTCAAAGCCAAATGTCAAGAGAAGATCAAGTCAACCTTCAATTCATATGCCAACAAGCTTATCAGTTCAATTCTTCGTTTCAAGATTCAATACCTCTGGAATCCTTACGTCGAATCCGTCTCTTTAGCCTCAACAGGCCTCTACCTTATCTTGGTGCTCAGGAGCTCACCATTCAAGGTAGGGGGGTACTGTCACAACCACGTATTTTGACCCTCCTCCTTGATGGCGGCGGCAATCCAACCTGGAGCCAAGTTGGGGCCAATTGGCCATGTCATATCAATTATGGCCAATTGACCCCTTTTGGGTGTTCCATGGCTCTTATGCCATAACCCATTCCATTGGCCACTTATGGCCCCCATCATCCTTTATGGCCTCAGGCCATATCCTGCGTCATTGGCCCTCTTGGCCAATTTCCATCTCACCAACCCCCAGGCCTCCATCACTGTTTTTGGGCCTGGGGGGTCCCTTTGTCTTCCAGGGGCTTCTAGGCCCCATGGCCACCTTCCTTGGTTTCCTGGCCACCCCTTTCATTATGGGGGTTTTGGCCTAAATGGCCTTTTTGGGCCATTTAGGCCCCCCACGGCTTCTACGGTCCGCGGTCCGCGGTCCGTAGGCGTGTTAGGCCCCTTTTGGCCTAATCCAATGAGGCCAAAAGGGGCCAAAGGGGGCAGCCACCTAGCCCCCAAGGCCAGGTGGGTCCCAAACCACAATTGGGCCCACCTGAGCCATTTTTTGGCCACCAATCCCTTGGACCCAATTTGGACCAAAAACACCTTGGATCCATTTTTGGCCACAAATCCCGTAGGACCCATTTTTGGCCCTGGACCACCATGGACCAACTTCACTGCCATGGCCTCTGGCAACCACCAGAGGCCACCAAATCATCTCAACAAGCAGTTCCCTCAACTTAAGGGGAATTCTTCCCTTTCCTTCATGTACTCCGTACTCAAGATTGCAGGTGTGGAGCATATATGGTATTATATACCATTATGCACCATTTTTACTCAGCAATCCAATGGTGACATTTTCAGGACCCATTTCCACCTTACCATTTCAAGGTCCATAATTCCAACGCCCATTTCGAAGGAGGACTTTTCAGCTTATCAGTCTGGCAATCCATGGCGGTAATTCAGAAGATCATTCAAGGATCCCAACCACCTGTATCTGCAGGAGTTGGGTTGGTACAATTCATTCAGGATTATTCTAAGATCAATTCTCAAGAGGTATTACAAATTCAATCAGTTGTCAAGACATCAAGTATTCAATACTCCTTGGACAACCCAATTCATCCGTACAGGCCTTATTCAATCAACCTGTATGGCCTTGGCCCAATTGGGCCACTTCTTATTCCACTGTGGGAATTCCATCACACAGTTCAAATTTCAAGATGGCCAGAACTGTATTTCCCGATTCGGACAATACAGTCATTGATACACCTTCCAGGATCAACCTTTCAGCTTTTCACATATACTGGCCACCTTTTCAGCACCTGGGGACTTTTTCCCCAGTTAATTAATATAGTGGATTTATTTTTATCCTTATTTTCTTTTACATTATTAAAGTTAATACTGATAATCTTAAGTCAGTCATTCAGCACCCCTTTCTTTTATTTCCTCGCCTGTCCAGTGGATATTGGTGGTCATATCCTTATACTAATTCCATTTCCTTTTCTGGCAGGTTGAAACAGTGAATTTAGGATTCACTTGGTTGGCTTCTTGGCTTTGGCTTCTTTATTATCTTTGGTCATTGGCTTCATCTTTTTCTTATCTCATCTTTTGGCATACTTGTTTTTCCCCTTTATTCTTTCTTAAGGAAATTCACTCTTATTATTCTTTACCTTTGGAGCCCTCCAAGTGAGTTCTTGATTCCTGAGTGCCAGGCCCTCTTCTTCCAAGAGCCCCTGTGACAGAAATGGATGGCACCATCTGATAGCCCTGATTGTTCTCTTTCCAATGATACCCCACTTCAAGTATTCCACACTAAAACTGTAGAAGTTAGATGAGAGGTGAATGTTTTGTTCACTCTTATTTGGCCTGAAATTGACCATAACTCCAGTAATATTGGTGCTAGCTCAGTTTGGCTGGTACCATCGGATAGCCCTGGCTTAGAGCTTCATTTTGAATACCCATTTGATGGGGTTAAGCCTCTTCTTCTAGATTTTAGATGAGAGGTGAAAATTAAGGTTTATGCTCAGCAACAACTTTGAGCAGGAATAACTTTGTTATTTCTTGTCCTATGGTGATGGGACTTATATTTTCTGAAAGAGGTGAGTTTCCTCTATCTTTTAATACCTTTTGAGCTAATTTGGCTCAGCTCCATGTTTTGGTGGTATCTTGGCTATACCATTGGTTTATGGTATTTTAGCTGTCATGCTTGTGCTCTGGTTTTGAGTCACAGGCTGACAATTTAATTCACATCAAATGTAGTGTTAATCATCAATTTTTGTGTTAAAATTGAGGTGTTGTGTATATTTTAGAAGTTATGAGGAATTGAAGTATTTTCAATTGAATTCAATTGAATTGTCAAAATTTGTGCGTGTATTACATAAGTGAGCTTTGATTTACATATGAGGTGTCAATTATTACAGTAGTGTACTGTAAAACTCAGTTGAATTGCATATGTAAATTATAAGTATAATACATGATGAGGAATTAAAGGAAAAAATAAATTGGAAAGATTAAATTTGGGGGGAAAAGGAACTTTAGCTCTAAGGGGTAGCCAGACCCCCAAAATCCTTGCTGACAGGCTTGAGATGTCAAAATACATGCAAAGGTTCATCACTTTTGGCCTGGAATTGAGTCACAGGGTCTGTGACTCAATTGATGATGTGGTTTTGATACCAACCAGGGCAGTTTCAACTGTTGCCAAGAGGGTAAAGCTACCCTTAAGATAAAAAACTTTTAGTAATAACAGTTTTGACTGGTTTCTACATCTCTTACACTCATTATGACGTGTTTTGATGGCTCTAGGCCAGTTATTACTATAGGAATGGCTGATTTAAGGGTCTAAAGTGGCTAAAACCAGCCCTTTTTGGTCTAAACCAGGGTTCAATGATGCCATAATTGGCTTTTCTGTTGTCAGAGTGTTTTCCACGACTAAAAAGAGTAAATTTTTATATCTTCTTTGCCCCACTTTTCTGTTCATGTTAGAATCTTTTCCTTTTATAATTAGTTTAAACACTGTTAAACCAATCAATAAAAGATTCCAACCACCCTTTTTTTAAAACATTTTGAACCTTTTAACCACGTGTAAAAATCATTATAAAATTTTTTTTGTAACTTGTATAATCATTTTTACCCCTGAACCACCCCAAAAGTGAATTAAAGCATCTTTCTTCACTGTTAACCTTGTCACTTTGTTTCCAGATTCATTCTGGTAAATTTTGGGCATGTTTTCTCTTTAAATATGTTTTTAAAGACTTTGTTCTTTAATTAATTTTCTTGCAGTTCTTTTCTCAATTAATTCTAATTGAAATTGCTCTTGAAGAAATTTCTTTTGTAGCCTCAAATATCTCTTGTAGAGTATTTTTGCATAAATCTTTATTGTTGGTAAAAAAATAAGTTTTATTATATTATTGTTTTATACTGTAAAAGTTAAAAACAATAAAATTGGCATGTTTTCTCTTTGAAAATACTATTTCTTACCCTTTTTAAATAATTTCACCTTATACAAATTTTGAGGACAGGAAAAGTACTTGATATTTCATTGAAAGTTTCATATCCACACCTTACAGGCACATTACACTCTTTCTGAAGCTATCAACCATGATCAAGCAGGAATTGAAGTTCTCTTTTCCTCCTTGTACAAGTTCTGTAACCCAGTCCATGTTGATGGTTTCCCATGGTTGCTTGGGTTCTTCTATGTGTTGAAGTAACCCGTACTTCTTCCCATGTTTTCTATTTGCCTTTTGGTATCTCTCACAAGTTTTGATGTATTCCCTCAACTCTTGTTCCCATTTGGGCCACCAAGCTGTGCTTGCTACCCTCTCATTGGTTCTGTCTTCACTCATGTGTCCCATGTTGGGGCAGTCATGACATTCTTGTAGGATCAAGGATATATGGTCCCTGTCTACTATGGTGAGTGCACTAGTGTGCTTTTCTCTATGGTAGAGCAAGCCATCTATAAGGTAAAACTTTTTATCCTTATAGTCCCTCAACCAGGGTTCTACCAACTGGGATTCCAGCTCTGGGATCCTGTAAATTTGTTGAAGGAGTTGCAACAATATGCCACACTGTTTGTGTTTGGCATATGTCTTCATTACTGCACTGAAAAATTCATTATTCAGTTGTGAGGAACTTATTCTCAACATGGGAGTTTCTGTTTCTTCTGAATAAGTGTTTCCACTGTCAGGGGTCCCACTTTCTGGTGCCCATTCAGAAAATCTGAAGTTTTTTCTCCTATCCATCTCCATGAAATGGATATGGATCTTGGCTGCTACTTCAGGCTCATAAGCTGGATTGCTTTTGACATTGTCCAGTGGCCATCTACTGAGGCCATCTTCATTGGTATGAATTTTACCTTCCTTGTATATGATGGTCACATTGCCTCTATATTCCTGAATGGCTATTTGCCACCTCAACATGTGTCTATTGGTAGTCTTCATGTTCAGTAAAGACTTCAAGGCTTTTCAGTCTGTGTAGACTTCAAAGACTGCACCCTCCAAATAATAGTGGAGTTTTTCTAGAGCCCAGACTAAGCATAGACATTCAGTATGGGTGGCCCCATACCTGGCTTCTGAATATTTCAGTTTCCTAGAGATGTAGCATATTACTCCCTCTCTTGGTTCACCATCCACAATTTGTCTCTGGTGAAGGGCTGCCCCCAGCCTTGGCTGCATGCTGCATCTATGTATAACTTGAATGGTAGTTCAAAGTCAGGTAAGATGAGCACAGGTGCATTTGTGAGTTCATGTTTGATCCTCTCATATGCATCCCTCCTTTCCTTGGTGATTTCAAAAACTACATCTTTTGAACATAACTTGTACAGACTACTAGTTGTGTGGGCAAAATGTTTGTTGTGGTTTCTATAATAGCTAGAAAACCCAAGGAAAGATTCCATCTCTTTGATGTTTTGTGGTACTGGCTTTTGCAGTACTGCTGCTACTTTTTTCTGGTCTATTTCCAGACTGAGACCTGATACTTTATGTCTTAGAGCTAGTAGCTCTTGTTGGCCAAAATTGCACTTTTTAAGTGAAATTTTCAGATTAATGGGTGGGCATTTACTTAGCACTCTGTCTATGTACTGCACATGGTCTTCCCATGTCTGTGAGTATATAATGATGTCATCAATATATACTACCATCCAGCCTTCCAATATTTCTTCTTGAAATATGGTGTCCATCATCCTTTGGAAGTGGGCTGGTGCATTCTTGATTCCAAATGGCATCCTGGTGTACTCATATATGCCCATATGGAATATGATTCTGAGTAATTTCATGGAGTTTGGTTTAACTCTATTCTGGTGAAAATCTTTCATACAATCCATCTTGGTTATGTATTTAGCTTTTTCCAGTTTGTATAAGGCATGAGGTATCCTAGGTATAGGGTAACTGTCAGCTTTCATCAGGCCAAATTTCACATCAATTGTCAGCAATTGACTTCACGTCAAGCACACATCAAGAAGGATATAAGTCAAGCAAACGTCCAGCATGCGCCACACTCTGGTCTTACACCAAATCCTGTGACATCCACCAATATTGGTTCCCCTGTGCCTTCAACTGATATTCGTCACTGTCCCACAACCATCCAAAGGTTGGTAAAAATTACACAAGAACCGCCTGTTTTCACACAAACACATCAAAGAGGTCCTCCAGCCAGTTTTGATGTAGAGAAGGGTTGTGTGACTTTCCCAGGTCATTCATGAAAGGACTTGGCCTCAGTGGGTGACACTGGTGGAGCCTGCCACAAAATACTGCAAGTGCGGGTGTGTGTGTGATACACACACCAAGGCCAAATTATGTGTTGTCCTAATTTTTTCTAGCCATGAATAAGCTCAGCATGAGCGGATGACATGGTTGGAGCCTTCCTCACAATGCAGCAGGTTCAGGTGTGGCTGCATGTGTGTGACACATGCCCACAAAGGCAAAAGCATGTGAGGGCCTAATGTCAAGCGGCATCAACCATTTGTGGGTAACACATGTGGAACTACCTGCCATAGGTGCAGGTGCAGTTGCATGTGCATGTGTGGCTGTGGGGGCAGGCACATATCTGTGAGACATGCGCAAGAAGGCAAGAGCATGTGCGGGGGTAAATTTTTGAAACCTACCTGAACAAAGCACTCATTAGGGAATGTGACCAGCTCCCTTCCACTCAAAAACATCCAGACTCTCCCCGTCCAACGTGATGGCACAGTTGTGTCATTTTAGATCCTGTGATATGTGAATGTGTGGGTCATTGGACATACCAGAAGGAAGAATCTTATGGAATCATGAAATTATGTAATTGAAAAGGCCAATTGGAATGTTTTATGGGAAGAGGTGTTTTGACCTGTAATTATCCGTATCAAGGATCACAATTATAATGTCAATAAGGAAGAATGGAAATTAATTTGGGAAGACTTATTTCTTAAAAAAATTAAAGAAGAAAAAGGAATACTCATATCAAGACTCAAGCAAAACATCATAAAAATGATTCAGACAAATATTACTAAAAATTAAATAAAAAAACCACTCATTTTGTGAATTTAAATTTCACACAAAAATAAATATATAAAGAAGCCAAAAATTCAGGCTATGTATCAGTATTCAAGAAAATATTACAAATTTAGAAGTCTTCAAAAGTTTTTTTTCAATGTACAAGTATCTCAGTTTAATTCAAAAATATATATAGAAAAACAGAGGTGGTTATCTGTTCTTATGCCACCTCAAATTAAAATAAAATGGCAAAAGGCTGGGGAAGTGTAGGCCTAGTCACCTTGATAAATTTTTTGAAAAAAATAATTGAAGAAAAGTCAAATTCCTACTTTAAAAAAAATTCAATGAATTTGTTGGAATTAATATGAAAAAGAGAAAGAAGGCAAAATCAATACAATGTTTTCATCAAGTGGAATTATGCAGGAGAAACTTGATAAAAATACAACTGGCACAAAACAGAAAAAAAAAGGAAGAATAAAAAAACAACCATCCTCTGGATAATGAATTACAGCCCCAAAATATTGGGCTTAGCAAGTCTTTCACAGGCAAGCATCCATCCAGAAACTGGGTCTGTACTTCTCAAGTCATAATTAAGGTTTAGCAGCCTCAATAACAAAAAGGTTTGACACACCAGTTAGGTTTTTCAGAATTCAGGAACAAAACAATACCAAGTTGCATCACTAAGCTTGCTCAAGACTCAGAATATGCTACCCAGCATTGTTACCCTATTCCCTAAACTGACAGGTCCGGCAGCAGAATTACTGCCAGAGGGGGGAATTGAACACATTTCAAAGTTGGCACTGAAAAGAAAAATTGATTCACTAAACACCACAACCAGCAAAAGGCTGACCTGACCCAGATCAGGTCACTCTGAGCTGACCATGCCCAGACGTTGTTCCTGCCCGGTCTGTACTCTGCTGAACAAGACTTTGTAAATTCCCTTTCAATCAAAAATCTTGCATTTCTCTCATCTCCCTGTAATCGTTTTTTCTCTTGTTTTTTTCCTTTTTTCTGATAATCATCCTCAATCTCAACTTTCTTTGCTCTTTGAATATTTTCTCTGATTTTTCCGCTCAATACTTTTAAGATCATGAGCTTCCAAAATTACCCAAGTCATACAAGTCAGCCTGATATCTTGCAAATTCTTCAGAAACAGAATGAATATATAAATAACTTGAAAGCTAAACTCAATAAGCATGATAAGGATGTTGAAGCCTTAATGCAGAAGGTTTTGAGTCTTCAAGTTGAATCCAGTAAGACTACTGAACCATCATCAAAAAATCAACAAGGCACCAGCTACAAAAAGAAGACCAAAATCAAGCACAAGTCTTCCTCAACCCAATCTAAAGGCAAAGCTCCTAAAAGTCAAAATTCCTCAAAGATGAAGTCACATTCAGGTTCACAAAAAGCCTGTTCAGCACAATCAGGGGAAAAAAACAAAAACCAGGCCAAACCAGCTCATTATAAAGCATATACCTGAAAGCTTTAAACCAACCAAAGTTAGTATTGCAAAAATTAATTTTCATTTCATTACATGAAATGCCTGGTTTCTGATTCCCTTAAATACTCAGAATGCTTTTTTCACACATATTAGAATTATTTGGGGCCTCATTTATCAAAAATCTGTCCCAATTTCACATGATCCTTCCCTTCTTAAGGAATTTTATAATTGGTTCAATCATGTTGATGAAATACAACAAGTATCAAACAGTACCACTGCAATCTATCTAATTCCAGAAGCCAATATCATTACTCTGAGAGGCACTAAACCTGGTAGGAAGAAGGTTGGCCATGAAGTTGTTCACATTCAAGAGCTCTTTATTTTATATATCCAAGCATTACTGGAAAAGCTCAGAATACGTGGATGGCCCCTTCTCTTGAAGAACCAATTGACACTCTTTACAATGAAGATTTCAGGATAAGTGCAATTAAGACATTCCGACAGGTTGCAATTGGCGGTGCCTATCAATACATAAACATCAACTTGCATTATTTAAATCATGTTTGACTACTTGGAGCAACTTATAACCACTTTTTACATTACTTGCAAACCAAAATTTATAGGCAAGAATTGAAAGAAAGTGGAAGCTATCAAAGGGAGCTGGGAAAAAGGTACTATTTCAAAGAATAGACAAAGGGTTAGTAATATTTTTTTTCAAAATATCATTGTAGCTAATTGGTATATTTTGTTTAGCTTTGCAAGACTTGCTGAGAATTTCTCCAAGAGATATCTGAAGATTCTGGCTGATATTGATTCCCACAGTGATGATGAATTTGTTCCAGAGAAGAAAGGCTGTGTAATCAAGAGCTTACCATATTGATCCCAAAAGGCAACCACCTTCATGCGTCAAGTAGATGGAGAAATTGAAAAGGAATTTGAAAATCAAGGAAAGAAGTATCAGAAGCACAATTGTATTGAGATTGAAGGAATAAGCCCTACAATTTTTGGGCAAGTTCCCAAAGGATTACCTATCAACTTTTACAATCATGACTGGTACAATAATTGTACTGCAGCTCAGAAAACCATATATGGTGACACAATGAAAATTTCTTTCTTTCCAGATGCATCCCAATCCATACGCGGAATACAACATCCCAACAAAAAAATGAATGACAAGAGACTGTCCAAGAAATATTGGGAGCAAGCCACACATAAATACAATCTATCCCATGAGATTAATGGCAATGATTCAGATGAATCAGAATCAGATTCTGAAGATAATGAGAGAAGTTCAAGCAGTGGTATTGGGAGCCTTTCAAATGACAAAAGAAATTCAGACAGGGAGCAAGAATCTAGTTATCTAGATGACAATGAAATAATGGAAACTTCTCAAAAATTTTCAGCTCAAATCATAGGCGAATCCAGCGGAATGGGATATGGATACAAATGGGAAAATTGGCAATAAAGATAGGTTCCCTTATGGTATTGAAAATATATCAAATTTTTTATTTTGATTCCAAAAAATTTTCTTGCGCTTGTTTATATTCTTGGTGTTTTAGTTTTGAATTTTTTTAATTATAAGAAATGTGATATCCAATATATTGGTTATAGTTATTTTCTTGAGAATAAGCTTACATTTATACACAATAAATCTCCAGAATCTTGAATTATTACAAGAGCGATGTAAATTTCACTGGAAAAGAAGCTATTTACTCAGAAATATTGGTTTTTTACTTATGAAATGAGAAGACTCTCCATTTGTAAATAGAAAAACACTACCTTTATTGAAAATACCTCAGAGAAAATTTGACTCAAATTTATTTTTTGAGATGTGCAATCTACTGTATTAATTTACATAAGAAAACTCAAATATACTATTCAACAACATAAATATTTAGACAAAGAAACCAAATGTGATACTGAGGTATCAAGGAGAAGCTATATAATTAAAACAGGTTTTTTTGTTCATAAAAAGGAAATACTAATAAATAAAGAGCTATGTGCTCATTTAAAAAACATGTAAGCCATTAATTTGTGATGTTTGACTTTCAAGTCCAACATGCTTGTTGATAGATCACACAAAAAAGCTTGGCTTGTGGATCCCTAAAGTCCAGGCTATTAATTTCCGGTATGCTCCAAGGCTGATCATTTTTTCCATGGGTATGAATGAAAGAAATTTATTATGCTCAGCTTGAGCTATATCTAATGCCTTAATGAACGCTTCCACCTTCTCAAATTGCTTTATTCTTTCCTGTGAATTCTTCAGAACTTTTACAATAAGTATTGGACCTATGTGAAGGTTGTTTCAGTCCAAATCAATCATACAAATGGCTTCGCCGTAGCTTCTTGAATTAACATCTTGAAAAATAATGATTTTATTAGGAGGAGCTGATGAAATCTGCATTCCACCTCTCCACTCAGAATATTTCAAATCGGTTTTGTAATTTGGAAGAACTAAGGCATTCTGTGGATGTGGAAGGTCGCAAAAGTCCCTCAAGTGTGGGTGAGTTGATTGGAGATATTCAAAGAGTCTTTCATATGTTTTTCTTCTTAGTTCAAAAACTTTCTTTGAATTTCTACCATGTTTTGTAGTTGTGTCTGGTGTTTGGACTTTGAGGCGCTGCTTTTGACTAAACATTTTCATCAATGTTTCTTCCATGGCACCTGTTGGAAATTACAAAGATTTCATTTAGTTGTAAATATTGAAAGATATGAAACAGGAATCAAAAGGTTACCATTTAAGTGATTATTTTTGATGTTTTGTAGAATTCCTACCAGATGTTCACCACCAAACTCAGATACCCCTATTGGGGGACCCCACCAATCAATATGATCAGGTAGGTGCATTGCATAGTGGTGGTTTGGATTCAGCTTGACATTTTCAAATAGTTCAAAAGATGTTGCCTGATAAACCTCATACGTTTGGGAAAATTTGAGACTATCATCTTTGTTCAAAGACTTTCTGGTTACCATGCTTGTGCATTGTGAAAGTGCACATAAGTTGATCATGAATCACTCCAAATCAAAGTTGAAGTCTTGCTTATCACTAAAAAAAATATCAACAACTGAAAGAGGAATGTAAATGTTGAATAATGCATTGAATTTGCTGGCCTTCAACATACTGCAGTGTTATTCACCTAATATCTTTTGTATTATTGTCACACCTTTTGGGACGACAACCTCATAAATTGGAGAAAGTAACCTCTTCTTGTTGGAATCAGAAAAACAGAAAGCTTCATATTGATAATTGGCTTGAGAATAATCCGTTGCTTCTGAGTCTGAGTTTGAATTGCTAACACTACTATCATTCCGTCTTGCTGAATTTCCAGAGAATCCCCATCAATAATCAAAATGGAGCTGAAGAATCCCCTCAAACCAATTATGCATGACACCAAGTATGATGTTTAATACTGTATTCCAATAAAGTAGGAGGTTTAATTCAGACCAGCAAATTCCAGTTTTTTTGGCCAATTTTTCCTTCTTTGTGCTTGATTCCAGTTTTCAGTAAGCAAAAGATGTGTTGCAAACATCTTGACCAGATTGGCATCTTCATAGCTTCAATTTGTTTTTGTGATTTATTGTGATATCACACCAAGTACAAAACCTATTTGCCAAGTGTGAAATAAACCCTGCTACTTTATGAGTAGCAACAACATTGCCAATTAAAGCTGCTATCTTGACAATCACTTTATGCCATTGAGGAGAGTTTGGTGTACGTATTGTAATTACTCTGTTAAATTCAAGGAGCTCATTGAAAAGAGTCCCTAATATTTTGCTTATTTTGAACATGTTGGGTTGATTTGGTCCAGGGATTATTCTGGAAAGATATGTAAGATTTGGTTGATAACATAGACGGGGTGGAAGATTTAGGCAGTTGAGTGCAATGACACCCATAGATGCTGGAATTTCTGATATCTTGTTTTGTGGTGAATTAAAACATTCAATTAAGAGACTAAGCCCCAGAATTAAGCTATTACATTTTGGTTATTTTGGAAACTTGTTTGCCACATTGATTCCTGTGCAACATCAACCATTGGTTCTGGTGGTTGAGATTCCAATTTGTCCTTCCACTTATTGATTACTTCTTCCATTCCCAATATATTCAAAAACCATTTAATCCAATATACAAGGCTCTGGGCTATGAAAACCAATTTGGGAGCTCTGGGGCATGGCTTGTTTTGAGGAAATATTTGACCAATTGTCCATTGTGGAGAGGGAACCTTGAAGTCTTTAGCAAAAACCTTATCTTGAGCCTCTGGTAAGATCCTCAAAGAGTCAAAAAGGTCAGTTTTACATGGCTGACTAGTCAAAGAAGCCTAATATCCACATTCTTCTAGTTCCAGCTCTGCATCATACGGAGAAAAGCATTTGCTACAGCATATGTATTTTTCAAATTTGATATCAAGGTGAAGCATTTTTATGATACTATGAAAATTGCAGGGTACCAAATCTGTAAGTTTTCCCTCATCTCCATTGTGATGATGAATAGCTTCTACTATTTGGATTAATTTATCTTGTGCCTTCTGACCGTTTTCTTTACTGAGACCAGCATCCAAGTTCAGCCACATGATATACTGTAATATTAAGTCTAATTTGAAATCAAATTGAGATAAATTTTTCAAAAGATCTTGGATTTTAAATTAAACAAAAAGAAACTAAAATACAAGCTGTTTCTGATTCCTTCATGAAATCTACTACAAAATCATATTTGTATTCTGTTGAATTATCACTCTTGGTGGTAGCAGAAGATTTTTTGGTTTCATTCAAGAAGATGTTAGGAAAAATTCTTGAAAGCATAGTCATATCTGATTAAGTTGTAAGATTCCTCCAATGTCTATTCCTTGTACTGCGATGGACAAGAAGGCCCTTTTGGATCTTTCCATTGGGTGTTGTGAAGGTGTACTGTGAGCATTTCCAACAATTGCATATCTCCATGCTTGAATAATTTGTTTTTTGAGAGAAGGATGTTTTCTTTGCGTTTTGGTGTGATCATTTTATTGTAAAAATGAATATTGTGTTGCTTCCCCTTCATGGGTAGAATTCTGTGATGAATTATGAAGTTAAGACAGGAAAAAAAATTAAAACGGACTGAAGTTTAGTTTAGAGAATTGAGAGTTTTTTTACACAGATATAAGATCCCTCAGCTGCGGCTTTGCACAGACATTTTTAATAAAATCAGCAGAAAGTTGAGAAAATACAACTCTTCCCCTTTCTTCAATTATTTATACTAGTAAGAGTTCCCTTTTTCTGAGTTATACACTCAATCTTAGCTAAGCTTTTTTTCCCTCAGATTCCTTTGTCATGAAACTATTCAAAGAAATTTCTCAAAATTTTCAAGCTCAATACCAATCCCGAGGAAAATTGGTTTATTTCTCCATTGTGCTCAAGCTATGGCATTTGTTTTTAAAGACCATAATAAATGAATTGGGGCCCCTGTGAGTCCTGTTTTACTTTAAATTATCATTCCTTATCCATCTTTATTTTCTAAAAATATTGCTTTTTTCCTGAATTGGTAATTCAAATTTTTTTCCAACTCATTTTACTCTACATCATAACATACTTCTCATTTCCAATTATCCATTCTGTGACTCATGACATCTTGATTTTCTATTTATTATCCCGGATCTTCAATTTAATATCGGAAATTCTTGATTCCTTGTTTATTATTTGTCACACAATTGTGTTTCTCTTTCTATTTGCCACAAAGAATAAGACTTACATATTTTTTTATTTCATAATCTTACTCAAATATACATAAAACACAAAAACTCAAAAAATCAACAAACAAAATTTGGATTAAAATACTGATGAAGCTTTCTGGGAAACAATGTGGAAAAACCAAAATTTATGAATTGCAAGCTGAATCTTGACAGAGGGATTGTACAATTCAAACATTTAGTAGCAAAATGAGATGCTCTGGAGAGAGACATGGTACATTTTTTTGGCTTCATAATTGAGCTATCAATCAGCTGATTAAGAATGAATGAATGAGCAGCCCTTAGCCTCTATATCAAAAAAAATTGCCAATGCATTTTGAAACACATGGAGTGAATGGAACCAAATAAAATTGTTCTTTCCTATTAACATCAAGAACTCCCAATTTTGTCTTAGGTGCCTGTTCCTTAATTTTTTTGAGTTCTTTTTAGGTATTAAGAAAATTACTAATAGATTTTTGTAAACAAATTCTCTTATGTTTGGTAGAGAATTATTATGTCATGGTGGCATTTGTAATGAATTGACTCAAAAATAACTATTTTATGTAGGATTGAAGGAATGATTAATTGACTTTTCTTTTAAATGGTTTGAGAGTCAAGAAAAGTCATTTGAAATACTTCAAATCTTCCTTGGTGAGTTCTAATTGAGACATACACAGCACTCAAAGATACTGAGCATGTTAGACACCGTGGATCAGGAGTGGTCCAGGTCAGCTTTTTTCCAGTCACTACACTACGTAAACTGATTT
This sequence comes from Austropuccinia psidii, assembly GCA_023105745.1. NCBI lineage: Eukaryota > Fungi > Basidiomycota > Pucciniomycetes > Pucciniales > Sphaerophragmiaceae > Austropuccinia > Austropuccinia psidii. The sequence continues at coordinate 9,820,292 of JALGQZ010000005.1, read as the reverse complement.
ATTCCTCACAGCAACACCTCATTCAAATAACTTCCAAAGTTTCTCCAAAAAAAAAATTGAAATAAAAAAAAAAGAAATTCTCAACATAAAAAAAATAACAATAACTTAAAAAAAATTCTCCAACATAAAAAAAAAAAAAAGAAAATTCCCAAGGTAAAAAAAAAAAAATTTTAAATAAAAAACAAGAAAAAAATCTCAACATAAAAAAAATAATAACAACCTAAAAAAAAATTCCACAAAAAAAGAAAAAAAAAGTTTCAACATAAAGAATCAAAGAACAGCTCAAGCTCAAAATGAGTCCTTCTCCTGAAGGCTAAAATTAGTCCTTTTATGACTATAAACTGAAGGGTGGTTCCCAGATGGCCAAGATTAGTCCTTGTATGACTTTAAACTACAGGGTAGCAACCTGACAGCTACAATTAGCCATTGTATGACTTTAAACTAAAGGGGTAGCACGCCAGAGGGCTGAACCTGCAAGTAAACTCAAGGAATAATGAAAACTAAAAAAAATGAAGATGTCAATAGAAGTAACAGAAGTGAAAAAGAGAATAATAAAGACTTCAACGTGCAAATAATGAAGAATATTTAATTAAAATAAAACCCTCAACATTGTTCTTCTTTGTCCTCAGTAAGACAGTAAACTGCTCCCTTGTGTAATTCTGGACAAGGGTTTTCAAATGTCCTTGTGCGACTCTAAATTGCAGGATTTGGTATACCTAATATACTGGGTTTTATTGAACTAGAGGTAAAGTCCTTGTAAAACTTAAAGCTACAGCTCAAATTTAATTATGAACAAAAGTAAAAGAAGATACTGAAGAGACTTCTTCATTTTCACCAAAAATGTGGATAAAAAAATCATATTATCAACTGATACTTTTAACAAGCTTAAAAAAAATAAAAATGAAAGTAAAGAAGAACAATGGAAGCTCAATAAAATGCAGAAAAATATAAATCAGTACTAAAAAGGGTTGGACCAGTCCATGAAGCTATGCCTCAAGATCTGAATCTACCTTTGAAAAGACCTTAATTATCAAATTGTTCATTCTTTGTGCCGAATTTGCGCCACCCAATAGCAAAAATAAATCCCTCCAGTGATTCCCCATTTGTTGCAATTGGGTCCGTGAGCTTTCTTTCACCAAATAATAATTGTGATAATTTATCCCATTGATTGACCTCAACATCAATCATTGCTGTGAATGGTCTGAGTTTGACAAGGGAAATGAGTAATCCTGTCAAAAAGAAAATAGCCATGTTGCCAAAGTGAATGTGTTTGATTCCAGTGGAATCCACAATGCTCTAACTATTTCTGGTGGTCATATTTGCTGATACTGGCATTGATATTTGTGCTGTTGGTCAACTGGAGAAAAAAACCGATTCCTTTGTGCAGTTTTTGCCTCATTTGTCTTTTGGGATGTGGCACTATTCCCAGATGTTTGAGTGATCACTTTGTGTTAAAGCAGACAAGATATCAGCTACTGCAGACTCCCATTTAAAGCAAGCCCTTTTGAATCCAGAATGGTGCCCAATGCCAATGCCCATTAATTGGAACACATCCATGACTTCCCTTTTGGAGCCCACCTGTCATTGGCTCAATCTAAACTGAATAAAGCCAATGTTCCTCCATGGAGCCCAATGAGGGTGCAACATGAATGCCGGCCCATATATATATGCTGAGAATAACTGAGCAACTCACACTTTCCTTCCTCCCCCCAATGATTGCCTGAAAGTTCCCTTTTATGCTCCTTTCCTTTTTTCATTAATGGCATTCTTGCACAGGAAAATGAAATGAAACCAAAAGATTAGTGACTGTTGTGTGGCAACTGAATTTCACCTAAATTTGATTTTGGTTAATGGATCTTTTTTATTACCCATTAAAAATGAAAGATTAAATGTGAATTTTTCAAATTGGAGATCTCAAGTACCTGAACTCAAAATAATGCAGTGGATACTGCATTAGTCAATTTGATATATTCATGTTCCCATTCAATGAGATTCAATTCCAACCATCTGGATTATTGCAAACACACATGAGTAAAACATGCACTTCACTGTGCATGCCTAATCATCCTAGTCCTTTTGAAAGAAGCAATGCGATTTGGCCTATTATGAGATGGCGGGATGTGAAAATACCCACTTCCCGCAATGCCCCTGCGTGTGCTAATGGCAGGCACAGCTTCACTTGCATGTGGTCAATTCAGAAACATCTTCCTGACAGAGTTTGCACCTTGTCAGAGTGGTTTCAATGGTGTAAGGAGGCATGCCGCTGTACAAAGTCCTTAATTATTTTTGAAATTCTTAATGGGGCATGCAGGCAGTAGGATAGGTAGTCAAAATTATTAAATTCAAAAATCACTTTCTAAAATTGAATTGAAATCTATCTGATACAAAGCTAATCCAAATCCGGTAAATCCTGGGTGTAAGCTTAGCTGACCTGGGTACAGTCAATGTGACCCCATCATTTGAACCAAGACCATGCTTCTCCACCCTGGAATCAACAAAATCTAATACCAAGCATTGTGAAAATTCAAATCTAAGAGGTACAGTGGGGGTAAAAGACTCTGATGAGAAGAAACTCTTATTCAGTAAATTTCATATAAACTTATTAGTACATAGCCACACTGGCTCTAATAGATTTTTACCCTCTGAAAGTATTTTAGAAATGTCAATGAGCAATAAAGCCCCTTTCACTGAGCTTGTCCTCCAGTCATGTGAACATACCATCAAACCACAAACCCCTTTTGCACAGAATGCAGCTGATATACAATAGCATATTCCAATTATTCCAAGATTCTTGTGACACGCCAAAAGATCCATGATGACCTCACTTTTTTCCAAGCTTCTGAGTTTGCCTTTCATGCCATAGACTTTGATATTTGTATGTGCACATACCATGTTGTATGCAATCATCAAGTGGATTACTGTATCCATTAGATCCTCCAAGCTCTTGTGTGGCTTTGTCAATATCTCATTGTCAGCCCTGTGTCACAGGGGCTCTTATGGAAGCAAGAGGGCCTGGCACTCAGGAATCAAGAGCTCACTTGGAGGGCTCCAAAGATGATAAGAAATGCTACGGAATATATTTCTTAAGCAGGAAAAAGAGAAAGGACAAATATGCCAAAGATAAAAAGAATAATAAGGGTGAAGCCAGAGGCCAAAGATAAAAGGGAGCCAAAAGCCAAGAAGCCACCTTAGTGAATCCTCAATTCACTGTTTCAACCTACCAGAAAGAACAATGGAATTAGTAAAGGATATGACCACCAATATCCACTGACAGGCAAAGGAAGAAAAGAGAAAAGGGTGCTAATGACTGACTTAAGGTTATCAGTATTAACTTTAATAATGTAAAAGAAAATAAGGATAAAAATAAATCCAATATATTAATTAACTGGGGAAAAAGTCCCCAGGTGATGAAAGGTGGCCGGTATATGTGAAAAGCTGAAAGATTGATCCTGGAAGGTGGATCAATGACTGTATTGTCTGAATCGGGAAATACAGTTCTGGCCATCTTGAAATTTGAACTGTGTGATGGAATTCACACAGTGGAATAAGAAATGGCCCAATTGGGCCAAGGCCATACAGGTTGATTGAATAAGGCCTGTACGGATGAATTGGGTTGTCCAAGGAGTATTGAATGCTTGATGTCTTGACAACTGATTTAAATGATGTAATACCTCTTGAGAATTGACCTTAGAATAATCCTGAATGAATTGTACCAACCAAACTCCTGCAGATACAGGTGGTTGGGATCCTTGAATGATCTTCTGAATTGCCGCCATGGATTGCCAGACTGATGAGCTGAAAAGTCCTCCTTCGAAATGGGTGTTGGAATTATGGACCTTGAAATGGAAAGGTGGAATTGGGTCCTGAAAACGTCACCATTGGATTGCTGAGTAAAAATGGTGCATAATGGTATATAATACCATATATGCACCACACCTGCAATCTTGAGTACGGAGTGCATGAAGGAAAGGAAAGAATTCCCCTTAAGTTGAGGGGAAGACTTTCTGAGCTGATCTGGTGGTTGCCAGAGGCCATGGTGGTCCATGGCCAAAATTGGGTCCTACGGGATTTATGGCCAAAAGGGTGTCCAAGAGGGATTTGGTCATTTTTGGGTCCAAGGAAGTCATGGCCAAAATTGGCTCAGGTGGGCCCAATTGTGGTTTGGGACCCAACTGGCTGGCTTCTTTGGCCCCTTTTGGCCTCATTGGCCTAGGGACCACGGCCCATGGACCGTAGAAGCCGTAGGGGGCCTAAATGGCCCAAAAAGGCCATTTAGGCCAAAACCCCCATAATGAAAGGGGTTGGTCAGGGGCCAATGATGATGGCTAGGGGGTTCAGAACCCCCTGGAAGATAAAAGGGCCCCCCCAGGCCCAAAATAAAAGATGAAGGCCTGGGGGTTGGTGAGGTGGAAATTGGCCAAGAAGGCCAATGATGGCAGGATATGGCCTGAGGCCATAAATGATGGTTGAGAGGGGCTATGGCGTAACAACCATAAAACACCGAAGAGGGCCAATTGGCCATAAAGGACATGACGTGACCAATTGGCCCCATCTTGGCTCCAGGTTGGATTGCCACAGCCATCAAGGAGGAGGGCCAAAACTCGTGGTTGTGACAGTACCCCCCTACCTTGAATGGTGAGCTCCTGAGCACCAAGATAAGGTAGAAGCCTGTTGAGGCTATTAAGACGGATTAGACGGAGGGGTTCCAGAGGTATTTGATCTTTGAAAAGAAAAAATTTTGAACTGATAATAGTGTTGGCATATGAATTGAGGTTGACGTAGTCTTCTCTTGACATTTGGCTTTGAAAATGTTGAAGGATTGAATTGACGTAGAATTTTGGCATAAAGATTATAATAAAAGAAAATTGAAATGATAAAGAAAGAAAATAAAAAGAAAATGAAACAAAACAGAAAAAGAAATAAAAAGAAAAATTTTGAGGGGGAGTCCAATCTTCATCACGGATTTTGAGAATTGAATTGAGAGTGGCCAGGGTACCTGGAAAAGAGATTTGATGCCAGGTGCTCACAAAGTGGCCAAGTTGATGTTTTGGACAGATTTTAGACCCCTCAGGGAAGTGCACACCAGGAGAGGAACTTACTTTTGGAAGTTACCAATCCCGCCAGTGCCATAAATAATGATATCAATTTGATTAAGGAGTGTCTTGAATTGGAAAACTTGGAAGGAAAAATGAAAATGAATGGTCCATTTCCCCAAGTGGAAAATGGCCATAATTTTGGACTTGATGTTGAAAGCCAGGCCAACAAATCTGTTTCCAAATCGCAAAGTGCTCACAGAGTGGCCAAGGTGATGCTTACAACAAAAGAGGAGTAGAATACCCCTAGGGGTGCATACCAGGAGTGGGACTTACTTTTGGTAATTCCTCTCCCCACCAAGCACCATAAAAGATCAAGCTTCTGAAGAATTGGGTCCTGGCTTGTCAGGATACAAAGAATGGAAATCTTTGACAAGATCAGGACAATTTTTGAGGTTTTCGGCTGGTTCCCAAGTGGATTTTTCTGGGTCTTGGCTGAAACCTTTCCATTCCACCAGATACCATAGATTTCTCCTCTTGAGCTTTGAATCCCGTACTTGAGAGACTTCCCATTCCTCTTCTTCTTCAATGGTAATTGGAGGAGGAGGTTCTTGATGCAGATTTGGGATTGTTGATGTCTTGACTGGTTCCAGAAGGGAGATATGGAAGACTGGGTGGATGGATTTCCATTGGGATGGAAGATTGAGGTGATAAGCATGAGAACTGACTTTCTTCAAGATTGGAAAGGGACCTAACCATCTTTCGGATAGTTTTTGGGTGGTTCTGGTTGATTTGATATTCTTGGAGGAAAGCCATACCATGTCACCAGGATTGAAAACAGGTGGACTTGCTCTACCTTTATCTGCATACCTCTTAAACCGGTTTATGGAAGCTTCAAGTTCTCTCTTGACATCTTGCTGTACTGATTGGATTTTTGGTGATAACTTTCCAGCAGGAGTGTCTTGAGTGATGTGAACTGAATCAAAGTGTGGATCTCTTCCATAAACAGTGAAAAACGGGGATTGCTTGGTTGAAGAATGATCAGAATTATTGTAGGCAAATTCAGCCAGAGGGAGCCAGGTGTTCCAATCATCTTGATGATAACTGACATACATCCAAAGATACTGTTCTAGTATCTGATTTACCCTCTCTGTCTGTCCATCAGTTTCTGGATGGTAAGCAGTTGACAAGTCTCTTGAAATCTTGAGCTGCTGACACAGATTGGTCCAAAAAGAAGAAACAAAGAGTGAACCTCTATCACTGACAATGCTTAATGGAAGGCCATGCTTTGAAAAGATATTCTTGATGAATAAATGGGCCAAATCCAGGGAAGTGATTGAAGACATTGTTGGAATAAAAACCGCCATTTTTGAGAATCTGTCCACTATGACCAGAATTGAATCAAAGGAATTGGACAGCGGCAGTTGAGTGATGAATTCCATTGAAAGACAAATCCAAGGACTATTTGGAATTGGAAGAGGTTTGAGGAATCCAAACTTCTTGTGGTGAATATTCTTGTTCCTTGAGCACTGTTGACAGGATGAAACATAATCCTTGACAAATTGAGTCATGCAGGACCAGTGGAAATCCCGCTTGACAAGTTTGAGATTCTTCTCTTTGCCAGGGTGGCCAGCTAGAGGAGAATCGTGACGCTTCTGAAGAATACTAAGTTGAATTGTGGAGTCATTTGGGACTACCACCCGATCTTTGAAAAGAAGAAGTTGGGAGGAGGAATTAAGAGAATAATCTTGGACAGATTTACCTTTACCCAAATCTTCAAGGATACTTCTGTACTGGGGATCTTGCCATAATTCCTTCTGAATTGAATCAATCAAATTTGAAAAAGATTCCACTTTGACTGCAAAAAACTTTGAGGGTTGAACTTCATCTTTCTTAATGATTTGCTGAAAATTCATTGGATTCTTGCTGATGAAATCCTCCCCCCTCTCCGGATAAACGTCGTCCTGACGTGATAAGGCATCCGGAAGAGTAGCTAGGCGGCCAGGGCGGTAAGTGATTGAGAAATGAAATTCAGAAAGGAATTCAGCCCAACGGGCTTGACGGCAAGTGAGTACTTTGGAGGTCATGAAGTATTGAAGGGAAGAGTGATTGGTAGGAACTTCAAAAGGGGAAGACAGTGAAAGAATAAAAGCCCTCCAGCGCTTGGGCGCCCAGACAATACCAAGGAGTTCCTTGTCATGAATTTCGTAATTGAGATCTGCTGGGATAAGCTTGCGGCTGTCAAATGCAATGGGATGTTTTCCTGAGTCAGAGACCTGACTCAGTACAGCACCCAAGGCATAATTGGATGCATCGGTCTCTACAATGGTGGGTAGAGAAGGATTGAAATGGGAAAGGATTGGAGCGGTGGTGAAAGCCTCTTTGAGTTGATGAAACTGACTAAGAGCTTCCTCATTGAGGGGGAAACAGGAATCTTTCTTGAGGAAGCTGGTGAGTGAACTGATCTTCTTTGAATAATTCTTGATGAAACGGCGGTAAAAATTGGCAAAGCCAAGAAAGGATTGAAGTGCCTTGAGGTTTCTTGGAGGAGGCCAATTGAGAATCTGCTGGACTTTTGCTTGGTCCATCTTGAGGCCTTCAGCAGAAACAACATAACCAAGGTATTCAACACTAGAAACATGAAAAAGGCATTTGGACGCCTTAGCAAAAAGATTATTGGCCCTAAGTCTGGAAAGAACAGTGGACACATGAGTGACATGCTCTTCCTCAGACTTGGAAAAGACCATAATATCGTCTAAATAAACCACAACATAAACATCAAGCAAATCTTGGAAGATATCATTGACAAGATTTTGAAAAGAAGCAGGAGCATTGGTGAGCCCAAATGGCATAACCAAGTACTCATAACTGCCATATTTAGTTCTAAAACAGGTCAAATGTTCATCACCCTCCTTGATTCTGAGCAGGTTATATGCACCACGCAAATCAATCTTGGAGAAGATAGAAGAACCATTAAAAACATTGAGGAGCTGATTCATAGGAGGAACAGGATACTTGTTCTTCCTAGTAACAGCATTGAGTTTGCGGTAATCAACACACAAATGGAGGCCACCATCTTTCTTTTTGACAAAAAGAACAGGTGCTCCTGTAGAAGAGGAGCTTGGCCGGATGAAACCTTTCTCTACATTCTCTGAAATGTAGGCCCTGAGTGTATCTGACTCTTGTTTGGATAAAGAGTAGATCACCCCAACTGGAGGTAGAGACCCCTCCAGCTCTATATGATGATCACAGGCGCGGTGAGGAGGAAGTTTCTCTGCTTTCACCTTGGAGAATACATCCAAGTATTGGTGATAGACAGGAGGAACAACCTTCATCACGGTTTCTACTTCTTCTGGCTCTTCCTCTTCATCCCACAACTCCTCCAGGGAGTCATGATAAGATGAAGGAGGAAGGTCCATATTCCCAAACAAGAGGTGAAGTGAAGATACAGAATTATCTTCTCCAACATCTTGAATCTCTTTGAAGACTTCAGCTCTAGGAGATAGTAATGACTGTGGGGAATTAAGGGAAGGAATATGGACAGAAGACGGGAATGATGGTGTTCTAGAATCACCAACCAGAGCTGCACAAGATTTGGCAGAAGAAAAGTTATTACGGACAGAATTAGAAGGATCAGAATAGTCCAAATGATCAGGATTAAAGGTGATCAGCCCTTGCCTCCAATCAATAGAAGGATTAAAATGATTGAGAAGGTCAAAGCCCAATATGAGGTCTTCTCCCTTGGGAGTATCAATGACTAAAAAGTCCCATTCAAAGCTTGGGAAGGTAGGGAGCTCAACCATATATTTAGTATGGTGAGTAACAGATAAGGAAGGAGACTCAGAGGAGTCCAAAAGTATAAGAGGAATCTTCTCTGGAAGTTCTGACGTAGTCAATGAGTACTTGTGAACAAACTGCTTTGCAATAAAGGAGTGTGTAGCACCAGAATCAATGAGAATACTGTAAAAAACATCAGAAAAAGAAGAAAAAACAAAAAATTTAAGAGAATTTTTGACACCAGTATTCAGAATGCACAATTGTGCTCTGGAAGGAAAACTGTGAAGACCATTGAACACAACATGATCTTCACTCAGGCTTTTCCCTGGCTAGGAAAACTGCCTGACGGTTGGGTAAGCTTATTTTGAGGACTTTTGACACAGGACTCAAGACTATGCTTCCCACCACAATAGGTACACAAGCCCTCTTTGATTCTTCTCTCTTTTTCAGAACCCTTCAACTTGAAGTCCTTATTCAACAAGGAAGAATGGGGCTTGTCCCGCTTTTGAGAATGAAATTTCTTCTTATGCCTTGAGCTTGAAGAAACTTGATGATGGGAAGAGTGAGACTTCAAGGCTTCAGGCTTCTTCTCTTGATGATGATTCTTCTCCTTTTGCCTCTCATGGTACCTGGTATCAAGTTCCAGGCTGACGTCCATTAAGTCTTGAAGAGAATCAATATTTGAAGGATGGGAGGCTAATTGATCCAGGATTCTGGAGGCCAAGCCCTTCCTGAAATGATGAATAAGAGCCCTTTCACCCCAATCCCCGATTCTTGAAACCAAACTCCTGAAATCGGCAATATATAAAGCAACATGCCCACCTTCTCTCATCCTAAGGCCATCCAATTCTGCTTCAGCTTTTCTAACTTCATTTGGGTCTCCAAATAAGGTGAACAATTGAGATTCAAACAGTGGCCAGGAATTGAGAAGGTAACTTGAGTCTTGATTATTGAGATTGGAAAGATAAGGCTCAATCCATTTTGCAGCCCTGCCAACTAAGAATGACGTGGCATAAAGAACCTTCTGTCTATCTTGAGAGAAGTTTGCCGGATCATTATGAAAGATGAGTTGACAAGATTGAATAAAGCTTCTGAATTTGAAGGGCTGAGTCCCATCAAAGCATTCTGGTGCCTTCATAGATGGAGTCTTGAAGGCTGGTGGTCTTGATGAATCAGAAGAAGAAGCTGCTTGAAGATTGGCCATGATCTGAGTCATTTGCTGCATAATGGCCAATAAAGATGGTTCAGATTGGTGAGAGACAGGCTGATCAGACTGGGCTAGAGCTGGCCTTCCAGTACCTTGGGATGCCCCCACCGGAGCAGGAACACCTTCAGTACCTTCAGACTCTTCCTCTTCCACAGAATTCTCCTCCTCCTCTTCACCATCTTCACCTGGACCTTTGAAACTAGTCCTTGACATGCCTGGAAAACCGCCAACTACTCCTGAAAAAGAATTTGATCTTCTTGGCACTCTTCCTTCCTTCCTGGATGGTGCTGCTCCTTCCATGCGGGGTCCTCTATCTAATTGGGCCCTCTTGGAGTAGGAGTAAGAACAGCTTGAGTTCAAGCCTGGGACCTGGTCTGTCTTGCAGGAGGTGAGTGTTGGAGTGGCATGATTGAATAAGAGTAAAATTTAAATAGAAAGAATCAAAAATTGAATAAAACTTGAGGCAGAACCAAAATAGTCTTGAGGATCAAAATTAAATCAAAACTTGAAGGGAAATCAATGAATCAATTAAAGTCTTCAGGTACGTCAATCAATCAAATCAGATGAGTCTTGAAGTCAAAAAATCCAAATCAATGAAAGTCTTGAGGTCAATAAGATCAATCAATCAAAATAAATGAAACCAAAATCTTGCAGTGAAAATCAATCAGTCAAATGAATTCTTGAGTCAAAAAATCAATTTATGTCAAAATCTTGATGTGAAATTCAGAAGTCAATGGAAAAATCTTCAGGTCAATCAAATATCTTGAAGTCAATATCAATTATGCCAAATCAGTCAATCAAATCAATTATCAAGTGAATTCTTCCTGAAATCAAAATTCTTGAAGAGAAAATCAAATTGAATCCTGATATGAAGAACGTGTCTGAATAATCTGAAAATCAAATGACAAGACGCCTGAAATGAAGGATAAAATGAGATTGATGATTGAGATTAAGATTGAAAAGATAAACAGGAAATAGAATTCGGGTCAGCTTTCAATTTTTAGAATAAAGAAATGAATGAGAGAAAATTGAGAGGTGACGGAAAATCAGTTAATTTTCATAAGCATTAAAGAGTCATAATTTCAATGAATGAATGAATGAATGAAATTGATGAAGAATGAATAAATAAAATGATAAAGAATGAATGAACAGAATGAAAAGAAATTATGAGTTAGTTAATATAATGTCACAGGGGCTCTTATGGAAGCAAGAGGGCCTGGCACTCAGGAATCAAGAACTCACTTGGAGGGCTCCAAAGATGATAAGAAATACTACAGAATATATTTCTTAAGCAGGAAAAAGAGAAAGGAAAAGTATGCTAAAGATAAAAAGAATAATAAGAGTGAAGCCAGAGGCCAAAGATAAAAGGGAGCCAAAAGCCAAGAAGCCAACCAAGTGAATCCTCAATTCACTGTTTCAACCTGCCAGAAAGAACAATGGAATTAGTAAAGGATATGACCACCAATATCCACTGACAGGCAAAGGAAGAAAAGAGAAAAGGGTGCTAATGACTGACTTAAGGTTATCAGTATTAACTTTAATAATGTAAAAGAAAATAAGGATAAAAATAAATCCAATATATTAATTAACTGGGGAAAAAGTCCCCAGGTGATGAAAGGTGGCCGGTATATGTGAAAAGCTGAAAGATTGATCCTGGAAGGTGGATCAATGACTGTATTGTCCGAATTGGGGAATACAGTTCTGGCCATATTGAAATTTGAACTGTGTGATGGAATTCACACAGTGGAATAAGAAATGGCCCAATTGAGCCAAGGCCATACAGGTTGATTGAATAAGGCCTGTACGGATGAATTGGGTTGTCCAAGGAGTATTGAATACTTGATGTCTTGACAACTGATTTAAATGATGTAATACCTCTTGAGAATTGACCTTAGAATAATCCTGAATGAATTGTACCAACCCAACTCCTGCAGATACAGGTGGTTGGGATCCTTGAATGATCTTCTGAATTGCCGCCATGGATTGCCAGACTGATGAGCTGAAAAGTCCTCCTTCGAAATGGGTGTTGGAATTATGGACCTTGAAATGGAAAGGTGGAATTGGGTCCTGAAAACGTCACCATTGGATTGCTGAGTAAAAATGGTGCATAATGGTATATAATACCATATATGCACCACACCTGCAATCTTGAGTACGGAGTGCATGAAGGAAAGGAAAGAATTCCCCTTAAGCTGAGGGGAAGACTTGCTGAGCTGATCTGGTGGCCTCTGGTGGTTGCCAGAGGCCATTGTAGAAATATTGATCCATGGTGGTCCATGGCCAAAATTGGGTCCTACGGGATTTATGGCCAAAAGGGTGTCCAAGAGGGATTTGGTCATTTTTGGGTCCAAGGAAGTCATGGCCAAAATTGGCTCAGGTGGGCCCAATTGTGGTTTGGGACCTTGGTGGCTGGCCCCAATGGATTAGGCCAAAAGGGGCCTAATTGGCCTACGGACCGTACGGACTGTAGAAGCTGTGGGGGGCCTAAATGGCCCAAAAAGGCCATTTAGGCCAAAACCCCCATAATGAAAGGGGTTGGCTAGGGGTCCAGAACCCCCTGGAAGATAAAAGGGCCCCCCCAGGCCCAAAATAGAAGATGAAGGCCTGGGGGTTGGTGAGGTGGAAATTGGCCAAGAAGGCCAATGATGGCAGGATATGGCCTGAGGCCATAAATGATGGTTGAGAGGGGCTATGGCGTAAAAACCATAAAACAACCAAGGGGGCTAATTGGCCATAAAGGACATTACGTGACCAATTGGCCCCATCTTGGCTCCAGGTTGGATTGCCGCAGCCATCAAGGAGGAGGGCCAAAACTCGTGGTTGTGACACCCTGCCACCTTCAATGCTAAGTTGTATCGCATGTTGCCTTCATTTACTCAAGCAGGAGGCAAGTTATTGGACTGCTCCCCATTCAAGTCCAAGAGGATTGGAAGCATTTGTTGTTGGTGCCACACATGGTTTGGGTGCAATCGCATCATATGAGACTAAACTAATGGATTCAAACATAAAATATTCCCAAAAAAGTTTAATTGGATTGGAGGGGTAAAGAAGGCTCTGAACCATTTTGAAGAAGGAGTGTTCAGATTTTGGGATATTATCTGGAGGTTCAGCCCATTCCTCCATCAATTTTAGATTCCAAAGGTTATTATTTCAAATGCTTTGGTTTCTGTTTCCTTAAAAAATCTAACCCTGTATATTGCAATGTATATCACTTGAGTCATCAGCCAAATCATGACATATCATTCAAAAACATAAAAATTACCTGCAATCTCAAGCTCATCAAGCCAGGCCAACATTTTGAGCTCTTGTTTACTGATCACCTTGTTAACAGAAGGCAGGAATGTATCAGCATCATTTATTGGTAAATTTTCCTGTTGATTTTTGTAAATACTATTAATAGTCTCAAGCCCTCTTTTCCATTATTCTTGAGTAATATTGGAATAATAATACAAAGTTTCTCCAAACTCTCTAATGCGCGATAGAAATATTCCTTGAGCATTAGCAGAGGTTGACACTTTGGGGTCAGGTTCAGGAATTATAACAGTAATATCTTCTTGACCCATTGTATCATCTTTAATTTCCTCCCTTTCTTGAGATGCTTGAATATTTTGAGGAGAGGTGGGAGGGGTTTCAACATGAATTGTTTCATTGAGTACTGGGGGGTTTCAGTATGCAGACATTCATTATCATTATGGTCAACTTCAACATTGATAATTTCATTACCTTGCTCCCAAGAATCCTTTGTGGCTTCAAAGGTATGGTGTCTTTTGTTGTTCTTTCTAGTGGCATTTACATTTGGTCTTTTTCCTAAACCTTTTCCTGGCACTCCAATTACCACTTGAGATTATTCAGGTAAAGATTCTCCCACCTCCACACCTAGCCATATACTGTAAGCAGCTATTTCTATCAATTTTTTTTTGAATTAGTCATGGACTTACAGTTCAAATACATCTTGGTGAGGCTCATTGCTTCAGAAATCTTTTGATGTACATAATCAGGAATTTTACTATATTTTTGAATTTTTTCCAGCCTTGGGATTGTTTGAGCAATTTTTGAGACAAATTGTTCCTTGGATATAATTTCAACCTTGCCACTAAGAATTACTTAATCTTGACCAGCATCCCCTGTTGGTGCACAAGGTTCAACAGTCTTTTCCCTCTCATAGATTTTAAAATTTGGTTTTTGAGAGCTTGGAGGCTGAGTTGAAATAAAGCCTATGAAAAAACAATCAGGATTTCAGATATTACAAATATTAAAGATGAATCTACGCTCATATTATGAAAGAACTTCTGGATCTTGATTATGTTCATGTGACTGGCTCTCTACTTCAATGACTAATTAATGACTACTGACCATATCAGAGATTTCACTTCCACTCTCTGGGGCTGAAGGTCTTTGCTCATTGAATTCAGTTGAATTTCTTGGGCCATAGCAGAGGTAGTTTATTAATTAAGTATATGGTGACGAGTTTATTGATAACTTGATTTGAAATTCTAGAATAAAAAGATCAAAATTGACCAAAAAAGGCAGGATTTCTGAAAGTGGTGGAAGTAAAATAAGTTTAAGATATTAATAATTGATTTTTTTAGGTAATATCAATTTTGGAGAATTTTGGAAAGATTGAAAGAAGTTAAATATCAATTTAAACCAGTTCAATATTTAATGAATTTTCTCAAAAAAGACATTTTATAACCACAAGCTGACCAAAAAAACCTGCCCATTGACAGCCTTAGAGCCTTTAACCAATATCTATTGAAATTGTATTTCATTTGAAAAATATGATTTGTCAGAAAATTCAAGGAGGTGATGTGTTGCAAATTATTTCATATAATTCAAATGAAATCACTTCCCTGTGAGAAATTGAATAAAGTTGACTAGTGAGAAACCTACTAAAGTCAGCTTTTGAACTATTCAAGGCTCATGAGGTAAGAACTAAGCAAAGTGTTCCATTTGAATTATATGAAATAAAATGGTTTTGTCGGGGAAACACAAGACACAATTCTGGTCTTAAATATAGTCCATTATTAGGCTTTAATTTGCAAGTCTCATGATTTAAACCCCAACCACAAAATTGGGAATATCCCCACCAATTTCCCCCCAGAACCTGTTTGTAGAGAAGGCCACTCAGCATATTTCTGTGATTGCATTGTACGCCAACAAGCCACTGGAGCATAAGCATGGTAAGCAGTGGGGGTGCAGAAGCGTAAGGATGGGTGAGGGCAGATATGGGGATGCAGCGTTGGAGGAATGGCGGGAGCATGAGCATGGTAAGCTGTGGAGAAGATGAGGCCGGGGGGCAGAAGAATAAGGATGGTTGGCGGCATTGGAGTCATATCTTGAGGGTGCTGCAGGAGCACAAGCATGGTAAGTGGCAGAGAGGATTAGGTGCAGTGACAAGAGTGGAAGCATATCTTGGCGACTGGCGGAGAACATTAGTGGGTGGTGCAGAAGCCAATTCATGTGCAAGAGTAGGCATGGTAAAGGGGTGAGATGATCAGGTGGTGGGGAGGAAGTCATCTCATGCACAAATATGACCATGCCAAATTGCTGCCTTTCACCATGAGGTAATTACCTGAACCTTACAAATGGTGTTGATATGGGTTTTTTCTTTGAGTGACATACTCATGTGAAACGTTTGGCAATTGATTTTGTCTTGACGCAGACATGACATGACCCACTAAATCCAGTGACTATAATGTGACACTAATGCAACTGAAGCAAAATCTTATACTGACTGTGGTGCAATGTGAAGTCAATCACTGGCAATTGACACAACATTTCCCTGGTGTTTTTTGTAGTTGTTCAGAGCTCTGAAATCTCCACAAAGACTAGATTTGCCATCATGCCAGGTGATCAGGACAGGAGTGGTGATCTCCACTATTTCATTGTGTCCAATCTTTCTTATGGCATCCATGTCTAGGAGTTCATTGATGTGTTTTTCAATTTCCTTCCTAGTCTCCAGACTTGCTGGGTATAGAGATCTTCTGAGCATGGGTGAATAAGGTCTTTCCACATCCAGATATAGTTCTATATCATGGCCTCTAATTTTTCCTAATGGTTCTTTACCAATGGAAAATGCTATTCTATTCTTCCTCAGCATCTTTAGAAAACTTAGTTTCTGTTTACTGGTGAGGGAGTACTGAACTGGCCCTCTCTGAATTTATTCAGTACTTCTTCTAGTGGATCCTGGGCAGATATTTGGTATATATCAAGCCAAAAGGTCTTTTCCTTGTTGGTACCAATGGTAATGTGCCTTTTTTTACTATTTTAAATATCAATACCTCACATACTCTGGTAATCTGTCCCCAGTAAGAGCCCTTGGATGTGGGAATAATCAAGCACTACAAACACTGGCTTGAGTCTGATATTACCCTTCCTGTGGGGTATGATTATCTCTTTGATAATTGTCCCAATGGAATTCATCTTCCCTGAAGCACTTTTGAAGTTCTTTGCCTTGGTTGGCAAGAGTTGTTTTTTCCAATTTGGGAAGTGGTTGTCCAGATAATCTCTGGCCACTATGGAGAAGTGTGCCCCACTGTCAATGATCAATGGGTTGTGAGAATTGTTAATGCAAACAGTAATTTTTGGGGATTTCCCATGTATGTATGCCATTCCTTTGGTTGGTGTGACCAGGAATGTTTGTGCATCTTGTGTATGTTTGCACAAGTTTTTATTGGCAGTGTCTTGTGGCATGCCTGCTTCCAACTATATGTCTTGGATTTCTAGTGGTGTTTCCTCTTGGTATTACACTAGAAATTCTTCTTTTGGGTCTTGTTCTTCATCAGATTGTTCTCTGATGGCAGCTCCCATACAGTCTGATTCAGAATCTTCTGTGGGGTATTCCTCCTCTGGGACTTTCTCAATGGCATAGACTTTTTTCTTTGCCTTTGGACAGTTGTTGGCATAGTGGTCTGCTAAACCACAATTGTGACAAGAATTTCTCTTCTTAGTCACTTCTGCCACTCTTTCTTTGGGTTTTTGTTTGAACTCCACCCTGAAAGGTTGTTTCTCTTTGAAACCACTGCTTTTGTATGGGGAATATTTCCCTATATTAGTTTTTTTCCTTACATCTTGTAAGGTATTTGCAATTTCATCTAGAGTGCAATTTGGGTTGCATCTGCATTTTACTGCATTTTCTAGTTCTCCTGGCATTTGTGTCAGGAGTTTGTGATTCCTCATCTAAATTTTTATTTGAAGATCAATGGCTTTAAGTCTTTTAGACTGTCTAAGACACCATTCATATGGATCTTTGTCCACGGAATACTTGTCATTTTCAAATGACATGGTCTTTTGCCACATCCAAGTACCATTGCTGTACCCTTTGAGGATTTGACTCTTCAACCATGGATTTCTTTCATTTCTGTGTACCATATACTAGGATGTCCTCTGAATACTGTATTAAGTCTAGCGGTGATACAGTAGTCTGGTATGCTTGGTACATCAATGAAGAGTCCATAAATATAATCTATGAGTTCCCAATGATCATATTCTCCTGTTCCAGAGAATTTGGGCCATCTTGAGGCCTCAGGAAGCTGTTTCAAGTCTTCCTTCTCTGAATAAGACATGTTATCTCCATCCTGGTATTGTGATGGAGATCTTGCCTTATTCATCAACATGGAATCTGGTTTGATGTCATCTTGGTGGTATGGATTATCCATAACATGGTCTTGTGGTTGGGGCTTCATGTTATGGTATACATTGAACAGTTTTTTTATGTCTTGATCCATACAATCCCTGTCCCTCTTGCTGTGGTGTTGTTCTTCAAAGACTAGATTCAGTCTTTTGTTGGTTTCTTCAGAGGCTTTGCTCAATTGAGATTTCCTTCTTGAAGGGATTTAACAATTCTGTCCATGGATGCTGTTAATTTTCTCATCCTCTCATGGCTTGTTTCAAGTTCTGAAAACTGCTTTTGAGTTTTCTCAGAATATTGGGACATTTTTAACCACAGTGCATCACTGTTTAGGTTACTCGCAGGTGTGAAAACATTATGTTCAATCTTATTGGGGGTAATATTTTGATTAAGGGGACTACTGATTCTAGAGTTATGTACAGCTACTGGTGGTTCTTGTACACTTCTTTCACCAAATTCAACAGCTTCTGGATATTTGGGTCTGACTCTCTCTTCCTTTGGTTGAAAGTGGTCTTTTTTTCCCTTGTATCCTTGTCTTCTGCTGGAAACTTCCTGGTATTGTGAAGAATGGTGACTCTGGGCCACTGATCTGTTGGTTTCTGAATGGTATGAAGCCACTGGAGAGCTGATTTGGCCTGCTTCTTGTGAGCCTGAAGGAATCTGAGTAAGTTGTTCTTGTAAGATGTGACTATGAAACTGATGATAATATTACTATTAATCAACAGTACTATGTCTGTTCTTATGAAATATAATAATAAAAATTATTATAACCACAATTCAATAATTATGAAATTATTTCTTTCACGTGTTATACACTACTAGTGATTATAACAGTGAGCAGTAATTGTCTACAAGAATCAATTACAAGAAGAATTTAATAATAAAAACTTCTTTTATTAAAATAATAAAATTATTTTAATATATAATTATCTTTTACAAGAATAATTATAAAGATAATTCTTGAAGAAAACTATTACTAGAGAAAAACTTTAAGAATTAAAGATAAAAGACTCACTAATACTCCAAAGAACTTATTGATAATAAAAGTAGAGAAATTTGACGTGGAATTGTGGATTTAAGGGATCAAAATGATTTATAACAGTATTACAACAATATATAGTTGGATTCTATGATTTCACGTCTTTCTGATTGATTCTGAAAGAATTAAAACACTTAAGAATAGTTGAACTAATACTTACTTGTTGGTAATAAAGATTTAATAAATTGATAAGATGATGATGAAAAAACAGCAAGAAGAGGCTTCTTTTAAGTCAACAACAGCTCACAGAGGCGTGCCATGGAGCAAACTGAAAAACCAGTGAGTGAGAAAACAATAAACCTTTTTGGATTATTGATTGCATCATCTGTTGTCATGTAAGATTATCATAATTACTTAATTGATTCTTTTACGTGACTACCAACCCCAATATGGTTAAGAATAAAAGGAGTAACACTTGTAAATCTTCTTTTATTCTAAAATAATCATTGATTTCTCAAAGTTATCAATGTTATTGCCAATTTCATCACAGGTTGTAATTACTGTGATTTTTTGAAGATTCAGTGTTTCACGTAGAATATCCAAAAATGGACTGTAAGTAAAACTTTTAATTTTACTAGTAAAACTGTAATTCTTTTTGGTTGTACCATAGATAATACAGTTCTCCTTTAGTCCTGAAAGTTTCAGAAAGATTCATTAAGAATTGTATTTTTAATGAATTTTTGAAGGTTTTACCTCATTTCTACGTAGAATTGCAAATAGCAGTGTTTTGCTGGTTGCTATGAGGTAAATCAATGAATATGGGTCCCAAAAGGGTTTTAATTACTCTTTTGGGGTTTATCCATGGAAAGTCATTAGTAATTGACATGGTTACAGGAGTGTAAGTAGCTCATTACCTCCTTGGCACGTCAAAATAGCAGGTTATTTGCTATTTTCTGATGTTTTACAGTAGTTGTAACTTGGTAACCAAGTTCCCAAAGAGTTTTAGTTTACCAATTGGGCCAAGATGAGCCATGGATCCATGCTCTGGAGCTATCCACGCCTCTGAGGCCTCAGAAGTTGGGTACCCTGGCTCTCTTTGATGTCTTTTGTCCCCCTTGCCTATTTTTTACGTCAAAATAGTAATTTAAGCTTAAAGTGAGATATCCACTATGGGTGTACCAAAAGTCCATGTAAGAATACCATGATATTAAGTGCTCAAAACATGCATAACACTATTCTTAGTGTATATGTAACATGGGATTTCTCACTTTCCCATTATTTTGGCTAAAAATCAAGAAAAACAAAAATTTTCACGGATCTTTTATGTGGTATTAATGATGTGGTATTGAAGTATTTTCCATTTTACCACCTCAAATACTTAAATTGAGCTTATTCACTCTATGGAGCTACCCTAGGTGAATTTTTGTGTAGAATCCAAATCTGGTCTTAAATCCATGGATTTACTTACTCAATAAAAAGTTATTCATCTTTTCTGAAATTGAAAATGATGAATTTTGGATATATGCATGACTTATGAGTTTTGCATAATTCAAAATTTCTTTTTAAGATAATTGTGGCCTATTTGGGTATGTAAAATATACCTCAAGGCTCACATTCCCTCCCACCAAAAAATAAAATTGTACTACAATTTTATTAGTGGTAAAAAGAATAAGGCCCCAAAAGGGGGTTAATGTCCACTGTCCAACCTCTTCACATTACTCAGATCAAGTAATTTAAAGCACATTTATAGACATATTCAGGCTTGTGGCCTTCTTTCATGTCTAAATCTTCTTAAGAGTTTATCTGAGTCAGGTATTTCTGATTCTGCCATCCATTCATCTTCATGTACTGGATTTCTATATCTGACAAGATATTCTCTTTGATTTTTACCCCTAAGTCTCCTTTCTTTAATGACTTTCTTTATCTTTCTGTCTTCATTCTGTTCCACAGGGGGCACAGTTAAAGGAGTTGGGTTCCTTAAAGGAAACAATTCTTTGTCAGCTGGTTGATAAGGTTTTATCAGGCTGACTGGAAATGTGGGGTGTTTATTTTCCAATTCACCACTCAATTCCACTTGAACTGCATTGGTTCCATGTAAGGCAACAATAACAAAAGGTCCTACATAAGAATCTTTAAGTTTCTTTGGGCCTTTGATATTATTAAAATTCAAGGTTGAAACTAGAACTAAGTCCCCTACTTTGAAGTCTGGTACTTTATGACTCTTGTCCCACTTCTGTTTTGCATAATCAAAAGCATCATCCATACTTTGTTTTGCATGGTGTTTTACTTTATCAAGCATTAATTTGAAGCTGGAAGCTGTAGGATGAATGTCAATCAAGTCTTTCCTCAGTGTGTCTGCTGGGAGTCTTGGATTCCATCCTTTTTCTAACATAGCAGGAGTTTGTCCTGTGGAAGAATGGACTGATGTCTTGTATGCCAATTCTAATGCAGGTATCAGAGTGCACCAGTCATGGGTAAAGCCATCTGAGTCTTTAAATTCTAATCCATAAGCACAAAATCTCCTGATCATGTCTTCTAAAGTTTGAATCATCCTCTCTGCTAGCCCATCTGTTTGAGGGTGATATGCTGTAGAGAATGATAACTTAGTCCCAAACAATCTATGAAGATTGGTCCAAAGTGCAGATGTGAACTTGGGGTCTCTGTCACTTATGATATTCTTAAATAACCCTGTATGAGAAATAACTCTACTCCATAAAAGAAGAGCTGTATCCATAGCAGTGTCATCTTTATGACATGGTAAGAATATGGGAGTTTTGCTATATCTGTCTACAATGACTAAACAAGCATTATAACTTTTGTCACCACTTGGAGGAAGTGCTGTGACCCAATCCATGTGAACAACTTCCCAAGGGGATTTTGGTTCTTGAATATGGATCATTAATCCAAATTTCTTGCCTGTACTCCTGTTTGCTTTTTGGCATCTATCACAGGTATGGCAATATTCAATGGTTTCTTTTCTCCAAGATGGCCACCATGCACAGTTCTTCACCTTTTCAAGTGTTCTGTCTTCTGATAGGTGTCCAGAGTAAATGCTATCATGGCATTCATGAAGAATGGTATTGATGAGTAATCTACTACACAATGTCATCACACAAGAATGTTTTGTTCTATGGTAAATAATCCCATCAAACAAGTGAAATCTTCCTTCAGAATAGGAATTTTTCCAAACTTCATCTAGTGTATTGACCAAAGATGTGTCTTTGCAGTCTTTATCCAATAAAGAAGTCAAGATATGGCAATTCTTGTCTTGTTTATAAGACTCTCTGACCTCTTCAAAGAATTCAGTCCCAATATCAGTTATGTTAATCCCTTCAATTGGAATCTGTGGTTCAGCTTCCAAAGGTACATAAGCTGGGTTATCAGGAGTGTTGGCTAAAGCCCATCTACTAAGTCCATCAGCATTTTTGTGAATGTTTCCTGCTTTATGAACTATAGTCATGTTTCCTCTATATTCTTGAATGGCTATTTGCCATCTCAACATATGTCTGTTGGGAGTTTTCATGTTAAGAAGTGATTTCACGGCATTACAGTCAGTTATCACTTCAAAAACACTGCCATCAAGGTAATAGTGTAATTTCTCAAGTGCCCATACCAAACATAAGCACTCCATTTGGCTTGCACCATATCTGGCTTCTGTTGGTTTGATTTGTCTTGAGATATAACAAACTGGTCCTTCTGTAGGTTTGTCATCAATAATTTGGACTTGGTGTAGGGCTGCCCCTAATCCATCCCCACATGCATCAATGTACAATTTAAAAGGAATATTCCAGTCAGGCATGAGGAGTAAAGGTGCTTCTGTAAGGGCTTTCTTTATCTTCTCATAAGCTTTAATTCTTTCCTGTGTCATTTCAAATACAGTCTGTTGATCACAGATTCTATAAAGTGACTTGGCTAGAATTGCAAAATCTTTCAAGTGTTGCCTATAGTAACTAGCAAATCCAAGAAAAGACATCATTTCTTTTTTATTCTGGGGTATTGGCTTAAGCAACACTGCTGCTACTTTATTCTTGTCAATACCCAAGCTCAAACCAGAGACAACATGTCCTAATGCTTTGAGTTCTTCAAAACCAAAATTGCATTTCTTAAGTGAAATTTTCATGTTCACTTCTGCAACTTTATGAAGTACTCTTGCAAGTCTTTCAAGGTGCAAAGACCATGAGTCAGAACATATAATAATATCATCAATATAAATGATAAGCCATCCTTCAGACAATTCTGTGGGGAAGATGGTATTCATCATTCTTTGATAATGAGATGGAGCATTTTTAATGCCAAATGGCATTCTAAGATACTCATAAATACCACAGTGAGTGATAATTCTAAGTAATTTCCTAGCTTTAGGCGTCAAAACATTTTGATGGAAGCCTTTTAATGCATCCATTGATGTTATATACTTGGCTTTAGACAATTGAGTCAAGGTTTCTTGGATCCTAGGGATTGGATACCTATCTGGAACTGTGTAGGTATTCAAAGCTCTAAAATCTCCAACCATTCTTGACTTATCATTATGCCATGCAATAATAACAGGTGTTGTCACTTCAACTTCCTCATTATGGCCTACTTTCCTTAGCACACCAAGTTGGATCAACTCTTGGATATGTTTTTCCAAGGCCTCCCTAGCTCTGGGACTGGCTGGATAAGCTGGTCTTCTAAGTACTGGAGGATATGGTCTATCAATATTAAGAGTAATATCAATTTCATGTCCCCTTATAGCGCCTAATGGTTCATTATCAGATGCAAATGCATTATTGTATGTATATAATACATCAATAAGTTCATTCCTCATCTTTGGTGACAATGATGGATTAATTTGTGCTTCAACAAGTTGTTTAGACACAAATTCATCTTTGTAAGTATCTTTGACAGAAGATACTACAGATATCTGTTTTGGCATATTGGAGAAAGCAAATTTTTGCCTTTTGTTATCTCCAATTGTGAAATATCTGTCTTTATGGTTATTTATATCAATACCATAAATATTCAAGTAATCATTTCCAAGAATGATATGCTGAGATGTACAATTATCCATTACTACAATCTCAGTTTTCATTCTTACACTTCCTGCTGGATGTGGGAATACAATACTAGTATCCAATATGCCCAAGGGGTACATATTGTTACTGGCACTACTGAACTGTACACCTTCTATTGGTAATAGATGGTTTTTCCATTCAGGAAGTATAATTTGGAGATAATCCTTGCCAATACAAGTGCAAAATGCTCCTGTATCCAGATTTACTTTGGCTTCAATATCACCCATTAGAACTGATGTGATACAGGATGCTCCAGCAGTATAACCCTTTCCTCTAGCAGGTTTTGTTTTACACATTCTGGCATCTTGGATATTGATCAAGTTGTAGCAATCCTCACTGTACTGTGGCAAGTGGGTATGGACTTCTGTGACCTCAAAGAAAGATGAAATGTTTTCAATGGGATAGTCCTCTACTGGTGTATCTTCAGAGACTGCAGAATCTTGATCAGACTCTTCTTTCTCTTCAGTACACTGAATGTCTTTAATGATTTGAACTTCATTGATCTTTGTCTTCTTAGGGCAAGTGTTGGCTAAATGTGAAGTACTTCCACATTTATGACACTTCAAGACAGGTCTTTCTGGTCTTCTTTCCTCTCTAGGAATCTTTGAGACTATTTTGGACTCTATTGGGTTTCTAACCCAAGTTTTACCAATTCTTGTTCTGGTAATGATATCTTCCATAGCATTAATGTAGTCCTCTGTTGAACAGGGTTCCACACATCTGCTTTTGATAGCATGTTCCAGTTCTCCTCCACATTTTCTTAATATTTTCATATTAATCATAGTGTCAGACATATCTGGGTGTAAAGCAGATAATCTGTCTTTTTGTTTGAAGAACCAAGTAAGTGGTTTGTCTTTTTCTGAGTTAAAAATGGCACTTTCAAAAGCATTCTCCATTTTAAACCTCCAAGAATTATTGGCCCATTTGGTAATCACTTCAGATTTCCACCAAGACCAGTCATGTCTTCCATGATCCATTCTCATCTTGTAATACCATTTCTTTGCAGTCTTGGTAAACAAACAATGTAATTTTCCTACTATGATTTCATCAGGTATATTAAAGTCTTCTTGCAACATATCAATAGTCCTGATGAATTCAATATGGTTGTATTCTCCTTCACCAGAGAATGTTGGCCATTCTTCTAATTTGGGAATATCCTTTGCAGAAATAACATTCTCTCCTAAGAATGGAGTCAAACTTTCTTTGACAGAAAGTTTTTCTTCAGTCAAAGGTGTAGAATGTCTTGGCATATGTGGTTCATGATTCTTATGAATTTGCTCCACACTTGCAATTATTTCATTCTTCAATTTCTGCCTTTCAC
The DNA here is from genome assembly GCA_023105745.1 of Austropuccinia psidii. NCBI lineage: Eukaryota > Fungi > Basidiomycota > Pucciniomycetes > Pucciniales > Sphaerophragmiaceae > Austropuccinia > Austropuccinia psidii. The sequence goes on along the minus strand of JALGQZ010000005.1, from coordinate 9,795,291 downwards.
TGTCACTTTTTGCTAAATGTATAGCAAATTGATTAGTGTTCTTAACTATTTGTAAGACATGGTCTTCAAGAGTTTTAAGTCTATCATTTACTTTAAAGATGGAAAGATCCTCTGTGTCATTATTTTGACATTGGTTCTCAATTCTTTCACAAGCATTGCTAATTGACTCAAGGGTGACAGTTGTCAATTTATGCCAATCAGAATGTTGCTTGTCATTTTTCTTTAAATCATTGATGTCTAATGTAATTTGCTTTAACTTTGACTCAAGTTTGCCAATTTCTACACTAATACTTCTATGTACATCATTTATTTGCGTGGAAAAGTCCTGTTCATCCTTTCCTGCTCTTTGGCTGTGAATTCCATAAGAGTTCTGGCCATATTGAAGACACTGTCCACGGCTGAAGGCTCCAATCTGGGGATCCTGTACCCTTGTGGGTAAGGTCTGTGCCAATTGGCTTTGCCTTTGCCCTTGCCTTGATGGTTCTTGGGATCTCTCTGTTTCTTTTGAGGTCCTTTGGGCTTGTCCTTGGATGCTTCTGGAGCTGGTTTGGAGCTGGTAGATGCCACTGGTGCCTCTGTCTCCAAAGTTGGAGTCATTTCCAATTCTTTCTTCTGGTCTATGGATAAAAGACTCTGGTTCTTCAACCAATTCTTTATCTTTTTGACCTTGTCTTTGCAAGACAGGGGGCTCCAACCTCCTAAGAGTTCTATGGTCTTCTCCTGACCCAGAAAGCTCTTGATGTGTAAGTAGGAGTTCATGGCCCCCTGCCAAAGGCTTGGGCAGATTTCCCACTCCTCTTCTTTGGCTGCTCTGAACCAATTTTTGTACTGGCTCTGATATATTTCTATTGCTGCCACTTGAAAATGGTTCAGCCCTGGAAATATTATCATAAATTAGTTCAGGCTCAGAATTCACGTCAAAATCTGTTGGTACAGACCTTGGGGAATGGGGGGCAACTCTGGCATCCTCCAGATGTGCCTTTCTTGTGGAAGATTTGGCACTTCTGGATTTGGTCTTGCCTCTTCCTTGTCCACATCCATCTGGTTGGACTGAATAGTTGCTTCCATTTCTGGTATGCACCATTTTCACGTCAATTTAAAGATAAAAGGTGAAAATATAAGATAAAATACACACCTTTTGGTGGTAATCTAGCTTTTTCTGAGTTGAATAAGGTGCCTCTTTTAGCAATCTGCACCTCAATACTGTCTTCAGATTCTGCTTCTGAAGATTCTGGACTAGTGATATATCTTTTACTGAGTCTGTTGCCAGCTGCACAGTATTTGATTAAAGACACTAAAAGAAATTATAAAAGAGAAAAAATTATTTTTTATACTTTTTAAAATATTTTTTAAAGATTTTTTATAAGTTTTATATTTTTTAATATTAAAAAAATTATTCTTTTTAAAGAAAAAAAATTAAAATTTAAGATTTTGAATGAAAATTAATTCAGAGTAACTCAAAGAATAATTTTATAAGTTTTTGGATGTGAAAAAGCCACGTGTAAAAACAATATAAAATTAAACCAAATTCCTCAATGAAAAAGATTTTAAAACAATTTCAAAAATAAAAATATTTTAACTCCAAATTGAAAGAAAAAAATTAATTAAATTAATATATTTTAGAGCTTAAAAATATATTAATTAAGGGTACAAGGTTCAAAAAACACGGCCAGGCCCCCAAATGTAAGATGTGACTATGAAACTGATGATAATATTACTATTAATCAACAGTACTATGTCTGTTCTTATGAAATATAATAATAAAAATTATTATAACCACAATTAAATAATTATGAAATTATTTCTTTCACGTGTTATACACTACTAGTGATTATAACAGTGAGCAGTAATTGTCTACAAGAATCAATTACAAGAAGAATTTAATAATAAAAACTTCTTTTATTAAAATAATAAAATTATTTTAATATATAATTATCTTTTACAAGAATAATTATAAAGATAATTCTTGAAGAAAACTATTACTAGAGAAAAACTTTAAGAATTAAAGATAAAAGACTCACTAATACTCCAAAGAACTTATTGATAATAAAAGTAGAGAAATTTGACGTGGAATTGTGGATTTAAGGGATCAAAATGATTTATAACAGTATTACAACAATATATAGTTGGATTCTATGATTTCACGTCTTTCTGATTGATTCTGAAAGAATTAAAACACTTAAGAATAGTTGAACTAATACTTACTTGTTGGTAATAAAGATTTAATAAATTGATAAGATGATGATGAAAAAACAGCAAGAAGAGGCTTCTTTTAAGTCAACAACAGCTCACAGAGGCGTGCCATGGAGCAAACTGAAAAACCAGTGAGTGAGAAAACAATAAACCTTTTTGGATTATTGATTGCATCATCTGTTGTCATGTAAGATTATCATAATTACTTAATTGATTCTTTTACGTGACTACCAACCCCAATATGGTTAAGAATAAAAGGAGTAACACTTGTAAATCTTCTTTTATTCTAAAATAATCATTGATTTCTCAAAGTTATCAATGTTATTGCCAATTTCATCACAGGTTGTAATTACTGTGATTTTTTGAAGATTCAGTGTTTCACGTAGAATATCCAAAAATGGACTGTAAGTAAAACTTTTAATTTTACTAGTAAAACTGTAATTCTTTTTGGTTGTACCATAGATAATACAGTTCTCCTTTAGTCCTGAAAGTTTCAGAAAGATTCATTAAGAATTGTATTTTTAATGAATTTTTGAAGGTTTTACCTCATTTCTACGTAGAATTGCAAATAGCAGTGTTTTGCTGGTTGCTATGAGGTAAATCAATGAATATGGGTCCCAAAAGGGTTTTAATTACTCTTTTGGGGTTTATCCATGGAAAGTCATTAGTAATTGACATGGTTACAGGAGTGTAAGTAGCTCATTACCTCCTTGGCACGTCAAAATAGCAGGTTATTTGCTATTTTCTGATGTTTTACAGTAGTTGTAACTTGGTAACCAAGTTCCCAAAGAGTTTTAGTTTACCAATTGGGCCAAGATGAGCCATGGATCCATGCTCTGGAGCTATCCACGCCTCTGAGGCCTCAGAAGTTGGGTACCCTGGCTCTCTTTGATGTCTTTTGTCCCCCTTGCCTATTTTTTACGTCAAAATAGTAATTTAAGCTTAAAGTGAGATATCCACTATGGGTGTACCAAAAGTCCATGTAAGAATACCATGATATTAAGTGCTCAAAACATGCATAACACTATTCTTAGTGTATATGTAACATGGGATTTCTCACTTTCCCATTATTTTGGCTAAAAATCAAGAAAAACAAAAATTTTCACGGATCTTTTATGTGGTATTAATGATGTGGTATTGAAGTATTTTCCATTTTACCACCTCAAATACTTAAATTGAGCTTATTCACTCTATGGAGCTACCCTAGGTGAATTTTTGTGTAGAATCCAAATCTGGTCTTAAATCCATGGATTTACTTACTCAATAAAAAGTTATTCATCTTTTCTGAAATTGAAAATGATGAATTTTGGATATATGCATGACTTATGAGTTTTGCATAATTCAAAATTTCTTTTTAAGATAATTGTGGCCTATTTGGGTATGTAAAATATACCTCAAGGCTCACAGTTCTTCTATAGCTTGGATAGTGGCTTGATTCTCCCTTATTGTGTTTGCCCTCACCTCCAGGAGTCTGAACTGCCTGGGGGTTTCAAACCTTTGGTAATTACCATAAGGTCTCTGAAGTCTATCTCTTTGAGACAGATCTTCTGGAAACTTGCTCCAAGTTCTGCGCAGTTGTATGTCAGGTTGAACATCTTGTTGCCCATGCTCCATTGAAAAAGGTCCTTGAGGAGTTGGTAGAGCTGAAGAACTTGGTCCATATCCTTCCAGTCCTCTGGTTTGAGTTTTCTGTTGAATTGGAATGTGAATGACAGAGTTGGTATGATTTCCCTAAATGTCTTGCCATCCACCACTGTGTCCAAGGTGTCCTCTTCCAGGTATTCTGGTTCTGGACAAGCCTTCTCTGTCCTCTTGCTGGTGCCTTTGGAAACCAAGGTATCTGCGGTATACAGGAGACATATCAGTGTTTGCAAGCAGTCAAAAACTTTATGTTCTTAGGGTATTTACCTTTGACTGTGCCTTGTACAAACTTTCTGTCTGCTGCTTTTGCAAATTTACCTTTAGAGGTTAAAACTGAGTTAATGACTGTAATCTTCCCTGTACAAGTTGTTAAGGTTGGTTTACCTTGGATTGATGCAGAGTTTTGTGGTTTTCTATTCCTCTGAGTAGCAATTGGTGTCCACTCTTTAGCTGTAATCAGTCCTTTACTGTGCCTTTTCCATTTTCCCTTTCTGCCCTCTGGTTCTGAGGGTGTCACTGGTGTTTTGGCCTGTGACTGGGTCTCTAGTGGGATGTAGTTTTCTTCCACTGGACCAAACAGGAAAAAGGGCTTAATGTCAGTTAAGACTTCTTGAAAGGCTGTTTGCACGTCTAAGAGTGGCCTCTGGGAAATATATCTCTATATTATGCCCTTGTATTATGACAGTGTAATTGAATTAACAATGCCACATCAAGAAATACAGCTTACAGATATCTGGTACACTGTTTGTATACCAGTATCTCACAGATTAACTTGTAATTAGCAAGTGTAATCTGAAAAGGTGGTTATGTAATAGGGTAATTGAAATTAACAATGTACCCAACCACGCCTCAACTGTTGGTTTTACAGTAAGAGGTTCCCTTATTTAATTGAAAAAAAGGACTATATTAATGGCTTAATGTGTTTAAATATGTAAAACAGGAAAAAAATAAGGGTTTTGTGGTGATTATATTATAATAAACCATGCAACAAGGCAAAAAATAGAAGAAAACACAATGGTATACAGCATATACCACTCAAAAAATAAATAAAAAATATATATTTTATTTATTTTTTAATACAATTTATGCCTAAAAAAGAGAAACAAAAGTGTCAAAATGAAGAAAATAAGAGAAAAAACTCACTTATAAGGTCCAAAAAAGCTTAAAAACACAACCAGGCCTGAAATCCTTCAGGCAGAATCTATGATGAAGCTTATTAATAACTATTTACAAGCTTCAAATGTGATTGTGACACAGTGAAAATAATAATAAGTGATTTATTTATGATATAAGAGGCTTAAATAAGAGTATTAAGGGCTTTACTATTGAGTAATAGTGGTGGTGAGTGCTGTTGAAAGCCCTGGGTGCAGCTTTACCTGTTGGATTACAATAATAAAGACTACAATAATTAAAATTATAATTATACTTGGTTATTTTCTAAGAGTATATCCGTTTTTGACAGTTGTACTATGTAGGAATTAAAGAGAAGGATGAGGAAACCTTTTCTGGTGGAGAAAAGGCCTCCTTTTATCCTAAAGTGGGGTGAAATGGCACTCTAGACTATCCACATACATGAAGTGAAACGTTTTTCACTTCAAAGTACTGGCATGTGGCTTTCATAGTGCCTGTATGCTCTGTATTGGGCTCAGATGGGGTTTTGAAACCACATCTGGGCATTTTTCACCAATACAGGGTGAAAGCTTTCATCTGGGGACCACATAGCCCTCTTCTGATGTGAATGATGCATAGAATACTGTAAAGAACCTGTATGGAACCCCAGTATTGAGTACCTTATGAGGTATTGAAGTATAAATATGCTTCTTTGTCCATTTGACACCTCATAATCATACTTATAGGAGAATATCCCACAGTAAGAGTGTATTGGGCTAATTGTGGGATTTTGAGCTTAAAACTGCAATCACTTTGTCAGTTTTTGTGATATCAACCTAAAAATTGGATCATTGTGTAATCCTAGATGTGTTTTACACCATGGTATCTCATTTGATATGGCTATAATTAATTATGGAAAAGTTATGCCATGTACAAGATTTTTTGGACATATATGTGTTTTGCTTAAAAACTGTGTAGAGCTTGTTTGCCCCATAAATTTTGTTCTTGATGAGATTTGGGGAAATAGATGACACCATCAGATAGCCCTGATTTTTCTCTTTTCAAAAAGACCTCACTTTAGGTATCTCACACTAAAACTGTAGAAGCTAGATGGGAGGTGAATATTTTAATCACCCTTATTTGACCTTATTTTGGTCATAAATTCTGTAATTCTGTTTCTAGCTCAGTTTTTCTAGTACCATCAGATAGCCCTGAATTAGAGCTCCATTTTGAATACCCATTTGATGGGGTTAAGCCTCTTCATCTGTATTCCAGATGAGAGGTGAAATTTAAGGTTTATGCTCAGAAACAACTTTGAGCAGGAATAGCTTTGTCATCCTTAGTCCTATGATGATGGGACTTGTATATTTCAAAAGAGATGAGCTTCCTCATTCTTTTGATACCTTTTGAGCTGATTTGGCTCAGCTCTATGTTTTGGTGGTATCTTGGGTATACCATTGATTTATGCTATATGGCTGTCATGCTTGTGCTCTGGTTTTGAGTCACAGGCTGAAAACATATCCTAGTGCTTTAAGTTCTTTAAAAAGAAAATGGGCTTTCTTTAAAGAAATTTTCATTTTCACAGATTTAATTTTTGTCAAAACCCTGGATAGTCTGTAGATATGTTCTTCCCAAGTCTTGGAACAGACAATAATGTCATCAATGTAAATGATTAACCATCCTTCTGAAAGTTCTTCATGGAAGATTTCATTTATAATTCTTTGGAAGTGTGAATGTGCATTCTTGATACCAAAAGGCATCCTCAAATATTCATTTACTCCACAATGAACAATAATTCTCTAGCATTTTCTTGCTCTTGGTGTCACCCCATTCCAATGAAAACCTTTAAGGGAATCCATAGTGGCTATATACACTTCTTGAGATATCTGGTTAAGGGAAATTTGGATTTTTGGTATTGGGTACCTGTCTGGAACAGTGTAAGTTTTCAGAGCTCTAAAGTCCCCAACCGTTCTAGATTTTCCATTATGCCATGCCACTATGACTGGCTTAGTTATTTCTACTTCCTCATTATGGCCAACCTTTCTTATTACACCAAGGTTTAGAAGTTCTTTAGTATGAATTTCCAGATCTTCTCTTGATTTAGGACTTTCTGGATATGCAGGTCTTCTTAAGAGTGGCGGATAAGGTCTCTCAATATTAAGGATGATGTTAACTTCATGACCAATAATCTCCCCCAATGGTTCTTTGTCTGATGAGAATGCTTCTTTGTGGTCATATAAAAGGGCAGAAAGTTCATTTTCCTGTTTATCAGTCAGATGAAGGCTTATTTAAGCTTTTCTTAACTGTTCAGATTTGAATCTTTTCAACTTTAAGTTGACTGGTGCTACTTTTCTTACTGTAATTTGTCTTTTAAATGGTAAAAAGGAAAATTTCTGATGCTTATTGTCTCCAATAGTAAAGTATCTGTCCTTGTTGTTATGTAAGTCTATGCCATACATGATTAAATAGTCATTTCTAAATATAAACTGGGTACTAGAGCAATTTTCCATAACAAAAAATTCAACAGTGATTCTTAAATTTCCATTAATATGTGGAAATATGACAGTGGTCTCAAAGATTCCCAATGCTTTCATTGGATTACTTTCACTATTGAATTTTATGCCATAAATTGGTAACAATTGGTCTTCAAAATTTGGTGCACAAGTTTTAAGAAAATATTTTCCAACACAAGAGCAGAAGACTCCTGGGTAAAGTAAAAGTTTAGTGGGTTTATTGTCAATTACCACCTCTGTTATACAGGAGCTACAAGCTGTATAACCTTTTCCCTGTTTGGTTTGGTCTTCATAAGTTGTGCATCTTGAAATTTTGACAAATAAAGTAGACAATTGCTTAATTGTGGCCAGTGGGAATAAGATTCAATGATGTCAAAGGTGGAATTGATATTTTATATATCTTTTGAAGATTCAGAAAATATTGATTATTATCATCTGAATTTTCTTCAATTAGATTATCATCTTTTTCAACATAAGGTTCTTTTTCAATGTCAATTTCATTATTTTTCCCCCCTTTTTGGACATTTATTGGGTAGGTGAGTGGTTCTCTGAAAATTATGTCACTTTCTGATTATATCTGCAGATTTATACTTCATATTATTAGAATTTTCTTTGGGATTTTTGTCCACAGAATCCTTCCAAGGTGTATTAAACCTTGCTTTGAGATTCACCCTACTAGAACCAATTCTGGTTCTGGTGGCTACTTCTTCTGATATATTGATAACATCTTCTGCTGAATATTGTTCAGTAGTCCTGCTTTTTACAGCATTTTCTAAGTCACCTCCACATTGTCTCAGAATTTTCCTATGGATCATAAATTCTGACATGTCAGGATAAAATGCTGTGAATTTTTCTTTTTGTTGGCAAAACCATGGTAAATCTTTGTCTTTATCAGCATTAAATTTTGCAGATTCAAAGGCTGTTTCCACTTTGAACCTCCAACAATCATTGGCCCATTTGTTGATAATTTGGGTTTTCCACCAAATCCAACTTTGGTGTCCATGTGCTTGTCTTAATTTGATATAGCATATGTGAGCTGATCTGGTAAACAAGGTGTTAAATATTTCTTTTACCAATCTTTCTGGTAATTCAAAATCTTCTTTAATCATGTAAAGACCTCTAATTAATTCCATATGGTAATACTTTCCTTCACCACTTAAGTGAGACTCTTCTTGCAGTTTTGGTACTTCTTTTAAAAGTGCTTGGCCCATTGATGGTTTCAAGTTATGAAAAGAGGTGGAAAACTCATTTTTTAACTGTGAATTTTCAGCATCCAATACTTGTGGATTGGGAATTCCTGTACCCTCATTTTGATTCAGAGGTGTAGACATTCTTGGTAAGGTGTTCAGTATCTGTTCAATACCATTGCTTTTAATGTTGCTACACCTTTGGGAATTTCTGAATTAATGTTGGAAGGCTTGTATTGAATTTATTACTTCAATTTTGTACATGTCTTCTTTATGTGTCAGTTCTTGCCATAACTCTGTTTGTCTTGTATTATCAGCAGTGACTTGATTCAATTTCATTGTTAATTTTGATACTTCTTCTTTTGAAGCATCAAAACACTTTTTCAACGCAATTGTATATGTCTTGAATTCAGTTAATGAATTTTAAATGTCATCAAGGACTTTCCTGTTATCTGTCTTGATAATATTTATGGCTTGTTTAATTCTTGTTTCAATTATGTCATCAATATTGAATTTAGAATATTTGTGTCAGGCTGAGTCTAAAATAAAGGTGTATAATTGTATTTACAGGTTTTAACTATGACTTTGACACAGTAGAAATGGTAATAAAAATATTTGTTGATTGTCATAAGGGTTTAAAATAATATAATAAGGGCTTTGCTATAATGATATAGTGGTGGTGAGTGCTGCTGAAAGCCCTGGGTGCAGTCTTACCAGTTGGATTACTATAATAAGAGCTACAATACTTAAATTTTAAAGTATAAACTGGTTATTCCCCAAGAGTATATCTGTTTGTGACAGTTGTACTACATGCAAATTTAAGATCAGGAGGAAGATTCCTTTCCTGGCAGTGAAAAGGCCTACTTTTATGCTGAAATGGGGTGAGAAGGCTGCTAGACCTTTTCACATAGAGGAAGTGAAGATTTTTTACTCTCTAGGACAGGATTGTGGTTTGAAAGGGGTCTGTATAGCCTGTATTGGGCTCAGATGTGGTTTTGAAACCACATCTGGGCAGTTTTCACCAATACAGGGTGAAGCCTTTCATCTGGGGACCACATAGCATGATTCTGATGTGTATGACGTGTAGAATGCTATACAGAACCTGTATGGGACCCCAGTATTGAATGAACTATGAGTTATTGAATTAAAAACAAGCTTCTGTTTCTGTTTGGTACCTCATAATGATAGTTGTAAGGTGTGGATATGAAACTTTGATTAAATGTCAAGTACTTTTCCTGTCCTCAAAACTTCTATAAGGTAAAATTATTTAAAAATAGTAAGAAATAGTATTTTTAAAGAGAAAACACACCAATTTTACTGTTTATAAATTTTTAAGTATAAAAAAATAATATAATAAAAATTTATTGTTTTACCAACAATAAAGATTTATCCAAAAATACTCTACAAGAGATATTTAAGGCTACAAAAGAAATTTCTTCAAGAGCAATTTCATTTGGAATTAATTGATCAAAGAACTGCAAGCAATTAATCAAAGAACAAAGTCTTCAAAAAGATACTTAAAGAGAAAACATGCCCAAAAGTGACCAGAGTGAATTTGGAAACAAAGTGACAAAGTTAACAGTGATGAAAGATTCTTTAATTCACTTTTGGGGTGGTTCAAGGGTAAAAATGATTATAAGAGTTACAAAAAATGTTTATAATGATTTTTAACGTGGTTTAAAGGTTAAAAATGATATGAAAAGGGTGTTTGGAATCTTTTATTTATTGGCTTAAAAGTGTATAGACTAATTATAAAAGGAAAAGATTCTAGCATGAAGAGAAAAGTGGGGCAAAGAAGACATTCTTTTATAGCCATCAATTGTCATACTCCAAAAAGTAAAATTTACCCTTTTCAGTCGTGGAAAACACTCTGAAAATAAAAAAGCCAATTATGGCATCATTGAACCCTGGTTTAGACCAAAAAAAGGGCTGGTTTTAGCCATTTTAGACCCTTAAATCAGCCATTAATATAGTGATACCTGGCCTAGAGCCTTAAAAAACACTTCAGAATGGGTCTAAGAGACATGGAAAAGAGTTAAAACTGTTTTTACTAAGATTATTTTATCTTAAGGGTAGTTTTACCCTCTTGGCAACAGTTCAAACTGCCCTGGTTGGTATCAAAACCTCATCATCAATTGAGTCACAAACCCTGTGACTCAATTCCAGGCCAAAAGTGATGAACATTTGCATGCATTTTGACATCTCATGCCTGTCAGCAGGGATTTTGGGGGTCTGACTCCCCCTTAGAGCTGACGTTCCTTCCCCCCCCAAATTTAATCTTTCCAAGTTATTTCTCCTTTAATTCTTCATCATGTATTATACTTACAATTTACATATGTAATTAAATTGAGTTTTACAGTAAACTACTGTAATAATTGACACCTCTTATGTAAATTAATGTTCACTTATGTAATACACGCGCACATTTTGACAATTCAATTGAATTCAATTGAAAATACTTCAATTCCTCATAACTTCTAAAATATACACAACACCTCAATTTTAACACAAAAATTGATGATTAACAATACATGTGATGTGAATTAAATTAAGGTTTTGAGGATTTCCAACTTTTATACAGAAAATTTAAAAAACTTAATTTAAGCTTATTTAGAGTTGAGTTACAAAAATTTCACTCAGAGGTGACCCCACCTAATTTTTTATAAGGAATACAATGGTGAAATAAATTTTATATGTTTGTTTGTTAGATAAAAAGTTATGATAAAATTTATTTAGCTGTTTTCTAAATTTCTTTTATTTTTGGTAATTTTGCTGAGAATTTATTTTTACTTAATTTTTTCAAGTAAAAATGTGTTTTTACAGTTTTGAAATTTAATGTACTTTCATTTTTAAATTATAATTAAATTTTTGATTTTGTATATATACTTATATTTATATTTTAATTTTTATTTTAATAATATAAATAAATTTATTTTATTTATGTTTGTATATTGGTTTTTTGTTTGTGGTCTTTTTGGTATATGAAAATACCTCTAAGGCTCACAATAGGTATGGGATATTATCCCATGGTAAGGCTTTATTGGCTAAACTGTGGGATTTTGACCTTAAAACAGCCATACCTTTGTCAGTTTTTGAAATATCAACCTCAAAATTTGTTCATTGTGTAGCCCTTTATGTGTTGTACTAAATGGTACCTCATTTGATATGGTTATCATTAAATATGGCAAAGTTATGCCATGTACAAGATTTTTGTACATATGCATGTTTTTAAGGCAAAAAGCTGTATTGGGCTTGTTTGCTTTATAACTTTTGTTCTAGATGAGATATGGGGAAATGAATGGAACCATCAGATAGCCCTGATTTTGCTCTCCCCAAAAATACCCCACTTTAGGTATCTCGCACTAAAAATGTATAAGCTAGATGAGAGGTGAATATTTTATTCACCCTTATTTGGCCTGAATTTGTCCATAACTTCTGTAATACTGGTGCTAACGCAGTTTGGCTGGTACGATTAGATTTCCCTGACATAAAGCTCCATTTCTAATACCCATTTGATGGGGTTGAGCCTCTTCCTCTGTATTTCAGATGAGAGGTGAAAATTAAGGTTTGTGCTCAGCAACAACTTTGAGAAAGAATAGCTTTGTTATGCTCTGTCCTATGATGATGGGACTTGTATATTTGGAGAGGGGTGAGTTTCCTCTTTCTTTTGATACCTTTTGAGCTTATTTGGCTCAGCTCCATGTTTTGGTGGTATCTTTGCTATACCATTGATTTATGGTATTTGGATGTCATGCTTGTGCTCTGTTTTTGAGTCATATGCTTAAAATTTGTCTGTTAATTCTTTGGTAATGGCAGATTGTTCATTTAACTTCTTTCCAAAATAATTATCTTTATTAGAAGTCTCAATTGTGCTTAAAGCTTTCTCAAAACACATAAGTGTTTCAGTTATTTGGCTCAGACTTAAGTTCTTTATTTTAATATCGTTATAAATGGATGTATTTCTATCAGAAACATGACTTTTTATGTCAATTATAGCTTCATACAGCTCTGGGATAGAATCAAAAATGTCAGAAATAATTTCTGACATTTTAATCTGGCTTCCTCCCTTTTCTGTAATTTCATCATTATTCTGGCTATCTGAAATACATTTTCCATGGCATCCTGCTGAATCTTTGGGATTCCATAACCCTGGTTGTAAGGGTTTGTGGCTGGTTCCTTGCCTTTGCCCTTGTTCTGAGCTTGTGGCTGCTTCTTCATGTTGGAATTTCTACTTCTGGCTACTGGGGCTGTTTTTGGCACTTGCTTGGGTGGTGGAGGGTTGTTTTTCCTTCATTATTCTGTTAAAAGCATCATGCTTTTCTTTTCCATCTATGGATGCCATCCATTGAGTAACTTGCACGTGCTTGGATGGCCCAGGAATTTTCTCACAGTCAGGTAAGAATTCATGCAGTTTTTCCACAGATCTGCAAGGATCTGGTACTCTTTGTGCTGAAATGCATTGTTGTAAGCTTTCTGGATGCCTCTGTTTATGTCCACTGAGGCTTCTTGTGGCGGTGTCAGCTCTGTTTGAAGGGAAAACAGTATTAACAGCTTCAGAATGACATAATTTATTAAACTGGAAGTCATCAACTGACCCTTTTCCTTCTGTAGCTGATTGGCTTCTGCCATAATCATGTCTATGACCTTTTTGGGACCTGCTTGAGGGGTTATAGCTGGCTCCTGATCTGGTTGAAGGCATATTTTATGATTAAAAAGATTAAAATAGTAACTTTACATCAAAAAACTTGCTACTGGCCAAATTATTTGCCTTCTAATTGGGTAAATGTAGATCTGTCCAAGATTACTCTCTTGATTCCTCTTCCCAACTTCTCTTATTCAAAGATCAGGTGATGGTCCCAAATGACCCCACAATTCAACTCAGCATTCTTCAAAAGTGTCATGATTCTCCCCTAGCTGGAGACCCTGGCCAAGAGAGGACTCTCAAACTTGTAAAGCAGGATTTCCACTGGTATGGCATGACTCAATTCATCAAGGATTATGTCTCACCCTGTCAACAGTCCTCAATAAACAAGAATATTCATCACAAGAAGTTTGGATTCCTCAAACCTCTTCCAATTCAAAAGGGTCCTTGAATTTGTCTTTCAATGGACTTTATCACTCAACTGAAACTGTCCAATCCTTTTGATTAAATTCTGGTCATAGTGGACAGGTTCTCAAAAATGGCGGTTTTTATTCCAACAATGTCTTCAATCACTTCACTGCATTTGGCCCATTTATTCATCAAGAATATCTTTTCAAAGAATGGCCTTCCTTCAAGCATTTTCAGTGATAAAGATGAACTATTTGTTTCTTCTTTTTGGACCAATCTTTGTCAGCAGCTAAAGATTTCAAGAGATCTGTCAACTGCTTACCATCCAGAAACTGATGGACAGACAGAGAGGCTAAATCAGATACTAGAACAGTATCTTTGGATGTATGTCATTTATCATCAAGATGATTGAAACACCTGGCTACCTCTGGCTGAATTTGCTTACAATGACTCTGACCACTCTTCAACAAAACAATCACTGTTTTTCACTGTTTATGGAAGAGATCCACAATTTGAGTCAGTTCACATTATGCAAGATACCCCTGCTGGAAAGTTATCAACAAAAATCCAATCAGTACAGCAATATGTCAAGAGAGAACTTGAAGTTGCCATAAACAGGTTCAAGAGGTATGCAGATAAAGGTAGAGCAAGTCCACCTGTTTTCAATCCTGGTTATATGGTATGGCTTTCTTCCAAGAACATCAAATCAACCAGACCCACCAAAAAAACTGTCTGAAAGATGGTTGGGTCCTTCTCCAATCTTGAAGAAAATCAGTACTCATACCTACCACCTCAAGCTTCCATCTCAATGGAAATCCATCCACCCAGTCTTCCATATTTCCCTCCTTGAACCAGTCAACAAATCAACAATTCCAAATAGGCATCAAGAGCCTCCTCCTCCAATCATTGTGAGCCTTGAGGTATATTTTACATACCCAAATAGGCCACAATTATCTTAAAAAGAAATTTTGAATTATGCAAAACTCATAAGTCATGCATATATCCGAAATTCATCATTTTCAATTTCAGAAAAGATGAATAACTTTTTATTGAGTAAGTAAATCCATGGATTTAAGACCAGATTTGGATTCTACACAAAAATTCACCTAGGGTAGCTCCATAGAGTGAATAAGCTCAATTTAAGTATTTGAGGTGGTAAAATGGAAAATACTTCAATACCACATCATTAATACCACATAAAAGATCCGTGAAAATTTTTGTTTTTCTTGATTTTTAGCCAAAATCATGGGAAAGTGAGAAATCCCATGTTACATATACACTAAGAATAGTGTTATGCATGTTTTGAGCACTTAATATCATGGTATTCTTACATGGACTTTTGGTACACCCATAGTGGATATCTCACTTTAAGCTTAAATTACTATTTTGATGTAAAAAATAGGCAAGGGGGACAAAAGACATCAAAGAGAGCCAGGGTACCCAACTTCTGAGGCCTCAGAGGCGTGGATAGCTCCAGAGCATGGATCCATGGCTCATCTTGGCCTAATTGGTAAACTAAAACTCTTTGGGAACTTGGTTACCAAGTTACAACTACTGTAAAACACCAGAAAATAGCAAATAACCTGCTATTTTGACGTGCCAAGGAGGTAATGAGCTACTTACACTCCTGTAACCATGTCAATTACTAATGACTTTCCATGGATAAACCCCAAAAGAGTAATTAAAACCCTTTTGGGACCCATATTCATTGATTTACCTCATAGCAACCAGCAAAACACTGCTATTTGCAATTCTACGTAGAAATGAGGTAAAAACTTCAAAAATTCATTAAAAATACAATTCTTAATGAATCTTTCTGAAACTTTCAGGACTAAAGGAGAACTGTATTATCTATGATACAACCAAAAAGAATTACAGTTTTACTAGTAAAATTAAAAGTTTTACTTACAGTCCATTTTTGGTTATTCTATGTGAAACACTGAATCTTCAAAAATTCACAGTAATTACAACCTGTGATGAAATTGGCAATAACATTGATAACTTTGAGAAATCAATGATTATTTTAGAATAAAAGAGGATTTACAAGTGTTACTCCTTTTATTCTTAACCATATTGGGGTTGGTAGTCACATAAAAGCATCAATTAAGTAATTATGATAATCTTACGTGACAACTGATGATGCAATCAATAATCCAAAAGGGTTTATTGTTTTCTCACTCACTGGTTTTTCAGTTTGCTCCATGGCACGCCTCTGTGAGCTGTTGTTGACTTAAAAGAGGCTTTCTCTTGCTGTTTTTTCCATATCATCATCTTATCAATTTATTAAATCATTATTACCAACAAGTAAGTATTAGTTCAACTATTCTTAAGTGTTTTTATCTTTCAGAATCAATCAGAAAGACGTGAAATCATAGAATCCAACTATATATTGTTTTAATACTGTTATAAATCCTTTTGATCCCTTAAATCCACAATTCTACGTCAAATTTCTCTACTTTTATTATCAATAAGTTCTTTGGAGTATTAGTGAGTCTTTTATCTTGAATTCTTAAAGTTTTTCTCTAGTAATAGTTTTCTTCAAGAATTATCTTTATAATTATTCTTGTAAAAGATAATTATATATTGAAATAATTTATTATTTTAATAAAAGAAGTCTTTATTATTAAATTCTTCTTGTAATTGATTCTTGTAGACAATTACTGCTCACTGTTATAATCACTAGTAGTGTATAACACGTGAAAGAAATAATTTTATAATTATTTAATTGTGGTTATAATAATTTTTATTATTATATTTCACAAGAACAGACATAGTACTGTTGATTAATAGTATTATTATCATCAGTTTCATAGTCACATCTTACATTTGGGGGCCTGGCCGTGTTTTTTTGAACCTTGTACCCTTAATTAATATATTTTTAAGCTCTAAAATATATTAATTTAATTAATTTTTTTCTTTCAATTTAAAGTTAAAATATTTTTATTTTTGAAATTGTTTTAAAATCTTTTTCATTGAGGAATTTGGTTTAATTTTATATTGTTTTTACACGTGGCTTTTTCACATCCAAAAACTTATAAAATTATTCTTTGAGTTACTCTGAATTAATTTTATTCAAAATCTTAAATTTTAATTTTTTTCTTTAAAAAGAATAATTTTTTTTAAATATTAAAAAATATAAAACTTATAAAAAATCTTTGAAAATATTTTAAAAAAAAGTATAAAAAATAATTTTTCTCTTTTATAATTTTTCTAGTGTCTTTGATCAAATACTGTGCAGTTGGCAACAGACTCAGTAAAACATATATCACTAGTCCAGAATCTTCAGAAGCAGAATCTGAAGACAGTATTGAGGTGCAGATTGCTAAAAGAGGCACCTTATTCAACTCAGAAAAAGCTAAATTACCACCAAAAGGTGTGTATTTTATCTTATATTTTCACCTTTTATCTTTAAATTGACGTGAAAATGGTGCATACCAGAAATGGAAGCAACTATTCAGTCCAGCCAGATGGATGTGGACAAGGAAGAGGCAAGACCAAATCCAGAAGTGTCAAGTCTTCCACAAGAAAGACACATTTGGAGGATGCCAGAGTTGCCCCCCATTCCCCAAGGTCTGTACCAACAGATTTTGACGTGAATTCTGAGCCTGAACTAATTTATGATAATATTTCCAGGGCTGAACCATTTTCAAGTGGCAGCAATAGAAATATATCAGAGCCAGTACAAAAATTGGTTCAGAGCAGCCAAAGAAGAGGAGTGGGAAATCTGCCCAAGCCCTTGGCAGGGGGCCATGAACTCCTACTTACACATCAAGAGCTTTCTGGGTCAGGAGAAGACCATAGAACTCTTAGGAGGTTGGAGCCCCCTGTCTTGCAAAGACAAGGTCAAAAAGATAAAGAATTGGTTGAAGAACCAGAGTCTTTTATCCATAGACCAGAAGAAAGAGTTGGAAATGACTCCAACTTTGGAGACAGAGGCACCAGTGGCATCTACCATCTCCAAACCAGCTCCAGAAGCATCCAAGGACAAGCCCAAAGGACCTCAAAAGAAACAGAGAGGTCCCAAGAACCATCAAGGCAAGGACAAAGGCAAAGCCAATTGGCACAGACCTTACCCACAAGGGTACAGGATCCCCAGATTGGAGCCTTCAGCAGTGGACAGTATCTTCAATATGGCCAGAACTCTTATGGAATTCACAGCCAAGGAGCAGGAAAGGATGAACAGGACTTTTCCACGCAAATAAATGATGTACATAGAAGTATTAGTGTAGAAATTGGCAAACTTGAGTCAAAGTTGAAGCAAATTACATTAGACATCTATGATTTAAAGAAAAATGACAAATAACATTCTGAATGGCGTCAATTGACAACTGTCACCCTTGAGTCAATTAGCAATGCTTGTGATAGAATTGAGAACCAATGTCAAAATGATGACACAGAGGATCCTTCCATTTTTAAAGTAAATGATAGGCTTAAAACTCTTGAAGACCATGTCTTACAAATAGTTAAGAATACCAATCAATTTGCTATACATTTAGCAAAAAGTGATAGTGAGAGGCAGAAATTAAAGAATGAAATAATTGCAAGTGTGGAGCAAATTCATAAGAATCATGAACCACATATGCCAAGGCATTCTACACCTTTGACTGAAGAAAAACTTTCTGTTAAAGAGAGTTTAACTCCATTCTTAGGAGAAAATGTTATTTCTGCAAAGGATATTCCAAAATTAGAAGAATGGCCAACATTCTCTGGTGAAGGAGAATACAACCATATTGAATTCATCAGGACTATTGATATGTTGCAAGAAGACTTTAATATACCTGATGAAATCATAGTAGGAAAATTACATTGTTTGTTTACCAAGACTGCAAAGAAATGGTATTACAAGATGAGAATAGATCATGGAAGACATGACTGGTCTTGGTGGAAATCTGAAGTGATTACCAAATGGGCCAATAATTCTTGGAGGTTTAAAATGGAGAATGCTTTTGATAGTGCCATTTTTAACTCAGAAAAAGACAAACCACTTACTTGGTTCTTCAAACAAAAAGACAGATTATCTGCTTTACAACCAGATATGTCTGACACTATGATTAATATGAAAATATTAAGAAAGTGTGGAGGAGAACTGGAACATGCTATCAAAAGCAGATGTGTGGAAACCTGTTCAACAGAGGACTACATTAATGCTATGGAAGATATCATTACCAGAACAAGAATTGGTAAGACTTGGATTAGCAACCCAATAGAGTCCAAAATAGTCTCAAAGATTCCTAGAGAGGAAAGAAGACCAGAGAGACCTGTCTTGAAGTGTCATAAATGTGGAAGTACTTCACATTTAGCCAACACTTGCCCTAAGAAGACAAAGATCAATGAAGTTCAAATCATTCAGGAGATTCAGTGTACTGAAGAGAAAGAAGAGTCTGATCAAGATTCTGCAGTCTCTGAAGATGCACCAGTGGAGGACTATCCCATTGAAAACATTTCAGCTTTCTTTGAGGTCACAGAAGTCCATACCCACTTGCCACAGTACAGTGAGGATTGCTGCAACCTGATCAATATCCAAGATGCCAGAATGTGTAAAACAAAACCTGCTAAAGGAAAGGGTTATACTGCTGGAGCATCCTGTATCACATCAGTTCTGATGGGTGATATTGAAGCCAAAGTTAATTTGGATACAGGGGCATTTTGCACTTGTGTTGGCAAAGACTATCTCCAAATTATACTTCCTGAATGGAAAAACCATCTATTGCCAATAGAAGGTGTACAATGCAGTAGTGCCAGTAACAATATGTACCCCTTGGGCATATTGGACACTAATATTGTATTCCCACATCCAGCAGGAAGTGTAAGAATGAAAACTGAGATTGTAGTAATGGATAATTGCACATCTCAGCACATCATTCTTGGAAATGATTACTTGAATATTTATGGTATTGATATAAATAACCATAAAGACAGATATTTCACAATTGGAGATAACAAAAGGCAAAAATTTGCTTTCTCCAATATGCCAAAACAGATATCTGTAGTATCTTCTGTCAAAGATACTTACAAAGATGAATTTGTGTCTAAACAACTTGTTGAAGCACAGATTAATCCATCATTGTCACCAAAGATGAGGAATGAACTTATTAATGTATTATATACATACAATAATGCATTTGCATCTGATAATGAACCATTAGGTGCTATAAGAGGACATGAAATTGATATTACTCTTAATATTGATAGACCATATCCTCCAGTACTTAGAAGACCAGCTTATCCAGCCAGTCCCAGAGCTAGAGAAGCCTTGGAAAAACATATCCAAGAGTTGATCCAACTTGGTGTGCTAAGGAAAGTAGGCCATAATGAAGAAGTTGAAGTGACAACACCTGTTATTATTGCATGGCATAATGATAAGTCAAGAATGGTTGGAGATTTTAGAGCTTTGAATACCTACACAGTTCCAGATAGGTATCCAATCCCTAGAATCCAAGAAACCTTGACTCAATTGTCTAAAGCCAAGTATATAACATCAATGGATGCATTAAAAGGCTTCCATCAAAATGTTTTAATGCCTAAAGCTAGGAAATTACTTAGAATTATCACTCACTGTGGTATTTATGAGTATCTTAGAATGCCATTTGGCATTAAAAATGCTCCATCTCATTATCAAAGAATGATGAATACCATCTTCCCCACAGAATTGTGTGAAGGATGGCTTATCATTTATATTGATGATATTATTATATGTTCTGACTCATGGTCTTTGCACCTTGAAAGACTTGCAAGAGTACTTCATAAAGTTGCAGAAGTAAACATGAAAATTTCACTTAAGAAATGCAATTTTGGTTTTGAAGAACTCAAAGCATTAGGACATGTTGTTTCTGGTTTGAGCTTGGGTATTGACAAGAATAAAGTAGCAGCAGTGTTACTTAAGCCAATACCCCAGAATAAAAAAGAAATGATGTCTTTTCTTGGATTTGCTAGTTACTATAGGCAACACTTGAAAGATTTTGCAATTCTAGCCAAGTCACTCTATAGAATCTGTGATCAACAGACTGTATTTGAGATGAAACAAGAAAGAATTGAAGCTTATGAGAAGATAAAGAAAGCCCTTACAGAAGCACCTTTACTCCTCATGCCTGACTGGAATATTCCTTTTAAATTGTACATTGATGCATGTGGAGATGGATTAGGGGCAGCCCTACATCAAGTCCAAATTATTGATGACAAACCTACAGAAGGACCAGTTTGTTATATCTCAAGACAAATCAAACCAACAGAAGCCAGATATGGTGCAAGCCAAATGGAGTGCTTATGTTTGGTATGGGCACTTGAGAAATTACACTATTACCTTGATGGCAGTGTTTTTGAAGTAATAACTGACTGTAATGCTGTAAAGTCACTTCTTAACATGAAAACTCCCAACAGACATATGTTGAGATGGCAAATAGCCATTCAAGAATATAGAGGAAACATGACTATAGTTCATAAAGCAGGAAACATTCACAAAAATGCTGATGGACTTAGTAGATGGGCTTTAGCCAACACTCCTGATAACCCAGCTTATGTACCTTTGGAAGCTGAACCACAGATTCCAATTGAAGGAATTAACATAACTGATATTGGGACTGAATTCTTTGAGGAGGTCAGAGAGTCTTATAAACAAGACAAGAATTGCCATATCTTGACTTCTTTATTAGATAAAGACTGCAAAGACACATCTTTGGTTAATGCACTAGATGAAGTTTGGAAAAATTCCTATTCTGAAGGAAGATTTCACTTGTTTGATGGAATTATTTACCATAGAACAAAACATTCTTGTGTGATGACACTGTGTAGTAGATTGCTTATCAATACCATTCTTCATGAATGCCATGATAGCATTTACTCTGGACACCTATCAGAAGACAGGACACTTGAGAAAGTAAAGAACTGTGCATGGTGGCCATCTTGGAGAAAAGAAACCATTGAGTATTGCCATACCTGTGATAGATGCCAAAAAGCAAACAGGAGTACAGGCAAGAAATTTGGATTAATGATCCATATTCAAGAACCAAAATCCCCTTGGGAAGTTGTTCACATGGATTGGGTCACAGCACTTCCTCCAAGTGGTGACAAAAGCTATAATGCTTGCTTAGTCATTGTAGACAGATATAGCAAAACTCCCATATTCTTACCATGTCATAAAGATGACACTGCTATGGATACAGCTCTTCTTTTATGGAGTAGAGTCATTTCTAATACAGGATTATTTAAGAATATCATAAGTGACAGAGATCCCAAATTCACATCTGCACTTTGGACCAATCTTCATAGATTGTTTGGGACTAAGTTATCATTCTCTACAGCATATCACCCTCAAACAGATGGGCTAGCAGAGAGGATGATTCAAACTTTAGAAGACATGATCAGGAGATTCTGTGCTTATGGATTAGAATTCAAAGACTCAGATGGCTTTACCCATGACTGGTGCACTCTGATACCTGCATTAGAATTGGCATACAAGACATCAGTCCATTCTTCCACAGGACAAACTCCTGCTATGTTGGAGAAAGGATGGAATCCAAGACTCCCAGCAGACACACTGAGGAAAGACTTGATTGACATTCATCCTACAGCTTCCAGCTTCAAGATAATGCTTGATAAAGTAAAACATCATGCAAAACAAAGTATGGATGATGCTTTTGATTATGCAAAACAGAAGTGGGACAAGAATCATAAAGTACCAGACTTCAAAGTAGGGGACTTAGTTTTAGTTTCAACCTTGAATTTTAATAATATCAAAGGCCCAAAGAAACTTAAAGATTCTTATGTAGGACCTTTTGTTATTGTTGCTTTACATGGAACCAATGCAATTCAAGTGGAATTGAGTGGTGAATTGGAAAATAAACACCCCACATTTCCAGTCAGCTTGATAAAGCCTTATCAACCAGCTGATAAAGAATTGTTTCCTTTAAGGAACCCAACTCCTTTAACTGTACCACCTGTGGAACAGAATGAAGACAAAAAGATAAAGAAAGTCATTAAAGAAAGGAGACTTAGGGGTAAAAATCAAAGAGAATATCTTGTCAGATATAGAAATCCAGTACATGAAGATGAATGGATGGCAGAATCAGAAATACCTGACTCAGATAAACTCTTGAGAAGATTTAGACATGAAAGAGGGCCACAAGCCTGAATATGTCTATAAATGTGCTTTAAATTACTTGATCTGAGTAATGTGAAGAGGTTGGACAGTGGACATTAACCCCCTTTGGGGCCTTATTCTTTTATCACTAATAAAATTGTAGTACAATTTTATTTTTTGGTGGGAGGGAATGTGAGCCTTGAGGTATATTTTACATACCCAAATAGGCCACAATTATCTTAAAAAGAAATTTTGAATTATGCAAAACTCATAAGTCATGCATATATCCGAAATTCACCATTTTCAATTTCAGAAAAGATGAATAACTTTTTATTGAGTAAGTAAATCCATGGATTTAAGACCAGATTTGGATTCTACACAAAAATTCACCTAGGGTAGCTCCATAGAGTGAATAAGCTCAATTTAAGTATTTGAGGTGGTAAAATGGAAAATACTTCAATACCACATCATTAATACCACATAAAAGATCTGTGAAAATTTTTGTTTTTCTTGATTTTTAGCCAAAATCATGGGAAAGTGAGAAATCCCATGTTACATATACACTAAGAATAGTGTTATGCATGTTTTGAGCACTTAATATCATGGTATTCTTACATGGACTTTTGGTACACCCATAGTGGATATCTCACTTTAAGCATAAATTACTATTTTGATGTAAAAAATAGGCAAGGGGGACAAAAGACATCAAAGAGAGCCAGGGTACCCAACTTCTGAGGCCTCAGAGGCGTGGATAGCTCCAGAGCATGGATCCATGGCTCATCTTGGCCTAATTGGTAAACTAAAACTCTTTGGGAACTTGGTTACCAAGTTACAACTACTGTAAAACACCAGAAAATAGCAAATAACCTGCTATTTTGACGTGCCAAGGAGGTAATGAGCTACTTACACTCCTGTAACCATGTCAATTACTAATGACTTTCCATGGATAAACCCCAAAAGAGTAATTAAAACCCTTTTGGGACCCATATTCATTGATTTACCTCATAGCAACCAGCAAAACACTGCTATTTGCAATTCTACGTAGAAATGAGGTAAAAACTTCAAAAATTCATTAAAAATACAATTCTTAATGAATCTTTCTGAAACTTTCAGGACTAAAGGAGAACTGTATTATCTATGATACAACCAAAAAGAATTACAGTTTTACTAGTAAAATTAAAAGTTTTACTTACAGTCCATTTTTGGTTATTCTATGTGAAACACTGAATCTTCAAAAATTCACAGTAATTACAACCTGTGATGAAATTGGCAATAACATTGATAACTTTGAGAAATCAATGATTATTTTAGAATAAAAGAGGATTTACAAGTGTTACTCCTTTTATTCTTAACCATATTGGGGTTGGTAGTCACATAAAAGCATCAATTAAGTAATTATGATAATCTTACGTGACAACTGATGATGCAATCAATAATCCAAAAGGGTTTATTGTTTTCTCACTCACTGGTTTTTCAGTTTGCTCCATGGCACGCCTCTGTGAGCTGTTGTTGACTTAAAAGAGGCTTTCTCTTGCTGTTTTTTCCATATCATCATCTTATCAATTTATTAAATCATTATTACCAACAAGTAAGTATTAGTTCAACTATTCTTAAGTGTTTTTATCTTTCAGAATCAATCAGAAAGACGTGAAATCATAGAATCCAACTATATATTGTTTTAATACTGTTATAAATCCTTTTGATCCCTTAAATCCACAATTCTACGTCAAATTTCTCTACTTTTATTATCAATAAGTTCTTTGGAGTATTAGTGAGTCTTTTATCTTGAATTCTTAAAGTTTTTCTCTAGTAATAGTTTTCTTCAAGAATTATCTTTATAATTATTCTTGTAAAAGATAATTATATATTGAAATAATTTATTATTTTAATAAAAGAAGTCTTTATTATCAAATTCTTCTTGTAATTGATTCTTGTAGACAATTACTGCTCACTGTTATAATCACTAGTAGTGTATAACACGTGAAAGAAATAATTTTATAAGTATTTAATTGTGGTTATAATAATTTTTATTATTATATTTCATAAGAACAGACATAGTACTGTTGATTAATAGTATTATTATCATCAGTTTCATAGTCACATCTTACAATCATCATTGAAAAAGAAGAGGAATGGGAAGTCTCTCAGATACTGGATTCAAAGCTCAAGAGAAGAACGTTATGGTATCTGATGGAATGGAAAGGTCTCAGTCAAGACTCAGGAAGATCCACTTGGGAACCAGCCAAAAGCCTCAAGAATTTCCCTGAACTTGTCAAAGATTCCCATTCTTTATATCCTGCCAAGCCAGGCCCCAATTCTTCCAGAGCTTGACTTTTATGGTGCTTGGTGGGGAGAGGAATTACCAAAAGTAAGTCCCACTCCTGGTATGCACCTTTAGGGGTATTCTACTCTTTTCTGTTGTAAGCATCACCTTGGCCACTCTGTGAGCACTTTGGCATTTTGGACACGGATTTCTGGCCTGGCTTTCAACATCAAATTCCAATTTATGGCCATTTCCACTTGGGGAAATGGACCATTATTTTTTGCTTAATCCTTTTTTCCAAGTCATTACCTTTCAATACATTCTTTCATCAATATTTCTTACTCTATGGCACTGGCGGGAGTGGTAACTATCAAAACTAAGTTCCTCTCCTGGTGTTCACTTTCCTTAGGGGTCTAAAATCTTTCAAAAAATCACCTTGGCCACTCTGTGAGCACCTGGCATCAAAGCTTGTCTTTCCAGGTCCTTGGCCATCTGAAAATCAACTGTCAATATCCATGGGGAAGATTGGAATCCCCCTCAAGATTCTTTTCTCTTTTATTTTTTCTTTTCTCTTATTTTCAAATTTCTCTGTTATTTTTCTCTCTTTATATTTGTTTTTAAGAAAAAAAAGCTTTTCTTTTATAACTTTTATGCCAATCTTTACATCAACTCATTATTCAAAAATTCAAAGCCAAATGTCACAAGAAGACCAAATCAACCTCATTTCATATGCCAACCTCTTTACCAGTCTGGAAAATCTTTTCAAGACTTAATAGCTCTGGAATCTCTACCTCCAATCCATCTCAACAGCCTCAACAGGATTGTACCTTATCTTGGTGCTCAGGAGTGCACCATTCAAGATAGAGGGGTACTGTCACAACCACAAATAATCACCCCCCTCAATGAATGTTGTGGTCATTCTAGCCTGACCCAAGTTAGGGCCAATTGGCCATACCATATCATTTATGGCAAATTGGCCCCCTCTTGTGCTCTATGGCCTCTTGTCCATCTCACCTGCTATTTGGTCATTTATGGCCTCAGGCCATATCCTGCCTTCATTCGTCCTTTTGGCCAACTCTCCACCTCACCAACCCCCAGGCCATCACCCTTCTTTTTGGGCCTGGGGGTCCTTTCAATCTTCTAGGGGCCTATGGCCCAACCCCTTTTATTATGGTGTTTTGGGCCATTTAAGCCCCCTGAGGCCCTACGGCCCACGGTCCATGGTCTGTAGGCCATTTAGGCCCCTTTTGGCCTGAATCCAATGAGGCCAAAAGGGGCCAAGGGGCAGATCATCAGCCCTCAAGGCCAGGTGGGTCCACCTGAGCCACTTTTGGTCCCAAATTCCATAAAAGACCCTCAGGACCCAAAATGACCAAAAGCTCTATGGACACCATTTTTCAGTTGATGGCTGCTGGCAACCACCAGAGGGCATCAACTTGGCTCCAAGCAAGGTTTCCCCTCACATTGAGGGGAAGTTTTCTCTTTCCTCAATGCACCCCGTACTTAAGGCTCCACAAGTGGTGCATATATGGTATAATATACCACTATGCACCATTTTTGCTCAGCAATCCAATGGTGACATTTTCAGGACCAAATTAAGTGATCCCAAACCAAGTCCCAAGTCCATCACCATTTTCGAAGGAGGATCCTTCAGCGATTCAGTATGGTAATTCCCTGGTGGCTACCAGAAGATCATTTGACAACCCCAACCACCTGGCCCTGCAGAGGTTGGGTTGTCATTTTCTCATCAGGACTATTCAAAGGGCAATCCTCAGAGGTTATCAATATTTTCAATCATTGTCAAGGCATCAAGTACTCAGCATTCCTTGGACAACTCAATTGGTCCATACAGGTAGTAATCAAGTATCCTGTATGGCCTTGGCCCAATTGGGCCAATTCATATTCCACTGTGGGAATCCAGTCACACAGTTCAATTCTCAAGATGGCCAGAACTGTATTGGCCCAATTCAGACATTACAGCCGGATGATTCACCTTCCAGGATCAGGTTTCAGCTTTTCACATATACTGGCCACCTTTCATCACCTGGGGACTTTTTCCCCAGTTAATTAATATATTGGATTTATTTTTATCCCTATTTTCTTTTACCTTATTAAAGTAAATCCTGATAGTCTTAAGTCAGTCATTTGCACCTTTTCTTCTTTGCCTGTCAGTGGATGTCAGCCTGTGACTCAAAACCAGAGCACAAGCATGACAGCCAAAATACCATAAACCAATGGTATAGCCAAGATACCACCAAAACATGGAGCTGAGCCAAATCAGCTCAAAAGGTATCAAAAGAAAGAGGAAACTCACCTCTTCCTGAAAATATAAGTCCCATCACCATAGGACAAGAAATAACAAAGTTATTCCTGCTCAAAGATATTGCTGAGCATAAACCTCAATTTTCACCTCTCATCTAAGATCTAGAAGGAGAGGCTTAACCCCATCAAATGGGTATTTAAAATGAAGCTCTAAGCCAGGGCTATCCAATGGTACCAGCCAAGCTGAGCTAGCACCAATATTACTGGAGTTATGGTCAATTTCAGGCCAAATAAGGGTGAACAAAATATTCACCTCTCATCTAACTTCTACAATTTTAGTGTGAGACACCTAAAGTGGGGTCTTTTTGGAAATGGCACAATCAGGGCTATCTGATGATGCCATCCACTTCCCCATATCTCAACTACTGCAGAAGTTATGGGGCAAACAAGCTCAATACAGCTTTTTGCCTAAAACATGCAAATGTACAAAAACCTTGTACATGGGATAACTTTGCCATATTTAATGATACCCATACCAAATGAGGTACCATTGTGTAGAGCTCATACAAGGCTATACACAGAACCAATTTTGAGGTTGATATCTCAAGAATTGACAAAGTTATGGCTGTTTTAAGGTCAAAATCTCACCTGCTGTCATATACAGCCTTACCATGGGATAATATCCCATAACCATGAATATGAGGTGTCAAATAGACAAAGAAGCATGTTTTTACTTCAATACCTCATATATCAGTCAATACTGGGGTCCCATACAGTTTCTATACAGCATTCTACACGTCATACATGTCAGAATCAGGCTGTGAGGTCCCCAGATGAAATTTTTCACCCTGTATTGGTGAAAACTGCCCAGATGTGGTTTCAAAACCACATCTGAGCCCAATACAGAGTATACAGGTTGTTTGCAAGCCACAAGCCTGTCCTGGAGAGTGAAAAATCTTCACTTCCTCTACGTGGAAAGGTCTAACAGCCTTTCCACCCCAATTTCAGGATAAAAGGAGGGCTTTTCACAGCCAAATCATCTCCTCATCCTGCTCTTGAATAACCTACGTAGTAAACTGTCAAAAACAGTTTTACTCTTGGTGAATAATCATGTATAATTATAGTTTTAATTATTGTAACCCAACAGATAAAGCTGCACCCAGGGCTTCCAACAGTGCTCACCACCACTATATCCAATATAGTAAAGCCCTTTTTATCTTAAATTAAATATCTTTTAAGCTTTATAACTCTTTTTTAAAACTATTTTACCATGTCACAAACATAGAAAAAGTTGTATTTAGCCTATATACACCTTCTTCATAGTTTTATCCTGGCATTTTGGGGGCCTGGCCGTGTTTTAAATCTTTTTTTTGGACCTTATAAGTAAGTCTTTTCTCTTTTTATGACTTATTAACAAGTGTTTTATCCTTTTTTAGGCGTAATTTCTCTATTAAAATATATATTTTATATATTTTTATCCTTTTCTTTATATATACTCATATTATAAGAGTATTATTCATGTGGTTAATACCCACTGAAAATAACTATTTTTGGCGTGTTTTGTATATAAAAACACATAAGCCATCAATAAGTCCTGTATTCTTGACTGAATAAGGACACCTCTGACTGAAAAACCATCAGTTGAGGCGTGGTTAAGTGTTTTGTTAACTCAATAACACTTATACAAAACCACTTGTACAGAATACACTTGAAAACCACAAGTGTATCTGTGGGATACTGGCACACAAACAGTGTGACAGGGTACCAAAAGCTGTAATTCTGACGTGGAATTGTTGATTCAATTACACTGTCATTATACAGGGCACATTGTAGTAACATACAAGCCCAGAGGCCAATCTTAGACGTGCAAAACCAGCATCTTTAAGAAGTCTTAACTGAAATAAGCCCTCTTTTTTCCTGCCTTGATTCAGTGGAAGAAAATTACATCCCACTTGAGACCCAGTCACAGGCCAACACACCAGTGACACCCTCAGAACCAGAGGGCAGCAAAGGCAAAGGAAAGAGGCACAGTGAAGGTCTCATTACAGCAAAGAAGTGGACACCCATAGCTACTAAGAGGAGTAGAAAACCACCAAACTCTGCTTCAATACAAGGTAAACCAACCTTAACCACTTCTACAGGAAAGATTACAATAATTAACCCAGTTGTAACTTCCAAAGGCAAACTGCCCAAGTCAGCAGACAATAAATTTGTACAAGGCACAGTCAAAGGTGAATACCCTAAGAACATAACGTTTTTGACTGCTTGCAAACACTGATATGTCCCCTGCATACCTCAGAGACCTTGGCTTCCAAAGGAACCAACCAGAGGACAGAGAAGGCTTGTCCAGAACCAGAAGACCTGGAAGAAGACACCTTGGACACAGTGGTGGATGGCAAAACAATGAAGGAGATAATATCAACCTTGCCATTCACACTCCAATTCAACAAAGACCTCAAACCAGAGGACTGGAAGGATATGGATCAAGTTCTTCAGATCCACCAACTCCTAAAAGATTTATTTCAATGGAGCATGGACAACAAGAGGTTCAACCTAGCAACTCACTGGGCAGAACTTGGATCAAGTTGCCAGAAGATCTGTCTCAAAGAGATAGACTTCAAAGACCTGATGGTAATCACCAAAGGTTGGAATCCTACCAGGCAGCACAGACTCCTGGAGGCAAGGGCACAGAGGATAAGGGAGAATCAAGCCACTATCCTAGCTATAGAAGAACAGTTAACACAGACAGGGCCTACTCAGATTCCTTCAGGTTCACAAGGAGCAGGCCAAATCAGCTCTCCAGTGGCTTCAAACCATCCAGAAACCAGCAGAGCAGTGGCCAGGAGTCACCATTCTTCACAATTCCAGGAAGTTTCCAGGAGAAGACAAGGAAACAAGGGCAAGAACAAAGCCTCCTTCAACCAGAGGAGGAAAGAATCAGACCCCATGATCCAGAAGCTGTTAGATTTGGTAAAAGAAGTAGACAAGAACCAGAAGTAGTTGTAAACCACTCTAGAATCAGTAGTCCTAGTAATAGAAACATTACCCCCACTCAGACTGAAAATAACATTGTCACATCTGAGAGTAACATCAACAGTGATACACTGTGGTTACAAATGTCCCAATATGCTGAACGATCTGCAAAGCAGTTTGCAGAAATTAAAGCTAGCCAAGAGAGGATGAGACAAACTCAAGCCTCCTTGGAACAAATAGTTAAAAATCTTCAAGAAGGATATGCTCAACTAAGCAAAGCCTCTTAAGAAAGCAACAAAAGACTGAATATAGTCTTTGAAGAACAACACCACAGCACAAGGGACAGGGAGTTTCTGGATCAAGACATTAACAAATTGTTTAATGCCTATCATAGCTTGAAGCCCCAACCACAAGGTCAAGCTATGGAGAACCCATATCAACCAGATGACATCAAACCAGATGCCATGTTGTTGAATAAGGCAAGATCTCCATCACAATACCAGGATGGAGATGGCATGTCTTATTCAGAGAAGGAAGCCTTGAAACAGCTTCCTGAGGCCTCAAA
Organism: Austropuccinia psidii; assembly: GCA_023105745.1. NCBI lineage: Eukaryota > Fungi > Basidiomycota > Pucciniomycetes > Pucciniales > Sphaerophragmiaceae > Austropuccinia > Austropuccinia psidii. The sequence continues at coordinate 9,764,458 of JALGQZ010000005.1, read as the reverse complement.
CTGGCCCAAATTCTCTGGATCAGGAGAATATGATCATATGGAACTCATAGATTATATTGATGGACTCTTCATTGATGTACCAAGCATACCAGACTACTGGATAGCTGCTAGATTGAATACTGCATTTAAAGTTCATGCAAGCATATGGTACACAGAAATGAAAGAAATCCATGACAGAAGAAACTGGCCATGGTGGAAGAGTCAAATCATCCAAAAGTACAGTAATGGAACTTGCATATGGCAAAAGACCATGTCATTTGAGAATGACAAATATTCTGTGGACAAAGATCCATATGAGTGGTGTCTTGGACAGTCTAAAAGACTTAAAGCCATTGATCCTCAGATGAACATCCAAATGAGGAATCACAAGCTTCTGACACAACTGCCAGGAGAACTAGAGCATGCAGTAAAATGCAGATGCAACCAAAATTGCATTCTAGACGACATAGCCAACACCTTACAAGACATAAGGAAGAGGACTAATATAGGGAAATTCACCCCATATAGAAGCAGCAGTTTCAAAGAGAAACAACCACTCAGGGTAGAGCTTAAAGACAAACCCAGAGAAAGAGTGGCAGAAGTGACAAAGAAGAAAAATTCTTGCCACAATTGTGGTTCAACAGACCACTATGCTAACAACTGTCCAAAGGCAAAGAAAAAAGTCTATGCCATAGAGAAAGTCCCTGAGGAAGAATCTCCAACAGAGGATTCTGATTCAGACTCCATGGGTGATGCCATCAGAGAACCATCTGAGGATGATCAAGACCCAAGAGAGGAATTTCTAGTGGAATACCAAGAGGAAACCCCACTGGAAATCCAGGACATACAGTTAGAAGCAGGCATGCCACAGGACACTGCTAATAAAAACTTGTGCAAACATACACAAGATGCACAAACATTCCTGGTTACACCAACCAAAGGAATGGCATATATACATGTAACAGCCACAAAAATGACTGTTTGTATTGACAATGCTCAGCATCCACTGATCATTGATAGTGGAGCACACTGCTCCATAGTAGCCAGAAAATATCTGGATACCCACTTCCCAAACTGGGAGAAACAGCTCTTGCCCACTAAGGCAAAGAACTTTAAAAGTGCATCAGGGAAGATGACTTCCATTGGGACAATTATCAAAGAAATAATTATACCCCACAGTAAGGGTAATATCAGACTCAACCCAGAGTTTGTAGTGCTTAATGATGCCCACATCCAAGGGTTTTTACTGGGAACAGATTACCAGAGGATTTATGGCATAGACATTTACAATAGTAAAAATAGGCACATCACCATTGGTACTAACAAGGAAAAGAAATTTTCACTTGACATATACCAGATATCTTCTCAAGATCCACTAGAAGAACTTCTGAAGGAATTCAGAGAGGGACAGTTTAGCACTACCCTCACCAGTAAACAAAAACTAAGTTTACTGAAGATGCTGAGAAAGAACAGACCAGCATTTGCAATTGGTGAAGAACCATTAGGCAAGATCAAAGGCCATGATATAGAACTATATCTGGATGTGGAAAGGCCTTATCCACCCATGCTGAGGAGACCTCCTTATCCAGCAAGCCTGGAAACCAGGAAAGAAATTGAGAAACATATCAATGAACTCCTGGATATGGATGTTATCAGAAAGATTGGACACAATGAAATAGTGGAAATCACCACTCCTGTCCTTATCACCTGGCATGATGGCAAGTCTAGATTGTGTGGAGATTTCAGAGCCCTGAATAACTACACAAAAGCAGACAGGTACCCTATACCAAGGATACCCCATGCCTTGGATAAACTGGCCAAAGCCAAACACATAGCCAAAATGGATTGTATGAAAGGCTTCCACCAAAATGGAGTTAAACCAAACTCCATGAAGTTACTCAGGATAATATGCCATATGGGTATATATGAGTACACCAGGATGCCATTTGGCATTAAGAATGCACCAGCCCACTTCCAAAGGATGATGGACACCATATTTCAAGAAGAAATAATGGAAGGCTGGATGGTAGTATATATTGATGATATCATTATATACTCAGAGACATGGGAAGACCATGTACATTACATAGACAGAGTGCTAAGTAAATGTACACCCATCAATCTGAAAATTTTACTTAAAAAGTGTAATTTTGGCCAACAAGAGCTACTAGCTCTAGGACATAAGGTCTCAGGCCTTAGTCTGGCAATTGACCAGAACAAAGTAGCAGCAGTATTGCAAAAGCCAGTACCAAAGAACATCAAAGAGATGCAATCTTTCCTTGGGTTTGCTAGCTACTACAGAAACCACATCAAAAGTTTTGCCCACATAACTAGTAGTTTATACAAGTTATGTTCAAAAGATGTAGTTTTTGAAATCACAAAGGAAAGAAGGGATGCATATGAGAGGATCAAATATGAACTCACTAATACACCTGTGCTCATCTTACCTGACTTTGAACTACCATTCAAGCTGTATATAGATGCAGCATGCAGCCAAGGCCTAGGAGCAGCCCTTCACCAAAGACAAATTGTGGATGGTGAACCAAGAGAAGGAGTAATTTGCTACTTCTCAAGGCAGCTGAAAGATTCAGAAGCCAGGTATGGGGCCACCCAGACTGAATGTCTATGTCTAGTCTGGGCTCTAGAAAAACTCCATTATTATTTGGAGGGTGCAGTCTTTGAAGTCTACACAGACTGCACAGCCTTGAATTCTGTACTAAACATGAAGACAACAAATAGACATATGCTGAGATGGCAAATAGCCATCCAGGAGTATAGAGGGAACATGACCATCATATACAAGGAAGTTAAAAGCCATACCAATGCAGATTGCCTCAGCAGATGGCCACTGGATAATGTCAAAAGCAATCCAGCTTATGACCCAGAAGTTGCAGGAAAAATCCCTATCCATTTCATGGAAATAGATAGGAAGAAAAACTTCAGATTATCTGAATGGGCACCAGAAAGTGGTACCCTTGACAGTGGAAACACTGACTCAGAGGGGACAGAAACTCCCATACTGGGAATAAGTTCCTCAGAACTGCACAATGAATTCTTCAGTGCAGTATAGAAGTCTTATGCCAAACACAAACAGTGTAGCATACTACTCCAACTCCTTCAACAGAAGTACAGGAGTCCAGGACTGGAAACCCAGCTGGAAGAACCCTGGTTGAGGGCCTATAAGGACAATAAATATTTTCTTATAGATGGCCTGCTCTACCACAGGGAAAAGCACACAAGTGCACTCACAGTGGTAGACAGAGACCACATCTCATTGATCCTGCAAGAATGCCATGACTGCCCCTATATGGGACACATGAGTGAGGACAGGACCAAAGAGAGGGTAGCAAGCACAGCTTGGTGGCCCAAGTGGGAACAAGAGTTGAGTGAATACATCAACACTTGTGAAAGATGCCAAAAGGCAAATAGGAAACATGGGAAGAAGTATGGGTTACTTCAACACATAGAAGAACCCAAGCACCCATGGGAAACCATCAACATGGACTGGGTTACAGGACTTGTCCCAGGAGGCAAAGAAAACTACAATGCCTGTTTGATAATAGTTGATAGGTTCAGAAAGAGCATGAGGTGTCTACCATGCCATAAAGAAGACACAGCCATGGATACTGCTCTGTTGTTTTGGAATAACATCATATCCACCTGTGGAGTCCCTAAGATCATCATTGGTGATAGAGACTCAAAATTCACATCTGAATTTTGGACTAACTTATATGACATGCTTGGCACCAAACTTGCTTTTTCCACAGCTTACCATCCAAAAACAGATGGCCTGGCTGAAAGGATGATCCAAACAATGGAGGACATCCTCAGAAGATTCTGTGCCTATGGCATGGAATACAAGGACCATGAGGGATACACCCATGATTGGGCTACCCTCTTACCAGCAGTCCAGCTGGCTTATAATACAAGCCAGCACTCCACCACAGGAAAAACACCTGCACTGGTAGAGAAAGGGTGGAACCCCCTGTTGCCTGTGGATCACTTGAAGAAAAATCTCCTGACTATCCACCCCACAGCCAAAGACTTCCATGATATGTGGAAGAGGGCCTGTGACACAGCTGCCAAATGCATAGCTGAGGCAAAAGAATACAATAAGCAGAGGTGGGACAAATCACATATGGAACCTGACTTCAAGGAAGGGGACCAGGTGTTAGTGTCTACACTGAACTTCAACAATCTCAAAGGAACTAAAAAGATGAGAGACTCATTTGTAGGACCATTCACTATCATTAAGTTGATAGGAAAAAATGCAGTAGAAGTGAAATTCACTGAGGAGTTTTCAAGGAAACATCCAGTCTTTCCAGTGAGTTTGGTCAAACCATACTTCCAGACAGAAGAGGACAAATTCCCCTCAAGGAGGAAGAACCCCACACCACAAGAGATAGTGGAAGTGGAAGACTCCCCTGGACCTGTGATTAGGATCATCAGGGCCAGGAAGATCAGACTCAATGGGAAGGATCAAAGACAGTACTTAGTCAGATTCAAGAACCAGACAGCTGATAAGGACAAATGGTTGGCAGAAGATTCCATACCAGATGGGAACCTTCATTTAAGGAGATTCAGAGCCTCTAAGAGGACTGAACAGTCTCATCAATGATGAGCCTTTTTTAGAGGGAGGGTATGTCAGCCTGTGACTCGAAACCAGAGCACAAGCATGACAGCCAAAATACCATAAACCAATGGTATAGCCAAGATACCACCAAAACATGGAGCTGAGCCAAATCAGCTCAAAAGGTATCAAAAGAAAGAGGAAACCCACCTCTTCCTGAAAATATAAGTCCCATCACCATAGGACAAGAAATAACAAAGTTATTCATGCTCAAAGATATTGCTGAGCATAAACCTTAATTTTCACCTCTCATCTAAAATCTAGAAGGAGAGGCTTAACCCCATCAAATGGGTATTCAAAATGAAGCTCTAAGCCAGGGCTATCCAATGGTACCAGCCAAGCTGAGCTAGCACCAATATTACTGGAGTTATGGTCAATTTCAGGCCAAATAAGGGTGAACAAAATATTCACCTCTCATCTAACTTCTACAATTTTAGTGTGAGACACCTAAAGTGGGGTCTTTTTGGAAATGGCACAATCAGGGCTATCTGATGATGCCATCCACTTCCCCATATCTCAACTACTGCAGAAGTTATGGGGCAAACAAGCTCAATACAGCTTTTTGCCTAAAACATGCAAATGTACAAAAACCTTGTACATGGGATAACTTTGCCATATTTAATGATACCCATACCAAATGAGGTACCATTGTGTAGAGCTCATACAAGGCTATACACAGAACCAATTTTGAGGTTGATATCTCAAGAATTGACAAAGTTATGGCTGTTTTAAGGTCAAAATCTCACCTGCTGTCATATACAGCCTTACCATGGGATAATATCCCATAACCATGAATATGAGGTGTCAAATAGACAAAGAAGCATGTTTTTACTTCAATACCTCATATATCAGTCAATACTGGGGTCCCATACAGTTTCTATACAGCATTCTACACGTCATACATGTCAGAATCAGGCTGTGAGGTCCCCAGATGAAAATTTTCACCCTGTATTGGTGAAAACTGCCCAGATGTGGTTTCAAAACCACATCTGAGCCCAATACAGAGTATACAGGCTGTTTGCAAACCACAAGCCTGTCCTGGAGAGTGAAAAATCTTCACTTCCTCTACGTGGAAAGGTCTAACAGCCTTTCCACCCCAATTTCAGGATAAAAGGAGGGCTTTTCACAGCCAAATCATCTCCTCATCCTGCTCTTGAATAACCTACGTAGTAAACTGTCAAAAACAGTTTTACTCTTGGTTAATAATCAGGTATAATTATAGTTTTAATTATTGTAACCCAACAGATAAAGCTGCACCCAGGGCTTTCAACAGCGCTCACCACCACTATATCCAATATAGTAAAGCCCTTTTTATCTTAAATTGAATATCTTTTAAGCTTTATAACTCTTTTTTAAAACTATTTTACCGTGTCACAAACATAGAAAAAGTTGTATTTAGCCTATATACACCTTCTTCATAGTTTCATCCTGACAGTCGATATTGGTGGTCATATCCTTTACTAATTCCATTGTTCTTTCTGGCAGGTTGAAACAGTGGATTGAGGATTAATTTGGCTGGCTCTTTGGCTTTTGGCTTCCTATTATTGTGGCCATTGGCTTCCTTTTCTTTACCTTTTATTCTTCTTTGAAGAAATATATTCTTTTGGAGCCCTCCAAGTGAGTTCTTGATTCCTGAGTGCCAGGCCACTCTTGATTCCATAAGAGCCCCTGTGACGGCTTGTGACCTTAATGTTTTAAGCTTACTTAAGCTATTTAAGCTTTTACAGGTCTCAAAACTTTAATAACAAGCCTGCATATTGGGATTTACCCTTTGGAAGCTTGAAATTCCTGTCCAAATTGGGTTAAAATCAGTTTAAACCTTAAGGCTGGATAAAAGTCTAATCTTAAAGCTTAAATAAGGTTGCAAATACTCCAATACAGGTGGACAACCTTAATTGAATCCTTGCAGATCCAAAAAGTCGGGTACCCCAGCTCTGTTTGGTCTTTTTCCTTTGTCCCACCTTTTTGCATGGATTTTTCCCTTTTATTTGTTTAAATCCATACTATGGCCTTAAACCCTTTTAAATTGAGCTCACGCAGGATTTACATTCTGTATGACAAATCCTCAGCCGATTCACTCAATATACACAACACCTCAATATTAACTAAAATTTTGGTAAGTTTGCATAAACCATATGCAACTTTAAATTTAAGCTTATTTAAGCTTGTATTTAACAATTTTTAAAAATGTTAAAAAAGTTACATTAGTACTGTGAGATTCTTCCATCTTCCAATAACATAAGAAATAAGCCTTTTTGGGTATACCCTAGGTAATTTTTTGTGCAGAATTCAAAAATGACATAATATTTATAGCTTTGTTTATCCAAAAAAAAGTTATACTTCTTTTTTTTATATTTTATTTTAAATTCAATTGAAAAGTCTGTTGAAGATTAAATCAACTGCATATAAAGTCCTTTGTGGCCTTATGGGTATGTTATACATACCTCACAGGCTCACACCATAGCTGTGTCATCTTTATGACATGGTAAAAAGATTGGTGTTTTTCTATATCTATCTACAATGAAAAGACATGAATTGTAGCTTTTATCACCTCCAGGTGATAAGGCAGTTACCAAATCAATATGAACTACTTCCCATGGTGTACTTGGTTCTTTGATATGAATCATCAAACCAAATATTTTACCAGTAGCTTTATTGGCTTTTTGCCATCTATCATAACTATCACAGAGCTCAATGACCTTTTTTCTCCAAGATGGGCACCAGGCACATGTCTTGATTCTTTCCATTATTCTGTCTTCAGACAGATTTCCAGAATATATGTTATAATGGCATTCTAGCAGTATTGTGTTAATTAACATTCTACTACACAGGACCATGACACATGTGTGTTTAGATATATGATATAAGATACCATCAAATAAATGGAATCTTCCATTTTCATAAGAGTTTTTCCAAATATCATCCAGAGAATTGGCCAAAGCTTCATATTTGCAATCTTTGTCAAGTAGAGAAGTAAGAATATGAAAATTCTTATCCAGCTTATAGCTATCTCTAACTTCTTCAAAGAATTCTGTTCCAACATCTGTGATGTTAGTTCCTTCAATTGTAGTTTGAGGTTCTGGACCTGTGGGAAAATAGGCAGGATTGTCAGTTTTATTGGGTAATTCCCATCTACTCAAGCCATCAGAATTCTTGTGAATATTTCCAGATTTATGTACTATGGTCATACTGGCTCTATACTCCTGTATAGCAATCTGCCATATTAACATGGTCCTGTTTGGAGTTTTCATGTTAAGAAGTGATTTTACTGCATTGCAATCAGTAATTACTTCAAACACACTACCATAAAGATAATAATGAAGTTTTTCCAGAGCCTATACAAGGCAAAGGCACTCCATTTGGCTGGCTCCATATCTGGCCTCAGTAGGTTTGATTTGTCTTGAAATAAAACAAATTTGACCTTCATAAGGTTTGTCATTGACAATTTGAGCTTCATGAAGAGCTGCACCTAGGCCCTCACCACATGCATCAATATACAGCTTGAAAGGAAGTTTCCAGTCTGTAATCAGTAGTAATGGTGCATTGGTCAAGGCATATCTGATCTTCTCATATGCTTTAATCCTCTCCTGTGTCATTTCAAAGACAGTTTGTTGGTCACAAAGTCTGTACAATGATCTGACATGGATTGAAAAATCTTAAGGGTATTTCCTGTAATAACTGGAAAACCGTAAGAAAGACATCATTTCTTTTTTGTTCTGGGGCATTTGTTTCAGTAACACTGCAGCCACTTTGTTTTTATCAACACCAAGGCTCAGTCCTGAGACTACATGTCCTAGAGCTTTCAGCTCATGAAACCCAAAATTACATTTTTTAAGAGATATTTTCATGTTCACTTGAGGAATTTTCTTAAGTACTAATGAAAGTCTCTCTAAATGCAGCTTACAGGTTTCTGAACAAATGATAATATCATAAATATAAGTAACTAGCCATACCTCTGATAATTCATGTGGGAAAATGGTATTCATCATTCTTTGGTAATGAGAGGGTGCAGTTTTAATACCAAAAGGTATCCTCAAGTATTCATAAATACCACAGTGAGCAATAATCCTCAATAATTTCCTAGCATTACGTGTTAAACCAGTATGATGGAAACCTTTAAGAGCATCCATAGAAGTGATAAACTTTGCTTTGAATAATTGAGTCAAAGTCTCATGGATTGTAGGAATTGGATACCTATCTGGAATAGTGTAGGTATTCAATGCTCTACAATCACCAACCATCCTTGATTTATCATTATGCCAAGTAATGATTACAGGAGTTGTGACTTCTACTTCTTCATTGTGTCCAACGTTTCTAAGAACTCCCAGTTTCATTAGTTCATCAATATGACTCTCTAATGCTTCTCTGGCCCTAGGGCTAGCTGGTAAGCTGGTCTTCTTAAAAGTGGAGGGTAAGGTGTTTCCACATTAAGCATAATGTCCACTTCATGGCCTTTGATAGCCCCAAGCGGTACATTATCAGGAGCAAAGGCTTCCCTGTATTGAAATAAAATTTCAATAAGTTCTTCCTTCATTTCTAGTGTTAATTCAGGACTAATTTGTGCTTCAACTAATTGATCTGACACAAATTTCTCTTTATTAACATTTTTTACTTGTCTAATTACAGTTATTTCTCTTTTTTCTGGAGGAGAAGCAAATTTTTGCCTTTTATTTTCCCCTATAGTGAAATACCTGCCTTTATGATTATTAAAATCAATACCATAAATATTGAGATAATCATTTCCAAGTATAAAGTGTTGTGAAGTACAATTATTCATAACAACAAATTGAAATTTTAAACTGATACTTCCAATAGGATGAGGGAGTATTATTGCTGCTTCAAATATACCCAAGGGGTGCATATTTTGGCTGGCACTGCTGAATTTTATACCTTCAATTGGCATTAACTTCTCTTTCCAATTGGTATAGATCTTGTCAAGATAATCTTTTTCAAAAAAAGTACAAAAAGCACCTTAGTCAAGATGTATCTTGGCTTCTCTGTTGTTTATCACAATATTAATGATACAAGATTATCCAGCTGTATAACCTTTAACTCTGGCTAATTTGGTTTTCTGAATTTTAGCATCTTGCACATGTGTAAGATCCATACATTCATTGCTGTACTGTGGTAAGTGAGTATGCACTTCTGTGACTTCAAAAGAAACATTAATATTTTCTATACTAAGTTCATCTGGTAATTCCTCCTCTTAAGAAGGCTCAGAATCACCTTCATGTACAGGGACATCAATTGTCTTTTGTGTCATTTCTTTCAATTTCTATCTCATTGATTCTTGTCTTTTTGGGACAAGTATTAGCCAAATGAGATGTACTTCCACACTTATGACATTTCAAAGGAGCTTTGTCAAGTGGTTTATTGGGTTTTGGAATTGGTTTCCCACTGGTCTTGTTGTCCATTGGGGGTTTATACCAACTTCTACCAGTTTTGTTCTAGTAGTGATTTCCTCCATAGCATTGATATAATCTTCTATAGAGAAAGGCTCAATACATCTGCTTATTATATAATGCTCAAGGTCACCACCACACTTTCTTAATATCCTTTTATGTACCATTTTTTCAGACATATCAGGATTAAGGGCAGCTAATCTGTCCTTTTGTTTAAGAAACCAAGACATGGGCCTGTCCCTCTCAATATTAAAAATGGCTTCTTAAAAAGAATTCTCCATTTTAAATCTCCAGGAATCATTTTCCCATTTGGAAATAATTTGTTCTTTCCACGAAGGCCAAGAATTTTTACAATGGTCTTGTCTCATTTTGTAATACTATTTCTTTTCTGATTTGGTAAACAATGAGTGTAATCTGGCACTTATGTATTAATCTGGTATGTTAAAGTCTCCTTTAAACATATCAATTGTTTTCATAAATTCCATATGATTATATTCCCCTTCACCACTGAGGGCTGTCCATTTTTCTAGTCTTGAAATGTCTTTAAAATTGCAAGCAGTTTCTACTTCTGCATTACTTGAAATTGTATGATTTAAGTAATTATTCAATTTTAGCACATTTCTGTCAAGAATTGGTGTAGACTGTCTTGGAAAATCATTCTTCAGTGATATATTATTAATACTTGATTGAATATCTTCTTTCAATTCAAGTCTTTCTTTATCACTTTTTTCCAATTGCTCTTGGGAAAGAGCTGCATTGTGCCCAGATGAGTTTTCCAAGTTTTGAACTTGTATTCTTGATTATTTTAAATTTCTAGTTATAAAAGAAATAGAATTGTCATCTGTTTGATCAAGTAAGGTAACCTTAGACTCAATTCTTTCACCAATTTGTGTCAAAGACAAAATATTGTCTGTATTAACATTTTCAAGGCCAATAATGGTGCTTTGTGACTCTTTCACTTTCAGTATCTCATTACCCAGCTTTTGTTGGAGATACTCAAATGTTTTAAACTTTTTTATAACTTCTTTATTAAAAGTTTCAATTTGGCTTACAAGCTTTACAAGGTCTACTTCTTTGGAGAATATTGGTTCAATCTTTCCTCTTCCTTGTTTTTGAATTACATCAGAGTTCTTGCCATATTGAACACATTGTCCATGGCTGTCTTCTCTTTCTTGGGAATCCTGTAGTTCTGCAGGTAAGGCTTGTTCCACTTGGGCTTTGCCTTTTGCTTGCCCTTCTGGTTGGTCTTTGGGGTTTGCTTGGGCTTTTATGGCACTTTTTGAGGTGGATTTTTGCTTGTGGAGGCTTGGGGAGCTTCCACTGGGCTGTCTTCCTTTCCTTGGGCCAACTTCTTCTTCTGGTCCTTTGATAACATGGTTTGGCTTTGAACCAAGCTTTCATCTGTTGGGCTTGTCCTTTGCAAGACATGGGTGTCCAACCCTTCAGATGTTCTTCTGTCTTTTCTGGCCCCATGAACTTCTTCACTTGAAGATATGAGTTCATGGTGCCTATCCAAAGACTTTGGAGAAATTCCCACTCTTGCTGTTTTGCTGCCATAAACCAGTTCTTGTACTGAGACTGGTATATCTCTATTGTTGCCTGTTGAAAGTGATTCAGGTCTAAAAACAGCAATAGCAGGTATGTCAGCTTCTGGACTCTCAATAAGAGTTTCAAAGGTGCTGGCTAACCTTTGGGAACTGGTGGAAGTTCTGAAATCCTCCCTTTGTTCCTCTCCTCTGGGCTGACATTCTTGTCTTTTTTATTTATGACTGGAATGTCCTGGTCCAGATCCATTTGCTTGTATGGAGTGGTTACTTCCACTTCTAGTAGGATTCATTTCAAGTCAATCTAAAGTAATTAAGACTAAGAAATTGATTGAATTCACCTGCCGGACCTTTAAAGGGTTCTTTGGTAACTAAACCCCTTTGTGCTGGGCTAGTTTGAATTTCAATACTAGGCTCTGAGGCTTCAGAGTCTGAAGAACTTTCTCTGATGGATGACACTAGAGAAAAAAATATATAAGTTATTTTATTAAACAATAAAAATAACTTATAAACTAAACTTATTGGATAAAGTTGTTTTAATGTAATTTTTGGAAAATTACATCAAAAATGAAGAAAAAATGTCTTAGATTAAAGAAAAAATATTTTTAGTAAAGATTTTTAATTTTTGAATTTTGTATTTGATTTTATATTTTCTTTAAAGGAATAATAATTATGCAATTAATAAGTTATTAATCAAAATTGTATTATCATTCACTTTATACTAGAATAACTCAAATAATAAATTTCAAGTCTGTGATGTGAAAAAGCCACTGGTTATACAAAAGAAATTTTTTCCAAGTCACTCAATAGTATATTGTTTCAAACAATATCCTTAATAAAAAATAACTTTTTAATATTATAAAGATTATTTATAAGGCATAAATCCCAAAAAAGCCAATATTAAAGTAAATATGGCAATTTTACATCAAAAAACAGCAAAATAAGGTCTAGAATATTATTCATGTCCCAAAAATTGGTTAAAATCATGGCCAGGCCCCCAAATGTAAGGTTTGTCTATGAAACCATTGATAATAGTAACAATATCAAGAGAACTATGACTGTCCTCAGTATAAAAAGATAATATAATAAAATATTATAACCACAAATTTAAATATAATTATTAAAAATAATTATATATGAAAAAATAAATTTAATTATTATTATATAAAATAATAATAAAAAAAATATAATAATTATAATAAATTATAATTATTCTATTATTGTTGTAGTCACTGACAATTATAACAATAAGAAGTGTAAAGCTCTTAATGAGACAATTAGATGTGGAAAATATAAATATTTAACCACTTATTAATAGTATATAAATACTATTTATAAAATAATTAATACACACACTGTGCAGAAATCATTCTGATAGAAAAATCCTATAAAAAAAACTAATAATAGATAAAAAAAGATATAGAATTTCAGAGAAAACTGACTTATAATATATATTTAATACAACAAGTCAAAAAGCAACAGTTATTATATTAAATAATTATTATAAGTTAAAAGCAAGCCAAAAATCAATATTTTAAAAGATACAACAAATTTTCATAATAAAAAATATGATTAAAGAGTTTTTGAGAGGAATTTGTGGATCTTAAAAGATATTTTAAAGAGAATAATTTTATAAAATAAAATATATTATAGGTGATTACAACAAAAATCTAATTTCTATGATTTCAAGTCGTCAATTTAAGATTTTTAAAGAATAAAATACTTAAGAAATACTTTAATAATAAGATTTTATATATAATAAAACTTTACCTGTTTAAATGTCTAATATGTGTGGATTGATAATTGATGATGGACAAAAACAGTGATTAAAATACTCTTTTTATGTCTACAGAGCAGCTCTCATGATTAATAATGGATATATAGGGCATTATCAGGTCAAAACTGAAAAACCATGCTTAAAAATAAGGTTCTTAACTTAAGGTAACCTATTTTTAATTCCAATTTGAAGTTACCAGTGTTATTCTTAACTCCAAGTAACTTTATTCCTCATTTAGGTTAATTGTTTTAACATTTGATATAAAATAAGTTTATTTATATTAAATTTCATCACATGAACAACTTGAAAATAGAGTTCCAAGAAGAAATCTATTAAAACAATTTTTAATTGATTTTTAAAGAAATCTTCATTTTCTTTAAGTATAATTAAAAGAGTAAATTTCCAGGCTACTTACCCAAGAAGTCTGTTTAAAAAATATACTTAAAGTTTAATTAATATATATATGATATTACATTGTAAGTTGTGTGAAAGTTTCAAGCAAATCCATTAAGAATTAGATTTTTGATGAATTTTTGAAGTTATTGCTAATTTTCCATGTAAAATAGCAATACACACTAAACCTTAACTTTTGATAAGGTTTTAATGCTTGCAACCTTAAAGTTTTAAGCTTAATTAAGTTTTTACAGTTCTTAAAACCTTAATTTCAAGCCTGCATATTGGGATTTACCCTTTGGTAGCTTGAAATTACTGTCCAAATTGGGGTAAAACCAGTTTAAACTTTAAGTTTGGATCATAGTCTAATATCAAAGTTCAAATAAGGTTGAAAATCCTGCAATAAAGGTGTACAACCTTAATTGAATCCTTGCAGATCCAAAAAATTGGGTACCCCAGCTCTGTTTGGTCTTTTCCCTTTGTCCCACCTTTTTGCGTGGATTTTGCCCTTTTATTTATTTAAAGCCATACTCTGGCCTTAAACCCCTTTAAAGTGAGCTCACACAGGATTTACATTTTGTATGGAAGATCCTCAGCCAATTCATTAAATATACACAACACCTCAATTTTAACTAAAACTTTGGTAAGTTTGCATAAAACTTATGCAACTTCCAATTTAGGCTTATTTAAGCTTAAATTTAACAAATTTAAAAAAATGTTAAAAATGTTACATTAGTACTGTGAGATTCTTAAATCTTCCAATAACATAAGAAATAAGCTTTTTTGGGTATAACACCCTATGGGTGTACCCTAGGTCATTTTTGGTGTAGAATCCAAAAATAACATAATATTCATAACTTTGTTTATCCCAAAAAAGTCATAGTTATTGTTTGTTATTTTTGATTTTAAATTCAATTGAAAATTCTGTTGAAGACTAAATCAGCTGTATATAAAACTATTTGTGGCCTTATGGGCATGTTATACATACCTCACAGGCTCACAGGATTAAATAGGGGCTATATTATTTCAATATATATCATATTGTGGTGGGCCTCTCCTCAAAACTGATTTTTCCAATTAAGATTGAAGCTTTTATTCAAATCTATTTAAATCCTAAATCCAAGAATAGGACATAAAGAAAGAATATTTAGTCTTAAAAAATACAGCTTTTCAAAAGAAAAAACAAGTTGTTGGTAGAGTACACATTTAATAATGTGTATATTCCCAGGAATTCCTAACCTCCCAAGCCATTGTCCCATTGATCTTATTTCAATCTCAAAATTAAAGGGTTTCAATTTTTGATAATATTCATCTATTGATTTGCATGAGGGAGCTTGCAAGAAAATTCATATTGTAACTGTAATTTCTGTAAAAATCTAGAAGAAAGTTGATTTTTTTTTGGTTCATGAAATGATGCAAAGTAATAAAAAAGATTAAAACAAAACTGAAATGGAAATAAATCTGTTGATCATGTATTATTGAATTATTGAGATTTGACAAGCCTGACAAAAGAAGGATATTAATTCCACTGAATTGCAACTTTGTTGCTTGTGAAAGAAAAGAAAAGACGGTAAACACTAGCTATACACTAAGCGCATACACCCAAGTGATGTAATACTATGACATAATCAATACTAGATCACAGCAATCCTTGTTGACCATTACTAGACTATTTAAACCCACATAAATCTTGTACCTAGAATTCTCCATCGTTTGTGTTTACTGTTTTTTCTCCTTTAGGTTCATCATGCCTACTTCCCTCCTCACCCTGTTCCATTGGCTAAGACCTCCTGTCTTACAGATTATGAGACCGGTGTAGCTCTGAAAAGAACTCCAAGAATATATCTATAAAATATGGGAGAATTCTCCCTAGAACCAAGTAAAAAAGAGAAACTCAATGATACAAACTACTTGGAATGGGTCTCCAGAATGGAGGGCATCCTAACACTCAAAAACTACTATGGTCTTGTCACAGACACTGAACTACCCGAGGAAATTGCAGAAAATGATAAATTGGAGCCCCGTAGAAAACAACGAGCCGCTGCCCTTCTCAAAATCAACTGCGCAATTCGAATTGGGAATAAGTTCTACACCGAATCTAAAAAAGATCCAGCAACTTTCTGGAAGCTTGCCCAAGAGTTTTACCAACCTAAATCAATCCAAAACCAAACCATGTACCTTGGAAAAATTTTCTCAACACAACTCCTAGACAATCAAATTAAAGACAACATGTCTTTTATCCTTGAAAACACGCTTCACCTTTGCACCCTGTTTTCCGGCCTTACCATCTCACCAGAAGACCTCGTAGATTCAGTAGTAGCTATGTGGGTAATTATCAACCTACCCGAAAGGTTTAAGACAACCATGGAAGTCTGGCTTGGTAAATGCGAAGTGGAAAAAACATCTCCTTCCCTTGACGACACCTGGGAAGTAATGAGAAAGTTTCTACAACGAGATGAAAACAACCACAACCCCAACAACCAAGCACTAATTGCCTCAAAAACTAACTCAAACACCGAACAACACCACCAACAAAAAAGAAAGCCAGAAGGAGATTACCCCAAATGCGCTCCTGGATGGCATAATCCTTTAACCAGACATGATGAAAGCGAATGTAACTTCCTAAAAAGAGAAGCCAAAAGCCAATTAAGTCCCTCATAGCATCTACAAACAAACCCAACTACAACTCAATTATCCTTGATTCGGGAGCCACAACCTCCATGTTCAACAATCCCAAGATATTCACCAAAATCTCCAAGCTTACTCAAACCATCAAACTAGCTGACGGATCTACAATCCTAGACTCCGGAACTGGGACAGTCTGGATCAAACTTTCCCACTGTTTCTTAGACCTATCTGACTGCCTACTTGTAGAAAATCTGTTGTATAACCTAATCAGCCTAGGACAAATCCTCAAACCAAACTACAAACTCACATCCTACGAGAACAAGACCTTTCAAGTACTTGACCAAAACAACAACCTAATCATCAAGGGAAGCTTTGAATGTGGGAACTTCGAAGTCAATACAGAAAATGAACGTGCTCTCACCACAGTCTCCCACTCAAATCAATCCCTTACTCTACATCAAGCCACCGGCCATCCTTCCCCCAAATATCTAAAAGATATGTTTCCAAAAGCCAATGTCCAAAACCTTCTATGCGACTCTTGTAACCTCTGCAAAATTACCAAATGCCCCTTCAAGGGATCCTTTCCCCTACCTCAACGAAAACTCCAATTCTTACACATGGATCTATTCGGACCCGTTGAAATCCCTTCCAACCTTGGCTACAAGTACTGCCTAAGGGTAATGGATGGGTATAGCCATTTTGTTTGGACCCTATTCCTAAAATCTAAATCCAAAGTAAGCTTTCTACTTCAGAAACTGTTCACTCAAATTGAAAATCAATCCCACGCAAAAATTACGAACATCATATCCGACAATGGGAGTGAACTCAAAAACAAGAAACTAAACAACCTCCTCCAAGCAAAAGGCATCACCCACCTTACCACTTCCCATTACACACCTCAGCAAAACCCTTTTGCCAAATGAGGGAACAGAACCACTGTCACCAAAGCAAGATGCCTCCTTAAAGACTCTGGCCTCAGTGGGACCTATTGGGCTGAAGCCGTTAGAACTGCAACATACTTGGAAAATATCACACCTAAAAGGTCACTAGACCTCCCCACACCCTTTAGTAAATGGTTCAAAAGAACTCCAACCTATTGTCACCTACAACCCTTTGGGTGTCTATGCTATTACCTTAAAAACCTCATCAGAGGAAAATTCACAGATCAAGGATCTGAAGGAATCTTTTTAGGGTACAAGGAGGGGCACCAGGCATATTGAATCTTGGACAGGCAGACAGGTAACATAAAAATTACTCACCATGTTAAATTTATCCCAAACGTGTTTCTGGGAAAACTGTCTAACCCAACTAATATGGAAGCTGACCAGCTTCAACTTACCACAGATCTAAACCAGACCCTTGCCACTGAGCTTGAGGAAGAAAGCTCCCCACAAAGAAACAACCTAGAAATAGGCTCACCATTGCCCCCAGAATCTAACCTTGAACCAGACCCTATGGAAGATTCGACTGAAGTAATCTCCTCCAGAACAAAACCATCATCACTCTTTAGAACAAGCAACCCTGAACCAGACCCCAATCGTCTTGCCAAATGTAAATCTCCCAGGTACAAATGGATACCAGAGAATGAACCGCCACCAAAAGAAATTCTCGGAAAAGTAGGAGACCCCAGGAATGTGATGGAATCCCGAAGACGACCTAAACACTCTGCCAACACTGTCTCACTCCTGGATGAGGAATGCCCAAAGAACTTCCAACAAGCCATGAAAAGTGACCTCCACCAACACTGGGAGGATGCTATCCAGAAAGAACTGGATAACATGGAAAAACATCAAGTTTGGTCCCCCGCTACCTTAACTGAAAACACAAAACCATTATCCACCACCTGGGTTTTCAAACGCAAAACCGATGAAGATGGAAATCTCACCAAATTCAAAGCTTGTCTTTGTGTGCAAGGTTTCCATCAGAAAGAGGGCATCGACTATGGAGATGTCTTCTCACCCACTGGAAGATTGACCTCATTGCGACTTCTGCTTACTCTCTGCCACCTAAACCGATTTACCATTGAACAAATGGATGTGAAGTGTGCCTTCCTTAATGGAAGACCCGACAAAAACCTCTACCTTCTTAGACCCGATGGATATACAAAACACCGGCCAAGCAAATACTTTATCCTGAACCAATCACTCTACGGATTGAAGCAAAGCCCCCAATGCTGGCATAAAGAACTGAAGAATGCCTTGAAATCCATTGGCCTCTGTGCAGCGCACACTGACCCCTGCCTGTATTACTCAACCAACCAAAATAAACCCATGTGGTTATTCATACATGTAAAGGACTTAATCTTTGGAGGATCCTGGAACAATGAATTCAAAACCAAAATCAACAATATCTCTGAAATGGAAGACCTAGGAAAAATAAAATTTGCCCTAGGAATCAGAATTACTCAACACAGAGACTACATCAGTCTCATCCAGGACAAACTAATCAACAACATTCTGGAAGAATTCAATATCCTTAACCCTCAACTCACAACCAGCCCTCTGCCGGGAAATTGAAAGTCTTTCAGAGATCTACCAACTCAAGAAATAACTCACCCATTCAACTACTGGCAGGTGATTGGACTGCTCCAATACCTAGTACAATGTACCAGGCCAGACCTTGCCTATAGCACCTCTTTTCTCTCTCAATACCTTGAAAATCCAAAAGACTTACACTTAAATGCTGCAAAACACGTCCTTGCCTATCTGAGCTGCACCCAACACTTTAATCTCTGTCTCAGCCAAAATCAGCTAAATCACCTAAAAGATCAACTCCTTGGATTCACTGACAGTGACTGGGGAGGAGGTGAAGGGTACAAGTCCTTCTCTGCATCCATAGTTCACTACTATGGCACCCTTGGCTGGAGAAGCCATAAACAAAAGGTAGTGTGATTATCATCCACTGAAGCAGAATACAATGCAATGACAGAAGGGATTCAAGATCTACAATGGCTGAAGAACCTCATACTTGAATCAACAAATGAACATCTTAGACAAACTCTATTTACCAAAAATCAAAGCGCAATCGCCATAGCATCTAACCATGTGTACCATCATGGAACCTGACACATTAACTTCCAACTACATTTCATACGTGACCTAATAGAAGAAGAAAAATTAGAAATCAACTACCTAGACACCAAAAATATGATTGCCAACTCACTAACTAAAAATAACCCATTCAACAAAAGCATCAATCATCTGAAAATTATCTTTGGAAATAAAGGACTATCAAGTAAGGCGGAGTGAAAGAAAAGAAAAGACAGTAAACACTAGCTATACACTAAGTGCATACACCCAAGTGATGTAATACTATGACATAATCAATACTAGATCACATCGATCCTTGTTGACCATTACTAGACTATTTAAACCCACATAAATCTTGTACCTAGAATTCTCCATCATTTGTGTTTACTGTTTTTTCTCCTTTAGGTTTGTTGTGCCTACTTCCCTCCTCACCCTGTTCCATTGGCTAAGACCTCCTGTCTTGCCAATCCAAGGTACTTTACTTGATAACTCCTTAATTACAACTAGTACCTATCTAAGCAATTAAATCCATCGTTTGTGTTTACTGTTTTTTCTCCTTTAGGTTTGTCGTGCCTACTTCCCTCCTCACCCTGTTTCATTGGCTAAGACCTCCTGTCTTGCCAATCCAAGTCCCGTTTGTCTTACAGCTTGCATATGTGGCCTCAATTTCTTTCAAAACTTCTATTTCTAAATTTAGTTTCTTTCCCATCTCCAATGTCAAATTCCAAATGAAACACCTTCTGCTAGTAATAGCCAATTTGCTCATGGTGATGATTACTACATGCATATACTTGTGTAAGTGAATAACTATCATTTTTACTAGCAGTCACAATTTGAATGACAGAATGGAGTGAAAATTTGAATGTCCAATTTAACTAATTTTTAATGCATTTGAAACTGAATGTGCTAAGTGTGAATTATTAGCTTCAAAAGACCTTTGAATGCCCCAATAGGAATTGAGTTTAATCAAATTGATGTTATTTTTTTCCAAACCAAATTGTCTTATCTTAGCTATATGCCATTATTTAATTATTTCTTGAGCTGGATATTAGGGGGCTTCATTCCTTGAATGATTTACAAATTCAAAATGTGTCTGATTTGAATTTTTTTTGAGCTGTGGCTTGCAGCAAAATGAGCCAACAAATCCAATCTCATCTTTTGTTGGTCCTGACCATTTTTGACCAATTGGTGCCCAACTTTGTGCCACAGGAGTACACTGTATAGGCAAACTTGATTCAAAAATATATTCCCTAGGATTGTTTTTGCTTTCATTCGCAATTCATTCAAAAAAAAAAATCAACTTCTTAACCCAAAAGGGTGAGAAAAAGCATATTTCTTCTACTTGTTCCAGCCAGTTCCAAAACTGGAAATCAGACATCAAATAAGGGGCTTCATTCCTTTACTAATTTTGATTTTTTTTTGTTCGAAATCAGTTGATCTGATTTTAGAAATCAGTCATGAAAATTGAAGACAGATTTGATGTCTGATTTCCAGTGTTGGAACTGGCTGGAACAAGTAGAAGAAATATGCTTTTTCTCGCCCTTTTGGGTTAAGAAATTGTTTTTTTTTTCGAATGAACTGCAAATGAAAGCGAAAACAATCCTAAGGAAGATATTTTGAATCAAGTGTGCCTGTACAGTGTACTTCTGTGGCGCAAAGTTGGGCACCAATTGGTCAAAAATGGTCAGGACCAACAAAAGATGAGATTGGATTTGTTGGCTCATTTTGCTGCAAGCCACAGCTCAAAAAAATTTCAAATCAGACACATTTTGAATTTGCGAATCATTCAAGGAATGAAGCCCCCTAATCAGTCTTCAATTTTCATGACCGATTTCTCAAATAAGATCAACTTATTTCAAACAATAAAAAAAGGAAAATTAGTAAAGGAATGAAGCCCCTTATTAAATGGATCAATAAATTCTCACAAGTATAAGGCTTCACAATTATCTGAACAGTTAAGTAAGACTTTTGTGGCTGAGAATATTTTAGAATAAAGACAAACATGAAAATTCTAATTCCCTCTTGTATAAAAGTCATGTCTGAACTGACACCAAATATCAAATAAACCAAAGTTCTACTCAGCTCAAACCAAAATCTGATCAAAATCAAGCGTTGAGTTCCAAATACTACACCTGATTGTAGCTGCACATTTTTTGCTCATGATATCGTTTGTTACTTTTTCATGTTCGTTGCTTTTCTTATCATATGTTCTTCATGCCCAATATTATCATGTCTGTCTTTTTCTCTACTCCTATTTCTGTTATTGTCACCATTTTTTCTGCTCGCAACTCAGATGTGATTCTTAATAGCTGTTGAGTAAGCCCATCTGATAAACGGAAACATCCCTTTTGGTGGAACTCTTGCTCCTTGCAAAAGAATTCACCAGCTCTTCTAGAGGGTTTCTTTTCCTCTGCCGACCACATTTTCTCAGTGATATTGTTATGGTTTGGAGAGGAATTTGGCAAAAGTTCAAATCAAAAAATTGTGTGCCAAAAGAATCAAAACTTGGATTTGGAATTTCTAAAAACTAGAATAAAACTCATTCTTGAATTGGTCCTACATTGTGTCAACAAGTTACAGTCTGCTCCCGGAGCCTACTCAAGACCCTCCCTAATTTCTTATCTTTGAGGGGATATCTGTGAGTAGAGCGACTGCAAGTGAACCCCTATCCGTTCCCCTATCCTCTTTTCAGAAATAAATATATAATCTTATAATTTTCATAGCACAATGACCCACCCAAATGCAATGTAGTAATGGACGCGTGGGGTTTGTGCAGTACTGTATTGTGCTTGGAAGTATACTTCAAGAAGACTTTAATATATTCTCAATTGCGTTATTAACTTCAACAATAGTGTGCTAGCATTGTACGTACTGTACAATACAGCACAACGCACAGAATAAATTATGATGGGAATGACAGTCCAGGATTTTTCAGCAAACCCGTGGAGACATGAAACCTTTCTTGAAGTTCCTGCAAAAACGGACGCAGCATAAGGCAAGATGACAGTAGCACATCATAGAGAATTTCCGAACAAGAGGCGGGCCAATGACAGTCCCTTTGATCAGGCCATAGAGCTTGACTCATTGCAAATATGGTGATTCGGCGCAGGACCATGGGGTTAGAACGCAGCTGTAGCCAGGGGTGACTTGGCACTTAACGCCAGTTCGTTGGAAATTTTGACTTGACAATTCAAACTTGGTAGAATAAACTCTCTGCTCAAATTAAATTACTGTGTGAATCTCAGAATGGAGGTCGCTAAAACATTGCAACGTTATTTCGTTATTTCTCCAGTTAGCTGTTTTCAAGTGGGGATTAAAAAAGCGTGTTCGTTTGGTATTGAAACAGGAAGCCAAAGACATTGTGGTATACGCTGTATGCTACGAGTCTGCCAGTTCATGACAAGTGGATGAGCTAACTGATGATGGAACCTCTACTCAGTGATGGCGTCCTCGCTTACTTTGACATTCTCTTGCAACACTCCAGAGTCCAGAGGCACAAAGGGGTATGCAATAGCTGCGATATGCGTCTCTTTTAGCTTCACCTGGGCGTGAGTTACGTCAATTCAGGAATTGAAATATTGTATTCGCCCAAATAGAGAACGAATGGTTGCCGATATGGCCAGTGGATCACTTATCTGGCTTTTTCTTCTGGCAACCTCTGCCCCCTCCGATTGAGTACCATCAATGTATTGGTTTCAATGGGCTGAGTACGTCGCTTCTGTCCTTCTAGGTGGAAGCCTCAAAATTTCCCGGTATAGTAAGTAGTTTGTTCTATGTAGAAGACTAGAAAATTGGGGAACTCCCCTAAAAATATGACTTGCCATTGTGCAGCAGCGGAGCCTTCGCTCATCTTCGTTTTAGGCTATGGCATTTATGCGGTGTCCTCTGCCCCTCTTTTATCAAGTTCTTCGTCCCATCCATGCGCCTGCCCCACTCACAGTCCCAGTCTCAACTCGTAGCCATTAAACTCTCCCTGCTTGAGTAGTCTCACTTTTATCCCACTCTGTGATTCTATTAATTTTAAAAAAAAACGAGTTGCACTACCTCCGCATAGACAACCATCTATATTGAGAAGAGGTTTTTCCGCTGAAAGTCGTGTCTGCTCTTATTTTCTTCCTATTTGAACAAAAAAAACAAACCTCGTCTAAGTCTTGTCCCTAATGGGTCTTACCAGTTCACCAACGGTTAGTAGAGCCTCTACTTCTACCGAAACGTTTTCTAGATATTTTTTTTGAGTATGCTCTTTACTTCAGAAATCGTCAATGGCGACAGATGCGTTTATTGAAGGACAGCGCCAATTGTTAGGGCTCGGTCAATCTGACTCAAGGGGCGATATCCATCGCTCGGTTGGAACAATGGACGCCAGAGTCACCGTTTTTAATGCTTCGATGACTCGCATGAGTGGATTCGCCCTGATCTCTAGGGGCGGTGAGGACACCAAGCGGCTTTTCGGCTACGAAGGCGATCCCAAGTTGATTGATCGCCGATTTGGCGGTCATGCCAAACGACCTCGTGAAAAGGGGTCTGATGAAGAGCGCCCTAACAAGCCCGATGCCGAGCAAGCACAACAGCCGATGGCTGTCGATGTGAATCTTCCCAGAGAGGCCGAGCAGGACGACATCCACGGAGAACCAGTTTGCGGTCCACAAGTGCCAAGCAAGCATGACCACACCAAAATCAAGCCCACCCAAACCCCAAAGCGCACTCGAATCACTAATGTGCTTGGCCTTACGGACAAGGTGCCCCTGACTGCTGGTGATAAGGTTGGACCTTCAGGCAACACTCGCTCTAAAGCAAGTGGCAGCAGCCGAGGCAAAGGCAATCAGAGGCCCACTTTAGCCTTGACCCATTCTCGAAGAGATAGTTGTGACAACGGTGGCTCTCGGCCACTGGCCCAGTCTAAAGGTCGGAGGTGGAAGGGGAAGAACCGAGCCGAGGGTGAATCTGATAATATCGCCGAGATCACTGCCGGAATTGACGGTTTCTCAGTCTTTAGCAACCATCAAGTTGAGGCTGCTCTTCCACCTGAAGGTGCTGCACATCTCGTAGGACCATGCGTCAAACTGGCTGGTGGGATTGATGCTGGTGAATGGGCTCAGTCAATCACTCATTCTGCCAAAGTCGGTGCGTGGCTTGGTGTGTATTTTTTTTCGGTTGTCCACTCCCATTTGGTGCTTGCATTTATATCATTTTACCATTTTCTTTCCTTTTTCTAGAAGAGACGGCAGAGGCCGGGTCGCAAGTACCAGTCGACGCCCCTAAAAGTTGTTGCCCCTCAACCATACGTGGGCTCCCCTAAATACATGAGCCATGTATCACCCAGCAAATGAATATGCACCTTGCTGTCGTTTTTTTGAGGAGGCTGCCACTATTTCCAATATTATTAATGACTATTGTTTTCAACTTGAATCAATCCTTTTCTCGAATTTATTGAGACTTCACTCCAATCAGTCTAATGCTTGCAGCCTGTCTAGATCAAGCGCAGTTTTTCTGTAAGCTGTCATTCCAAGAAGCTCAAGTACAATATAAACAAAGACAGTTTAGCTCCTTGATGATGTAACTAGTAGTCTTTCCGAATTCAAATTTTTCAATGATTCATTAAACCTGCCTATACTAAGGCTTCCATGCCCCTAAAATAAACTCATTGAAATCAGAGTTCACCGTCGGTTTTCCCTAGTTTTGGAATTGTAGGGCATCAAAGATGCACTCTACAACGTTGCACCACTGCAACCGCCGTAACCAGTCTCACAGTGATCATCACACTTTCCCTGGGACTTGACACTTAGCTATAAAGGACTGGCTGGAGTAATGCATTGTAAGTCAATGCGAAAATCAAGCTGGAAGGGGAGTCCTCAGGGGTTTTTCTGGAAGGCAGCAAATAGAGGTGGATAAGAATTTCTTAACAGCCCGTGAAAATTAAAATTGAATGTATGGAATTTAATATCTCTCCATGAATTCATCTTGTGAAGTTAGTGCTTTGAAGGTGAGAAGCTCTGTGAACACACACCAAGGCTGGCTTGTCAGTTAATCCTGTTGGTCTTAACTAACTGATTCTCAACATTTTGCAATACATAATGAATATGATTTAAGTGGGTATGTACTGGTACTAAATAAACATTTCATAAATCTGGACTCATTAGTGATGCAATGTCAATGACCTTCATAAGTATGGTGCACTTGAGATTGTGACCATCTCCTGCTCATTTTGATGTGTTTTGGCAATTATTTCAAGGAAACCAACTTATGAATAACAATCTCTTTTTTGAATTGAAGGAGGGTAGTAAGGATACCCAATAGATATTTTGCCAATTCCAGACTTATTAAGTTCAGGAAAGCTAAGTCATGGTTTAAGTATGGAATGACCAAGAGCCTTTTGATAACCAACTTACTCAAAGCTGAGAAAGTACCTGGGAGGCAGTCCTGATACACACACACACAAAAATTAATAACTTAATTAATTAATCAAAATTGGAGTGGATGGGAGGACCTTTTCAAAATTTATGCCTATGACAAGAAAACATATTACATGCATGTCAACAAATATTTGCAAGGGGAGATGACAACAGCTTCCAACTAAAGGAGGAATTTTGGGGGGAAGTAGAGATTGCTTTAATGGGTTAAACCAGTATTGAGCTATTTCACTGTATTCTAAAATACTAGAAATAGTAAATAATATTGGTTTCAAGCTTTGGAAAAAAACTGGAGGATGGGAAAAGGAATCAAACCATTTTTAAGTGAGTATGTGGCTCACAGGGGCTGTTTCAGGCAAGATTTCCCATATTTATTCATGGATTCCCACCACATGTGGGCCTTGCAGCTCATCTCAGCTAATGGATTGAGGAATTCAAAGAAAAATCAACCCACTTATAATCTAATCAGGAAGAGAGCTAGGGGACACCATTTCAAAAAGGTGAAAAATGTATTGTTAGTTCTACACCTACTAGATAAATAAACAGCTTTGAATATTGAACACTCAGGTCTCTTTTATAAACAAAATTTTCTTGATATAAAATCATGTGAACACAATCTTACAGTTCTTCTGATTCTGGAAAATTGAACAAACTTCCCCTTGGTGCAAAAAATCCCCTTTTCCGTTAATTCAAATGTAATCATTAATCCAATTACTTCCCCAACTACAACACCAATGAAATACTGAATACCTGCTTTACATGCATCTCTGAGGAAAAACCATCTTCAAATAAGGCAATGAACACCTTGGGAGGTTGATTATCACACACACCCTGGTTGAAAACATTCCCAACATTGAAAAAAGCAATTTTCAAATGCAAAAGAAATTTTTATAGGTTTTAGTTTTCTTAAGTTTTCTTCTTCAATATAATTTCTGTAAGCTTCATATCAAAATAATAAAGCTACTTATGTATTAAAAAACTCTTATGCTGAATTTTAGATATATAAATAGTGTTTTTTTACATACAAAAAACATATACCACAGTTTGAAAGGTGAAATAAGGAGCACCTTTTTTTAAAAGAAAAGGGCTTTTTCAGTTTTGTAGCAGTATAGGATGTATCTTTTGATATCTCAAAACTTTACACCATTTATTCTAAAATCCACTCATGAAAAACCAAACTTTGGTTTTATTTGTGGGTCTTTCCTTGCAAAAACCTGTCACATAGGCTCTTGCAAGTGAAGAGGTCCTGGCACTCACTTATTGAGGAATCAAGTGGGACAAGAATGAGTACACTTCAGGGTGTAATAAGAATGGTATTGCTAATGAAAATAAATATAAGAAAAGCAGAAACAATAAAAGAATAATAGTAAGAAATAAAAGAGCCAACCAAAAACAAGTCCAAGTCCACTGTTGAAACCTGTCAGAAAGAAAGAGAGGGGTTAATAAGGATATGGCTACCACCACTCTACTGAACATGTGAGGAAATTAAAAGACTAACTTAATAACAATAAATAAGATATTCAAAAATATAAATAATAAATCAAATATATTAATTAACTGGGAAAAAGTCCCCGGGGGGAGAAAGAGGGCATGGTATATGTGAGAATCCACAAGCTCTGATCCAAAGAATGAATTTTCCTGAGAAGAATATTGATTGAATTTATTTGAAAAATAAAGCCCCTTTATGTATTTACAGGGTCTTCTCAAGAGGTGTAGAGAAGCTAGGTTATCATATACTTTCAGGCTTGTGAATCCAAAAATGTATTTGGGGAATCCAGCCTGTACAAGTAGTGACAGGCTGTATTGGTGAATCCAAATTGATGAGTGTTTTAAATGAAGGTTTCTGAAACTGGATACTTATACAAAGAAATGGTTTTCTGGTTTGGTAGGTTTGAGTGGGTATAAGCTTGAGAAACCCTTCATGCCAATGATGGATACAACAGGATACCCCTCTTGAAACTGGTGGGATCCTGAAAAACATTATATAACACCATTCTTTAGTGTCTTCCCAATTCCCCCACATTTTTTTCAAAAAATTTAAATTTAAATTTCTTTTCCTCTTTGCCATTATCCTGAAAATAATTCAGCTTCACTCTTATCTCCAATTAAATTCATTTCAAACAACCCCACTCCTTCTTAAATATAAGTGTTCTCCTTTTTGGGTAAATTCTTATTTCTTCAGTCTTTTCTTGTTCAAAATGACCTTCCTCAAATTTTCCATGGGGTGTATCCCAGAATAAATTCTGATTTCATCTTGAGCTCAGAAAAATGCAAAATGGCTATATGAATTCCATACTTGCATGTATAGCCAATTTGGAGGAAAAATTTAAGTTTTGACCATTTGAAGCCTTGATGGGTAGGGGTCTTTTCCCCATAACTTTTGAAAAATGGCCCAAAATGGTTTTTATATCCAAATTCCTGCAACTGGGTCTCTGTGGTAAATATGGCCAACATGGCCATTTTTGGCCTTTTTGGGTCTTTATAGTCTGTAGGGCATATGGAAGGCCGCTGAGACCAATTTTGGTGGGGGTCCAGGGGGTCCAAGGGACCCAGAAATTGTATTTTTACCCCATTTATGGCATTGATTTGGAGTTTTCCCAGGGCCCAAAACAGAGGTATATTCCCCAGTTTTGAGGGGGAGGGTCCTGGCTTGGTGAAAGGGGGGTCCAAAGGCATTTTGGGGACCTTTTCAAGTCTTTCATGGGGTTAAAAATGGTTTTTGTGGCCCAAAAAAGATGACTTCTTGGCAAATTCTTGAGATTTGCCTGACTGAATCTTGAATTTTTCCCACCTTGGCTCTAGAAAATGAGCTCCAACCTGACTCCACTCACTCAATCTTTTCCTTCTTCACCACTACCTTCAGTTGTTAATTGTTCTGGCACTTATAGCAAATTGGGTTTACCTTGGTAAATGCCTTTTTCTGGCTGTTCCAATCCAACTGAAGTTTATGATGGCTATAAGGCAGTTGAAGTCTTGTATCCTGCCTGTACCAAATTGTTTAAAGGAGGTGAATCATGTTTTCCACTCTTAAATCCATTGTCCTCAAAGTGCCACCACTGTTATGTTGGAAAGAAACCTTACCAATTTTCAGGTTTTCCAATTTCAACTGTAAGAAGATTCTGGTGGAGTAAAAAGGATGGGCCATAGGGAGAGGAGTTCCCAGTTTATGAGTCTGCCACTACCGATTCTACTTCTGGGTATTACAATTGTAAGTGTCTTGATTTCTTTTTTTGACTCTATTTAGTCACTGGATCCAGGCAGAGATATTTCTAAAGATGGACCAATCCTCAAGGGTGTATTACCACTGGTAGGGAGCCCATTTATTCCAGTTCAGAGGTCCCCATCTCCAGGATTAATAGTCAAGGGATAGTGAAGAGGATCTGAAGAATTTCCAATTAGCGGACCAATCCTTATTGTAAAGAAGTTGAAGCTGGGGATAAGAACATTGGCCAAATTCAAAATTCCTCTTGTTCTAATCCACCTTTTGGAAACTTCCAAAGTCAAGTTAACCCTAGTACTCAATGAAATTTCCAACCCATACTTGCTTCTGTCCTTTCTTCTGTTCACCAATCCGCACCCTATCCATCCACTGCCAGACCACCTGCCTTATATTCTCAAATGAGGCCATAACCAGTTCCTCATCCTAGACCATAACCCTTGCCTCCTCCTTCCAAGTCCAAAACTATGGCCAGAACCTCAAATAGAAGTAAATCTGAAAGATTACCCTTACCTTTCCCAGATGCTTAAGCTTTTCAAAGAAGACAGAATTAGCCAGTCAGGGCTAATAGAGAGGATCCAAATTTTCTGTGGCAAGACTTTTCAGGAGTGTTGATAGAAGTATTAGGAATATGATTGTCTATGAAAATGAAAAAATGATTCCTGGAACTCCTTCTTAAGAAATAGCTGCAAACTTTGTATGGTATAAAGATGAGTTGATCAATTGATTCCAAAGAGCTTTTGATAAACTGGGAAGAGATAAATATGAGATTGTCTTTGTTTTTGTTTGGTTTGTCTTTTATCACCACTCCTACTTTTACAAGAATAAAATGGAACATCCCAATACATGATATGGCAGGGAATGATGCTGCTTTGATAGGAAATAAAATAAAACAAGAATTTTACAAGTAAAAAAAATAGAGAAAGTAAAAGAATAAAGAGAAAAAGAGATTAGAGAAAAAAAAAGAAACTTCTGAGAGGTGTCCTTCTTGAGGTGAGTGACTTCATTTTGGCCATGATTTTCCTGAAAGATGAAACCAAGAATTTGTGCTCACAGAGTGGCCAAGCTGTTGATTTACAAGATGTAGAAACACTCAGAGATGCATACCAGGAGATGGAACTGTCACATCCATGAAGACAGGAAGGGGCTTTAAAAATAATTATTAATTCAAGATCTTCCAAATTCAATTATCAAAAGAGTTTCATGAAAGAGCCACTAAGCACAGCTTCAAAACTCAATAAATTTCAATAAAGTCAAAGCTCAAATACAGGATTCACCAAATACAGTACTGTGATGAATACAGGTGCAAATACCTGTATTGGATACACCAATATAGGTACCAATCTCAAATACAAGCTTTTTTACATGATACAGCCCCTGGTTCTCAGCACTCAAACTCCAGGCTGGTATTTATCACATATACCAGCCCCCCTTTTCCCACCTGGGGTTTTCCCCAGTTTATAAAATATTGGAGTTCTCATTAGTATCAATTCATCTCTCATCAAGAAGTATTATATTAGGAATTTTTTAAGTCAGTCTTAGCCTTTCCTCACCTTTTCAGTAGAGTCTTGGTGGTCATATCCTAATTAACCCTTCTCTCCTTTCTGAACAGGTTGAAACAGTGATACAGGATTATTTGTGTCTGGATATTTATTATTTATTTTTTTTCTTTCATGTTCCTTAATTCCACTCTCTTTATTCATTACAAACTATACTCTTTTGTTATTTCTCTTATCCTTTGAGTATACTCTCTTAGCCTCCATAAGTAAGTCTGTTCACAGAGTGACAGTGCCTGTTCACTTAGAAGATCCCTTGTTATATTACTTTAGCTAACTCACAACTCTTTATTTCTTTTCATTCATTCTACATTCATTTCTCTCATTCATCAATTATGATCTCCATGTTTTTGATGATTATATGATGTTTTATGATATATGATTTCTCATCAATTTTCATCTCCTTCATTATATTATTATGAAAATTTACTTCTTTATAATTCTCAATCATTTCTGACCATTTAGCTCTATCCTCAATTCTTAATAAATTTCAAAAATTCTCTTCTTTTGGATATTCAGGTCTGATCAAGTTTTGAATTTTACTGGTTAATTGATTGGAATTCATCCGGATAATTTATTCAGAGCTTTTGGGCTTTTATGGAACTGAATTTATTATTGATTTATTGCTTAATTATTCAAGAAAACTTATTTATCCTCAACAATTGATTTTGACTCATAATGATATCCCTTTACTGATTGAATTTCTCAAGACCTTGATTTTTATTTTAAAGACATTGATTTATTGAATTGCTCAAGACTTCATTGATATTTGATTTTGAATTTATTTGGTATTTGAATGAATTGATTTGACACTCCTTGAGGAATTTGATTTATTAATAAGATTTTGACTCTGTCATTTTCACTTCTAAAGATTTTTTCAAAATGCACTCACCTCAATACTTTTGCGTTATTCCTCAATTTTTCATCAATATTTATCCTTTTTTATTGATTTAGTTAAGCCTTAATTATTTTATTTAAAATACCATCAAGTCATATTTCATTTATAATTCTAATAATGCCTGTTAAGCATAGAATTCCAGGAAAGAATACAAGATCCCAAAGAATTATAGCTGTTCTGACTCCAACAACCAGAGTCCCTCTTGACCACACACCTTCAGTTCAGAAACTGAGTGCACATTTGGACATAGGGTGACTAATGATGGAGCAGAATCCACCAGAAGATCAAGATAAGATCTTGACTTTTGAGTGGCTATCCTGGTATTTATGAAGGTAGACCCAGATTAGGGGAAGTTGACAATGAAGAGGTGGAGGGGTCTATGGAAAAGGAAGATTCTGGTGAAAATGAAGTGCAAGCTTCCTTGAAAGAGGCTGCAGAAGTCTCTCAGGGCTCCAATCTAGCATTTCATAATAAACCTCTTGTCTCTCAAACTGAACCAAGTCTCCTCAAGATGATGGAGAAAACTACTCAATTCATGGGAGAGCTCACTCAAGAAGTTTCCCCAAGGGACAATTTCAAATACCTGGCTTTCAAGAATCCATTAATGAAAGAACCTGAATCTTTTGATGGTACACAATCCCATAAATTATACAATCCTTTCAATAAATCCTCCATAATGACCCAGCAAATTTCTTCTCTGACAGGAAGAAGGTTCTTGACTCAACCTCCTTTCTCACTGGTAGAGCTGTAAAATGGATTGAACCATATCTTTCAAATATCTCCAATGAAGAACCATCCTATCTTCTCAAAAACTTTCAGTTATTTGAAACCCAGTTATTCACTCTGTTTGATGACTCCAATGAAGTCAGGAAAGCTGAAAAAGAGTTGGATGACCTCAGGATAAAGGAAAAAGGTCACATATCCTTGTACATTTCTGATTTTAGAAGCTTAATGTCAAGAATTGGGGATTGGCGAGAAAGGGCTTATATCCGTGTTTATAAAAGAGGCTTGGCATCAAAGCTATTGGACCAATTGGATTTTCACCATGGAAATTTGGATATACTTCAAGAACTCATGGAAATTAATTTGGAATTATATACCAGGTACCATGAGAGGAAGAAGGGAAAGGCTAGCCATCCAGAAAAGAAGCCGCCAGTCACTGGATCCAATTTGTGAGCCTTGAGGTATATTTTACATACCCAAATAGGCCACAATTATCTTAAAAATAAAATTCTGAACTATGCATAAACCATAAGTCATGCATATATCCAAAATTCATCATTTTTGATTTCAGAAAAGATGAATAACTTTTTATTGAGTAAGTAAACCCATGGATTTAGGGCCAGATTTGGATTCTACACTAAAATGCACCTAGGGTAGCTCCATAGAGTGAATAAGCTCAAATTAACTCTTTGAGGTGGTAAAATGGAAAATACTTCAATACCACATAAAGGATCCGTGAAAATGTTTGTTTTTCTTAATTTCACGCCGAAATGATGGGAATGTGAGAAGTCCCATGTTACATATACACTAAGAATAGTGTTATGCATGTTTTGAGCACTTAATATCATTGTATTCTTACATGCACTTTTGGTACACCCATAGTGGATATCTCACTTTAAGCTTAAAATTCTATTTTGATGTAAAAAATAGGCAAGGGGGACAAAAGACATCAAAGAGAGCCAGGGTACCCAACTTCTGAGGCCTCTGAGGTTTGGAAAGCTTCAAAGCTTGGATCCATAGCTGATATTGGCCTAATTGGTAAACCAAAACCTTTTGGGAACTTGGTTACCATGTTACAACTTCAGTAAATCATAAGAAAATAGCAAATAACCTGCCATTTTGACGTGCCAAGGAGGTAAAGAGTTACTGAGACTCCTGTAACCATGTCAGTTCTTAATGACTTACCATGGATAAACCCCAAAAGAGTAATTAAAACCCTTTTTGGACTAGTATCCATTGATTTACCTCATAGCAACCAGCCATAGACTGCTATTTGCAATTCTACATAGAAATGAGGTAAAGCTTCAAAAATTCATTAAAAATACAATTCTTAATTAATCTTTCTAAAACTTTCAGGACCAATTTAAAACTGTATTATTCATATAAAAACCAACAAGAATTATACTTTTATATGTAAAATTAAAAGTTTTACTTACAGTCCAATTTTGAGGATTCCACATGAAACACAGAATCTTTAAGAATTTACAGAAAATACATTCCGTGATGAAATTTCCAATAACATTGATAACTTTGAGAAATCAATGATCATTTTTTAATAAAAGAAGATTTACAGTTTTTACTCCTTTTATTCTTAACCATAAATGGGTTGGTAGTCACAAAAAAGCTTCAATTAAGTAATTATGATAATCTTACGTGACAACTGATGAGGCAATCAATAAATCCAAAAAGGTTTATTGTTTTCTCACTCACTGGTTTTTCAGTTTTCTCCATGGAAGGCATCTGTGAGCTGTCTAAGACTTCAAAGAGGCCTCCTCTTGCTGTTTTTTTCAAATCATCATCACATTATTCATATACATCATTGTTACCAACAAGTAAGTATTAGTTAAACTTTTATGAAGTGTTTTATTCTTTCAAAATCAATCAGAAAGACGTGAAATCAGGGAAATAAGCTATATATTGTTGTAATATTGCTATAAAATCATTTTGTTCCATGAAATCCACAATTCTACGTCAAATCTCTCTGCTTTATCTTTCAATAGGTTCTTTGGAGTATTAGTGAGTGATTTAATTTTAATTCTTTAAGTTTTTCTCTAGTAATAGTTTCCATCAAGGATTATCTTTATAATTCTTCTTCCAAAAGATAATTATATATTAAAATAATTTTAAAATAATTTTATTATTTTGATAAAAGACGTTTTTTATTAAATTCTTCTTGTAATTGATTCTTGTAGACAATTACTGCTCACTGTTATAATCACTAGTAGTGTATAACACGTGAAAGAAATAATTCTTTAGTTATTTAATTGTGGTTATAATGATTCTTTATTATTATATTTAATAAGAACAGTCATAGTACTGTTGATTAATAGTAATATTATCAACAGTTTCATAGACACATCTTACACAATTCCTTCAGGCCTCCTCAGGATTCATCTTCCAATAAGCCTTAGGGTACTGTCACATGGTGGAATGTGATCTGAAACTTGCAAGTATTAAATTGTCTTTAAACTGGTTTAATAGCCTTTTTGGAAAGAGTTCCCTTTTTTGATTTCTGGCAGACAGAATTTTGACAGCCTGGGTAATCAAGAGGCTTCCTTAGCAAGCAGGGAAAAGCCTGAGTTGGAATTATGATGTATTCAATGGTTCTAACTTATTTCATTCAAGAGAAAAATTTCTAACTCTGAATACTATTGTCAAAGAATCTTTGAATTTTATTAATTTCTCTTCTGTATCCAGCATTCTTATTGTATTATAATTGATTCTGGTGCTAAAAACTCTTCATTGTGAATAATTTTGTTCTCAAGTACTCATCGACAATTTCAGAGCTTCTTGAGAATATTCCTCTTTTCATTTTGGCTTCAAATGAATCCACTTCCTTTTTCATCATCCGTTATACAAAGCCAGTTGATGAATTTCCCTCATTCCTAAGTTTTTAAGGGGCTTATTGTATCATAAATTACCACAAGGGAGAAACCTCATATTGGTCTATTATTTCCTCCACCATTCCAATTTCATTATTCATTGTAAAAATGGATAGATCACCTATGATTCTAGTGGTATTATTCCTCCTACCAGTAATGACTTTGCCACATCTTTCCACAGTGTTTCTCTGGTTGGTGAACTTGAGACACCTTCCCTTCCTTTCTCTATCCATATTCCTCCCATCATTCCCTCTCAGTCATTACTTCCATCAATAGATGAAGTCTTCAAAGAGATAAAATGATTTTGGACAAGATGTTGCTGTATCTTCACTTCATCTCTTTCAAGGGGATATGTACCTTCCTCTTTTATCCTTTCATGCAACCCTGAAAGAGAAGTGGGATGAGGAGGAACATCCACAAGAAATTGAAACTGTGTTGAAGGTAGTCCATCCTGCTTATCACTGATATGTGGAAGTATTATCCAAGGTGAGGAAGAGAAACTTCCTCCACACCACACCTGTGGTCATCATATTGAACTGGAGGGGTCTCTACATTGAGCTGGTGTTATCTACTCCTTATCAAATTATGAGTCAGAAACACTACTGGACTACATTTCAGAGAATATAGAGAAAGTTTTTATATGGCCAAGCTCATCTTCAAAAGGAGAATCTGTCCTTTTTGTCAAAAAAAGGATGTTGGCCTTCATTTGTGTGTTGAATATGGCAAAATCAATACTTTCACTAGGAAGAACAGGTACCCTGTTCCTCCAATGAGCCAGCTTCTTATATTACTTAACAGTTCCACTATTCTGTCAAAGATAGAACTTCCTGATGCTTATAATATCCTGTGAATCAAAGAGGGGGATGAGCACTTAGCTTCTTTTAGAGCCTAATATGGTATTTATGAGTATTTGGTTATGCCATCTGTCCTGAAAAATGTTCCTTCTTCATTCCAAAATCATGTGAATGAAATTCTTTCAGATTTCTTGGATATTTTTGTAGTAGTTTCTTTATAAGATATCATGGTCTTCACAAATTCTGAGGAAGGACATTTCAAACATGTGTCCTCTTTTCTTCAAATACTGGGGGATAATCATTTGTTTGCTAAAGCCTCAAAGTGTGTATTCCATGCCTCAAGTGTGGAGGGGAACTTTTGAGATATGACCACATGCCCAAAAAGGTCACAAGAAATATTTAAAATAATTACCTTAAAGCTACAAAAATGCCATAAATAGGCATAAAGCTTGGTTTAATTTAAAACCAATGGATAAACATGTGAAATAAGTTGTACCATTGTATTCCCCGTGGTAAAATACACATATACCATTTTTATGGCACATCTGTAAAGTCAATATTTAATGAGTTATAAGTAATAATACCTTATAAAAAACATAAATCCTTAATTATTTAAAATACCAATGATTCAACATGTGAAATAAATGGTACCATTGGATTCTCCAAAAAGCTACACACATAAAACAATTAAGAAGCTAATCTCCAAAGTCAATACTTAAGGAGTTAAGCTGAATATATGCACTTTTTTGGTGAACACATATATTCAAGGATTTTAGCTAATATCTTTTGAAATAGAAATGATAGAGTGATGAACCAAAAATGAAGGCACCAAGTAATTACTGCAGAAATACAGAAATTAACTTGATTTCACAAGTTATAAACAAGGTTAAAACCTGTAAGGGATTATTGATTAAAATCAATAGAGCTGTTGACCACTTTATTGTGAAAGTGGTTCAAACTTAGAGAAAGGTAGACAGTAATATTCTACTAGTTCATTAATGAAGAAAGATGTATTTTTTATTACGATATTCAAGGTATAACCCCTTGAAATCATTGTTTGAAGTTTAAAATATTAAATTTCAGCAGAAAAGAGGAGTTACAAGAAAAATCATCAAAAATACAGTTTTGATGATGTAATGAAATGCTCTTGGCAGTTTGAAGGGGGAATGCCAAGCTATCAGAATGAACCCTCAGAATAGCTGTAGCGTGTATAACTTAAAGGTTATTAATGATCAAAGTTTAAGCTTAAATTTGATCATTTAAGATCACTCACTGTAATCTTATTTTAAGTTTAACAGTCATATAAGTGATAGAACTGGTGAATACTTTTAGAATATGATCAAAACTAATAAAATAAACGAAGTTGAGGCTTCTGCCAAGCCTATGATGTCATCAAACTTAGAGTTATAGTGATAACTCTAAATAATGGCATAATTATGAGGTAAGATGGTTTGATCATGATGTAATCATCCCCAAACATTAAAATACTGATCAATTCTAGTAGAAAGAATCATTACACGTCTACTAGAAGCCTGTTGGACTCTAGGAGGGAGGTATTTGTTGGAAAAACTTAAGTGATCTTCGCGGGAACAAGGACATTAAATGCACAAGGCACACGGGAAGATGAAGTCACGGTGTTGATTGACAAAAGATCAATTATGGAGAAATTACTGATGATCATAATCTATGTTCACTTGGGGCAATAGAAGTAATCACGTGTTATGAAATTTGGTTGATTCTCATTGTAATTAGTTTTACTAAAATTATTATAAATAGAGCATTTTTTTTAATTCCAAATAGAGAAGTAAAAGAGAATTTATCCCTTTTACGTTTAGAATATTTTACTCAAATTATCTATAACATTTTCATTTTATCTTAGTTCTGGAGGAGTGAAGGTAGCTAACTTCACTATTCTTATTAGTCAAATTGAGTTCTTTAACTAACTGGATTATATTATGTTGTTATAAAGATACAGTGTTGAAAATTGATCTTTAATACTTGTTATTTTTTCTCTGTTAATTGATATCTAAAGACTAGGTAAAAATTCACTAGTTATAATCAATTTACACTATTTCATTTACTCATACTATTGTTTTTTTGTTTCGATCAGTATTATTAACTGCTGACTTTATTTATTACTCATAGCAATTATAAGATACTTTAAATACTTCTCATTGCAGTATTTACTATAAATAGAGCTCTTTTTACTCTGTTTTCCCCTCAGACGCTTACAAAACATTAAATCATTAAATAAAAAGGTAATTTCTTTATTCTTTATATATAAAACTTTTATATTATTGAAGACCAAAGGTAATCTTATTATAATCATCATCTTTGAAGTGATTATTTCAATTATTTAATTTTTTTGTTTAAATTTCTCTTAAAAACCTCTATTCCACGTAAAATCAAGAAAAACTGTAATTTCTCTTAATTTCTATTGCAACTACAATTTAAATAAGTTGTATTTACATTCTTAGGCGTAAACGTATCCAAAATTATTATGATAAGCATTAAAAGTAGGTTATTTCTCTTATTATAATAATTTTTCTCTATTATTACTTTAATAATTCTATAATCAATATAAATAGTATTTATATTAATTTATAACTTTAATATTAGTAATATTATTGTTATTAATTGTTTCTTATTAATAAAAAACAGTTTTTTACACCTTTATTATTTGTTGGTAACAATAATAAAGTGCTTTTAAATATATTAACTATCTTATATTAATATATCTATTTATTATATTAT
This sequence comes from Austropuccinia psidii, assembly GCA_023105745.1. Classification (NCBI taxonomy): domain Eukaryota; kingdom Fungi; phylum Basidiomycota; class Pucciniomycetes; order Pucciniales; family Sphaerophragmiaceae; genus Austropuccinia; species Austropuccinia psidii. The sequence goes on along the minus strand of JALGQZ010000005.1, from coordinate 9,725,842 downwards.
TTTTTTAAAATATAAATTATATTATTATATTTATTTAATAATATAATTATTTTGCGCCATAATTATAATAATTATTTTTATCTTATTTATTGCATTTATAAGGACATTAATAGTACAATAAGTAAAATATTAGTAATTTTTACTTATTGTTTCATAGTCAAACCTTACATTTGGGGGCCTGGCCGTGATATTGACTCTAAAAGACCTTTAAAAAGATTCTAATTGGGTTTATCCAATAATTAATTATAATTATAATCATAAATTTATATAATAATTTTATATTTATTGATTTTAAATACTATTGGGGCATTTGGAAAGCAATTGTACTGTCTTACATGTGGTTTTTCACATCCTTAGACTTGCAAGAACTTTCTTTGAGTGACTCTAGTAATTAAAAAAGATATTTTATAAATTAAAAATAATTTCATAAAAGAATCATACTCATTTTTTATTGTATTCTTTAAAAATAAAAATATAAAAAACAAAAAAAATTATAAATAAAAAACCAATAAAAAAAGTTATTTTTTATTCATTTTAATTTCATTTCTTTATTTATTTTCTTTTTTTAAGATATGAAAGCAATTTTGACGTGGAAAATTGCCATATCTTACGAAAAATAACACTTTTTATATAAAAGACTTATATTTATTTGTCTTTTTTAGTGTTTGAAGACAATCCAACAGAGGACAGCCAAACCACTGTTGAAAGATTGGTGGAAGAAACTTGTCAAAGTTCCCCAACACCAATAATCACTAAGAAAAAGAAAGCTAAGAAATTAGACTTTCCAGGACCCACCATTCAGGACTCTGAAGGTGAGTACCTCATTTATAAATTGCCATAAGAAGAATTCCTGTTCTGAAATCCTCTTATTTCTCGGTTTTTTTCTTAAAATATAACTACCAGAAGAGGATCCCAATACTCCATCCAATCAGATGGAGCTAGAGTCAGAGGTAGAATTGATTTCTCAAAAGGGAAAAGGAAGGGCAATATCCCCAGTGGAGCAGAATCCACACAAAGAAGTGCCTTATTCCAAAGAAAAGTCCCAGAAATGCCCATGATATCTTAACCAGAGTTGGAACTAAGTATGAGTGACTCAAAAAGGTACAAATCACATTCAGAGGGCTCAAATAGACATTTACATGAGCCAGTACAAACAGTACTACACAGTGTACAAAGACAAGGACTGGAAATGTTGCCCCAAATACACCAAGGAGTGATGAACTCCTGGCACATCCTGAAAAAGTTCCTCAAAGAGGAGGAAATAGTGAGATACTCCAATGGATGGAATCCACTATCATCCAAACATCAAATCAAAAAGATCAAGGAGTACCATTCCAAAAAGAAGGAGGCAACCCAGGAAGAAGCCCCAGTAGCTTCTACCAGCAAGCCTCAAGCCAACCCACTTCCCCAAGAAGGGAAGAAGAACAAGAAAAAGAATTGGAGAAAACCATATTCCCCAAGCTACAGGATTCCAAAAATCCAAAAGGATGCCATGGACAATGTATTCAACATGGCCAGAACCTTGTTGGAATTCAAGGACAAGGAAGAACAAAGAATGAGACAACCTCATTTCCCAAAGAAATAACCTTGTCCAAAGATGTTGTAAATACTTTAACAGAAATTAAAAATAGTATATTACCTCTAAAAGAAATTACAAACAGCTTATTATCATTACAAGAAATAGAAAATAACTTATCTTCTTTAACAAAAATTGTTGTACAAAATAAAAAAGAAATTGACAACATTAAGTTTATTGTTGAAAATAATAAACCAAAGATTTTAATTGATAACACTCAAAAATTAATACAAGGACAACCAGAATTTTATAAATACATAAAAGATATCAAAGATAAAACTTTCACAATCAATTATGATGTGAGTATTGACAATCTTACAGAGAAATTGAACAAATCAAGTATTTCTGTAGAAAAATTTGAAGAAAAGACTTCATCACACCAAAAATTACTTTTGGAACATGTGGAAAAGAGTGATGAAGCAAGAATGCATCTGAAAGATGACATTCAAAGTGAAATAAGGCTTATTACTGAAAAAATGGATAAAATTAATGAGGCTAACTCAAATATGCCAAAGTTATCAACCCCATTTTCTCACATAAGAATCCCTGTTAAACCAAAAGAGGAAATAACAAATCCATTCATAACAGACTTAAGTCACCAAGACAATAACCAAGTCTTAATGAAGGAAGCACCTCAATTAAAAGAATGGCCAAAATTCAAAGGAGAAGGTGAATATGACCACATGTCATTTATCAAGAAAATTGACATGCTACAAGACGATTATGCCATACCAGATGAATCAATTACTGCAAGATTACATTCATTGTTTGAAAAATCTGCAAAAATATGGTATTATGGCATAAGACAAACAAATGGCAAAAAAACCTGGTCTTGGTGGAAACAAGAAATAATCACCAAGTGGGCTAATGATGCCTCAAGGTACAAGATAGAGAATACATTTGAAAATTCTTTCTTTGACCCAGACAAAGACAAACATTTAACTTGGTTCTTAAAACAAGTTGAAAGACTCAATGCATTGTACCCAGAAATGTCACAAAAGATGGTGCACATGAAAATACTTAAGAAATGTGGAGGAGAGCTAGAACATGCCCTGAGAATCAGGTGTATAGAACCATGCTCCACAGAAGAGTATATCAATGCACTAGAGGGCATAGTGACAAGAGTGAAAATTGGCAGAACTTGGAAGAAATTGGACATTAAAGTCCAAATAAGCCATTTATCAAAAAAGATAAATCAAAAGAAGCTTTCAAGCCCAATAAATCCAACAATAATGAGCAAAGAAAATTCCATAAATGTGGAGGTATTGGACACTTAGCCAATAATTGCCTCAAGAAGGCAAAGATTAATGAAATTGTGGAAACAGAAAATCACAATGACAAAGAGGAGGTATCTGACTCTGAAAAAGAAACAGAAGAGTCAGAAAGCTCTGAAAGTGATGAAATTAATATAATTAATGCACAAATTAATAATATTGATATAATTTATGAAGTACTAGATGTCAACTCAAACTTACCCCAAGTTGGAACATCTGACACAAAGCTGACAAATATACAAGATGTCAAAATGTATAGAACCAAACCTGCAAGAGGAATGGGATATACAGCTGGAAAATCAAGTATAAGTATTGTTATGGTTGCTAACCAAGAAGGAAAAGTGAACTTGGATACAAGGGAAGATTTTAGCTGTGTGGGTAAAAGTTATGTAAGGTGTGGATATGAAACTTTGATTAAAAATCAAGTACTTTTCCTGTCCTCAAAATTTGTATAAGGTAAAAAATCAATTAAAAATAGTAAAGGATATTATTTTTAAGCAAAAACATTCCAATTTTATTGTTTATAACTTTATTAGTATAAAACACTAATATTATAAAGATTTATTGTTTTACCAACAATAAAAATTTATCCAAAAGATACTCTACAAGAGATATTTTAAGGCTACAAAAGAAATTTCTTCAAGAGCAATTTCAATTGAAATTAATTGAGAAAAGAACTGCAAGAAATTAATTAAAGAACAAAGTCTTTACAAAAAAATATTAAAGAGAAAACACACCCAAAAGTGACCAGAGTGAATTTGGAAACAAAGTAACAAAGTTTACAGTGATGAAAGATGCTTTAATTCACTTTTGGGGTGGTTCAGGGGTAAAAATGATTATAAGAGTTACAAACAATGATTATAATTATTTTTTCATGTGGTTAAAAGGTTTAAAATGATATAAGAAAGGTGGCTGTAATCTTTTATTGATTGGTTTAACAATGTTTAAACTAATTATAAAAGGAAAAGATTCTAACATGAAGAGAAAAGTGGGGCAAAGAAGACATTCTTTTATAGCAATCAATTCTCTTACTCCAAAAGTAAAATTTACTCTTGTCAGTCGTGAAAAACAGTCTGAAAACAGAAAAGCCAATTATGGCATCATTGAACCCTGGTTTAGACCAAAAAGGGCTGGTTTAAGCCATTTTTAGCCATTCTTAGCCATTTTAGACCCTTAAATCAGCCATTACTATAGCAATACCAGGCCTAGAGCATTCAAAACACGTCAGAATGTGTGTCAGAGACGTAGAAACCAGTTAAAACTGTTTTTACTATGATGGTTTTATCTTAAGGGTAGTTTTACCCTCTTGGAAACAGCTAAAACTACCCCAGTTGGTATCAAAACCTCATCATCAATTGAGTCCACAGACCCTGTAACTCAATTCCAGGCCAAAAGTGATGAACTTTTGCGTGAATTTTGACATCCCACGCCTGTCAGCAAGGATTTTGGGGGTCTAGCTCCCCCTTAGAGCTGGAGTTCCTTTCCCCCCCCAAATTTAATCTTTCCAATTTATTTTTCCTTTAATTCCTCATCATGTATTATACTTATAATTTACATATGTAATTCAATTCAATTGTACAGTAAAATGAAGTAATAATTGACACCTCATATGTAAATCAAAGTTCACTTATGTAATACACGCGCACATTTTGACATTTCAATTGAATTCAATTGAAAATACTTCAATTCCTCATAACTTCTAAACTAAACGCAACACCTCAATTTTAACACAAAAATTGATGGTTAACACCACATGTGGTGTGAATTAAATTAAGGTTTTGAGTATTTTCAACTTTTGTATTGAAAATACTAAAAACTTAATTTAAGCTTATTTAGAGTTGAGTTACAAGAATTTCACTCAGAGGTGACCCCACATGATTTTTTATGAGGAATCCAATGGTGAAATAATTTTTATATGTTTATTTAATGGATAAAAAGTTATAACAATTTTTATTTAACTTTTTTCCAAATTTGTTTATTTTTTCACAATTTTGTTAAAATTTCATTTTTACTTAATTTTTTCAAGTATAAATGTAATTTTATACTTACAAAATTTAATTTATTTTTATTTTTAAATTGTAATTAATTTTTTTTTATTTTTAATATAATTTTATATTTATATTTTGATTTTTATTTAGATAATATAAATTTTATTTATATTAATATGTTATTTTTGTATTTGTGGTCTTTTGGGTATATGAAATTACCTCTAAGGCTCACATTCCCTCCCCCTAAAAAAGAATATTACTTTGTAATATTGGTGTTTCTAGTGTGTCTGAATCTCCTGAGGAGTTTGGTAGCTTCTGGTATATCTTTTTCTTCTAACCATTCATCTTCACAAGTTGGGTCACTGTACCTAACAAGGTATTCCCTTACTTTCTTGGTTCTTGATTTCCTTTCTTTAAGAACTTTGGTAATGTTCTTAGTACCAGATGTCTCAATAGGAAAGTATCTGTCTTTGTTATTATGTAAATCTATCCCATACATCATTAAATAGTTATTTCCCAATAAAAATGGGTACTAGAGCAATTTTCCATAACAGCCAATACAACTGTGATTCACAAAGATTCCTAATGCTTTCATTGGGTTACTTGTACTGTTGAATTTTATACCATCAAGTAGGTGAAATCTTCCTTTATCATATGATCCTTTCCATACTTCATCCAAGGCATGTATTAGAGAGTTGTCTTTACAGTCTTTGTTCACTAATTGGTATAAGATGCTACAATTGTTATCTTGAATGTAGCTATTTCTGACCTCTTCAAAGAAGGTGGTGTTCAAGTCTGTAACACTTATTCCTTCTATTGGGATTTGGTTTTCATAAGTTGTGCCCCTTGAGCTTTTGATAAATCAAGTTGACTATTGCTCAATTGTGGCAAGTGGGAATAAGATTCCATGATGTCAAAAGTGGCATTGATATTTTCTATATCTTTTGAAGATTCAGAAAATATGGATGATTTATCATCTGAATTGTCTTCAATTATGTCATCTTTTTCAACATCAGGTCCCTTTCCAATATTAATTTCATTGATTTTCCCCCTTTTTGGACATGTATTAGCTAAATGGGTGGTGCTTTGGCAAATATGGCACTTTTTGACTGTATCTGCAGATTTATACCCAACATTATTAGAATTTTCTTTGGGGTTTTTGTCCACAGAATGTTTCCAAGGTGTATTAAACCTTGTTTCAAGATTCACCCTACTAGAACCAATTTTTGTTCTGGTGGTTACTTCTTCTAATATATTGATAATATCCTCTGCTGAAGATTGTTCAGTAGTCCTTCTTTTAACAGCATGCTCTAAGTCACCTCCACATTGTCTTAGAATTTTTCTATGGATCATAAATTCTGACATGTCAGGATATAATGCTGTTAATCTGTCCTTTTGTTGGCAAAACCATGGTAAAGCTTTGTCTTTATCAGCATTAAATTTGGCAGATTCAAAGGCTGTTTCAACTTTAAACCTCCAAGCATCATTTGCCCATTTGTTGATGATTTGGGTTTTCCACCAAGTCCAACTCTGGTGTCCATGTGCTTGTCTTATTTTGATGTACCATCTGTGAGCTGATCTGGTAAACAAGGTGTTAAACCTGGCTGTTACCAATCTTTCTGGTAATTCAAAATCCTCTTTGATCATTTCAATACCTCTAATGAATTCCATATGGTCATACTCTCCTTCACCACTGAAGTGAGGCCATTCTTTAAGTTTTGGAACTTCTTTCAAGAGTGCTTGGCCCATTGATGGTTCCAAGTTATGAAAAGAAGTGGATAATTCATTTTTTAATTATGAATTATCATGATCCAATACTTGTGGATTTGGAATTCTTGTGCCCTCATTTTGATTTAAAGGTGTAGACATTCTTGGTAAGGTGTTAAGTATTTGTTCAATGTAATTCATTTTACTGTTGCTACACCTTTGGGAATTTCTGTATTCATATTGGAAGCTTTGTATTAAATTTATTACTGCAATTTTATACATGTCTTCCTTATGTGTCAGTTCTTGCCATAACTCTGTCTGTCTTTTATTATCAGCAGTGACTTGATTCAATTTCATTGATAATTTTGATACTTCTTCTTTTGAAGCATCAAAACACTTTTTCAAGGCAATGGTATATGTCTTTACTTCAGTAAATGAATTTGAAATGTCATCAAGGACTTTCTTGTTATCTGTCTCAATAATATTTATGGCTTGTTTAATTCTTGTTTCAATTATGTCCTCAATATTGAATTTAGAATATTCATCTGTTAATTCTTTAATAATGGCAGATTGTTCATTTATTTTATTGTTAGAAGAATTATCATTATTGGAATTTTTAATTGTTCTTAAAAAATTTTCAAAACACATAAGTGTTTCATTAATTTGGCACAGACTCAGGTTGTTTGTTACAATGTTGTTACAAATGGTTTCATTTTTATCAGAAAGATGTTTTTTCACGTCATTTATAGCATTATACAACTCTGGGATGGAATCAAATATGTCAGAAATCATTTCTGGAATCTTAATCTGGCTTCCTCCTTCTTCTGTAATTCCATCATGGTTCTGGCCATCTGGAATACATTTTCCATGGCATCCTGCTGAATCTTTGGAATCCTGTAGCCTTGGCTGTAAGGTTTTGGGGCTGGTGTCTTCCCTTTGCCCTTGTTTTGAGCTTGTGGCTGTTTTTTCACGTTGGAATTGCTGCTGCTGGCCACTGGGGCTGTTTTTGGCACTGGTTTGGGTGGTGGAGGGTTGTTTTTCCGCCATTCTAGTGTCAAAAGCATCATGTTTTTCTTCTCCATCAATGGATGCCATCCATTGAGCAATTGGCAAGTGTTGGGATGGCCCAAGAATTTTCTTACTGTCAGGTAAGAATTCATACAATTCTTCCACAGGTCTGAAAGGATCTGGTACTCCTTGAATTGAAGTGCATTGTTGTATGCACTATGGCTGGCTTTGTATATGTCCACAGAGGCTTGTTGTGGCGGTGTCAGCTCTTTTTGAAGGTAAAATAGTATTATCAGCTTCAGAATGACCCAATTTAGTTGTTTGGAAGTCATCAACTGACCCTTTTCCTTCTGTACCTGATTGGCCTCTGCCATAATCACGTCTATTACCTTTTTGGGAGCTGCTTGAGGGGTTGTAGCTGGCTCCTGACCTGGTTGAAGGCATAATTATGGTTTAAAAAGGCTTAAAATAGTATTTTTATGTCAAAAAACTTACTATTGGCCAAATTTTTAGCTTTCTGAAGGGTATTACTTATGTCCAAGTTAATCAATTCAGAAGATATTGGTTCAGGTTGGTTATTTTGAGTCACAATACCAGTACTATTATGGTCTGAATTAATAGTGCTTTCAGGAACAATGCTGGTGACTGTTGAGGCTGTTTCAATGTTTTCTTGTCTTACCACGTTGTCAGACACTAAAATTAATGAAAAAGCCAATTAATTAAGTAAAAAAAAGGTTATTTCAAAAAAGAAATAAAAATATAAGCCTCACTTATAATATGAAAAAAAATTATTTTTTATGGATTTTTTTGAATTATAAGTATTTTTTATATGTTTTTAAATTTTCCAATATAAGAAAAAAGATTTAAAAAGAGTAAAAAAATATGTCACAGGTAAAATATCACGGCTGGGCCCCCAAATGTAAGGTGTGGATATGAAACTTTGATTAAAAATCAAGTACTTTTCCTGTCCTCAAAATTTGTATAAGGTAAAAAATCAATTAAAAATAGTAAAGGATATTATTTTTAAAAGCAAAAATGCCAATTTCATTGTTTATAGCTTTATTAGTATAAAACAATAATATTATAAAGATTTATTGTTTTACCAACAATAAAAATTTATCCAAAAAATACTCTACAAGAGATATTTTAAGGCTACAAAAGAAATTTCTTCAAGAGCAATTTCAATTGGAATTAATTGAGCAAAGAACTGCAAGCAATTAATTAAAGAACAGAGTCTTTAAAAAGAATATTAAAGAGAAAACATTCCCAAAAGTGACCAGAGTGAATTGGGAAACAAAGTGACAAAGTTTACAGTGATGAAAGATGCTTTCATTCACTTTTGGGGTGGTTCAGGGGTAAAAATGATTATAAGAGTTACAAACAATGATTATAATGATTTTTTCATGTGGTTAAAAGGTTTAAAATGATATAAGAAAGGTGGTTGTAATCTTTTATTGATTTGTTTAACAATGTTTAAACTAATTATAAAAGGAAAAGATTCTAACATGAAGAGAAAAGTGGGGCAAAGAAGACATTCTTTTATAGCAATCAATTCTCTTACTCCAAAAAGAAAATTTACTCTTGTCAGTCGTGAAAAACAGTCTGACAACAGAAAATCCAATTATGGAATCATTGAACCCTGGTTTAGACCAAAAAGGGCTGGTTTAAGCCATTTTTAGCCATTTTAGACCCTTAAATCAGCCATTACTATAGCAATACCAGGCCTAGAGCCTTCAAAACACGTCAGAATGTGTTTCAGAGACGTAGAAACCAGTTAAAACTTTCTTTACTATGATGGTTTTATCTGAAGGGTAGTTTTACCCTCTTGGCAACAGCTAAAACTACCCCAGTTGGTATCAAAACCTCATCATCAATTGAGTCCACAGACCCTGTAACCCAATTCCAGGCCAAAAGTGATGAACTTTTGCATGAAATTTGACATCCCACACCTGTCAGCAAGGATTTTGGGGGTCTAGCTCCCCCTTAGAGCTGGAGTTCCTTTCCCCCCCAAATTTAATCTTTCCAATTTATTTTTCCTTTAATTCCTCATCATGTATTATACTTATAATTTACATATGTAATTCAATTCAATTTTACAGTACAATAAATTAATAATTGACACCTCATATGTAAATCAAAGTTCACTTATGTAATACACACACACATTTTGACATTTCAATTGAATTCAATTGAAAATACTTCAATTCCTCATAACTTCTAAACTAAACACAACACCTCAATTTTAACACAAAAATTGATGGTTAACACCACATGTGGTGTGAATTAAATCAAGGTTTTGAGGATTTTCAACTTTTGTATTGAAAATACTAAAAACTTAATTTAAGCTTATTTAGAGTTGAGTTACAAGAATTTCACTCAGAGGTGACCCCACCTGATTTTTTATGAGGAATCCAATGGTGAAATAATTTTTATATGTTTATTTAATGGATAAAAAGTTATAACAATTTTTATTTAACTTTTTTCCAAATTTGTTTATCTTTTCACAATTTTGTTAAAATTTCATTTTTACTTAATTTTATACTTACAAAATTTAATTTATTTTTATTTTTAAATTGTAATTAATTTTTTTTTATTTTTAATATAATTTTATATTTATATTTTTATTTTTATTTAAATAATATAAATTTTACTTATATTAATATGTTATTTTTGTATTTGTGGGCTTTTGGGTATATGAAATTACCTCTAAGGCTCACAAGTTATTTAAAAACCATTGTCCCAGATTGGCAAGGAAAACTTATGCCAATACAAGGTGTCAAATTTAGTAGTGCAAGTGAGAGCATGAAGCCCCTTGGAATAATTGATTTAACACTAATTTTTCCTCACCCCTCACAATGTGTCAGAATCAAAGTAGAGTTTGTAGTAATGGACAACTGTACTAGTAATAACTTCATACTTGGAAATGACTACTTATCAATTTATGGTATAGATATCTATAACCAAAAAGACAGATATTTTACCATAGGAGATAACAAAAGACAAAGGTTTGGCTTCTTAAATAACAAAAAACAAATCACAGTTATTATGAATGAAGAGAAAAGTCCAGAAAAGGACATTTTTTATATCTGAACAGCTCAAAGAGGAAGAATTCAATCAAGAATTAACAGAAAAAATGAAAGAAAAATTGATTGACCTCTTATTTAAGTACAAAAATGCCTTTGCAACTGACAAAGAGCCACTAGGTGCCATAATTGGGCATGAGGTGGATATAATTCTTAATGTGGAAAAGCCTTACCCACCCTTACTAAGGAGACCTGCTTACCCAGCTAGTCCAAGGGCTATAGAAGCCTTGGAGGTACACATTAAAGAATTAATGGACCTTGGAGTATTAAGAAAAGTAGGACATAATGAACAGGTAGAGGTAACTACACCTGTCATTATAGCTTGGCATAATGGAAAATCAATAATGGTAGGAGACTTCAGAGCCCTGAGCCCCTATACCATTCCCAACAGATATCCAATACCCAGAATCCATGAGACATTGACACAATTGTCACAAGCTAAGTTCATTACAGCCATGAATGCCTTAAAGGGCTTTCATCAAAATGTCTTAACAGACAATTCCCAGAAACTACTGAGGATAATAGTCCACTGTGGCATTTTTGAATACTTAAGAATTCCATTTGGCAAAAATAATGCACCTTCCCATTATCAAAGGATGATGAATACCACATTTCCTGAAGAATTATCAGAGGGATGGTTAATTATCTATATTGATGATATCATAGTTTGCTCAGAAACTTGGGAAAGTCACCTTACAAGACTAGAAAGGGTACTACAAAAAAAAGTGCAAGTGAATATGAAAATTCCTTGAAAAAGTGTCATTTTGCATATAGTGAACTAAAAGCACTAGGAAATGTTGTATCTGGACTTAGTATAGGCATAGACAAGAGTAAAGTAGCAGCAGTTCTACTTAAGCCAATTCCTCAAACCAAAAAAGAAATGCAATCATTTCTAGGATTTGCTGGTTACTATAGACATCATATAAAGGACTTTGCAAAAATTGCCAAATCCTTGTATAAGCTATGTGATCAACAAACAGTCTATGAAATAACAGAAGAAAGAGTCAAGGCATATGAAGAATTGAAAAATTCCTTAACAAATGGCCCATTTCTTCTAATGCCAGATTGGAAACTACCCTTCAAAATTTACATTGATGCTTGTGGAGAAGGACTAGGTGCTGCACTACACCAGACACAAATTATCAATGATAAACCAGTGGAAGGACCAATTTGTTTTATTTCAAGACAGATAAATCCAACAGAATAAAGATATGGAGCAAGCCAAATGGAATATCTCTGCTTAGTGTGGGCTTTAGAAAAATTACATTATTACTTGGATGGAACAGTATTTGATGTGATTACAGACTGTAATGCTGTAAAATCTCTTTTAAATATGAAAACTCCAAATAGACATATGCTGAGATGGCAAACTGCTATCCAAGAATATAGAGGAAATATGACTATTGTTCATAAATATGGTAATATTCATAAAAATGGGGATGGTCTTAGCAGATGGGCTCTAGCAAATACCCCTGACAATCCAGCATGGGTACCACAGGAAGAGCACCATATACAAGGAATATGTGTCACAGAAATTGGCACAGAATTCTTTAACCAAGTTAAAGAAAGCTATAAGATAGACAGAAATTGCCATATCTTAAGCCAACTTATAATGAAAGACTGCAAAGACCCATCACTTTCATCAAAATGAGATGAAACATGGAAAAAGGCATATGATGAAGGAATATTCCACCTCCTTGATGGAATCCTATACCATAGAACAAAACACACATGTGTTATGGCCTTAACAGATAGAACCCTGATAAACACTATTTTACATGAGCGTCATGATAGTGTTGCAGCTGGACATCTTTCAGAAGACAGACCACTAGAAAGGGTGAAAACCTGCTGTTAGTGGCCAAATTGGAAGAAAGATGTTGCAGAATACTGCCAAACCTGTGACAGATGCCAAAAGGCCAATAGAGCCACTGTAAGGTTTGTCTATGAAACTCTTGATAATAGTAGCAATATCAAGAGTACTATGACTGTCCTCAGTAGAAATATATAATATAATGAAATATTATAACCACAAAATTAAATATGATTATTAAAAATAATTATAAAAAAAATAAGTTCAATTATTATTATAAAATATAATAATAATAATAAAAAATTATAATAAATTATAATTATTCTATTATTGTTATAGTCACTGACAGTTATAACAATAAGAAGTGTAAAGCTCTTAATGAGACAATTACACATGGAAAATATGAATATTAACCACTTATAAATAATATAAATATTATTTATAAAAGAATTAAAACACACACTGTGCAGAAACAATTCTTATAGAATAAGATTCTATAAAAAAAAACTAATACTAGATAAAAAAGATAAAGAACTTGAGAGAAAATTTACTAATAATATATATTTAATACAACAAGTCAAACAAAAACAGTTATTATATTAAATAATAATTATAAGTTAAGAACACGCCAAAAATTAATATTTTTAAAGATAAAACAACTTTTTACAATAAAAATTATGATTAAAGAGTTTTTAAGAGGAATTTGTGGAGTTTTAAAAGATATTTAAGATGATAATCTTATATAATAAAATGTATTATTGGTGATTACAACAATAATCTGAATTCTATGATTTCAATTCTTTAATTTTAATTAATAAAGAATAAAATAACTTAAAAATTACATGAATAATAAGATTTTATATTTAATAAAACTTTACCTGTTTAAATTTCTAATATGATTGGATTGATAATGAATGATGGACAAAAACAGTGATGAAAAGACTCTTTTTATGTCTTCAGAGAAGCTCTCATAATTCATAATGAATATAGAGGGTGTGCTCAGGTCAAAACTGAAAAACCATGCCTAAAAATAAAGTTCTTAGCTTAAGGTAACTTAATTTTAATTTCAATTTAGAGTTATCAGTGTTATTCTTAGCTCCATGTAACTTTAATCCTCATTTAAACTAATCATTTTAAGTTTTTAATATAAATAAGCTTATTTATATTAAGGTTCATCCCATGAACAACTTAAAAATGGAGTTTCAAGCAGAAATCTCTTAAAATAAATTTTTAATTAATTTTTAAAGAAATTATAATTCTCTTTGAGCTTTAATTAAAAGAGTAAATTTCCAGGCTAAATACCCAGGAAATTTATTTATGAAAGACATTCAAAATTTGATTTAGATATAGAAAATATTAAATTGTAAGCTGTGTGAAATTTCCAAGAAAATCCATTAAGAATTGGGTTTTTAATGAATTTTTGAAGTTATTGCTATTTTTCCATGTAAAATAGCAATACACACCAAACCTTAACTTTTGAGAAGGTTTTAATGCTTGTAGCCTTAAAGGTTTAAGCTTAATTAAGTGTTGACAGTTCTTAAAACCTTAAATTCAAGCTTGCATATTGGGATTTACCCTTTCGCAGCTTGAAATTCCTGTCTAAATTGGGATAAAACCAGTTTAAACTTTAATGTTTGATCAAAGTCTAATCTTAAAGTTTAAATAAGGTTGAAAATCCTCCAATACAGGTGGACAACCTTAATTGAATCCTTGCAGATCCAAAAAGTTGGGTACCCCAGCTCTATTTGGTCTTTTTCCTTTGTCCCACCTTTCTGCATGGATTTTGCCCTTTTATTTATTTAAAGCCATACTATGGCCTTAAACCCTTTTAAATTGAGCTCACACAGGATTTACATTTTGTATGGCAAATCCTTAGCCAATTCAGTAAATATACACAACACCTCAATTTTAACTAAAATTTTGGTAAGTTTGCATAAACTTTATGCAACTTTAAATTTAAGCTTATTTAAGCTTAAATTTCACAATTTTAAAAAAATGTTAAAAAAGTTACATTAGTACTGTGAGATTCTTAAATCTTCCAATAACATAAGAAATAAGTGTTTTTGGGTATAACACCTTATGGATGTACCCTAGGTTATTTTTGGTGTAGAATCCAAAAATGACATAATATTTATAACTTTGTTTCTCCAAAAAAAAGTTATACTTATTTTTTGTTATTTTTTATTTTAAATTCAATTAAAAAGTCTGTTGAAGACAAATTTAACTGTGTATAAAGTTATTTGTGGCCTTATGGGTATGTTATACATACCTCACAGGCTCACATTCCCTACTACCAAAAAACAATTGTACCACAATTTTTCTTTTGTAGTATACCCCCAAGTTATTTGGGGGGGTATAATCCACTGTCCAACCTTTCTACTTATACTTTTTTAAGTATGTAAAGCACACAATTCAAACTTTTCATTGAGCAATTGGTCTTCTCTCCTGTCTGAATCTTCTGCGAAACTTTTGGGAATCAGGTATTTTGCTTTCTACAATCCATTCATCTTCATGTTGTGGATTTTTATACCTGACTAAGTATTCTCTTTCATTTTTTCCCCTAAGTCTTCTTTCTTTCAAGACTTTTAGTACCTTCTTCTCCTCACTTAGATCTAGTGGGGGTACTTCTAAGGGTGTTTCATTTCTTAAAGGAAATAATTCCTTGTCACTTGAAGTGTAATGACTTACTAGACTGACAGGGAATGTTGGATGTTTATTTTCCAGTTCTCCTGACAGTTCTACTTGTACTGCATTTGTCCCATGAAGGGCTTTAATAATAAATGGTCCTGCAAAGGAATCTTTCAATTTCTTTGGGCCTTTAATATTATTAAAGTTCAAGGTTGAAACTAGTATTAAGTCCCCTACTTTGAGTTCTGGGGTCTTATGACTTTTATCCCATTTCTGTTTAGCATATTCAAAAGCATTACTCATGCTTTGATTTGCATGATGTCTCACTTTATCAAGCAATAACTTAAAGCTTGAGGCAGTTGGATGAATATCAATCAGATCTTTTTTGAAAGTACAGCTGGAAGTTTGGGGTTCCATCCTTTCTCCAACATTGCAGAAGTTTTTCCTGTTGAAGCATGGATGGAGGTCTTGTAGGCTAATTCCAATGCTGGTATAAGGGTGCACCAATCATGGGTAAAGCCATCAGAATCTTTAAAATCCAGGCAATAAGCACAAAATCTTCTGATCATGTCCTCAAAGTTTTGAATCATTCTTTCGGCCAGCCCATCTGTTTGTGGATGGTAGGTTGTTGAGAATGATAGTTTTGTACCCAAAAGCTTATGTAAATTAGTCCATAAGGCTGATGTAAATTTTGGGTCTCTGTCACTAATGATGTTTTTAAAGAGACCAGTATGGGATATTACTCTATTCCAGATCAAAAGAGCTGTATCCATAGCTGTGTCATCTTTGTGACATGGTAAAAAGATTGGTGTTTTGCTATATCTGTCCACAATAACAAGACATGCATTGTAAATTTTATCACCTCCAGGGGGTAAGGCAGTTACCCAATCCATGTGAACCACTTCCCATGGGGTACTTGGTTCTTTAATATGGATCATTAAACCAAATCTTTTACCAGTAGCTTTATTGGCTTTCTGGAATCTATCACAACTGTGACAGTAATCAATGACATCTTTTCTCCAAGATGGCCACCAGGAACATGTCTTAAGTCTTTCCATAGTTCTTTCTTCAGACAGATGTCCAGAATATATGTTATCATGGCATTCTAGTAGTATGGTGTTAATTAACATTCTACTACATAGGACCATGACACATGTGTGTTTAGATCTATGATATAGTATACCATCAAACAAATGTAATCTTTCATTATCATAAGATGTTTTCCAAATATCATCCAGAGAATTAGCCAAGGCTACGTCTTTGCAGTCTCTGTCAAGTAGATCAGTAAGAATATGACGATTCTTATCTTTCTTATAGCTTTCTCTAACTTCTTCAAAGAATTCTGTTCCAACATCTGTGATATTAATTCCTCCAATTGGAATTTGAGGTTCTGCACTTGTAGGAACATAGGAAGGGCTTTCAGGTGTATTTGGTAATGCCCATCTACTTAAGCCATCAGCATTCTTATGAATACTTCCAGCTTTATGTACTATGGTCATATTGCCTCTATACTCCTGTATAGCAATCTGCCATCTTAACATGTGTCTGTTTGGAGTTTTCATGTTAAGAAGTGATTTTATTGCATTACAATCAGTAATTACTTCAAACACACTACCATCAAGATAGTAATGAAGTTTTTCCAAAGCCCAAACAAGGCAAAGGCACTCCATTTGGCTAGCTCCAAATCTGGCCTCAGTAGGTTTAATTTGTCTTGAAATAAAACAAATTGGACCTTCATAAGGTTTTTCATTGACAATTTGAACTTGATTAAGAGCAGCTCCTAAGCCTTCACCACATGCATAAATGTACAGATTGAAAGGAAATTTCCAGTCTGGCATCAATAATAATGGTGCATTGGTCAAGACATACTTGATGTTATCATATGCTTGAATCCTCTCCTGTGTCATTTCAAAAACAGTTTGTTGATCACAAAGTCTGTATAATGATCTGGCATGGATTGAAAAATATTTAAGGTGTTGCCTGTAATAACTGGCAAACCCTAAAAAAGACATCATTTCTTTTTTGCTCTGGGGAATTTGTTTCAGTAAAACTGCAGCCACTTTCTTTTTGTCAACACCAAGGCTCAGTCCTGAGACTACATGTCCTAGAGCTTTTAACTCATGAAACCCAAAATTACATTTCATAAGAGATATTTTCATTTTCACTTAAAGAATTATCCTAAGTACTAATGAAGGTCTCTCTAAATGTCATTGCCAGGTTTCTGAACAAGTGATAATGTCATCAATATAAATGATTAACCATCCTTCTTACAATTCATGTGGGAAGATGGTATTCATCATTCTCTGATAATGAGAGGGTGTTTTTTAATACCAAAAGGCATTCTCAAATACTCATAAATCCCACAATGAGCAATTATTCTCAATAATTTCCTAGCATGAGGTGTCAAAACATTCTGATGAAAGCCTTTCAGAGCATCCATGGAAGTAATGAATCTTTCTTTGGATAATTGAGTCAAAGTCTCATGAATTCTAGGAATTGGATACCTGTCTGGAATAATATAGGTATTCAGTGCTCTAAAATCACCAACTATCCTTGACTTATCATTATTCCAAGTGATGATTACTGGAGTTGTGACTTCTACCTCCTCATTGTGCCCAACCTTTCTAAGAACTCCCAGTTTCATTAGTTCATTAATATGACTTTATAATTCTTCTCTAGCCCTAGGGCTAGCTGGGTAAGCTGGTCTTCTTAATAGTGGCAGATTATGCCTTTCCACATTAAGCATAATGTCCACTTCATGGCCTTTTAACGCTTCAGGTGGTTCATTATCTGAAGCAAAGGCTTCCCTGTATTGAAATAAAATTTCAATAAGATCTTCCTTCATTTCTAGTGTTAATTCAGGACTAATTTGTGCTTCAATCAATTGACTTGACACAAATTTTTCCTCATTAACATTTTTCACTTGTTTAATGACAGTAATTTCTCTTTTTTCTAGAGGAAAAGCAAATTTTTGTATTTTATTTTCCCCTATAGTGAAATACCTGTCTTTATGATTATTAATATCAATACCATAAATATTGAGATAATCATTCCCAAGTACAAAGTGTTGTGAAGTACAATTATTCATTACAACAATTTCAACTTTCAATCTTATACTTCCTGTAGGATGAGGAAAGATGATTTCTGCTTCAAATATACCCAAGGGGTGCATATTTTGGGTAGCACTGCTGAATGTTATACCTTCAATTGGCATTAATTTGTCTTGCCAATTGGCACAAACCTTTTCAAGATAATCCTCGCCAACACAAGTGCAAAAAGCACCTGATTCAAGGTGTATCTTGGCTTCTGTGTTTTTTATCACAATATTAGTGATACAAGATGAACCAGCTGTATAACCTTTACCTCTGGCAGGTTTGGGTTTCTGCATTTTAGCATCTTCCACATGTATGAGATCCATACATTCATCACTATACTGTGGTAAATGAGTGTGTACCTCAGTGACTTCAAAAGAAACATTAATGTTTTCTATACTAAGCTCCTCTGGTACTTCTTCTTCTTCTGAAGGCTCAGAATCACCTTCATGTTAAGATACATCAGTTGTTTCTTTTGTGTCTTCCACCTTTTCAACATTTATCTCATTGATTCTTGTCTTTTTTGGGCAAGTGTTTGCTAAATGAGATGTACTTCCACATTTGTGCCATTTCAAAGGAAGTCTGTCTTGTGGCTTATTTGGCTTTGAAATTGGTTTCCCATTAGTCTTGTTGTCTATTGGGGATTTGGACCAATTTCTTCCAATTTTTGTCCTAGTAGTGATGTCCTCCATAACATTGATATAATATTCTGTAGAGCAAGGCTCAATACATCTGATTCTTATAGCATGCTCAAGGTCACCACCACACTTTCTTAATATCCTTTTATGTGCCATTGTTTCAGACATATCAGGATGAAGGGCAGTTAATCTGTCCTTCTGTTTAAGAAACAAAGACATGGGCCTGTCCCTCTCAATATTAAAAATGGCTTCTTCAAAAGAATTTTCCATTCTAAATCTCCAGGAATCATTTTCCCATTTGGAAATAATTTGTTCTTTCCACCAAGGCCAAGAGTGTTTACCATTGTCTTGTCTCATTTTGTAATACCATTTCTTTGCTGATCTGGTAAATAATGAGTGTAATCTGGCACTTATGTATTCATCTGGTATGTTAAAGTCTTCTTTGAACATATCAATTGTTTTCATAAATTTCATATGATTATATTCTCCTTCACAATTGAAGGTTGACCATTCCTCTAATTTTGGAATGTCTTTGAAATTGCAAGAAGTTTCCACATCATTACTTGAAGTGGTATGAGGTAATTCATTATTCAGGTTAAGCACATTTCTGTCAAGAATTGGTGTGGATTGCCTTGGCAATTCATTTTTCAGTGATATATTATTAATACTTGATTGAATGTCCTCTTTCAATTGAAGTCTTGCTTTATCACTTTCTTACAATTGTTCTTGGAAAAGAGCTGCATTGTGACCAGTTGAATTTTCCAAGTTTTGCGCTTGTAATTTCAATTCTCTCAACTGTCCAGTTATAAAACAAATTGAATTGTCATCTGGTTGATTGAGCAAAGTAACTTTAGACTCAATTCTTGCACAAATTTGTGTCAAAGACACAATATTGTCTTTATTAACATTTTCAAGTCCAATAATGGTTTTTTGTTGGTCTTTTACTTGTAATATCTCATTACCCAACTTTTTTTGGATATACTCAAATGTTTTAAGCTTTGTCATAATTTCTTTATTACAAGATTCAAATTGAGTTACAAGCTTAACAAGATCTATTTCTTTGGGAAAGATTGTTTCAATCTTTTCTCCTCCTTGTTTTTGAATTCCATCAGAGTTCTTGCCATATTGAACACATTGTCCATGGCTGTCTTTTCTTTCTTTGGGATTCTGTAATTGTGGGTGTAAGGCTTGTTCCATTTGGTCTTTGCCTTTCCCTTTGCCTTTTGCTTGCCCTTCTGATTGGTCTTTGGGGCTTGCTTGGGCTTGCTTGGCACTTGTTGAGGAGGACTTTTGCTGGTGGATGCTTGGGGAGCTTCCACTGGGATGTTTTCCTTGCCTTGGGCCAACTTCTTCTTCTGATCCTCTGATAACATACTTTGGGTTTTCAACCAAGCTTTTATCTGTTGGACTTGTCCTTTGCAAGACATTGGTGTCCAACCCTTCAGAAGTTCTTCTGTCTTTTCTGGCCCCATGAACTTCTTCACTCGAAGATAAGAGTTCATTGTGCCTATCCCAAGACTTGGGAGAAGTTCCCACTCTTGCTGTTTTGCGGCCATAAACCAGTTCGTGTAGTGAGACTGGTAAATCTCCACTGCTGCCTGTTGGAAATGACTCAGGTCTAACAGCAATAGCAGTTATGTCAGCTTCTGGACTTTCAATAAGAGTTTCAAAGGTGATGGCTAGCCTTTGGGAACTGGTGGAAGTTCTGGCATCCTCCATTTGTGCCTCTCCTCTGGGCTGACATTCCTTTCTTTTTGATTTTTGAATGGAATTTCCTGGTCCAGATCCATTTGATTGGATGGAGTAATACTTCCACTTCTAGTAGGAGTCATTTCACATCAATTTTAAGAAAAAATAGACTAAGAATGAATTGAATTCACCTGATTGCCCTTTGAAGGGTTCTTCGGTTATCAAACCCCTTGGTGCTGGGCTAGTTTGAATTTCAATACTAGACTCTGAAGCCGCAGAGTCTGAAGAGCTGTCTCTAATTGATGACACTAGAGAAAAAACAAAAATAATAGTTATTTTATCAAGAAATAAAAATAACTTATAAACTCAACTTATTGAATAAAGTTGTTTTAATGTAATTTATGGCAAATGATGTCAAAAATAAAGAAAAATGTCTAAGATAAAAGAAAAAATATTTTTAGTAAAGATTTTTAATTTTTTAATTTTTTATTTTCTTTAAAGAAATAATAATTATGCAATTAACAAGTTTATTAATCAAAATTGTATTATTATTCACTTTATACTAGAATAACTCAAAGAATAAGTTTCAAGTCTGTGATGTGAAAAAGCCACTAGTTAGAGAAAAGTAATTTATTCCAAGTCACTCAATAGTATATTGTTTCAAACAATATTCTTACGGAAAAAAACCTTTATTAATATTATAAAGATTACTTATAATGGATAAGTCCCAAAAAAGCCAATATTAAGATAAATATGGCAATTTTACGTCAAAAAACAGTAAAATAAGGTCTAGAATATGATTTATGTCCCAAAAATTGGTTAAAATAACGGCCAGGACCCCAAATGTTAGGTTTGTCTATGAAACTCTTGATAATAGTAGCAATATCAAGAGTACTATGACTGTCCTCACTAGAAATATATAATATAATGAGATATTATAACCACAAAATTAAATATAATTATTAAAAATAAATTTAATTATTATTATAAAATAGAATAATTATAATGAATTATAATTATTCTATTATTGTTATAGTCACTGACAGTTCTAACAATGAGAAGTGTAAAGCTCTTAATGAGACAATTACACGTGGAAAATATGAATATTAACCACTTATAAATAATATAAATATTATTTATAAAAGAATTAAAACACACACTGTGCAGAAATAATTCTTATAGAATAAAGTTATATATAAAAAAACTAATACTAGATAAAAAAGAAATAGAACTTTAGAGAAAACTTACTTATAATATTTATTTAATACAACAAGTAAAACAACAACAGTTATTATATTAAATAATAATTATAAGTTAAAAACACGCCAAAAATCAATATTTTTAATAATAAAACAACTTTTCATAATAAAAATCATGATTAAAGAGTTTTTAACAGGAATTTGTGGATTTTTAAAAGATATTTAAGATGATAATTTTATATAATAAAATGTATTATTGGTGATTACAACAATAATCTTAATTCTATGATTTCAATTCTTTAATTTTAATTAATAAAGAATAAGATAAATTAAGAATTACTTTAATAATAATATTTTATATTTAATAAAGCTTTACCTGTTTAAGTTTCTAATATGATTGGATTGATAATGAATGATGGAAAAAACAGTGATGAAAAGACTCTTTTTATGTCTTCAGAGCAGCTCTCATAATTCATAATGAATTTAGAGGGCGTGCTCAGGTCAAAACTGAAAAACCATGCTTAAAAATAAAGTTCTTAACTTAAGGTAACTTATTTTTAATTCCAATTTAGAGTTATCAGTGTTATTCTTAACTCCATGTAAGTTTAATCCTCATTTAAACTAATTATTTTAAGTTTTTAATATAAATAAACTTATTTATATTAAGGTTCATCACATGAACAACTTAAAAATGGAGTTTCAAGCAGAAATCTCTTAAACTCAATTTTTAATTAATTTTTAAAGAAATTATAGTTCTCTTTCAGCTTTGATTAAAAGAGTAAATTTCCAGGCTAAATACCCAGGAAATTTATTTATAAAATATAGTAAATTTGATTTATATATATATAATATTAAATTTTAAACTGTGTGAAATTTTCAAGCAAATCCATTAAAAATTGAATTTTTAATGAATTTTTGAAGTTATTGCTATTTTTCCATGTAAAATAGCAATACACACCAAAGCTTAACGTTTGATAAGGTTTTAATGCTTGTAACCTTAAAGCTTTAAGCTTATTTAAGCTCTTTAAGCTTAATTAAGTTTTGACAGTTCTTAAAACCTTAAATTCAAGCCTGCATATTGGAATTTACCCTTTGGCAGCTTGAAATTCCTGTCTAAATTGGGATAAAACCAGTTTAAACTTTAATGTTGGATCAAAGTCTAATCTTAAAGTTTAAATAAGGTTGAAAATCCTCCAATACAGGTGGACAACCTTAATTGAATCATTGCAGATCCAAAAAGTTGGGTACCCCAGCTCTATTTGGTCTTTTTCCTTTGTCCCACCTTTTTGCGTGGATTTTGCCCTTTTATTTATTTAAAGCCTTACTATGGCCTTAAACCCTTTTAAATTGAGCTCACGCAGGATTTACATTCTGTATGGCAAATCCTTAGCCAATTCAGTAAATATACACAACACCTCAATTTTAACTAAAGCTTTGGTAAGTTTGCATAAACTTTATGCAACTAATTTCAAAAAAATGTTAAAAAAGTTACATTAGTACTGTGAGATTCTTAAATATTCCAATAACATAAGAAATAAGTGTTTTTGGGTATAACACCTTATGGATGTACCCTAGGTTATTTTTGGTGTAGAATCCAAAAATGACATAATATTTACAACTTTGTTTATCCAAAAAAAATATACTTATTTTTTGTTATTTTTCATTTTAAATTCAATTAAAAAGTCTGTTGAAGACAAATTTAACTGTGTATAAGGTTATTTGTGGCCTTATGGGTATGCTATACATACCTCACAGGCTCACAGCCACAGGAAAGAAATTTGGAATGATGATCCAAATCCAAGAACCAAAATCCCCTTGGGAAATAGTGCATATGGATTGGGTAACAGCATTACCCCCAGGAGGAGACAGAAGCTATAATGCATGCCTAGTATCTGTGAGCCTTGAGGTATATTCTACATACCCAAATAGGCCGCAATCATCTTGAAAATAAATTTTTAATTATGAATAACTCATAAATCATGCATATATCCAAAATTCATCATTTTTGATTTCAGAAAAGATGAATAACTTTTTATTGAGTAAGTAAATCCATGGATTTAAGGCCAGATTTGGATTCTACACACAAATTCACCTAGGGTAGCTCCATAGAGTGAATAAGCTCAAACTAACTGCTTGAGGTGGTAATATGGAAAATACTTCAATACCACATCATCAATACCACATAAAAGATTTATGAAAATTTTTGTTTTTCTTAATTTCATGCCAAAATAATGGGAATGTGAGAAATCCCATGTTGCATATACACTAATAATAGTGTTATGCATCTTTTGAGCACTTAATATCATTCTATTCTTACATGGACGTTTGGTACATCCATAGTGGATATCTCACTTGAAGCTTAAATTTCTATTTTTGACGTGAAAAATGAGCAAGGGGGACAAAAGACATCAAAGAGAGCCAGGGTACCCAACTTCTGAGGCCTCAGAGGCATGGACAGCTCAAAAGCTTATATACATGGCTGATCCTGGCCCAATTAGTAAACTAAAACACTTTGGGAACTTGGTTACCATGTTACAACTACAGTAAATCTTAAGAAAATAGCAAATCACCTGCTATTTTGACATGCCAAGGAGGTAAAAAGCTACTTAGACTCCTGTAACCATGTCAATTCTTAATGATTTTCCATGTATAAACCCCAAAAGAGTAATTAAAACCCTTTTTGGACTTTTATCCATTGATTTACCTCATAGCAACCAGTTAAACACTGATATTTGCAATTCTACGTAGAAATGAGGTAAAAACTTCAAAAATTCATTAAAAATACAATTCTTAATGAATATTTCTGAAGCTCTAAGGACCAATGGAGAACTGTATTATCTATGGTACAACCAAAAAGAATTATGGTTTTACTAGTAAAATTAAAAGTTTTAATTACAGTCCATTTTTGACTATTCTACATGAAACACTGAATCTTCAAAAATTCACAGTAATTACAACCTGTGATTAAATTGGAAATAACATTGATAACTTTGAGAAATAAATGATTAATTTGGAATAAAAGAAGATTTACAGATGTTACTCCTTTTATTCTTAACCATATTGGGGTTGGTAGTCACATAAAAGCATCAATTAAGTAATTATGATAATCTTATATGACAACATATGATGCAATCAATAATCCAAAAGGGTTTATTGTTTTATCACTCACTGGCTTTTCAGTTTGCTTCATGGCATGCCTCTGTGAGCTGTTGTTGACTTAAAAGAGGCCTCCTCTTGCTGTTTTTTCCAAACAATCATCTTATTATCATTTAAATCATTGTTACCAACAAGTAAGTATTAGTTATAACTACTCTTAAGTGTTTTTAATTCTTTCAGAATCAATCAGAAAGACATGAAATCATAGAATCCAACTATATATTGTTGTAATACTGTTATAAATACATTTTGATCCCTTAAATCCACAATTCTACGTCAAATCTCTCTGTCTTATCTCTCAATAAGCTCTTTGGAATATTAGTGAGTGATTTATCCTTAATTCTTAAAGTTTTTCTTCAAGAATTATATTTATAATTATTCTTGCAAAAGATAATTATATATTAAAATAATTTTATTATTTTAATAAAAGAAGTTTTATTATTAAAATCTCCTTGTAATTGATTCTTGTAGACAATTACTGCTCACTGTTAAAATCACTAGTAGTGTTTAACACATGAAAGAAATAATTCTTTAATTATTTAATTGTGGCTATAATAATATTTTATTATTGTATTTTGTAAGAACAGTCATAGTACTGTTGATTAATAGTAATATTATCATCAGTTTCATAGTCACATCTTACATTTGGGGGCCTGGCCGTGTTTTTTGAACCTTGTACCCTTAATTAATATATTTTTAAGTTCTAAAATATATTAATTTAATAGTTTTTTTTCTTTCATTTTGAAGTTAAAATA
Organism: Austropuccinia psidii; assembly: GCA_023105745.1. NCBI lineage: Eukaryota > Fungi > Basidiomycota > Pucciniomycetes > Pucciniales > Sphaerophragmiaceae > Austropuccinia > Austropuccinia psidii. The sequence goes on along the minus strand of JALGQZ010000005.1, from coordinate 9,700,239 downwards.
ATTTTTATTTTTGAAATTGTTTTGGAAATCTTTTTCATTGAGGAATTTGGTCTAATTTTATATTTTTTTTACACGTGGCTTTTTCACATCAAAAAACTTATAAAATTACTCTTTGAGTTACTCTGAATTAATTTTCATTCAAAATCTCAAGTTTTAATCTTCTTTCTTTAAAAAGAATAATTTTTTTAATAATGAAAAATATAAAACTTATAAAAAATCTCTAAAAATATTTTAAAAAGTATAAAAATTTTTTTTTTCTTTTATTAATTTTTCTAGTGTCTTTAATCAAATACTGTGCAGCTGGTAACAAACTCTGTAAGAGATATATTACCAGTCCAGAATCTGAAGACAGTATTGAGGTGCAAATTGCTAAAAGAGGCACCTTATTTAACTCATAAAAGAATAAAATACCACCAAAAGGTGTGTGTTTATCTTATATTTTCACCTTTTTATCCTTGAATTGATGTGAAAATGGTGCATACCAGAAATGGAAGCAACTATTCAGTCCAACCAGATGGATGTGGACAAGGAAGAGGCAAGACCAAATCCAGAAGTGCCAAGTCTTCCTCAAGAAAGACACATTTGGAGGATGCCAGAGTTGACCCCAATTCCCCAAGGTCTGTACCCACAGATTTTGACGTGAATTCTGAGCCTGAACTGATTCATGATAATATTTCCAGGGCTGAACCATTTGAGGTGGAAGAAATAGAAATATATCAATTCCAATACAAAAATTGGTTCAGCGCAGCCAAAGAAGAGGAGTGGGAAATATGCCAAGCCTTTGGCAGGGGGCCATGAATTCCTACTTACACATCAAGAGCTTTCTGGGTCAGGAGAAGACCATAGAACTCTTAGGAGGGTGGAGCCCCCTGTCTTTCAAAGACAAGGTCAAAAAGATAAAGAACTGGTTGAAGAACCAAAGGCTTTTGTCCATAGACCAGAAGAAAGAACTGGAAATGACTCCAGCTTTGAAGACAGAGGCCCCAGTGGCGTCTACCAGCTCCAGAAATTCCAAAGACAAGCTCAAAGGACCTCAGAAGAAACAGAGAGGTCCCAAGAACCATCAAGGCAAGGGCAAAGGCAAAGCCGATTGGCACAGACCTTACCCACAGGGGTACAGGATCCACAAATTGGAGCCTTCAGCCATGGACAGTGTGTTCAACATGGCCAAACCTCTAATGGAATTCACAGCCAAGGAGCAGGAGAGGATGAACAGGACCTTTCCACCCAAATAATTCATGTACAAAGAAGTATTAATGTAGAAATTGGTAAACTTGATTCGAATTTAACTAAAATAACATTGGATATTAATGATTTGAAAAGACATGACAAGAAATATACTGAATGGTATGAATTGACAAATGCCAAATTTGATTAAATTATCAATTCTTGTATCAGAATTGAGAGTACATGTCAAGTTCAGAATGATGAAATGGAAGATCTTTCCATTTTTAGAATGAATGATCAACTTAAAATTCTACAAGATCATGTCTTAAAGATAGCTGAAAATACCAATCAGTTTGCTACACATTTAGCAAAGAAGTGACAGTGAAAGGCAGAATTTGAAAAATGAAATCATTGCAAATGGAGAACAAATTCATAAGAATTATGAACCACATATTCCAAGACATTCTACACCTTTGACTGGAGAAAAACTTTCTGTTAAAGGAAGTTTTACACCACTTCTAGGAGAAAATGTTGTCTCTATTAAAGATATTCCCAAATTGGAAGAATGGCCAACATTTTCTGGTGAGGGAGAATATAACCATATTGAGTTCATCAGGACTATTGATATGTTGCAAGAAGACTTTCATATACCTGATGAAATCATAGTAGGAAAATTACACTCTCTGTTTACCAGAACTGCAAAGAAATGGTATTTCAAGATGAGGATGGATTGTGGGAAACATAATTGGTCTTGGCGGAAATCTGAAGTGATTACCAAATGGGCCAATAATTCTTGGGGGTTTAAAATGGAAAATGCTTTTGAAAGTGCCATTTTTAGCTCAGAAAAAGATATACCACTTACTTGGTTCTTCAAGCAAAAAGACAGATTATCTGCTTTACACCCAGATATGTCTGACACTATGATTAATATGAAAATATTAAGAAAATGTGGAGGAGAACTTGAACATGCTATCAAGAGCAGATGTTTAGAACCCTGTTCAACAGAGGACTACATTAATGCAATGGAAGATATCATTACCAGAACAAGAATTGGTAAAACTTGGACTAGAATCCCTATGGAATCTAAAATGGTCCCAAAGATTCCCAGAGAGGAGAAAAGACCAGAAAGACCTGTCTTGAAGTGTCATAAATGTGGAAGTACTTCAAATTTAGCCAACACTTGCACCAAAAAGACAAAAATAAATGAAGTTCAAGTCATTGAAGGAATTCACTGTACTGAAGAGAAAGAGGAATCTGATCAAGATTCTGCAGTCTCTGAGGATATACCAGTGGAGGACTATCCCATTGAAAACATCACAGCTTTTGTTGAGGTCACAGAAGTTCATACCCACTTGCCACAGTACAGTGAGGATTGCTACAACCTGATCAATATCCAAGATGCCAGAATGTGTAAAACAAAACCTGCTAGAGGTAAAGGTTACGCTGCTGGAGCATCCTGTATCACATCTGTTTTGATGAGTTATATTGAAGCCAAAGTAAATTTGGATACAGGGGCATTTTGCACTTGTGTGGGCAAAGATTATCTCCAAATTATACTTCCTGGATGGAAAAACCATCCATTACAAATAGAAGGTGTGCAATTTAGTAGTGCCAGTAACAATATGTACCCCCTGGGTATATTAGACACTAATCTTGTATTTCCACACCCAGCAGGAAGTGTAAGGATGAAAAATGAAATTGTGGTAATGGATAATTGCACATCTCAGCACATCATTCTTGGAAATGATTACTTGAATATTTATGGTATTGACATCAATAACCATAAAGACAGATATTTCACAATTGGGGATAACAAAAGACAAAAATTTGCTTTTTCCAGTATGCCAAAACAAATATCTATGGTATCTTCTGTCAAGGATACTTATAAAGATGAATTTGTGTCTAATAAACTTGTTGAAGCACAGATTAATCCATCATTGTCACCAAAAATGAGGAATGAACTTTTTGATGTGTTATACACATACAATAATGCATTTGCCTCTGATAATGAACCATTAGGTGCTATAAGAGGACATGAAGTTGATATTACTCTTAATATTGACAGACCATATCCTCAAATACTTAGAAGACCAGCTTTTACAGCCAGTCCCAGAGCTAGAGAAGCCTGGGAAAAACATATCCAAGATTTAATCCAACTTTGTGTACTAAGGAAAGTAGGCCATAATGAGGAAGTTCAAGTGAAAACACCTGTTATTATTTTCTGGCATAATGATAAGTCAAGAATGGTTTGAGATTTCAGTGCATTGAATACCTACACAGTTCCAGATAGGTATCCAATCCCTAGAATTCAATAAACTCTGACTCAATTGTCTAAAGCCAAGTATATAACATCAATGGATTCATTGAAAGGCTTTCATCAAAACTTTTTGATGCCTAAAGCTAAGAAGTTACTTAGAATTATCACTCACTGTGGTATTTATGAGTATATTAGAATGCCATTTGGCATTAAAAATGCTCCATCCCATTATCAAAGAGTGATGAATACCATTTTTCCCACAGAATTGTCTGAAGGATGGTTTATCATTTATATTGATGATATTATCATATGTTCTGATTCTTGGTCCTTACACCTTGAAAGACTTGCAAGGGTACTTCACAAAGTTGCAGAAGTGAACATGGAAATTTCACTTAAGAAATGCAATTTTGGTTTGGAAGAACTCAAAGCATTAGGACATGTTGTTTCTGGCTTAAGCTTGGGTATTGACAAAAACAAAGTAGCAGCAGTATTACTTAAGCCAATACCCCAGAATAAGAAAGAAATGATGTCTTTTCTTGGGTTTGCCAGTTATTATAGGCAACACTTGAAAGACTTTGCAATTCTATCCAAATCACTATATAGAATCTGTGATCAACAGACTGTATTTGAGATGACACAGGAAAGAATTAAAGCTTATGAGAAGATAAAGAAGGCTCTCACAAAAGCACCTTTACTCCTCATGCCTTACTGGAATATTCCTTTTAAATTGTACATTGATTCATGTGGAGATGGATTAGGGGCAGCCCTACATCAAGTCCAAATTATTGATGACAAACCTACAGAAGGACCAGTTTGTTATATCTCAAGAGAAATAAAACCAACAGAGGCCAGATATGGTGCAAGCCAAATGGAGTGCTTATGTTTGGTATGGGAACTTGAGAAATTACACTATTATCTTGATGGCAGTGTTTTTGAAGTGATAAATGACTGTAATGCAGTAAAATCACTTCTTAACATGAAGACTCCCAACAGACATATGTTGAGATGGCAAATAGCCATTTGAGAATATAGAGGAAACATGACCATAGTTCACAAAGCAGGAAACATTAACGAGAATGCTTATGGACTTAGCAGGTGGGCATTAGCCAACACTCCTGATAACCCAGCTTATGTACCTTTGGGAGCTAAACCACAAATTCCAATTGAAGGAATTAACATAACTGATATTGGGACTGAATTCTTTGAAGAGGTAAGAGAATCTTATAAGCAAGACAAGAATTTCCATATCTTGACTTCTTTATTAGATAAAGACTGCAAAGATACATCTTTAGTCAATGCACTAGATGAAGTTTTAAAAATTTGTCTTCTGAAGGAAGATTTCACTTGTCTGATGGGATTATTTACCACAGAACCAAACATTCTTGTGTAATGACTTTATGCAGCAGATTGCTTATCAATACAATTCTGCATGAATGCCATGATAGCATCTACTCTGGACACCTGTCAGAGCACAGAACACTTGAAAAAGTGAGAAACTGTGCATGGTGGCCATCTTGGAGAAAAGAAACCATTGAATATTGCCATACCTGTGACAGATGTCAAAACGCAAACAGGAGTACAGGCAAGAAATTAGGACTTATGATCCATATTCAAGAACCAAAATCCCCTTGGGAAGTTGTTCACATGGATTGGGTCACAGCACTTCCTCCAAGTGGTGACAAAAAGTTATAATGCTTGTCTAGGCATTGTAGAAAGATATAGCAAGACTCCCATATTCTTACCATGTCACAAAGATGACACTGCTATGGATACAGCTCTTCTTCTATGGAGTAGGGTTATTTCTCATACAGGATTATTTAGGAATATCATAAGTGACAGAGATCCCAAGACCACATCTGCACTTTGGACCAATCTTCATAGATTTTTTGGAACTAAGCTATCATTTTCTACAGCATGCCACCCTCAAACAGATGGGCTAGCAAAGAGGATGATTAAAACTTTAGAAGACATGATCAGGAGATTTTGTGCTTATGGGTTAGAATTCAAAGACTCATATGGCTTTACCCATGACTGGTGCACTCTGATACCTGCACTAGAATTGGCATACAAGAAATCAGTCCATTCTTCCACAGGACAAACTCCTGCTATGTTGGAAAAAGGATGGAATCCAAGACTCCCAGCAGACACACTGAGGAAAGACTTGATTGACATTCATCCTACAGCTTTCAGCTTCAAGATAATGCTTGACAAAGTAAAAAATCATGCAAAACAAAGTATGAATTATGCTTTTGATTATGCAAAACAGAAGTGGGACAAGAGTCATAAAGTACCAGACTTAAAAGTAGGGGACTTAGTTCTAGTTTCAACATTGAACTTTAATAATATTAAAGGCCCAAAGAAACTGAAAGATTCTTATGTAGGACCTTGTGTTATTGTTTCCTTACATGGAACCAAGGCAGTTCAAGTGGAGCTTAGTGGTGAATTAGAAAATAAACACCCCACTTTTCCAGTCAGCTTGATAAAGCTTTATCAACCAGCTGACAAAGAATTGTTTCCTTTAAGGAACCCAACTCCTTTAGCTGTGACACCAGTGGAACAGAATGAAGACAAGAAGATAAATAAATTCATTAAAGAAAGGAGACTTAGGGGTAAAAATCAAAGAGAATATCTTGTCAGATATAGAAATCCAGTACATGAAGATGAATGGCTGGCAGAATCAGGAATACCTGACTCAGATAAACTCTTGAGAAGATTTAGACATGAAAGAAGGCCACAAGCCTGAATATGTCTATAAATTTGCTTTAAATTACTTGATCTGAGTGATGTAAAAAGGTTGGACAGTGGACATTAACCCCCTGTGGGGCTTTTTATTACTTATACCATTAATAAAATTGTAGTACAATTTTATTTTTTGGTGGGAGGGAATGTGAGCCTTGAGGTATATTTTACATACCCAAATAGGCCACAATCATCTTGAAACTAAATTTTGAATTATTGATAACTCATAAATCATGCATATATCCAAAATTCATCATTCTTGATTTCAGAGAAGATGAATAACTTTTTATTGAGTAAGTAAATCCATGGATTTAAGGCCAGATTTGGATTCTACACAAGAATTCACCTGGGGTAGCTCAATAGAGTGAATAAGCTCAAACTAACTCCTTGAGGTGGTAATAGGGAAAATACTTCAATACCAAATCATCAATACCACATAAAGGATCCGTGAAAATTTTTGTTTTTCTTAATTTCATGCCAAAATAATGGGAATGTGAGAAATCCCATGTTACATATACACTAAGAATAGTGTTATGCATGTTTTGAGCACTTAATATCATGGTATTCTTACATGGACTTTTGGTACACCCATAGTGGATATCTCACTTGAAGCTTAAATTTCTATTTTTGATGTGAAAAATGAGCAAGGGGGACAAAAGACATCAAAGAGAGCCAGGGTACCCAACTTCTGAGGCCTCAGAGGCGTGGACAGCTACAAAGCTTGGATACATGGCTGATCTTGGCCCAATTAGTAAACTAAAACACTTTGGGAATTTGGTTACCATGTTACAACTACAGTAAATCTTAAGAAAATAGCAAATAACCTGCTATTTTGATGTGCCAAGGAGGTAAAAAGCTACTTAGACTCCTGTAACCATGTCAATTCTTACTGATTTTCCATGGATAAACCCCAAAAGAGTAATTAAAACCCTTTTTGTACTTGTATCCATTGATTTACCTCATAACAACCAGTTAAACACTGATATTTGCAATTCTACATAGAAATGAGGTAAAAACTTCAAAAATTCATTAAAAATGAAATTCAATCTATGGTACAACCAAAAAAAATTACAGTTTTACTTACAGTCCATTTTTGACTATTCTACATGAAACACTGAATCTTCAAAAATTCACAGTAATTACAACCTGTGATGAAATTGGCAATAACATTGATACCTTTGAGAAATAAATGATTATTTTGGAATAAAAGAAGATTTACAGATGTTACTGCTTTTATTCTTAACCATATTGGGGTGGGTAGTCACATAAAAGCATCAATTAAGTAATTATGATAATCATATGTGACAACAATTAGTTGACAGGTATAGCAAAACTCCCATGTTCCTACCATGTCACAAAGATGACACAGCTATGGACACAGCCATAATGATATGCAATAAAGTCATTAGCCATACAGGCTTATTCCAGAATATTATAAGTGACAGAGACCCAAAATTCACTTCAGCATTATGGACAAATCTCCATAACTTGTTTGGGACAAAATTATCATTCTCAACAGCTTACCATCCTCAAACTGATGGTTTAGCAGAAAGAATGATACAAACCTTGGAGGACATGATCAGAAGATTCTGTGCTTATGGACTAGAATTCAAAGATTCTGATGGTTTTACCCATGATTGGTGTACACTAATACCAGCCCTTGAACTGGCATATAAAACATCAATCCATTCTTCTACTGACAAAACACCAGAAATTCTAGAAAAAGGTTGGAATCCAAGACTTCCTTATGATACCCTCAAAAAGGACTTAGTGGATATACATCCAACAGCAAGCAGTTTGAAGATAATGCTTGACAAAGCAAGACACCATGCAAACAGATGTATGCAAGATTCTTTCAAATATGCAAACGAAAGATGGGATAAAAGTCATAAACTACCTGACTTCAAAATAGGAGACTCGGTCATAGTATCAACCCTTAATTTTAATAACATAAAAGTTCCAAAGAAATTGAAAGATTCCTTTTCAGGACCATTTATGATAAAAGCACTTCATGGACCCAATGCTGTGCAATTGGAACTCACAGGTGAATTAATGAACAAACACCCAACTTTCCCTGTAAGTCTGATAAAACCTTACAGCTCAAGTGACAAGGAGTTATTTCCACTAAGAAATAAACCCTCACTTGAAATTCCCCCTTTGGAAGAAGGAGAAGAAAAGAAAATTGTAAAAGTCCTTAAACAAAAAAGAAAAAGAATACCTTGTAAGGTATAGAAAAGCAACTCAAGGAGATGAATGTCTACTTGAGAAAGATATATCAAATCCTGATAAACTACTAAGAAGGTTCAGACATGAAAGAAAACCTAAAGAATAGAAATGTTAAGCATTATTGAGCTTCAAGACTAACAAAGTCTATTGAAGAGGTAGGACAGTGGATGATACCCTAATTACACATATCAGATTGTGGTACAATCTTTTTAGGTGGTAGGGAATGTGAACGTTTGAGATATGACCACATGCCCAAAAAGGCCACAAGAAATATTTCAAATAATTATACATTAAACATAATTACCTTAAAACTACAAAAATTCCATAAATAGGAATAAAACTTGGTTTAACTTGAAACCCAATGAATAAGCATTTAAAATCAATTATACCATTGGATTCCCCATGGTAAAATACACATATACCATTTTTATGGCATATCTGTAAAGTCAATATTAAATGAGTTATAAGTAATAATACCTTATAAAAAACATAAATCCTTAATTATTTCAAATACCAATGAAGCAACATTTAAAATAAATGGTACCATTGGATTCTCCATACACCTCCACACATAAAACAATTAAGAAGCTAATCTCCAAAGTCAATACTTCAGGAGTTAAGCTGAATATATGCACTTTTTTTGTCAATGCATATATTCAAGGATTTTAGCTAATATCTTTTGAAATATACATGATAGAGTGATGAACCAAAAATAAAGTCACCGCGTAATTACTGTAGGAATACAGAAATGAACTTTATTTCACAAGCTATAAAAAAGGTTAAAACCTGTAAGGGATTATTGATTAAATCAATAAAGCTGTTGACCACTTTGTTTTTAAAGTGGTCCAAACTTAGCAAATAAGTAGACAGTTGGATTCTACTAGTTCATTCGTGAAGAAAGATGTATTTTTTATTACAATATTCAAGGTATAACCCCTTGAAATCATTGTTTGAAGTTTAAAATATTAAATTTTGACAGAAAACAGGATTTACAAGAAAAATCATCAAAAGTACAGTTTTGATGATGTAATGAAATGCTATTGGAAGTTCAAAGAAGACATTATAAGCTATCAGAATCCACTCACAGAATAGATGTAGCGTGTATAACGTACAAGGTATTAATGATCAAAGTTTAAGCTTAAATTTGATCATTGAAGATCACTCACTGTAATCTTATTTTAAGTTTAACAGTCATATAAGTGATAACACTGGTAAATACTACTAGAATATAATTAATACTAATAAAATCCACAAAGTTTGGGCTTCTTCCAAGCCTATGATGTCATCAAACGTAGAGTTATAGTGATAACTCTAAATAATGGCTTAATTATGAGGTAAGATGGTTTGATCATGATGTAATAATCCCCAAACCTTAAAATACTGATCAATTCTAGTAGAAAGAATTAGTAAACGTCTACTAGAAGGCTGTTGGACTCTAGGAGGGAGTTATTTACTATAAATAGAGCTCTTTTTACTCTGTTTTCCCCTCAGACGCTTACAAAACATTAAATCATTGGATTCAAAGGTAATTTATTTATTCTTTATATATAAAACTTCTATATTATTGAAGTACAAAGGTAATCTTATTACAATCATCATCTTTGAAGTGATTATTTTAATTATTTAATTGTTTTGTTCAAATTTCTCTTAAAAACCTCTAATCCACGTAAAATCAAGAAAAATTGTAATTTCTGTTACTTTCTATTGCAACTACAACTTAAATAAGTTGTATTTACATTCTTAGGCATAAACGTATCCAAAATTATTATATTAAGAATTAAAAGTAGGTCATTTCTCTTATTATAATAATTTTTCTCTATTATTACTTTAATAATTCTATAATTTATATTAATTTATAACTCTAATATAAGTAATATTATTGTTATTAATTGTTTTTTATTAATAAAAAACAATTTTTTACGCCTTTATTATTTTTTGGTAACAATAATAAAGTGCTTTGAAATATATTAATTATCTTATATGAATATATTTATTTATTATCTTATTTTTTTTATAATATAAACTATATTATTATATTTATTTAATAATATAATTATTTTTATCCTATTTATTGCATTTATAAGGACATTCATATTACAATAAGTAAAATATTAGTAATTTTTACTTCTTGTTTCATAGTCAAACCTTACAAAAATTCTTTCTTTGACCCAGACAAAGACAAACCTTTAACTTGGTTCTTAAAACAAGTTGAAATACTAAATGCACTGTACCCATAAATGTCTCAAAAGATGGTGCACATGAAAATACTTAAGAAATGTGGAGGAGAGCTAGAACATGGCCTAAAAAGCAGGTGTATAGAACCATGCTCCACAGAATAGTATATCAATGCCCTAGAGGACATAGTGACAAGAACAAAAATTGGCAGAACTTGGAAGAAATTGGACATTAAAAGTCCAAATAAGCCATTTATCAAAAAAGATAAATCAAAAAGAAGCTTTCAAGCCCAATAAATCCAACAATAATGAGCAAATAAAATGCCATAAATGTGGAGGTATTGGACACTTAGCCAATAACTGCCTCAAAAAGGCAAAAATTAATGAAATTGTGGAAACAGAAAACCACAATGACAAAGAGGAGGAATCTGACTCTGAAAAAGAAACAGAAGAGTCAGAAAGTTCTGAAAGTGATGAAATTAATAGAATTAATGCACAAATTAATAATATTGATATAATTTATGAAGTACTAGATGTTAAGTAAAACTTACCACAAGTTGGACAATCTGACACAAACCTGACAAATGTACAAGATGCCAAAATATACAGAACCAAACCTGCGAAAGGAATGGGATATACAGCTGGAAAATCAAGTATAAGTGTTTTTATGGTTGATAACCAAGAAGGAAAATTGAACTTGGATACAGGAGCATATTGTACCTGTGTTGGTAAAAGTTATTTAAAAACCATTGTTCCAGATTGGCAAGAAAACCTTATGCCAATACAAGGTGTCAAATTTAGTAGTGCAAGTGAGAGCATGATGCCCCTTGGAATAATTGATTTAAAACTCATTTTTCCTCACCCCTCACAATGTGTCAGAATTAAAGTAGAGTTTGTAGTAATGGACAACTGTACTAGTAATCACTTCATACTTGGAAATGACTACTTGTCAATTTATGGTATAGATATCTCTAACCAAAAAGATAGATATTTTACCATAGGAAACAATAAAAGACAAACGTTTGGCCTCTTAAATAACAAAAAGCAAATTACAGTTATTAAGAATGAAGAGAAAAATCCAGAAAAGGAACTTTTCATATCTGAGCAACTCAAAGAGGCAGAATTCAATCAAGAATTAATAGAAAAAATGAAAGAAAAATTGATTGACCTCTTATTTAAGTACAAAAATGCCTTTGCAACTGACAAAGAGCTGCTAGGTGCCATAATTGGGCATGAGGTGGATATAATTCTTAATGTGGAAAAACCTTACCCACCTTTACTGAGGAGACCTGCTTACCCAGCTAGTCCAAGGGCTATAGAAGCCTTGGAGGTTCAAATTAAAGAATTAATGGACCTTGGAGTATTAAGAAAAGTAGGACATAATGAACAGGTAGAGGTAACTACACCTGTCATTATAACTTGGCATAATGGAAAATCAATAATGGTAGGAGACTTCAGAGCCCTGAGCCCCTATACCATTCCAGACAGATATCCAATACCCAGAATCCATGAGACATTGACACAATTGTCTCAAGCTAAGTTCATTACAGCCATGGATGCTTTAAAGGGTTCTCATCGAAATTTCTGGACAGACAATTCCAAGAAACTACCAAGGATAATAGTTTACTGTTGTATTTTTGAATACGTAAGAATGCCATTTGGTATGAAGAATGCACCTTCCCATTACCAAAGGATGATGAATACCATATTTCCTGAAGAATTATCAGAAGGATAGTTAACTATCTATATTGATGATATCATAGTTTGCCCAGAAACTTGGAAAAATCACCTTAAAAGACTAGAAAGGGTACTACAAACAATAGTGCAAGTGAATATGAAAATTTCCTTGGGAAAGTGTCATTTTGCATATAGTGAACTAAAAGCACTAGGACATGCTGGATCTAGACTTAGTCTAGGCATAGACAAGAATAAAGTAGCAGCAGTACTACTTAAGACATGGCCTCAAATAAAAAAAGAAATGCAATCATTTCTAGGATTTTCTGGTTACTATAGACAGAATATAAAGGACTTTGCAAAAATTGCCAAATCCTTGTATAAACCATGTGACCAACAAACAGTCTATGAAATGACAGAAGAAAGAGTCAAGGAATATGAAGAATTGAAAAATTCCTTAACAAATGCCCCATTTCTTCTAATTCCAGATCGGAAACTACCCTTTAAGCTTTACATTGATGCTTGTGGAGGAGGACTAGGTGCTGCACTACACCAGACACAAATTATCAATGATAAACCAGTGGAAGGACCAATTTGTTTTATTTCAAGACAGATTAAGCCAACAGAGGCAAGATATGGAGCAAGCCAAATGTAATTCCTCTGCTTAGTGTGGGCTTTAGAAAAATTACATTATTACTTGGATGGAACAGTATTTGATGTGATTACAGACTGTAATGCTGTAAAATCTCTATTAAATATGAAAACTCCAAATAGACATTTGCTGAGATGGCAAATTGCTATCCAAGAATATGGAGGAAATATGACTATTGTTCATAAATATGGTAATATTCATAAAAATGCAGATGGTCTTAGCAGATGGGCTCTAGAAAATACCCCTGACAATCCAGCATGGGTACCACAGGAAGAGCACCATATAGAAGGAATATGTGTTACAGAAATTGGCACAGAATTATTTAACCAAGTTGAAGAAAGCTATAAGATGGACAATAATTTCCATATCTTAAGCCAACTTCTAATGAAAGACTACAAAGATTCATCACTTTCATCAAAATTAGATGAAACATGGAAAAAGGCATATGATGAAGGAAGATTCCTCCTCCTTGATGGAATCCTTTACCATAGAACAGAACACACATGTGTTATGGCCTTAACAGATAGAAACCTGATAAACACTATTTTACATGAGTGTCATGATAGTATTGCAGCTGGACATCTCTCAGAAGATAGAACACTAGAAAGGGTGAAAACCTGCGCTTGGTGGCCAAATTGGAAGAAAGATGTTGCAGAATACTGCCAAACCTGTGACAGATTTCAAAAGGCAAACAGAGCCACAGGAAAGAAATTTGGAATGATGATCCAAATCCAAGAACCAAAATCCCCTTGGGAACTAGTTCATATGGATTGGGTAACAGCATTACCTCCAGCAGGAGACAGAAGCTATAATGCATGCCTAGTGTTAGTTGACAGGTATAGCAAACCTCCCATGTTCCTACCATGTCACAAAGATGACACAGCTATGTACACAGCCATAATGATATGGAATAAAGTCATTAGCCACACAGGCGTATTCCAAAATATCATAAGTGACAGAGACCCAAAATTCACTTCAGCATTATGGACAAATCTCCATAACTTGTTTGGGACAAAATTATCATTCTCAACAGCTTACCATCCTCAAACTGATGGTTTAGAAGAAAGAATGATACAAACCTTGGAGGACATGATCAGAAGATTCTGTGCTTATGGACTAGAATTTAAAGATTCTGATGGTTCTACCCATCATTTTTGTACACTAATACCAGCCCTTGAACTGGCATATAAAACATCAATCCATTCTTCTACTGACAAAACACCAGAAATTCTAGAAAAAGGTTGGAATCCAAGACTTCCTTATGATACCCTCAAAAAGGACTTAGTGGATATACATCCAACGGCAAGCAGTTTTAAGATAATGCTTGACAAAGCAAGACACCATGCAAACAGATGTATGCAAGATTCTTTCAAATATGCAAACAAAAGATGGGATAAAAGTCATAAACCACCTGACTTCAAAATAGGAGACTCGGTCATAGTATCAACCCTTAATTTTAATAACATAAAAGGTCCAAAGAAATTGAAAGATTCCTTTGCAGGACCATTTATGATAAAAGCACTTCATGGACCCAATGCTGTGCAATTGGAACTCACAGGTGAATTAATGAACAAACACCCAACTTTCCCTGTAAGTCTGATAAAACCTTACAGCTCAAGTGATAAGGAACTATTTCCACTAAGAAACAAACCCCCACTTGAAATACCCCCCTTGGAAGAAGGAGAGGAAAAGAAAATTGTGAAATTCCTTAAAGAAAGAAGGACAAGAAAAAATAAAAAAATAGAATACCTTGTAAGGTATATAAGTTCAACCCAAGAAGGTAAATGGCTACTTGAGAAAGATATAACAAATCCTGATAAACTACTAAGAAGGTTCAGACATGAAAGAAAACCTAAAGAATAGAAAAATCAAGCATTATTGAGCTTCAAGACTAACAAAGTCTATTGAAGAGGTAGGACAGTGTATGATACCCTAATTACACATATCAGATTGTGGTACAATCTTTTTTGGTGGTAGGGAATTTGAACCTTTGAGATATTACCACATACCCAAAAAGGTCACAAGAAATATTTAAAATAATTATACCTTTAAAAATAACTACCTTAAAACCATAAAACTGCCATAAATAGGCATAAAACTTGGTTTAACTTAAAATCCAATGAACAAACATGTGAAATAAATTACACCATTGGATTCCTCATGGTAAAATACACATATACCATTTTTATGGTATATCTGTAAAGTCACTATTTATAAGTTTTAAGTAATAAAACTCTATAAAAAACATGAATCCTTAATTATTTCAGATACCAATGAAACCACATGTGAAATGAATTGTACCATTGGGTTCCCATAAACGTATACACATAAAATCATTAAGAAGCTAATCTCCAAAGTCAATACTTCAGGAGTTAAGCTGAATATATGCACTTTTTTGGTCAACGCTTATATTCAAGGATCTTAGCTAATACCTTTTGAAACATACATGATAGAGTGATCATCCAAGAATAAGGTCACCATGTAATTACTGTAGGAACACAGAAATGACCTTTATTTCACAAGCTATAAACAAGGTTAAAACCTGTAATGGATTATTGATTAAAATCAATAGAGCTGTTGACCACTTTGTTGTGAAAATGGTCCAAACTTGAAAATAAGTAGACAGTCAGATTCTACTAGTTCATTCGTGAATAATGAAGTATTTCTTATTAAAATATTCAAGGTATAACCCCTTGAAATCATGGTTTGAAATTTAAAATATTAGATTTTGACAGAAAAGATGAGTTACAAGAAAAATCATCCAAAATAGAGTTTTGATGATGTAATGGAATGCTCTTGGCATTGTAATAAGGACATTCCAAGCTATCAGAATCTACTCTCAGAATAGCTGTAGCGTGTATAACCTAAAAGTTATTATGATCAAAGTTTAAGCTTAAATTTGATCACTCAAGATCACTCACTGTAATCTAATTTTAAGTTTAACAGTCATTTAAGTGATACAACTGGTGAATACTATTAGAATATGATTAATACTAATAAAATCCACGAAGCTTAGGCTTCTGCCAAGCCTATGATGTCATCAAACGTAGAGTTATAGTGATAACTCTAAATAATGGCATAATTATGAGGTAAGATGGTTTGATCATGATTTAATCATCACCAAACCTTAAAATATTGATCAATTCTAGTAGAAAGCATCAGGACACGTCTACTAGAAGTCTTATGGACTCTAGGATGGAGGTATTTACTATAAATAGAGCTCTTTTTACTCTGTTTTCCCATCAGATGCTTACAAAACACTAAAATATTTAAATCCAAAGGTAATTTCTTTATTCTTTATATATAAAGCTCCTATCTTATTAAAGACCAAAGATAATCTTATTATAATAATCATCTTTTGACATGATTATTATATTTATTTAACTGTTTTGTTTAAAATTCTCCTAAAAACCTCAATTCCACGTAAAATTAAGAATATTTGCAATTTCTCTTAAATTTTATTGTAAATACAGTTTAAAAAATTTTTATTTACATTTTTTGGCGTAAAATTATTCAAAACTATTATATCAAGTATTAAAAGTAGGTTATTTCTTCTTATTATAATAATTTTCTCTCTAGTATTACTTTAAATAATTCTATAATTGATATAAATAGTATTTATATTAATTCATAACTTTAATATTAGTATTATTATTGTTATTAATTGTTTTTATTAATAAATAACAATTTTTTATGCCTTTATTATTTGTTGGTAACAATAATAAAGTGCTTTTAAATATATTTATTTATTATATTATTTTTTCATAATATAATTATTTTTATCTTGTTTATTTTATTTATAAGGACATTCATAGTACAATAAGTAAAACATTAGTAATTTTTACTTATTGTTTCATAGTCAAACCTTACAGTCATGACACATGTATGCTTAGTTCTGTTTTAAATTATACCATCCAGTAAGTGTAATCTTCCTTCATTATATGATTTTCTCCATATCTCATCTGAGGCATGTATCAAAGAATTGTCTTTACAGTCCTTAGTATGTAATTTGCATAAAATGCTACAATTTGTATCCTGAGTATAACTGTTTCTTACCTCCTCAAAAAAGTGGTTTTCAGGTCTGTAACACTTATTCCTTCTATGGGGACTTGTGGGGAAGCTTCCTCTGGAACATAATCAGGATTATCAATATTATTTTGTAATGGCCATCTGCTCCGTCCATCTACATTTTTATGAATATTCCCATCTTTATGAACAATGGTCATATTTCCCCTATACTCTTGTATGGCTATTTTCCATCTGAGCATATGCCTGTTAGGAGTCTTCATGTTTAAAAGTGACTTAACAGTGGTACAATCTGTTATTAATTCAAAAACACATTCTTGGAGAAAGTAATTTAGCTTCTCCAAGGCTCAGACAAGGCATAAGCACTCCATATCTGGCTTCAGCTGGTTTGATTTGCCTGGATATGAAGAATATGGGTCCTTCCAAAGGTTCATTATTGATAATCTGGACTTGATGAAGTGCAGCACCAAGCCCATCTCCTGATGCATCAATATAAAGCTTAAAAGGCAGCTTAAAGTATGGCATCAGTAAGAGTGGAGTAGTGGTCAAGGCTTGTCTCAAAGATTCAAAGTCCTTGACTCTTTCAACAGTCATTTCAAATACTGTGTCTTTGTCACATAATTTATAAAGAGGTCTTTCTATGGATGCAAAATCTTTCATATGTTTCCTGTAATATCCTGCAAACCCTAAAAATGACTGAATTTCTTTCTTGTTCTGAGGCTTGGGTGTCAGAAATATTGCTGCAACCTTGTTTTTGTCAATTTCAAGGGATAAACCAGATACTACATTGCCCAGTGCTTTAAGTTCTTTAAATCCAAAATGGCATTTCTTTAAAGAAATTTTCATTTTGACAGATTGGATTTTTTTCAAAACTCTGGATAATGTGTATATATGTTCTTCCCAAGTTTTGGAACAGATAATAATGTCATCAATGTAAATGATTAACCATCCTCCTTAAAGCTCTCCATGGAAGATTTCATTCATCATTCTTTGGAAGTGTGAAGGTGCATTCTTGATACCAAAAGGCATCCTAAAATATTCATATACTCCACAATGAACAATAATCCTCAATTATTTTCTTGCCCTTGGTGTCACTACATTCTGATGAAATCCTTTAAGGGCATCCATAGTTGTGAGCCTGTGAGGTATGTATAACATACCCATAAGGCCACAAATGACTTTATATACAGTTGATTTAGTGTTCAACAGAATTTCAAATTGAATATCAAATAAAAAATAATAAAAAATAAGTATAGCTTTTTTTTTGGATAAACAAAGCTATAAATATTATGTCATTTTTGGATTCTACACCAAAAATGACCTAGGGTACACCCATAGCGTGTTATACCCAAAAATACTTATTTTTTGTGTTATTGGAAGATTTAGGAATCTCACAGTACTAATGTAACCTTTTGAACATTTTTTTAAAATTGTTCAATTTAAGCTTAAATATGCTTAATTTAAAGTTGCATAAGGTTTATGAAAACTTACCAAAATTGTAGTTAAAATTGAGGTGTTGTGTATATTTACTAAATTGGCTAAGGATTTTCTATACAGAATGTAAATCCTGCATGAGCTCACTTTAAAAGGGTTTAAGGCCATAGTATGGGTTTAAATAAATAAAAGGGCAAAATCCACGCAAAAAGGTGGGACAAAGGAAAAAGACCAAACAGAGCTGGGGTACCCAACTTTTTGGATCTGACATTATTCAATTAAGGTTTTCCACCTGTATTGGATGTTTTTAAACCTTATTTAAAGTTTAACATTACACTTTGATCCAAAATTAAAGTTTAAACTGGTTTTAACCCAATTTGGACAAGAGTTTCAAGCTGGCAAAGGGTAAATCCCAATATGAAAGCTTGAAATTAAAGTTTTCAGACCTGTCAAAGCTTAAATAACCTTAAAACTTTAAGGCTACAAGCATTAAGACCTTATCAAAAGTCACGTTTTAGTGTGTATTGCTATTTTACGTGGAAAAATAGCAATAACTTCAAAAATTCATTCAAAATCCAAATCTCAATGAATCTGCTAGCAACTTTCACACAGCTTACAAATTCATATTATCCATGAATAAATCAAATTTTATGTATCTTTTATAAACAGATTTCTTGGTTAATTAGCCAGGAACTTTACTCTTTTAATTATACCTAAAGAGAATTAAGATTTCTTTAAAAATTAATTAAAAATTGAGTTTAAGAGATTTCTGCTTGAAACTCTATTTTTAAGCTGTTCATGTGATGAACTTTAATATATATAATCTTTTTTTATATTAAAACTTGAAATAATTAACTCAAATGAGGATTAAAGCTACTTGGAGTTAAGAATAACACTGATAACTTTAAATTGGAATTAAAAATAGGTTACCTTAAGTTAAGAACCTAATTTTTAAGCATGTTTTTTCAGTTTTGACCTGAGCACGCCCCCTATATCCATTGTGAATCATGAGAGCTGCTCTGTAGACATAAAAACAGTCTTTTCATCACTGTTTTTGTCCAGAATCAATTATCCATCCAATTATATTAGACATTTAAACAGGTAAGGTTTTATTATATATAAAATCTTATTATTAAAGTATTTCTGAATGATTTTATTCTCTATAAATCTTAAATTAAAGAATTGAAATTGTAGAAATTAGATTATTGTTGTAATCACCTATAATATATTTTATTTTATAAGATTATTGTCTTTAAAATATCTTTTAAATACACAAATTCCTCTCAAAAGCTCTTTAATAAAATTTTTTATTATAAAAAGTTGCTTTATCATTTAAAATCTTTATTTTTGGCTTGTTTTTAACTTAGAATAATTATTTGATATAATAACTGTTGTATTTTACTTGTTGTGTTAAATTTATATTATATGTAAGCTTTCTCTAAAAATTCTATATCTTTTTTATCTATTATTAGTTTTTTATATATAATTTTTCTATAAGAATTATTTCTTCACAGTGTGTGTTTCAATTCTTTTATAAATAATATTTATATATTATTTATAAGTGGTTAAATATTTATATTTTCCACATGTAATTGTCTCATTAAGAGCTTTACACTTCTTATTGTTATAATTGTCAGTGACTATAGCAATACTAAAATAGTTAGAATTAATTATAATTATTCTATTTTTTTATTATTATTTTATATAATAATAATTACATTTATCTTTTTATATAATTATTTTTAATAATTATATTTGAATTTGTGGTTATAATATTTTATTATATTATATTTTTCTACTTAGGACAGTCATAGTACTCTTGATATTGTTACTATTATCAAGAGTTCCATAGACAAACCTTACAATAGTGGTTATATACCCTGCTTGAGATATCTGGGTAAGGGCAATTTGGATTTTTGGTATTGGGTACCTGTCTGGAACAAGGTAAGTATTCAGAGCTCTAAAGTCCCCAACCATTATAGATTTTCCATTATGCCATGCCACTATGACTGGTGTAGTTATTTCTACTTCCTCATTATGGCCAGCCTTTCTTATTACACCAAGGTCTAGAAGCTCTTTAATATGAATTTCCAGAGCTTCTCTCGATTTATGACTTGCTGGATATGCAGGTCTTCTTAATAGTGGTGGATAAGGTCTCTCAATATTAAGGATGATGTCAACTTCATGACCAATAATTGCCCCAAAAGGTTCTTTCTCTGATGAGAATGCTTCTCTGTGGTCATATAAAAGGGCAGAAAGTTGATTTTCCTGACTATCATTCAGATGAAGGCCTATTTCAGCTTCATTTAACTGTTCAGATTTGAATCTTTCCAACTCTAAGTTGACTGGTGCTACTTTACTTACTGTAATTTGTCTTTTCAATGGTAAAAAGGCAAATCTTTGATGCTTATTGTCTCCAATGGTAAAGTATCTGTCTTTGTTGTTATGTAAGTCTATTCCATACATGATTAACTAGTCATTTCCCAATATAAAATGGGTACTAGAGCAATTTTCCATAACAAAAAATTCAACAGTGATTCTTAAATTTCTATTAATATGTGGAAGTATGAAATTGGTCTCAAAGATTCCCAATTCTTTCATTGGATTACTTGCATTATTGAGTCTTATTCCATCAATTGGTAACAATTGATATTCAAAATTTGGTGCACAAGTCTTAAGAAATGATTTTCCAACACAAGAGCAGAATGCTCCTGGGTCAAGTAAACGTTTTGTGGGCTTGTTGTCAATTACCAGCTGTATAACCTTTTCCCCTGTTTGGTTTGGTTTTCATAAGTTGTGCATCTTGAAATTTTGACAAATCAAGTTGACCATTGCTTAATTGTGGCAAGTGGGAATAAGATTCCATGATGTCAAAAGTGGAATTTATATTTTCTATATCTTTTGAAGATTTAGAAAATATTGATGACTTATCATCTGAATTTTCTTCAATTATATTATAATCTTTTTCAACAGTAGGTTCTTTTTCAATGTCAATTTCATTGATTTTTCCCCTCTTTGGACATGTATTGGCTAAGTGGGTGGTGCTTTGGCAAATATGGAACTTTCTT
Organism: Austropuccinia psidii; assembly: GCA_023105745.1. Lineage (NCBI taxonomy): Eukaryota > Fungi > Basidiomycota > Pucciniomycetes > Pucciniales > Sphaerophragmiaceae > Austropuccinia > Austropuccinia psidii. The sequence continues at coordinate 9,678,822 of JALGQZ010000005.1, read as the reverse complement.
ATTATATCTGCAGATTTATACTTAACATTATTAGAATTTTCTTTGGGATTTTTGTCCACAGAATCTTTCCAAGGTGTATTAAACCTTGTTTTGAGATTCACCCTGCTAGCACCAATCCTGGTTCTGGTGGTTACTTCTTCTAATATATTAATAATATCTTCTGCTGAAGATTGTTCAGTAGTTCTGCTTTTGACAGCATGCTCTAAGTCACCTCCACATTGTCTCAGAATCTGTCTGTGGATCATAAATTCTGACATGTCAGGATACAATGCTGTTAATCTGTCTTTCTGTTGGCAAAACCATGGTAAAGCTTTGTCTTTATCAGCATTAAATTTGGCATATCCAAAGGCTGTTTCCACTTTAAACCTCCAAGAATAATTGGCCCATTTGTTTATAATTTGGGTTTTCCACCAAGTCCAACTTTGGTGTTGATGTGCTTGTCTTAATTTGATATACCATCTGTGAGCCGATCTGGTAAACAAGGTGTTAAATCTTGCTGTTACCAATCTGTCTGGTAATTCAAACTCTTCTTTAATCATGTCAATACCTCTGATGAATTCCATATGGTCATATTATCATTCACCACTTAAGTGAGGCCATTCTTCAAGTTTTGGTACTTCTTTCAGGAGTGCTTGGACCATTGATTGTTCCAAGTTATGAAAAGAAGTGGAAAATTTATTTTAACTGTGAGCTTTAAGCCTCAAATACTTGTGGATTTGGAATTCTTGTGCCCTCATTCTGATTCAAAGGTGTAGACATTCCTGGTAAGGTGAGAAGTAATTGTTCAATATCATTCATTTTACTATTGTTACACCTTTGGGAATTTCTGAATTCATGTTGTAAACTTTGTGTTGAACTTATTAAATTAGTTTTATAATTATCTTCTGTTTGTGTTAATTCTTGCCATAGTTCTGTTTGTCTAGTATTATCAGAAGTGATCTGATTCAGCTTCATTGTTAATTTTGATATTTCCTCTTGTGAGGTGTCAAAACACTTTTTCAAGGCAATTGTATATGTCTTTACTGCAGTAAATGATTTTTAAATATTATCAAGAACACTTTCATTCTCCTCTTTGATAGTATTTATTGCTTGTTTTATTTTTTTTCAGTTATGTCATCAATATTGAATTTAGAATATTTGTCTGTCAATTCTTTAATAATGGCAGATTGTTCATTTAATTTATTCCCAAATGAATTGACATTATTGTAAGTTTCAATTTCTCTGAGAGCTTTTTCAAAACACATAAGAGTCTCATTTATTTGGCTCAGACTTAATTTGTTTGTTTTAAGATTGTTACAAATGGATGAATTTTTATCAGAAACATGAGTTTTTACATCTTTTATAGCTTCATACAGCTCTGGGATAGAATCAAAAATTTCAGAAATCATTTCTTATATTTGAATCTGGCTTCCTCCTTTTTCTGTAATTCCATCACTGTTCTGGCCATCTGAAATACATTCTCCACGGTATCCTGCTGAATCTTTGGGATTCTTTAGCCCTGGCTGTAAGGTTTTGTGGCTGGTGCCTTGCCTTTGCCCTTGTTTTGAGCTTGTGGTTGCTTTTTCACGTTGTAATGGCTGCTGCTGACTACTGGGGCTGTTTTTGGCACTTGCTTGGGTGGTGGAGGGTTTTTTTTTCCTCCATTCTGCTGATAAAAGCATCATGTTCTTCTTTTCCATCAATGGATGACATCCATTGAGTAACTTTTAAGTGTTGGGATGACCCAGGAATTTTCTCACAGTCAGGTGAGAATTCATGCAGTTTTTCCACATATCTGCAAGGATCTGGTACTCTTTGTGCTGCAATGCATTTTTGTAAGCCTTCTGGCTGGCTTTGTATATGTCCACTGAGGCTTCTTGTGGCGGTGTCAGCTCTTTTTGAAGGTAAAATAGTGTCAGCCTGTGACTCAAAACCAGAGCACAAGCATGACAGCCAAAATACCATAAACCAATGGTATAGCCAAGATACCACCAAAACATGGAACTGAGCCAAATCAGCTCAAAAGGTATCAAAAGGAAGAGGAAACTCACCTCTTCGTGAAAATATAAGTCCCATAACCACAGGACAAGGAATAACAAAGTTATTCCTACTCAAAGTTATTGCTGAGCATAAACCTTAATTTTCACCTCTCATCTAAAATCTAGAAGGAGAGGCCTAACCCCATCAAACGGGTATTCAAAATGAAGCTCTAAGCCAGGGCTATCCAATGGTACCAGCCAAACTGAGCTAGCACCAATATTACTGGAGTTATGGTCAATTTCAGGCCAAATAAGGGTGAACAAAACATTCACCTCTCATCTAACTTCTACAGTTTTAGTGTGGGATACCTGAAGTGGGGTATTTTTGGAAAGAGCAAAGTCAGGGCTATCTGATGGTGCCATCCATTTCCCCATAGCTCAACTAGAACAAAAGTTATGGGGCAAACAAGCTCAATACAGCTTTTTGCCTAAAACACACAAAGGTACAAAAATCTTGTACATGGGATAACTTTGCCATATTTAATGATACCCATATCAAATGAGGTACCATTGTGTAGAGCACATACAGGGCTACACACTGAACCAATTTTGAGGTTGATATCTCAAGAATGGGCAAAGTTATGGCTGTTTTAAGGTCAAAATCCCACCTGCTGTCATATACAGCCTTACCATGGGATATTATCCCATAATCATGAATATGAGGTGTCAAATAGACGAAGAAGCATGTTTTTACTTCAATACCTCATATTTCAGTCAATACTGGGGTCCCATACAGTTTCTGTACAGCATTCTACGCGTCATACACGTCAGAACAGGCTGTGAGGTCCCCAAATGAAAATTTTCACCCTGTATTGGTGAAAACTGCCCAGATGTGGTTTCAAAACCACATCTGAGCCCAATACAGGGTATACAGGCTGTTTGTAAACCACAAGCCTTTCCTGGAGAGTGAAAAATCTTCACTTCCTCTACATGGAAAGGTCTAGCAGCCTTTCCACCCCAATTTCAGGATAAAAGGAGGGCTTTCCACCGCCAAAATCATCTCCTCATCCTGCTCTTGAATAACCTACGTAGTAAACTGTCAAAAACAGTTTTACTCTTGGTTAACAATCAGGTATACTCTTAAAATTGAAGTATTGTAGTCTTTATTAGTGTAACCCAACAGGTAAAGCTGCACCCAGGGCTTTCAACAGCGCTCACCACCACTATATTCATTATAGTAAAGCCCTTTTTATTTTAAATTAAATCCATCTTAAACCTTTACAAATCATTTTTAAACTATTTTCCACGTGTCACAGTCATAGTTTTATTACTAATTCATCATAGACTCATCCTGACAAATAGTATTATAAGCTTCATAATGACATAATTTATTAATTTGTAGGTCATCAACTGACCCTTGTCCTTCTGTAACTGATTGGCTTCTGCCATAATCACATCTATGACCTTTTTGGGAGCTTCTTGAGGGGTTATAGCTGGCTCCTGATCTGGTTGAAGGCATATTTTATGATTAAAAGTCTTCAAAATAGTATTTTTACGTCAAAAAACTTACTATTGGCCAAATCCTTTGCCTTCTGAAAGGGTATTACTTATATCCAAGTTAATTAATTCAGAAGAAATTGGTTCAGGTTGATTATTCTGAGTTATAATAACTGTACTATTATGGTCAGAATTCACAGTACTTGCAGGAATAATGCTTGTTACTGTTGAGGCTGTTTTAATATTTTCTTGTCTTACCATGTTGGCAGACACTAAAATTAATAAAAAAGCCAATTGACTAAATAAAAAATATTTTTTTCAAGAGTGAAATGAAAAAAATAAAGCCTCACTTATAATATTGAAAAACATTATTTTTTATGGATTTTTTATATGTTTTTAAATTTTTCAATATAAAAAAAAAGATTAAAAAAAGAGTAAAAAATTATTTCACAGGCAAAATATCACAGCTGGGTCCCCAAATGTAAGGTGTGGATATGAAACTTTGATTAAAAATCAAGTACTTTTCCTGTCCACAAAATTTGTATAAGCTAAAATATAATTAAAAAATAGTATGAAATAGTATTTTTAAGAGAAAACACACCAATTTTATTTTTTTAACTTTATAAGTATAAAAAAATAATATTATAATGATGTAATGTTTTACCAACAATAAAAAGTTATCCAAAAATACTCTACAAGAGATCTTTAAGACTACAAAAGAAATTTCTTCAAGAGCAATTTCAATTGGAATTAATTTAGAAAAGAACTGCAAGCAATTAATTAAAGAACAAAGTCTTTAAAAAGATATTTAAAGAGAAAAAATGCCCAAAAGTGACCAGAGTGAATTTGGAAACAAAGTTACAAAGTTAACAGTGATGAAAGATGCTTTAATTCACTTATGGGGTGGTTCAAGGGGTAAAAATGATTATAAGAGTCACAAACAATGATTATAATGATTTTTTAATGTGGTTAAAGGGTTTAAAATTATATTAAATGGGTGGTTGGAATCTTTTATTGATTGGTTTAACAGTGTTTAAACTAATTATAAAAGGAAAAAATTCTAACATGAAGAGAAAAGTGGGGCAAAGAAGACATTCTTTTATAGCCATCAATTTTCTTACTCCAAAAGTAAAACTTACTCTTGTCAGTCGTGAAAAACACTCTTACAACAGAAAAGCCAATTATGGCATTGTTGAACCCTGGTTTAGACCAAAAAAGGCTGGTTTTGGCCATTTTTTGCCATTTTAGACCCTTAAATCAGCCATTACTATAGTAATACCTGGTCTAGATCCTTTGAAACACGTAATAATGTGTTTAAGAGACATAGGAACCAGTTAAAACTGTTGCTACTAAGATTGTTTTAACTCAAGGGTAGTTTTGCCCTCTTGGGAACAGTTAAAACTGCCTTGGTTGGTATCAAAACCTCATCATCAATTGAGTCACAAACCCTGTGACTCAATTCCGGGCCAAAAGTGATGAAATTTTGTGTGGATTTTGACATCCCACACCTGTCAGAAAGGATTTTGGGGGTCTGGCTCCCCCTTGGAGCTAGAGTACCTTTCCCCCCCAGAATTAATCTTTCCAATTTATTTTTTCTTTAATTCCTCATCATGTAATACACTTGTAACTTACACATAAGATTCAATTGATTTTTACAGTACACAACTTTAATAATTGATACCTCATATGTAAATCACAGTTCACTTAAGTAATAAATGTGCACATTTTGACATTTTAATTGAAAATATTTCAATTCCTCATAACTTCTAAACTACACACAACACCTCAATTTTAACACAAAAATTGATGGTTAACACCACATGTGGTGTGAATTAAATTAAGGTTTTGATTATTTTTAACTTTTGTACATAAAATACTAAAACTTAATTTAAGCTTATTTAGAGTTGAGTTTCAGAAATGTTACCTAGAGGTGACCCCACCTTTTTTTTATGAGGAATCCAATGTTGAAGTAATTTTCTTAAGTTTATCTATTGGATAAAAAGTTATAATATATTTTATGTAAATTTTTACCAAAAATATTTTGATTTCATTAATTTTATTAAAAATTCATTTTTACTAAATTTTTCAAGTAAAAATGCATTTTCACAATTTTTAAAATTTAATGTAATTTTTATTTTCAATTATAATTAAATTTTTATTATTGTATATAATTTTTTATTTATATTTTAATTTTTGTTTTGATAATATAAAGAAATTTATTTTATGTATATTTATATCTTATTTTGTTATTTGTGGTCTTTTGGGTATATGAAAATACCTCTAAGGCTCACACATGTAAATTTCTATCTGATACCTTTGAATGTGATTTGTATCTGTTAGAATTACTCATACTTAGCTCAAACTCTGACTCAGATATTATAGGCATTTCTGGGACTTGGCTTTGGAATATGGAATTTCCTTGTGTGTATCCTGTTCCACTGGGGATTTTTCCCTTTATTTTCCCTTTATAGGGAGCAATTTTAATTCCAATTCCAGCTCCATCTGATTGGATGAAGTATTGATATCCTCTTCTAGTAATCATATTAGAGAAAAATAGAAATAAAAAGTCTTTTTATGGAAATTTTGAGAGAGGTATTCACTTTCAGAGTCCTGAACAGTGGGTCCTGGAAAAATCAATTTTGTAGCTTTTCTTTTCTTATTGAAAATGGGTTTTTGATAACTTGGACAAGCTTCTTCCACCAATATTTCAACAGTTGTCTGATTGTCCTCTGTTTCATTGTCTGAAAACACTAAAAAATACAAATGAATGTAAGTCTTTTATAAAAAAAGTGTCATTCTTGAGAAGATATGGAAATTTCCACATAAAAATTGCTTTTATATTTTTTGAATAAGATAAATGAATGAAAGAATTGAATAAAAATGATTTTTCTTGTATTTTTTATGTTTTTTATTTTTTAAGAATAAAAAAAGATTCATTGGACTCTCTTAAAACTGAATTAAAATATAAATTAATTTTTAATTTATAAATATTTTTTTTAATCACTGGAGTCACTCAAATAAAGCTCTTGAAAGTCTATGGATGTGAAAATCCATGTGTAAGACATGACAATTTCTTTCCAAATGCCTCAATAGCTTTTACAATTAATAAATATAGAATTATTATATAATTTTATGATTATAAATATAAATTAATAACAGATAAGCCCAATTTGAATCTTTTAACAGGTATTTTAAGTAAATATCATGGCCAGGCCCCCAAATGTAAGGTTTCACTATGAAAAAATAAGTTAATATTACTAATACTTTGCTTATTGTACCTTTAATGTACTTATTACAATAATAAATAAAATTAATAATAAGTATAATACTAAATGAATATTATAATTATGGCTTAAAAATATTTATATTATTTAAATAAATGAGATAATATAAATTACATTATAAAAATAGATACATTAATATTTAATAATTAATATATTTATGGAAAGTTATTATTTTCCAAAACAAATAATGAATGCATAAGAAATTGTTATTTAATAATAAAAAATAATTTATAAAAATTACATTACCAATATTGAAGTTATTACTAATATAAGAATTATAAAAAGAGAAAAAGAACCTACTTTAAACACTTAATATAATAATTTTGAATAATTCTATGGCAAATCATATAATTAAAACTCATTTAAATTTTATTTAAAATTAAGAAGAAAGTAGATTACAAACATGCTTGATTTTATGTGGAATTGAAGATTTTCAGAGAGAAACTTAACAAAAAACAATTCAATATTGATTTAATCACATCAAAATTGAGTATTGTAATAAAGATGAACTTGACTTTTTCATAATATAATAGGATTATATAAAAAGAATAAAGCTATTACCTTTGGATTGCATATTTTAATGTTTTTGATGCGTCTGAGCAGAAAATAGGGGTAAAAATAGCTCTATATATAGTAAAATCCTCCCTCCTGGAGTCCATAAGGCCTCTATTCGACATTAACCAATTTTATCTACTGGAATAGATCAGTATTTTAAGGCTTATGAGGATTACATCATAATTAAACCATCTTATCTCATTTTTATGCCATTATTTAGAGTTATCACTGTAACTTTGAGTTTTCTGACATCATACACTTGGAAAAATTCTAATCTTGGTGGATATTATTATTATTAATCATAATATACTAGTATTCACCAGTTTTATCACTCATATAACTGTTAAGCTTGAAATAAGATTACAGGTAGTGATCATAAATGATCACTTTTAAGCTTAAACTTTGATCATTGATACCTTTTGATTTATACTCACTAAATCAATTCAGAGAGTGTATTCTGATATCTTGGCATGTTCTCAATAATCTTCCAAGAGCATTTTACTATATAATTAAAACTCTTTTTTTGATGATTTTTCTTGTAGCTCATCTTTTATGTCAAAATTTACCATTTTAAACTTCAAACCATGATTTCATACGGTTATACCTTCAATATAATTATGACAAAAGGATCATTCTTCACATATGAACTAGTAGAATCTGAATATCTACCTTTTCAGTTTTGACCACTTTCACAACAAAGTGGTAAACAGCTATAACTATTTTGCTTAATAAACCCTTGTAAGTTATAACCTTGCTTATAACTTGTCAAATAAGGCTTATATCTGTATTATTAAATTAATGAGGTGGTAACTTTGTTTTTTGTTAAACTCTTTATCATGCATATTTCAAAATATATGAGCTAAAAACCATGAATATATGCACAGAACATAAAAGTGCATATATTCAGGTTATCTCAGAAAGTATTGAATTTTCATATATGTCATAAAGATTTTATATGGATAGTTTTTCATGGGAAATAAAATGGTTTAACTTATTTCACATACTTATTCATTGGTTTCTGAAGTAATCAAGCTTTGAGGACTTTTTAGAGCATTTTTACTTATTTTAAGATAATAATTTTAACTCCTATTATCAAAATAAGTATTGTAAAGTTGTTTTGTGACCTTTTTTGATATGTGGTCATATCTCAAAGGCTGACATATTTGATGTGTTACATGTGCATTCAAAGGATCAAAATTGATTTATAACAGTAATACAAAAATATAACACCTAAAAACTATTTAGAATACTATATACCTGTGATTTCACATCTTTCTTATTCATTCTTAAAGAATTGAAATACTCAAAAAAATATTTAACTAATACTTACTTGTTGGCACCAATGAAACAATTGAATTATAAGATTATCTGGAAAAAAAGCAAGAGAATGCCTCTTTTAAGTCAACAAAAGCTCAAAGAGGTGTTCCATAGAGAAAACTTGAAAACAGGCAAGTGAGAAAACAGCTATCCTCTTTGCATTATTTACTATATCACTTGTTGTCACATAAGATTATTATAATTACTTAATTAAGCCATTTCATGTGACTACCAACCCATTTATGGTTAAGAAATAAAGGAGTAACAATTTTCCATTCTTATTTTATTTGAAAATGAAAATTAATTCTTATAGTTATCAATTTTATTTGAAATTTCATCACAGATTGTATTTTGGTCAATTTTTGCAGATTGAGTGTTTCATGTGGAATCATTAAAAATGGACTGTAAGTGAAACTTTTACTTTTAATTATCAATTAATAACTCTTTTTGGTTTTTATACTAATTATTCCTTTCTCAATTTTTACTGAACCTTTCAGAAAGAGTGATCAAGAATTGTACCTTTAATGAATTTTTGAATTTTTTACCTTATTTCTACATAGAAAAGTAAATAGCACAGCAATAGCTGGTTTCCATAAGGTAAAATGCTTGTACATAAGTACCAAAAGGGTTTTAATTACTCTTTTAGGGTTTCTCAATCAAAAATCATTAATAATTGACATGGTTACAGGAGTCATAGTTGCGCATTACCTCCTTGTCATGTCAAAATAGCAGCTTGTTTGCTATTTTCTTATGAGTCAATGGGACTTTAACTTGGTAACCAAGTTCACAAAAGCTTTTATCATAGTAATTAGGCCATGATAAGCCATTGATCCAAGATTTGGAGCTATCCATTCCTCAGAGGCCTCAGAGGTTGGGCACCCTGGCTCTTTTTGATGTCTTGTCCCCCTTAGCTATTTTCACATCAAAAACAGTAATTCAGGCTTCAAGACTGATATCCACTGTAGATTTATCAGAACTTTATTTAATAATACAGTAATATCAAGTTACAAAAGAATGAACAACACTATTATTAATGTATATGTAACATGGGATTTCTCACATTCCCATTATTTTGGTGTGAAATTGAGAAAAACAAAAATTTTCACAATTCTTTTATGTGGTATTGATGATGTGGTGTCAAAGTATTTTCCATATAACCACCTCATAGAGTTAATTTAAGCTTATTCACTCTATGGAGCTACCCTAGGTGAATATTTGTGTATAATCCAAATCTGGCCTTAAATCCATGGATTTACTTACTCGCAAAAAAGCCATTCATCATTTGTAGAATAAAAAATGAAGAATTTTTAATATATGCATTACTTGAGGTTTATACATAGTTCAGAATTTATTTTAATATTAATTTTTCCCTATTTGGGTATGTAAGATATACCTAAAGTGTTACAGCTCAGCTTGGTTGCCAGAGTTAAGCAAATAACTCTCATTTCTGCAATTTCAGACAGTGGTTTTGTTTACCATGAGATCCTCAATGCAAATAGTCAGATTACCAAGGGTGTTGGGAGTGATGAGTTTTCACTATTTCTCCTTGTGCTATTATTAAAAATACCCAATTATCCAATTGTTGTCATGGATAATGCACCTATTCACCAGGGGCAGCAATTTAAAGAAGTAAAAAAACACTTGAATCCTCAAAGGGAATCAAGGTCAAGTTTCTTCCACCAAACTCACCTTTTCTTAACCAAATTGAATTAAGTTTTTACTCAATAAAATCCTTTGTTCACTCTCAAGAGCCAAGGCAGTGTTCAGAACTAGTTAAGGAAATTGAAAATGCAGTCACACAAGCCCTTACTCCAGAAAAGTGTAAAAACCTTTTCTTACACTGCAAAAAAGTCTATTGAAGCTGTCATGAAATTCAGAGAATTATTGGTGCACTCCTAACTGCACCATGGCTTGAATGTAGTTCTTTGTAAATTAATTGTACGGTGCTTTCAAGTATAACAAAGATTACAATTGAATTGATCAGTAGATAGAATTATATTATCAGAAAATTTTGTACTGAATACTGCAGTTTATACAGAAATCTGTATTCTTAAAGATATATTTTTGTTCAAAAGCTTGGGTGGCTGGGTCTTTAGGAATAAGCCAAAAAAAGTTGACCAGTGGTCTTGGCTCCTTAGCAACAAGCCAAGTATTGGCTCAAGTCAAGACAGGTCTGCTTTACAAGCAGACAATTCTATTTTAGTGCTTTTGTTTTGATCTAGCAAGTAGACCAAATGAAGTTGATAGACCATATAGCTGCTGTTATGTAACTTAGTAGTTTGTAGGTGAGGAATCTACATTTCAAACTGCAACAATTATTTCCAAGTCAGTCTTGCTTTTCCTCCAAGTTTACATTACTGCACAAGATTCACAGAAAATTTTACATGAATAATTGCAACTTGCTTAACAAGGCACTAGCCACATTGATTTGAAACATAACAAGGCCGACTCAATCTCAGTGAGTCCTCTCTAATGTTCTGAGGGATGCAAAAATGTGTGCCTGACTTGAACAAAAATCTAAAAAGCACTTCAAAAAACAGGTTTGCCCCTGCGGTCACGTTGACTTGGCTGTACTGAAAAGTGTTAACTCAATCTAATAGAAGGTAGCCTTGCTAGTCATAGATCCTGATGATGGAATGGAGGCAACTCGGAGGGGGTTCATAATCTTGGAAAACCTGACGGCTCATCTGCTCCAACGCCTCAATCCAGTCAAAAATCTTGTTTAAAATTTATTACTGTCACCATTTTTCCATAGCAAAACTCTCGTAACTGATGGAAGGGCTTAAAAATGTTACTTGGCGCTCCCAAGGAATACGACCCAAGGCACCGTAGATGATAGATTTTGCAAAATGAGTTGCGCCACAGTTACAATGTAGTTATCAGGCAAAATTTAGAGGTTAATCAAAATTTCATCAAGTGAGGATATTCGCCATTGCTCAGGCCGAAAGTGGTCGTCAAATACTTGGTGAGATTGGCAGTCTTTGAGATCGCCTCGATAAGGGGTTTGTCAACCTAAACCGAAAGGGGCAAGAAAAATCAGAAGACTTTTTGAGAGCCAAATTCTACTCTAAACCATAGAGCACTTACCGCCTTTTGGTCAGCAATACGTGAGTCAGGACATTTTTTCTTCTCCCGTTCACCGTTTTCAGCAAAAAACTCTTTGGCTTTAGCAATTTGCTCTCGGGTTTTCTTTTCCTTAGCAAAGTAAGAGTCATTTAATTTGTCGTCAACCTTAAAATAAAGGCCAATAAAATGTCAATAACGATCAATCTTTTTGATAGAATTATTAAGGCAATTGTACCAACCTTAATACCTGAAAGGTCAACCTTGGTTTGAGTAGCAATGACATAAGCCTGGTTGACGCGCCTCAAGGGGACCCCACTAATTTTGAAAGGTCCGGTGACTAGCAATAGCCCGCTCTCAAGCTGCTTCAAAAAGACCGCACGCTTGCCACGGAAGCGCCCAGCCAGAATGATAATGACAGTACCAGGGGTTAAGGTTGAGCGCAATTTGGTGGGACGAGCTGTTTTTCGGCTCTTTTTAGGCTGGTGGACGTCTTCAGAAGGGTAAAACTTGGGCGCCTTATGAGCAGGTACAAGACGTTGGCCTCCATTCTTGGGACCACCAACCTGGGTTAGCAAAAGCAGGCATAAGCCAAATAGACAATACGCAGAATGAGATGTAGGTATGGGAATCATGCACGGACTTTGACGGTCTTGGTCACAGTGAGATCTTTTTCAGGCGCTCGGGTGCTAGCGACGGGTTTGTGCGGTCTCTTGTAAAGTGCCTTTTTGCTATACAGCTGGGACTTAGTCAATCGGTTGACCAGAGGTCCAACGGAGCGGTTTCGAGGATTGACTTTCTTGGTGGTGGTGGCCATCGGAATGATCTAAACATAGCAAGTGGGGCGAAATCGAAGAGTCAGAACCAAGGGCCAGCTGCATCTCTTTGCCAGCAGCGTTGGCCCTGGCCCGGCATCACCCAAGGTCGAAACAAAGGGGAGCCAAAACATCACAGAGATGTGTTTGAAGGTCGATGACCAACGCGCCGGGGTCATAATCCCAATCAAATAACGCACCGAATGTCGTAAAAATGCTGGAACCGAAGAGTGTCGAAGTCAGTAAGATCGTGAGGATGGAGGTGACGGCCCAGTAACGCCAACTCCTCATAGGCTGATGTGGTTAGTCTCATCAACTTTAACCTAACTGACCCAAGCGCGCAGCCACAGCGCCACACACTGCGGGTGCAAGCGGGGCCCCGGGAGCTTGCGGCCCAGGATAACCCCAAGGTCCAAGTTGACCTCGAGCTTGATATGATTTTGGGGTAAGATACGAGACTCGGATGGCCATAACAAAGGAAAATTCATCTGATTGCACAACACCATGTGTGTACAAGGAGCCCATGATGTATTGATAAGCCTGTATTTTTATAAAAGAATTTATTTGGAAAAGTCACATTGTACTTTTGACTGCTCTTGCTGGATAGGCAATATTACCTTTGTAAGAAGAGTAACCCCTCTCAAGAAGTAAAGAAGATGCTAGTATGGAAACAATTGTAATTAAATTGAACCTGAAGCTAAATCAGTTATTTTATTGTTGGAGTTAATATAAAGGAATAATGGAAGCTCAGTATGAAATAGATAACTTACATCATAAGCAGCAGAGATTACCAGTTTATTTTTTAATAAGCTGTGATTTTCTCTTTGGCAAAGATCCACAAGTGACTCGAACATCACTTTTTGAACCCATGTTTTTAGAAAAAATATTATTATTTATTTTTTTACAATGTTGATACCTTATTTTTTGGTAGTTAATGGATTGTGAGTACCTTCTCTAGTCAAAAGAGAAGGAAATTATTCTTCCTCTGTATTTGATGTTTACATTCACCTACCAAGGATTCCATATGAATTTTTTTCCTGAACTGTGCAATTTTTTTATCAAATTGATTTTCTTTTTTTTTCCAATTTTTTCTTCCTTTTTTTGTCTTAAAAACATTTGAGACCTTTTCCTTTTTTTATGTTTCTTTTTGTTTCAAAAATATTCCAAATTGTAGGATTCTGTGATTTCAAAATGGATCAGGAGACCTAATATTTAAATTATCTGTAAAATAAACATGTAACACAAAGAATAAGTGTAGAGTGCTTATTAAATAATGGAAATTCACACAATATAGTTTAATTAAATAAATATAGATCTGACTTTGACTAAGGAGATGATGAGTCTATAGTGAAGGTCTTTGGATCCATTACTGGCTCTATTATAACAAAAATCTCCTTGCATAAGTATTTTTACTTGAAAGTGTTCTTCCTGCATCATTTATTATGATTCATAACTGATTGTGCTTTACTTCTGGCCTATCAGAAGCACAGTTTGGTTAGAATTAATGTTTTTTCCCTCATTTGTGCGATCTATCACTTCATTTCTGGATAATATTTGTTTGCTTATTATTATGATTTTCTTTTTGATTTAATAGATAATACAATGGGAGAGTTTCTTAAACTATCCCATTAACTAAACAAACTTATAATATTTAATTATTTTCTAAAATAACCATTCCTAATAGCCTCGATGAACCAGCTCAAGGCACAATAAACAGAATGGAGGTGGGCCTGTAAATGCATAATATTGCATTAAGCTTGAAAATCCCAACATCAAATTTTAAAGACACAAACAAAAAGCTAAATTTTTTTGAAATTTTTTGAAAAGGTCAAAAATTTATCAAAACCTGGCCCCATCGAAGCTCAATTATTGGTACTGGTAAAAATTAGGTTTATCTGTGAATGTGAATTTCTTAGAAAAGATTTCAAACTTCACTTATGTACCTACAGGCAATTTTTCAAAATATAATCACAGTCAGAGATTTCATAGACTATGACTATGCTCTTGTATTCCAATCAGGAATACACACTTGAGCCCTAATAATATGGAAAGTAGTTTATCCTTTGAAAGACAATTTCAACATTGGAATATTGAATACCTGAAACACATAATTTGGAATGTCAAAACAATACTAAAGCTTGGTAAAATAACAGAATCAATTTGTGTGTGAGAAAAATGAAACAGAAGTATGACCTAGAATAAATTTTGCATAAGTCATTAATCTTGATTCCAAGAAATAATGATCTGTGACACAATCTGTGGCTCAAACAAATAATATCTTGGTTTAAAGAATGCTGGGAAGAAAATAGAATCATATTCTACTACAAAAATTTAAGAGCTGGCCTTATTTCTGTTTGATGATTGACTTGAAGAAAAACTGTGATTTTCAAGCCAAGGGAAAATCTATTGAATTGAGGAAGGTTCCCCAGTTCACACAGAAAATGCCACAAATTTAGGGTGCGGTCAGAAAGGAATCTCAAAGATTCGGTTTCCAGAAAACTCACCTGAGCCAAATACAATTCAAAATTAATTGAATTAAATTAATAATAAAGTAATAAAACTCTTTAGGCCATGTACCATGGAAAATTCACAAGATTAAATTTAGGAAGAATAAAAAACCTACCTCAAGACTTTACTTAATGATTGGCCGAAAAAATCTCTGCAATAATTGAGGCTTTCCTTGAAAATGATGGTGAAATATAGATATTTTAGTAGAAAATTCAACTTTAGCTTAATATTACATGAATATATCAATTAAAATGAATAAATCAATATATATATATATATATATATATTATGCTGGATGGAATATAAATTCGAAATATTTTGACATTTATCTTGCATTTATAAAAATTGAATGAATAAAATGAAATAAAGGATAAAGAAACTTGTAATATCCAATCTTTGTGGAGAAATTGAGTCATAATATAATTTGTAACATAAAACTTTTACAAATAAAGACGAAGTAGTGCTTTGAAAGCTAGAAATAATTTAGTGAATAATATTTCAAATAATGTATAGAAACCAACCATGTCAGAGATAGTCATTAGAGATGGCCTTCAAAGAAGCTTATTATACTTTTGATATGCATTATATAATCCAAAATAAAACATAAAATAATTTTACTTCTTATTGGCCAGCCCATTATCTAGTGGTAAACAATTGACATTTCAATGAAGGATTAATTTTGGTAGGGTAAATTTCTTTGATTTAGTGATATCCAGGAGAATAAGGTATAAGATATTATAAGATTCACAAATAAAATGGGGTATTTGTAATTGGATGATAAAAAACAAGGTTAAAAAGTGAACGGTGGAATGAATGAATAAACAAATACTTATGTTCCATATTTATTAGAGATTAGCTTATCCTATTAAGGAATTAACTTTCTATTTGAGGCCAGGAAAACTTTGCATACCATTCAATAATCTTCAATTATTTTTAAGTTTAGGGGAAAAAATATTTATCAAAAAATAACTAAGAATATTTTTTTAATCGATTCATGAAAATACCCCCCTGATATCTGCCCATATCTCCCAAATATTGTGAATTAAATTGGACAAAGATCTTAAACCACAATTTAACCACATTAGAAATATGGGGCCTCCAGATTATTATTCAAAACAGCTTTTTAAAGATCTTATAAGATAGTAATATGGAGAAATCAGACATAATCACAGTTTATCAAAATTATTAACAAAAACATTAGAGGCAGAGATCTTGGAGTTTAAATTACTTGAGTTGAATATGCTTTGGAAAGTATAAAGATCATTATAATTGAATAAAAATATTTTAAATTTTAGGAATCCATGTGGGAAATCCTTCTAACAAATTTTTTTTACCTTCTGGGTTATTTACAAATACTTTGGGGGTGGATGATGGTCTGGTAAGATAAATGTAAAAAAAAAGAATTCAAATTTCCAGAGTAAAAATCATTCATATCCATTTCTTGGGGGGTAGAAGACTGGGTGTATTGTTTTGATTTTTGAACTCTGGTATTTATGGATCAGGGTCTTCCTCTTTCTTTGTATTTTGGCCCAATTATTTGAAATTTTAATTGATCACTGTTCTTTATACAGTAGACTCTGTCCTAACCCATAAATCCCCAAACCTATAGGAAAATTCATCCACATTGTTGGTGCACACAAACATTCCTTGAAAAACCCATAAAACTCCTCTGAAACATAACTTGTAAGGTGTGGATATGAAACTTTGATAAGAAATCAAGTACTTTTACTGTCCTAAAAGTTTGTATAAGGTACAATTCAATCCAAAATAGGGAAGTTTTAGATTTTTGAGAGAAAACATGCCAAATTAATTGTTTTTAAATTTATAAGTATAAAAGAAATAATACCAAAAAGATTTATTGTTTTACGAAGAATACAAATATATCCTAAAATACTCTACAAGCAATAATTAAGGCTACAAAAGAAATTTCTTCAAGAGAAATTTCAATTGAGATTAATTGAGCAAATAACTGCAGGAAATTAATATAAGAAAAATGTCTTTATAAAATTTTTTTAAATTGGAAACACACCCAAAAGTGACCAGAGTAAATTTGGAAACAAAGTCACAAAGTTAACATGATGAAAGATGCTTTAATTCACTTATGGGGTGGCTCAAGGGTAAAAAAGATTATAAGAGTTACAAAAAGTGATTATAATTATTTTTTCATGTGGATAAATGGTTTAACATGATTTAAAAAAGGTTGTTGGAGTCTTTTATTGATTAGTTTAACAGTGTTTAGACTAATTAAAAAAGGTAAAGATTCTAACATGAAGAGAAAAGTGGGGCAAAGAAGAAATTCTTTTATAGCCACCAATTTTCTTACTCCAAAAGTAAAATTTACTCTTTTCAGTTGTGAAAAACACTATGACAACAGAAAGTTCAATTATCATATCATAGAACCTTGGTTTAGACCAAAAAAGGGCTGGTTTTAGCCATTTCAGACCCTTACATGAGCCCTTGATATAGTAATACTTGGTTTCAAGTGTTCAAGACACTTCAAAATGTGTATAAGAGACTGAGAAATCAGTTAAAACTTATATTACTAAGATTCTTTCACTATAAGGGTAGTTTTACCCTCTTGGCAACAGTTAAAACTGCCCTGGCTGGCATCAAAACCTCATCATCAATTGAGTCAAAGACCCCGTAACTCAATTCCAGGCCAAAAGTGATGAAATTTTGTGTGAATTATGACAACCCAAGCCTTTCAGCAAGGAATTCGGGGGAGTCTGGCACCCTTGGAGAAAAGATTCCTTTTCCCCCCAGAATTAATCTTTCCAATTCTTTTTTTCATTAATTCCTCATCATGTATTATACTTTTAGTTTACATATGTAATTGGATTAAGTTTTTACAGTAAATAACTGTAATAATTGATACCTCATATGTAAATGAAAGTTCAATTATGTAATACACACACACATTTTGACATTTCAATTGAAAATACTTCAATTCCTCATAACTTCTAAACTACATACCACACCTCAATTTTAACACAAAAAATTGATGGTTAAAACCACATGTGGTGTGAATAAAATTTAGGTTTTGAGTATTTTCAACTTGCATACAGAAAATATTAAAAACTTGAATTAAGCTTATTTAGAGTTGTGTTACAGAAATTCCACCCAGAGGTGACCCCACTTTATTATTTATGAGGAATCCAATGGTGAAATAATTTTCATAAGCTTATTTATTGGATAAAAAGCTATAATAAATTCTATTCAAATTTTTTACAAAAATATTTTAATTTTTATATTTTTTTTGAAAATTTATTCTTACTAATCTTTTTCAAGTAAAAATGTGTTTTTAAAATCTTGAATTTCAATGTAATTTCAATTTCAAATTATAATAAAAAATTGTAATTTTATATATAAATTTTATATTCATATTTTGATATTTGTTTGGTAATATAAATAAGCTTATTTATTTATAATTATAATATGATTTTTCATTTGTGGTCTTTTGGGTACATAAAAATACCTCTAAGGCTCACATAACTAATATCTTTTTGGGTTGTCAAAATTTTATTAACCCATAAAATTCTTTCAATTCCCATTTAAAATGTCAGAATATTTATGAAAACCCCCAGAAAATTCTTAATTTCAACATACATCTTGATGCAAACACCATATTTACTACCCAAAAGCTTTTACAATAAATTAACTCTATCACTTTTCTGTTGTTCATCTCCTCCCCTCATTCCATATCATGGATTTTTTAATTGAAAAAATATTCTTGTTTCTCAGGTTAATAATCCTGAATTCTCAATTTTTGAAATCCTTATCAATCACTATGAGATTTGTTTTCAAACAAAACAAATTAATTCAAAAAAACAGTGTTACTAACCATTTAAGGATAAAATTTCATGTTCAAACTGAAGAAGAAGAATTGATCAAAAACAAAGGAAATAATACAGAAGGAACAATTATTATCACAAAGATCTTATCAGAGCTGAAGATCTCTGAAAAAGGCATTGAAATTTCTGATAAAAACTTTATAATCTTTGAGAATGCCATGAATCTCCTTTACCAAAAACCACCTGAAGCTTTTCCATAAAATTTAAATCAAACTTCAAAAAGAGGTAGGCCACCACATAAGAACAACATTCAATATCAAAAGCCCACCTTGAAAGAAAAGAAGCATATATCTCAAGCAAAACCAAGAGTGGAACCCCAGATAAAGACTATGAAAGGTATTAGATGTAATGTCACAATAATAAAAAAGATTTATATCCTCAAGTGGAATGATGAAAATGGAAAGAGCCAGAGGAATAATGCAGCTCATTTTTCTGAAATATATCCCCATCTTGGCCATAAGCAACCCCAAATTTCAGCTTGGATCAAAAACCATGAAGATATTGAGAGAAAATATTTGGTTTCTCTCTCAAATACTAAGTGAATCAGAAACATCTAGTTTTCTTAAGTTTACAATATTCTAGAATAATGGACTTGTAAAGCATTGGTATCAAAGGTCAAAATTATGGGAGAAATTCTTCACAAAAATTGGAAGTGGTTTTCCCTGCGAGCAGGAATCCTCTCAGATAAATAAATGTCTGGAAGCTTCCAAAAACCGCAATAAACCATTCCAAATGCAATTTCATGTAGAATTTTCTCAGGACAATCCACAATGTGTGCAGACAGAGATTGAATTCTTGAAGATAATTATCAAGGATGATGGTCCAAAAGACGGTTTCAATATGAATTAAACTGTGCTACTTTACTTTTAAGCTCATTAGATTTTGTTTTTTATAATTATTGTGAGCCTTGAGGTATATTTTACATACCCAAATAGGCCACAATTATCTTAAAAAGAAATTTTGAATTATGCATAACTCATAAGTCATGCATATATCCAAAATTCATCATTTTTGATTTCAGAAAAGATGAATAACTTTTTATTGAGTAAGTAAATCCATGGATTTAAAGCCAGATTTGGATTCTACACTGAAATTTACCTAGGGTAGCTCCATAGAGTGAATAAGCTCAAATTAACTCTTTGAGGTGGTAAAATGGAAAATACTTCAATACCACATAAAAGATCCGTGAAAATCTTTGTTTTTCTTAATTTCACGCCAAAATAATGGGAAAGTGAGAAATCCCATGTTACATATACACTAAGAATAGTGTTATGCATGTTTTGAGCACTTAATATCATGGTATTCTTACATGGACATTTGGTACACCCATAGTGGATATCTCACTTAAAGCTTAAATTACTATTTTGACGTGAAAAATAGGCAAGGGGGACAAAAGACATCAAAGAGAGCCAGGGTACCCAACTTCTGAGGCCTCAGAGGCGTGGACAGCTCCAAAGCTTGGATCCATGGCTGATCTTGGCCCAATTCATAAACTAAAACCTTTGGGGAACTTGGTTACCATGTTACAACTACAGTAAAACTTAAGAAAATAGCAAATAACCTGCTATTTTGACGTGCCAAGGAGGTAAAGAGCTACTTAGACTCCTGTAACCATGTCAATTCTTAATGTCTTTCCATGGATAAGCCCCAAAAGAGTAATTAAAACCCTTTTTGGACTTGTATCCATTGATTTATCTCATAGCAACCAGTGAAACACTAATATTTGCAATTCTACGTAGAAATGAGGTAAAAACTTCAAAAATTCATTAAAAATACAATTCTTAGTTAATCTTTCTGAAACTTTCGGGACTAATGGAGAACTGTATAATCCATGGTACAACCAAAAAGAATTACAGTTTTACTAGTAAAATTAAAAGATTTACTTACAGTCCATTTTTGACTATTCTATGTGAAACACTGAATCTTCAAAAATTCACAGTAATTACATCTTGTGATGAAATTGGCAATAAAATTGATAACTTTGAGAAATCAATGATTATTTTGGAATAAAAGAAGATTTACAGATGTTACTCCTTTTATTATTAACCATATTGGGGTTGGTAGTCACGTAAAAGCATCAATTAAGTAATTATGATAATCTTACGTGACAACAGATGATGCAATCAATAATCCAAAAAGGTTTATTGCTTTCTCACTCACTGGCTTTTCAGTTTGCTCCATGGCACGCCTCTGTGAGCTGTTGTTGACTTAAAAGAAGCCTCTTCTTGCTGTTTTTTCCACATCATCATCTTATTATCATTTAAAATCATTATTACCAACAAGTAAGTATTAGTTACAGCTACTCTTAAGTGTTTTTAATCTTTCATAATCAACCAGGAAGACGTGAAATCATAGAATCCAAATATATATTTTTGTAATACTGTTATAAATTCATTTTGATCCTTAAATCCACAATTCCACGTCAAATCTCTCTATTTAATCTTTCAATAAGCTTTTTGGAATATTAGTGAGCGATTTATCTTTAATTCTTAAAGTTTTTCTCTAAAATTAGTTTTATTCAAGAATTATCATTATAATTATTCTTTCAAAAGATAATTATATATTAAAATAACATTATTATTTTAATAAAAGAAGTTTTATTATTAAAATCTTCTTGTAATTGATTCTAGTAGACAATTAATTTCTCACTGTTAAAATCACTATTAGTGCTTAACACGTGAAAGAAATAATTCTTTAATTATTTAATTGTGGTTATAATAATATTTTGTTATTATATTTCATAAGAACAGACATAGTACTGTTGATTAATAGTGATATTATCATCAGTTTCATAGTCACATCTTACAATTATTCTAATTACTGTACTGTAATTGGAACTACCTTCTCAATTTTTTTAGTTTTCCAGTAGAAAAGGGCCTGTTGGTATCAGAAAATTAAGGACTGAAAGCGCATAAGGAGAGATTTAGAATTGAATTCACCTGAAATGCTTCTGGAGCCAAAAAACTGGCACCCATTTTTATTGGTAAATATCAAGTACCACATTTCTTCAACAAGAAGTATTACCATTAACACTATAACAACAGCAATTCCTGGATGACTGCTTCAATATTCCAAAAATCAATCTTTGGCTGGAACCAACAGATATGCGGCTCCAGGAAATAAGTTATCCTACTTGTTTATAGCTCCAAGGGCCATATCATACCAGAAGGTATCGCCAAAATTAATTTAGAATTTTTCTGACCAAATTTGATAGCTCATGTTGAAGAACACAATTCTGAAACTATATGCGCTTTCAAAGACCATTATTGAAGCTTATTCCTATCCTTTTCAATTAAAAGATACCATAAAAATTTTCCAATTGCAACAATATAAAATATAAAAAAGCTATCATCAATTCAAATTTCAAAGCTTTCGTGGGCTTCTGTTTCTAAATCTACAATTATCAACTTTTGGAATCACACAAATGTTCTTCCTACCTTTTGAAGCGCAAAGAATTCTTGTTAAAATATATAGAATGAAATATAGCAAGCCAAAAAAGAAGTTGAATTGGTATCTACTCTTCTTGTGAAGCTAGGTGTTATTAATGAAAAGAACATGATGAGTATGGGAAAACTTCTTAATTAACAATGTGAAGAAGGATTTGAAAAATGGTCTCCTGGTGAAATATCTGAGGCCACCTTATAAGAAGATAGAAGCTAAAATCAAGAAGACTTGAATGGAGCTTATGAAGACACTGAGGCGGATATGATAATTAACAATACAATAGAAAAAGAGGCCCAGAAGGAAATATAATTTCTGATGAATTATCTCAATGATGAAATCTCAAGCCAAGAATACCAGCTTAATTAATCAATTGAGTTTTATTCTTATGAGTTAGATTTTTTTAAATTAAGAATTCTAAACAAACATCAATTAATGAATTTTTTGACTTGAAAATTTTTCCTAATGGCTAGGGTTACTATTTAATTGCATATTTTTCCTTTTATTACTACATTGTATGGTACTTTGCACCTTTTTCTTTGAGAAATATATAAATTTAAAGCTAGCTTTAATGAGATTTATTTAATTAAACAAGAGAAAAAGAAAGAATTCTAAATTATATTCTATGGGTTAGCAAGTTAAAATGGGGTAACCCATATATTTTGGTGGCAAACAACATGTATAGTTTAGGACCAAGGCTACTGTATCATTTACCACAGAGTTTTTCCTCTGATATTTTTTCATTCCAATTGTTATTTAAAATATTTGATTCAGCATGTAGAATACAGTCATGGTTATTGCCCAAATGAATTGATAAACATACACTATGTGATATAAAGTCACACTACTTTGTTTTATTCTGGATAGAGCTTGTTATACTGATTCGATTGTTTATTTAAAATAGACCAGTAATGGCTTATGTAATGTAAACCAGTGATGGTTTCTTTAATATAAAGTAGTCATGACTTGTTTAATCCAAACCAGTTATGGTTTGTTTAATATAAGCAAGTAATGGCTTATTTGATATGAGCCAGTAATGGTTTACTTAATATAAACCATTATTGGTTTTTAATAGAAACAATTCAATCAATTCCTCATTATGGATGATTAATTTTACATAATGAGTAATAAATTCCTCATAATTAATAAAAAAATTCCTCATTATGAGTAATCAATTCCTCATTATTGGTGATAAATTCCTCATGATGGGTAATAAATTCCTCATGATGATTAGTCAATTCCTCATTATGGGTAATCAATTCCTCATAGTTAGTAATCAATTAATTGTCATTAGGAACCATTACTAGTTTATATTGCATAAGCCTACAATGGTTTATATTAAATAAACTGATCATGATTTATATTAATTAAACCATAGCTGGCTCATATGAAATAAGTTATGACTGGTTTATATTAAATAACCCAATGATATTTTATATTAAATAAGCAATTACTGGTTTATATTAAATACACCATTAATGGTTTATATTTAATTGTAAGGTTTGTCTATGAAACTCTTGATAATAGTAACAATATCAAGAGTACTATGACTGTCCTCAGTAGAAAAATATAATATAACAAGATATTATAAACACAAATTAAATATAATTATTGAAATAATTATATTAAAAAAATGAATTTATTTATTATTATATAATATAATAATAAAAAAAAATATTAATAATTATAGTAAATTATAATTATTCTATTATTTTTATAGTAACTGACAATTATAACAATAAGAAGTGCAAATCTCTTAATGAGAAAATTACACATGGAAAATATAAATATTTGACCACTTATAAATAATATAGATATTATTTATAAAAAAAAATTATAACACACCCTATGCAGATATAATTCTTATAGAAAAGTTCTATATAAAAAAATAATAATACATAAAAAAAAAAGAATTTTAGAGAAAAACTTACTTATCATATATATTTAATACAACAAGTCAAATACAACAGCTATTATATTAAATAATTCTTATAAGTCAAAAAAACACCAAAAATCAATATTTGAAAAGAGTAATTTTCCATTCCATTTACCAATAAAACCTGATTATAAAGGATACTAGAAATTTAATGTATACACAGATAACATTGAATTGTAAGCTATGTGAAATTTTCAAGCAAATCCATTAAGAATTGGATTTTTGATAAATTTTTGAAGTTATTGCTATTTTTCCACGTCAAATAGCAATATACACTAAAACTTAGCTTTTGATATGGTTTTGATACTTGTAACTTTAAATTTTTAAACTTAATGAAGCTTTGACAGCCCTCAAAACTTTAATTTCAAGATTGCATATTGGGATTTACCCTTTGGCAGCTTGAAATTCCTGTCCAAATTGGGATAAAACCAGTTTAAACTTCAAGGTTGGATCAAAGTCTAATCTTAAAGTTTAAATAAGGTTTAAAATCCTCTAATACACATGGACAACCTTAATTGAATCCTTGCAGATCCAAAAAGTTGGGTACCCCAGCTCTGTTTGGTCTTTTTCCTTTGTCCCACCTTTCTGCATGGATTTTGCCCTTTTATTTATTTAAAGCCATACTATGGCCTTAAACCCTTTTAAATTGAGCTCACACAGGATTTACATTCTGTATGGCAAATCCTTATCCAATTCAGTAAATATACACAACACCTCAATTTTAACTAAAATTTTGGTAAGTTTGCATAAAACTTATGCAACTTTAAATTTAAGCTTATTGAAGCTTAATTTCAACAATTTTAAAAAAATGTTAAAGAAGTTACATTAGTACTGTGAGATTCTTAAATATTCCAATAGCGTAAGAAATAAGCATTTTTGGGTATAACACCCTATGGGTGTACCCTAGGTTGATTTTGGTGTAGAATCCAAAAATGACATAATATTTATAACTTTGTTTATTCAAAAAAAGCTAAACTTATTTTTTGTTATTTTTTATTTTAATTTCAACTGAAATGTTTGTTAAATAATAAATCAGCTGTATATAAAGTTATTTGTGGCATTATGGGTATGTCATATATACCTCACAGGCTCACATTCCCTACCACCAAAAAAAATTGTACCACAATTTTCTTTAGTAATATACCCCCAAGTTAATTGGGGGGTATAATCCACTGTCCAGCCTCTCTACTTATACTTTCAAGTATTTAAAGCACACAATTCAGATGTTTTTATTTAGGAATTGGTCTTCTCTAATTTATGAATCTTTTGAGAAACTTTTGGGGATAAGGTATCTTTTCTGATACAATCCATTCATCCTCATGTTGTGGATTTTTGTACCTGACAAAGTATTCTCTTTCATCTTTTCCCCTAAGTCTTCTTTCTTTCAAGACTTTTAGTACTTTTTTCTCTTCACTTTTATCAAGTGGAGGTACTTCTGAGGGTGTTTCATTTCTCAAAGGAAATAATTCCTTATCACTTGAAGTGTAATGCTTTACTAGACTAACAGGAAAACTTGGATGTTTGTTTTCCGATTCTCCTGAAAGTTCTACTTGTACTGCATTTGTCCCATGAATGGCTTTAATAACAAATGGTCCTGCAAAGGGATATTTCAATTTCTTTGGACCTTTAATATTATTGAAGTTCAAGGTTGAAACTAGTATTAAGTCCCCTACTTTGAATTCTGGGTTTTTATGACTTTTATCCCATTTCTGTTTAGCATATTCAAAGGCATCAACCATGCTTTGATTTTAATGATGCCTTACTTTATCAAGAAACAACTTAAAGCTTGAAGAAGTTGGATGAATACCAACTAAGTCTTTCTTCAAAATGTCAACTGGAAGTTTAGGGCTCCATCCTTTTTCCAACATTGCAAGAGTCTTGCCTGTTGAAGAATGGATTGAAGTTTTGTAGGCTAATTACAATGCTGGTATAAGAGTACACCAATCATGGGTAAAGCCATCAGAATCATTAAACTCCAGGAAATAAGAAAAACGTCTTCTGATCATGTCCTCAAGGGTTTGAATCATTCTTTCTGCTAGCCCATCTGTTTGTGGATGGTATTCTGTTGAGAATGATATTTTTGTACCCAAATGCTTATGTAAATTAGTCCATAAGGATGATGTAAATCTTGGGTCTCTATCAATAATGATATTTTTGAAGAGACCAGTATGGAATATAGCTCTGTTCCAAATAAAAAGAGCTGTATCCATAGCTGTGTCATCTTTATGACATGGTAAAAAGATTGGTGTTTTGCTATATCTGTCAACAATGACAAGACATGCATTGTAGCTTTCATCACCTTCAGGTGGTAAGGCAGTTACCCAATCCATATGAACCACTTCCCACAGGTACTTGGTTCTTGGATATGAATAATTAATCCAAATATTTTACCAGTAGCTTTATTGGCCTTCTGGAATCTATCACAACTATGACAGTACTCAATGAAATCTTTTCTCCAAGATGGCCACCAGGCACATGTCTTAATTCTTTCCATTGTTCTGTCCTCAGACAGATTTCCAGAATAAATGTCATCATGGAATTCCAGTAGTATTGTGTTGATCAACATTCTACTACATAAGACCATGACACATGTGTGTTTAGACCTATGATATAAGATACCATAAAACAAATGGTATCTTCCATTCTCATAAGATGTTTTCCAAATATCATTCAGAGAGTTAGCCAAGGATGTATCTTTGCAATATTTTTCAAGTAGAGCAGTAAGAATATGAAAATTCTTATCTTGCTTGTAGCTTTCTCTAGCTTCTTCCAAGAATTCTGTCCCCACATCTGTGATGTTAATTCCTTCAATTGGAATTTGAGGTTCTGGCCTTATAGGAACATTGGCAGGATTTTCAGGTGTATTTGGTGATGCCCATCTACTAAAGCCATCAGCATTCTTGTGAATATTTCCAGCTTTATGTACTATGGTCATATTGCCTCTATACTCCTGAATAGCAATCTGACATCTTAACATGTGCCTTTTAGGAGTATTCATGTTAGGAAGTGAGTTTACTGCATTACAATCAGTAATTACTTCAAACACGCTACCATCAAGATAATAATGCAGTTTTTCCAGAGCCCAAACAAGGCAAAGGCACTCCATTTGGCTAGCTCCATATCTGGCCTCAGTAGGTTTGATTTGTCTTGAGATAAAACAAATTGTACCCTCATAAGGCTTGTCATTGACAATTTGAACTTGATAAAGAGCTGCCCCTAGGCCTTCACCACATTCATCAATATACAGCTTGAAAGGAAGTTTCCAATATGGCATTAATAATAATGGTGCATTAGTCAAGGCATACTTGATTTTTTCATATGCTTGAATTATTTCCTGTTTCAATTCAAAGACAGTTTGTTGATCAGAAATTCTGTACAATGATTTGGCATGGATTGCAAAGTCTTTAAGGTTTTGTCTGTGATAACTTAAAAACCCTAAGAAAGACATTATTTATTTTTTGTTCTGGGGAATTTGTTTCAGTAAAACTGCAGCAAACTTGTTTTTATCAACACCAAGGCTCAGTCCTGACAATACATGTCATAGAGTTTTCAGCTTGTGAAACCAAAAATTACATTTCTTAAGAGATATTTTCATGTTCAGTTGAAGAATTTTCATAAGTACTAATGAAAGTCTCTCTAAATGCAATCACCAGGTTTCTGAACAAATGATAATGTCATCAATATAAATGATCAACCATACCTCTGATAATTCATGTGGGAAAATGGTATTCATCATTCTTTGGTAATGCAAGGGTGCATTTCTAATACCAAAAGGCATCCTCAAGTATTCATAAATACCACAATGAGCAATGATCCTCAATAATTTCCTAGCATGAGGTGTTAGAAAATTAAGATGGAAACCTTCAAGAGCATCCATAGAAGTGATAAAATTTGCTTTGGATAATTGGGTCAAATTCTCATGGATTCTAGGGATTGGATACCTGTCTGGAATAGTGTAGGTATTCAATGCTCTAAAATCACCAACCATCCTTGATTTATAATTATGCAAAGTGATGATTACAGGAGTTGTGACTTCTACTTCTTCATTGTGCCCAACTTTTCTAAGAACTCCCAGTTTCACTAGCTCATCAATATGACTTTCTAATTCTTCTCTAGCCCCAGGGCTAGCTGGGTAATCTGGTCTTCATAATGGTGGAGGGTAAGGCCTTTCCACATTAAGCATAATGTCCCCTTCATGGCCTTTGATAGGCTTAAGTGGCTCATTCTCAGAAGCAAAGGTCTCACTGTATTGAAATAAGATTTGAATAAGTTCTTCCTTCATGTCTAATGCTAATTCAGTACTAATTTGTGCTTCAATTAACTGATCTGACACAAATTTTTCTTCATTAAGATTCTTTACTTGTCTAATGACAGTTATTTCTCTTCTTTCTGGAGGAAAAGCAAATTTTTGCCTTTTATTTTCCCCTATAGTGAAATATCTGTCTTTATGATTATTAATATAAATTCCATAAACATTGAGATAAAAATTTCCAAGTATAAAGTGTTGTGAAGTAAAATTATCCATAACAACAAATTCAAATTTTAATCTGATACTTCCTGCAGGATTAGGGAATGTCATTTCTCCTTCAAAAATTCCCAAGGGGTGCATATTTTGGCTAGCACATCTGAATTTTATACCTTCAATTGGCATTAAGCTTTCTTTCAAATTGGTATAAATCCTGTCAAGGTAATCCTTTTTTGTAAGGTGTGGATATGAAACTTTGATAAAATATCAAGTACTTTTCCTGTCCTCAAAATTTGTATAAGGTAGAATTATTTAAAAGTAGTAAGAAATAGTATGTTTAAAGAGAAAACAAGCCATTTTTATTGTTTTCAAATTTATAAGTATAAAAAAATAATATAATAAAAATTTATTGTTTTACCAACAATAAAGATTTATCCAAAAATACTCTACAAGAGATATTTAAGGCTACAAAAGAAATTTCTTCAAGAGCAATTTCAATTGGAATTAATTGAGAAAAGAACTGCAATGAATTAATTAAAGAACAAAGTCTTTAAAAATATATTTAAAGAGAAAAAACACCCAAAAGTGACCAGAGTGAATTTGGAAACAAAGTGAAAAAGTTAACAGTGATGAAAGATGCTTTAATTCACTTTTGGGGTGGTTCAAGGGTAAAAATGATCATAAGAGTTACAAAAAATTATAATGATGATTCTTTCACGTGGTTAGAAGGTTCAAAATGTTTAAAAAAGGGTGGTTGGAATCTCTTATTGATTGGTTTAACAGTGTTTAAACTAATTATAAAAGGAAAAGATTCTAACATGAAGAGAAAAGTGGGGCAAAGAAGAAATTCTTTTATAGCCATCAATTTTCTTACTCCAAAAGTAAAAATTACTCTTTTCAGTCGTGAAAAACAGTCTGAAAACAGAAAAGCCAATTATGGCATCATTAAACCATGGTTTAGACCAAAAAAGAGCTGGTTTAAGCCATCTTTTGCTATTTTTAGCCATTTTAGACCCTTAAATCAGTGTGAGCCTTGAGGTATATTTTACATACCCAAATAGGCCCAAATTATCTTAAAAAGAAATTTTGAATTATGCATAACTCATAAGTCATGCATATATCCAAAATTCATCATTTTCAATTTCAGAAAAGATGAATAACTTTTTATTGAGTAAGTAAACCCATGGATTTAAGACCAGATTTGGATTCTACACAAAAACTCACCTAGGGTAGCCCCATAGAGTGAATAAGCTCAATTTAAGTATTTGAGGTGGTAAAATGGAAAATACTTCAATACCACATCATTAATACCACATAAAAGATCCGTGAAAATTTTTGTTTTTCTTGATTTTAAGCCAAAATAATGGGAAAGTGAGAAATCCCATGTTACATATACACTAAGAATAGTGTTATGCATGTTTTGAGCACTTAATATCATGGTATTCTTACATGGACTTTTGGTACACCCATAGTGGATATCTCACTTTAAGCTTAAATTTCTATTTTTACGTGAAAAATAAGCAAGGGGGACAAAAGACATCAAAGAGAGCCAGGGTACCCAACTTCTGAGGCCTCAGAGGCATGGATCCATGGCTCATCTTGGCCCAATTGGTAAACTAAAACTCTTTGGGAACTTGGTTACCAAGTTACACCTACTGTAATCATAAGAAAATAGCAAATAACCTGCTATTTTGACGTGCCAAGGAGGTAAAGAGCTACTTAGACTCCTGTAACCACGTCAATTCTTAATGACTTTCCATGGATAAACCCCAAAAGAGTAATTAAAACCCTTTTGGGACCCATATTCATTGATTTACCTCATAGCAACCAGCAAAATACTGCTATTTGCAATTCTACGTAGAAATGAGGTAAAAACTTCAAAAATTCATTAAAAATACAATTCTTATTGAATCTTTATGAAACTTTCAGGACTAATAGAGAACTGTATTATATATGGTACAACCAAAAATGATTATGGTTTTACTAGTAAAATTAAAAGTTTTACTTACAGTCCATTTTTGACCATTCTATGTGAAACACTGAATCTTCAAAAATTCACAGTAATTACAACCTGTGATGAAATTGGCAATAACATTGATAACTTTGAGAAATCAATGATTATTTTAGAATAAAGGAAGATTTACAGATGTTACTCCTTTTATTCTTAACCATATTGGGGTTGGTAATCACGTAAAAACATCAATTAAGTAATTATGATAATCTTATGTGACAACAGATGATGCAATCAATAATCCAAAAAGGTTTATTGTTTTCTCACTCACTGGTTTTTCATTTTGCTCCATGGCACGCCTCTGTGAGCTGTTGTTGACTTAAAAGAAGCCTCTTGCTGTTTTTTCCATATCATCATCTTATCAATTTATTAAATCATTATTACCAACAAGTAAGTACTAGTTACAAGCTATTCTTAAGTGTTTTAAATCTTTCAGAATCAACCAGAAAGACGTGAAATCATAGAATCCAACTATATATTGTTGTAATACTGTTATAAATCCTTTTGATCCCTTAAATCCACAATTCCACGTCAAATTTCTCTACTTTTATCTATCAATAAGTTCTTTGGAGTATTAGTGAGTCATTTATCTTTAATTCTTAAAGTTTTTCTCTAGTAATAATTTTCTTCAAGAATTATCTTTAAAATTATTCTTGTAAAAGATAATTATATATTAAAATAATTTTATTATTTTAATAAAAGAAATTTTTATTATTAAATTCTTCTTGTAATTGATTCTTGTAGACAATTACTGCTCACTGTTATAATCACTAGTAGTGTATAACACGTGAAAGAAATAATTTTATAATTATTTAATTGTGGTTATAATAATTTTTTTATCATTATATTTCATAAGAACAGACATAGTACTGTTGATCAATAGTAATATTATCATCAGTTTCATAGTCACATCTTACAATCAGCCATTACTATAGCAATACCTGGTCTAGAGCCTTAAAAACACGTCAAAATGTGTGTAAGAGGCGTAGAAACCAGTTAAAACTGTTTTTACTAACATTGTTTTAACTTAAGGGTAGTTGTACCCTCTTGGAAGCAGTTAAAACTACCCTGGTTGGTATCAAAACCACATCATCAATTGAGTCACAGACCCTGTGACTCAATTTCAGGCTAAAAGTAATGAACTTTTGCGTGGGTTTTGACATCCCACGCCAGTCAGCAAGGACTTTGGGGCCTAGCTCCCCCTTAGGGCTAGAGTGTCTTTTCCCCCTCAGAATTAATCTTTCCAATTCATTTTTTCTTTAATTCCTCATCATGTAATACAATTATAATTTACACATGTAATTCAATTGAGTTTTTAATTACACATCTGTAATAATTGATGCCTCATATGTAAATTTAAGTTTACTTATGTAATACACGCACACATTTTTACATTTCAATTGAAAATACTTCAATTCCTCATAACTTCTAAACTAAACACAACAACTCAATTTTAACACAAAACTTGATGGTTAACACCACATGTGGTGTGACTTAAATTGAGGTTTTGAGGATTTTCATACTTTTCTACAAAAAATAGTAAAAACTTAATTTAAGCTTATTTAGAGTCGAGTTACAGAAATTTCATCCAGAGGTGACCCCACTTTATTTTTTATGAGGAATCCAATGGTGTGATAATTTCTTTATGTTTATTTATTGGATAAAAAGCTATAATATATTTTACATAACTTTTTACCAAAAATATTCTAATTTCATAATTTTTATTAAAAATTCATTTTTACTTACTTTTTACAAGTAAAAATGTATTTTCATAATTTTGAATTTTATTGTAATTTTATTTTTAAATTATAATTAAATTTTGATTTTTAAATATAAATTTGTATTTATATTTCAATTTTCATTTTTATAATATAAATAAATTTATTTTATTTATATTTGTTTCTTAATTTATCATTTGTGGTCCTTTGGGTATATGAAAATACCTCTAAGGCTCACAATATTAGTGATACAAGATGCTCAAGCTGTATAACCTTTGCCTCTGGCAGGTTTGGTTTTCTGCATTTTAGCATCTTGCACATGTATGAGATCCATACATTCATCACTGTCCTGTGGTAAGTGAGTATGTACTTCTGTGACTTCAAAGGAGACATTAATATTTTCTATAATAAGTTCATCTGGGATTTCCTCTTCTTTAGAAGGATCAGAATCACTTTCATGTAAATATATATTATTTGCTTCTTTTGTGTCTTCAGCTTTATCTATTTCTATCTCATTTATTATTGTCTTTTTGGGACAAGTTTTTTCCAAATGAGATGTACTTCCACATTTATGACCTTTAAAAGGAGCTTTGTCATGTGGTTTATCGGTTTTTGGAATTGCTTTCCCACCGGTCTTGTTGTCCATTGGGGGCTTATACCAATTCCTTCCTATTTTTGTCCTATTTGTGATGTATTCCATGGCATTGATATAATCTTCTGTAGAGCAAGGCTCAATACATCTGCTCTTATAGCATGCTCAAGGTCATCACCCTATTTTCTTAATATACTTTTATGAATCATTGTTTCAGACATATCAGGATGAAGAGCAGTTAACCTGTTTTTCTGTTTAAGAAACCAAGAAATGGGCTGGTCCCTTTCAATATTAAAAATAGCTTCTTCAAAAGAATTTTCCATTTTAAATCTCCAGGAATCATTTTCCCATTTGGAAGTAATTTGCTCTTTCCACCAAGGCCCAGAATGTTTACCATGGTCTTGCCTCATTTTGTAATACCATTTCTTTGCTTATTTGGTAAACAGGGAGTGTAATCTGGCACTTATGTATTCATCTGGTATGTTGAAGCTTTCTTTAAACATAGAAATTGTTTTAATAAATTCCATATGATTATATTCTCCCTCACCACTGAAGGTTTTCCATTCCTCTAGTCTTGGAATGTCTTGAAAATTACAAGCAGTCTCCACTTCTGCATTGCTTGAAATTGTATGATGTAAGTCATTATTCAAGTTTAGCACATTTATGTAAAGAATTGGTGTAGACTGTCTTGGAAAATCATTCTTCACTGATACATTATTCATACTTTATTGAATATCTTCTTTTAATTCAAGTATTGCTTTATGACTTTTTTCTGATTGTTCTTGGAAAAGAGCTGCATTGTGGCCACTTGAGTTTTCCAAGTTTTGAACTTGTATTCTTAATTCTTTCAACTGTCTAGTTATAAAAGAAATAGAGTTGTCATCTGGTTGATTGAGTAAGGTAGCTTTAGACTCAATTATTGCACAAATTTGCGTCAAAGACAAGATATTGTCTTTATTTATAATTTCTAGACCAATCATGGTCTTTTGTGACTCTTTCACTTGCAATATCTCTCTACCCAACTTCTGTTAGATATACTCAAAATTATTAAGCTTTTCTAAGCTTTCTTTATCACAATTTTCAAAATGAGTTACAAGCTTTACAAGGTCTACTTCTTTGGAAATGATTTGTTCAATCCTTCCTCTTCCTTTTTTTTGAATTCCATCAGAGTTCTTGCCATATTGAACACATTGTCCATGGCTGTCTTCTCCTTCTTGGGAATTCTGTAATTATGTTGGTAAGGCTTGTTCCACTTGGATTTTGCCTTTCCCTTTCCCTTCTGATTGCTCTTTGGGGTTGGCTTGTCCTTTCTTGGAACTTGTTGAGGCTTGGGGAGCTTCCACTGGGCTGTTGTCCTTTCCTTGCGCCAACTTCTTCTTCTGGTCCTCTGACAACATGCTTTGGTTTTTCAACCAAGCTTTTACCTGTTGGAATTGTCCCTTGCAAGAAATCGGTGTCCAACCCCTCAGAAGTTCTTCTGTCTTTTCTGAGCCCATGAACTTCTTCACTTGAAGATAAGAGCTCATTGTTCCTATCTAAAGACTTGGCAGAAGTTCCCACTCCTGCTGCTTTGCCACCATAAACCAGTTATTGTACTGAGACTGGTATATCTCTATTGCTTCCTGTTGGAAATGATTCAAGTCTGACAACAGGAATAGCAGTTATGTCAGCTTCTGGACTCTCAATAAGAGTTTCAAAGGTGCTGGCTAACCTTTGGGAACTGGTGGAAGTTCTGGCATCCTCCATTTGTGCCTCTCCTGTGGGCAGACATTCTTGTCTTTTGGATTTTTGACTTGAATGTCCTGGTCCAGATCCATTTGCTTGGATGGAGTAATTGCTTTCACTTCTAGTAGGAGTCATTTTACATCAATTTTTGAAAAATTGACTAAGAAATGAATTAAATTCACCTGCTGGACCTTTAAAGGGTTCTTTGGTAATTAAACCCCTTGGTGCTGGGCTGGTTTGAATTTCAATACTAGACTCTGATCCCTCAGAGTCTGAAGACCTCTCTCTAATGGATCACACTAGAGAAAAGTAAAAATACAAGTTATTTTATCCAACAATAAAAATAACTTATAAGCTCAACTTATTGAATAAAGTTGTTTTAATTTAATTTATGGCAAATTACATCAAAATTAAGATAAGATGTCTAAAGATAAAAGAAAAAAATGTTTTTAACAAATATTTTTAAATTTTTTATTTGATTTTATATTTTATTTTAAAGAAATAATAATTATGCAATTAATAAGTTATTAATCAAAATTGTATTATTATTCACTTTATACTAGAATAACTCAAAGAATAAATTTCAAGTCTGTGATGTGAGAAAGCCACTTGTTAGGCAAAAGAAATTTATTTCAAGTCACTCAATAGTATATTGTTTAAAACAATATTCTTAATAAAAATAACTTTATTAATATTATAAAGATTATTCATGAGGGATAAGTCTCAAAAAATCTGATATTAAGATAAATATGGCAATTTCACGTCAAAAAAGAGTAAAATAAGGTCTATAATATGATTTATGTCCCAAAAATTGGTTAAAATCACGGCCAGGCCCCCAAATGTAAGGCTTGTCTATGAAATGCTTGATAATATTAACAATATCAAGAGTACTATGACTGTCCTCAGTAGAAAAATATAATATAACAAAATATTATAACAACAAATTAAATATAATTATTAACATGATTATATTGAAAAAATAAATTTAATTATCATTATATAATATAATAATAACAAAAAAATTCATAATTATAATAAATTATAATTATTCTACTATTCTTATAGTCACTGACAATTATAACAATAAGAGGTGTAAAGCTCTTAATGAGACAATTACACGTGGAAAATATGAATATTTAACCACTTATAGATAATATACATATTATTTATAAAAAGAAGCTATAAAACACACTGGGCAGATATAATTCTTATAGAAAATTCTATAAAGAAAAACTAATTATAGATTAAAAAAATATATAATCTTTAGAGAAAACTTACTTATAATATTTATTTAATACAACAAGTCAAAAAACAACAGCTATTATATTAAATAATGATTATAAGTTGGAAACAAATCTAAAATAAATGTTTTAAAACATAAAACAACTTTTTATGATAAAATTTATGATTAAAGAGTTTTGAAGAGGAATTTGTGGATTTAAAAAGATATTTTAAGACAATAATTTCATAAAATAAAATATATTATTGGTGATTACAACAGTAATCTAATTTCTATGATTTAAATTATTTAATTTAGGATCTATAAAGAATAAAATACTCAAGAAATACTTTAATAATAAGATTTTATATATAATAAAACTTTACCTGTTTAAATGTCTAATATAATTGGATTGAATTGAATTTATGGACAAAAACAGTGATGAATAGACTCTTTTTATGTCCGCAGAGCAGATCTTATGATTAATAATGGATATAGAGGGCGTGCTAACATAAAAACTGAGAAAAAAATGCTTAAAAGTTAACTTATTTTCAATTCCAATTTAAAGCTACTGGTGTTATTCTTAACTCCAAGTAGCTTTAATCCTCATTTAACTTAGTTATTTTAAGGTTTAATATAAAAGAAGTTTAATTATATTCAATTTCATCACATGGACAACTTAAAAATAGAGTTTCAAGTAAAAATCTCTTAAACTCAATTTTTGATTAATTTTTAAATAAATCTTAATTTTCTCTAAGTATAACTAAAAGAATAATCTTCCAGGCTAATTACCAGTAAAACCTGTTTAGAAAAGGTACTCAAAATTTGATTTCTACATAGATAACATTGAATTGTAAGCTGTGTGAAAGTTTCAAGCAAATCCATTGAGAATTAGATTTTCAATGAATTTTTGAATTTATTGCTATTTTTCCATGTAAAATAGCAATACACACTAAAGCTTAACTTTTGATAAGGTTTTGATACTTTTAACTTTGAAGTTTTAAGCTTATTTACGCTTTTTAAGCTTTGACAGCTCTCAAAACTTTAATTTCAAGCTTGCATATTGGGTTTTACCCTTTGGCAGCTTGAAATTCATGTCCAAATTGGGATAAAACCAGTTCAAACTTTAAGTTTGAATCAAATTCTAATCTTAAAGTTTAAATAAGGTTGAAAATACTCCAATACACATGGACAACCTTAATTGAATCCTTGCAGATCCAAAAAGTTGGGTACCCCAGCTCTATTTGGTCTTTTTACTTTGTCCTACCTTTTTGCGTGGATTTTACCCTTTTATTTATTTAAAACCATACTATGTCCTTAAAAACTTTTAAGTTGAGCTCACACAGGATTTAAATTCTGTATGGGAAATCCTTAGCCAATTTGGTAAATATACACAACACCTCAATTTCAACTAAAATTTTGGTAAGCTTGCATAAACCTTATGAAACTTTAAATTCAAGCTTATTTAAGCTTCAAGTTGACAATTTTCTTTTTTTTTGAAAAAGTTACATTAGTACTGTGAGATTCTTAAATCTTCCAACAACTTATGAAATAAGCATTTTTGGGTATAACACCCTATGGGTGTACCCTAGGTTGATTTTGGTGTAGAATCCAAAAATGACATAATATCTATAACTTTGTTTATCCAAACAAAAGTTAAACTTATTTTTTGTTATTTTTTATTTTAATTTCAACTGAAAAGTCTGTTCAATAATAAATCAGCTGTATATAAAGTTATTTGTGGCCTTATGGGTATGTCATATATACCTCACAGGCTCACAACCAGAGACAAATTTTGGATGGTGAACCAAGAGAGGGAGTAATATGCTACATCTCTAGCCAACTGGAAGATTCAAAAGCCAGGTATGGGGCAACCCAGACTGAAAGTATATGCATAGTCTGGGCTCTAGAGAAACTCCACTATTATTTGGAGGGTGCAGTCTTTGAAGTCTACACAGACTGCATAGCCCTTAAGTCTTTATTGAACATGAAGACTACCAATAGACACATGTTGAGGTGGGAAATAGCCATCTAAGAGTATAGGGGCAATATGACCATCATATACAAAGAGGTTAAAAGTCATAGCAATGCGGATGGCCTCAGCAGATGGCCACTGGATAATTTCAAAAGCAACCCAGCTTATGACCCTGAAGTAGAAGCCAAGATCCCTATCCATTTAATGGAAATATATAGGAGGAAAAACTTCAGATTTTCTGAATGGGAACCAGAAAGTGGTACCCCAAACAGTGGAGACACTGATTCAGAAGGAACAGAAGCTCCCATACTGGGAATAAGCTCCTCAGAACTTCATAATGAATTCTTCAATGCAGTGATGAAGAAATATGTAAAAAACAAACAGTGTGGCATATTGCTGCAGCTCCTTCAACAAAAATACAGGAGCCCAGAACTGGAATCCCAGTTAGAGGAACCCTGGTTGAGGGACTATAAGGATAAAAAGTTTTTCCTTATAGATGTCCTTCTCTACCTAAGAGAAAAACACACTAGTGCACTTACCATAGTAGACAGGGACCATATATCCTTGATCCTACAACAATTTCATGACTGCCCCTATATGAGACACAGGAGTGAGGACAGAACCAAGGAGAGGGTAGCAAGCACAGCTTGGTGGCCCAAATGGGAACAAGAGTTGAGTGAATAAATAAACACTTGTGAAAGATGCCAAAAGGAAAATAGAACACATGGGGAGAAGTATGGGTTACTTTAACAAATAGAAGAGCCCAAGCACCCATTGAAAACAATCAACATGGACTGGGTCTGTCACATTGATGCCAGAAACCATCAACAAGCACTCGAGCTCCCAACTCAGGGTCATGTCAGAACAGGTGGTCCCCCACCACCACCATGACTAGACCCTAGGTTGCTTGATTGCGCAATCATCACACACTGCAAGCATTTTGCAGTCGTTTCGGTCCGCAACGTCACCCGATTGTTGCGGGTGATACAGCCTTTGTCGGGTGACGTTGCGGACCGAAACGACTGCAAAATGCTTGTAGTGACAACTGAGCAGAAAAGGCTACAAGATCAAGGTTGAATTTCCTTGATCTTTTTCTGGTATTATAGGTCACAGTTCCACCGTCTGTGACAGTACCCCCGGGGTAGGAAGCACTGCGTCCCAAAGTGCACTAACACAGATGGGCAACCCTGTCCTCAATCAGGGGCATCAGCTACACAACAGGCTGGTATAAGGAGCCATAAGGGTTGTTGGGTCATCACTCCCAAGCCCTTTCTGCCAACAGGTTTGAAACCCCCAAATTTCGCAATGTGTCTCCCTCACAATTGTGAAATCCACCCATGACAGTAAACCTTGATCTTCTGTCACATTGATTCCAGAAACCATCAACAAGCACTTGAGCTCTCCACTCAGGGTCATGTCGGAACAGGTGGTCCCCAACCACCACCATGACTAGACCCTAGGTTGCTTGATTGCGCAATCATCACAACTGAGCAGAAAAGGCTACAAGATCAAGGTTGAATTTCCTTGATCTTTTTCTGGCATTATAGGTCACAGTTCCACCGTCTGTGACAGGGTCACAGGACTTGTTCCACGAGGCAAGGAGAACTTCAATGCTTGCTTGATAATAGTTGATAGGTTCAGCAAGAGTGTGAGGTGCCTACCATGTCACAAAGAGGATACAGCCATGGATGCTGCACTGTTAATTTGGAATAACATAATATCTACCTGTGGAGTCCCTAAGATTATCATTAGTGATAGGGACCCAAAATTCACATCAGAATTTTGGACCAACCTCTATGACATGCTGGGCACTAAGCTTGCTTTTTCTACAGCTTATCATACAAAAACAGAAGGATTAGCTGAAAGGATTATCCAAACAATGGAAGACGTCCTTAGAAGATTCTGTGCCTATGGCATGGAATATAAGGACCATGAACATTACACCCATGACTGGGTTACCCTTCTACCAGCAGTCCAGCTGGCATATAACACAAGCCAGCACTCTACCACAGGAAAAACACCTTCACTGGTAGAGAAAGGGTGGAATCCCCTATTGCCTGTGGATCACTTGAAGAAAAACCTTCTGACCATATACCCCACAGCCAAAGACTTCCATGATATGTGGAAAAGGGCTTGTGACACAGCTTCCAAATGCATAGCTAAGGCAAGGGAATATAATAAGCAGAGGTGGGACAAATCACATATAGAACCTGACTTTAAAGAAGGGGACCAAGTGTTAGTGTCTACAATGAACCTTAATAATCTCAAAGGACCTAAGAAAATGAGAGACTAATTTTTAGGGCCCTTCACTATCATTAAATTGATAGGAAAAAATGCAGTGGAAGTCAAACTCACAGAAGAATGTTCTAGGAAACACCCAGTCTTTCCAGTGAGTTTAGTCAAGCCATACTCCTAGACAGAGGAGGATAAATTCCCCTCCAGGAAGAGAAACCCCACCCCACCAGAGATAGTGGAAGTGGAAGACTCCCCTGGGCCTGTGAAGAAGATCATCAAGGCCAAGGGGATTATACTGAATTGTAAAGACCAGAGGCAGTACTTGGTCAGATTTAAAAACCAGACAGCAGATACAGACAAATGGCTGGCTGAAGGTGCCATACAAGATGGGAACATTCATCTAAGGGGATTCAGGGCCTCTAGGAGGACTGAAAAGTCTCATCAATGATGAGACTTTTTTTAGAGGGAGGGTATGTCAACCTGTGACTCAAAACCAGAGCACAAGCATGACAGCCAAATACCATAAATCATTGGTATATCCAAGATACCACCAAAATGAGGAACTGAGCCAAATAAGCTCCAATTGTATCAAAAGAAATAGGAAACTTACCCCTTTCCAAATGTACAAGTCCCATAATAATAGGACAAAGAATAACAAAGTTATTCCTGCTCAAAGGTGTTTCTGAGCATAAACCTTAATTTTCACCTCTAATCTGAAATACAGAGGAAGAGGCTTAACCCAATAAAATGGGTATTAAAATTGGAGCTCTAAGGCAGGGCTATCCAATGGTACTAGCAAAACTGAGCTAGCACCAGAATTACAGAATTTATGACTGGAATAAGGTCAAATAAGGGTGATTAAAATATTCACCTCCCATCTAACTTCTACAGTTTCAGTGTGAGATACTTAAGGTGGGGTCTTTTTGCAAAGAGAACAATCAGGGCTACGTGATGATCTCATCCATTTTCTCACATCTTATCTAGAACAAAAGCTATGGAGAAAACAAGCTTCATACAGCTTTAAGAAAAATCACTTATATGTACAAAACATCTTGTACATGACATAACTTTGCAATATTTTATGATAACCATATCAAATGAAGTACTATTGTGTAGAGAACATCTAGGGCTACTCAATGAACCAACTTTAAGCTTGATATCTCAAAAACTGACAAAGCTATGGCAGTTTTAAGCTCAAAATCCCACAATTAGACCAATACAGTCTTACTGTGGGATATTATCCCATAAGTATTATTATGAGGTGTCAAATAGACAAAGAAGCATTTTTATACTTCAATACTGGGGTCCCATACAGGTTCTGTCCAGCATTCTACGCATCATACACCTCAGAAGAGGGCTAAGTGGTCCCCAGATGAAAATTTTCACCCTGCATTGGTGAAAACTTCCCAGATGTGGTTTCAAAACCACATCTGAGCCCAATACAGAGAATACAGGAACTATGAAAGCCACAGGCCAGTACTCTGAAGTGAGAAACTCTTCACTTCCTCTACATGAATGGTCTAGAGGGCCATTCCACCCCATTTTAGGATACAAAGAGGCCTTATCTCTGCCAGAAAAGGTTTCCTCATCCTGCTCTTGAATTCCTACGTAGTACAACTGTAACAATAAGTTATACCATTGGAAAATAATCAAGTTATACTTTTAATTCTTAAGTATTGTAGTTCTTATTATAGTAATCCAATTGGTAAGACTGCACCCAGGGCTTTCAACAGTGCTCACCACCACTATTCCACAATAGTAAAGCCCTTATTACTCAATATCAAAACTTTTATTATCCATTATAAACTTCTTTTAAGATAATTTTTACTGTGTCACAGTCATAGTTAAAGCTGTAAATAGCATTATTACACCCTCATCATAGACTCAACCTGACACTTACAATCTAATTCTATCTGTGTATACTTTAAATTTTAAGTATCTTTTATAAACAGGTTTCATTGGTAATTAGCCTGTAAATTTACTCTTTTGATTATACTCAAAGAAAAAAAATTTTTCTTTAAAAAATCAATTGAAAATTGAGTTTAAGAGATTTTTGCTTGAAACTCTATTTTCAAGTTGTTCATGTGATGAAATTTAATATTCATAAGCTTAATTTATATTAAAACTGAAAATAATTAATCCAAAAGAGGATTAAAGCTACTTGGAGTTAAGAATAACATTGGTAACTTTAAATTGGAATTAAAAATAAGTTACCCTAAATTAAGAACCTTATTTTTAAGTATGTTTTTTCAGTTTTGACCTTAGCACGCCCTCTATATCCATTATAAATCATGATAGCTGCTCTGTAGACATCAAAAGAGTTTATTCATCATTGTTTTTGTCCATAAATAATCATCATTCCAATCATATTAGACATTTAAACAGGTAAAGGTTTATTAAATATAAAGTATTATTATTCAAGTAATTCTTAAGTTATTTTATTCTTTATTAATTTTAAATTTAAAGAATTGAAATTGTAGAATTCAGATTATTGTTTTAATCACCATTAATATATTTTATTATATAAAATTATTCTCTTAAATATCTTTTTAAATCCACAAATTCCTCTTAAAAACTCTTTAAATCATATTTTTATTATAAAAGATTGTTTTATCTTTAAAATATTGATTTTTTGGTGTGTTTTTAAATTATAATAACTGTGGTATTTAACTTGTTGTATTAAATATATACTATAAGTAAGCTTTTCTCTGATGTTCTATATTTTTTATCTATTATTAGTTTTTTTATATAGAATTTTTCTATAAGAATTATTTCTGCACAGTGTGCATGATAATTCTTTTATAAATGATATTTATTTTATTTATAAGGAGTAAAATATTCATATTTTCTGTGTGTAATTGTCTCATTAAGAGCTTTACACCTCTCATTGTTATAATTGTCAGTGACTATGATAATAAGAGAATAATTATAATTTATTATGATTATCAAGATTTCTTTTATCATTAAATTATTTAATAATACTTAAAACTCTTTTTTTAATATAATTATTTTCAATAATTAGATAAAATTTTGATTATAATATTTTATCATATGATATTTTTCTACTGAGGACAGTCATAGTACTCTTGATATTGCTACTATTATCAAGAGTTTCATATACAAACCTTACAATTTCTCACCTTCCCATTATTTTGGCATGAAATTGAGAAAAAATAATATTTTCAAAATTGTTTTATGTGGTATTGATGATGTGGTGGTGAAGTATTTTCCATATTACCACCTCTTAGAGTT
Source organism: Austropuccinia psidii (assembly GCA_023105745.1). Classification (NCBI taxonomy): domain Eukaryota; kingdom Fungi; phylum Basidiomycota; class Pucciniomycetes; order Pucciniales; family Sphaerophragmiaceae; genus Austropuccinia; species Austropuccinia psidii. Next base: position 9,635,405 of record JALGQZ010000005.1, on the reverse strand, counting down.
AATTTAAGCCTATTCACTCTATGGAGCTACCCTAGGTGAAATTTTGTGTAGAATCCAAACCTGGCCCTCAATTCATGGATTTACCTACTCACAAAAAAGTTATTCATCCTTTCTGAAATCCAAAATGATGAATTTTGAATATATGCATGACTTATGGTTTATGGATAGTTCAAAATTTATTTTAAAGATAATTGTGACCTATTTGGGTATTTAAAATATACTCCAAGGCTCACAGTGGGTGCATGGGTGTGACACAACTACACAAAGGCAAAAGCATGTGAGGGCCTCATGTAAATTGGCATTGACAATTTGCAGGTGACACATGTGGAGCCACCTGTGGCAGGTGCAGGAGTGTGACACATGAATACAAAGGCAAAAGCATGTTATGGGCTAATGTCAAGTGGCATTGACCATTCGCAGGTTACCCGTGGATCCCACTGCACAATTTGTCAGGTGCATAATTGTGACACATGCATGCAAAGGCAAAGCATCTGAGGGCCTAATGTTAAGCAGCATGGATAATTTGTGGGTGACATGTGCGGAGCTAGCTGAACAATGTGATGGGTGCGTAAGTGTGGAATATGGAAAAGAAGGCAAAAGCATGTGCAGGGGTAATTTTTGGGAACCTACATGCACACAGCACCCACTAGGGGCATGTAACCAGCCCCACACGACTTATAAACATCCAAACTCTCATGGAAACAATGTAATGCTGAGGCCAACTAGGATCATGGACCTATTCCCCTTCAAACATGATGCTAGTCAAGTTGTTTCTTTTGAGCTCCTGTGATATGCAAGTGTGTGGGCAATTTGATCATTGAAATTGGCTTATTAACAGCATACCCAATGTCAAAATATTCATTGATTTGTGGCAATGTGAAATAATGGGTTTTACTCATCACAATGGCATATTACTGTCACCAAATCTTGAGGCAGTTATTTCTCTAGAAAAATTCCTAATGAAGATGAAATAATTCCATTATTTTATCACTATCTTTTCAGAAAAATAATATAATACATATAGTGAAGTAAAGGTTTTATCATTACAAGCAGTGCACATGACATCACTTTGTTCTCATACAATCCACAGTGACCTTCTATTTACTCTTCAGATATAATAAAGTGTCCATAATAAAAACCAAAATCTTCATAAATATTGACATGCGGCAAATATAGCAAGAAAGTCCCATCAATATTCAAATTTTTTAAGATCAGAAAGTTATTGTTCAGCATGCAAAATGGATCATAGACTTTAAAAGTTCTATCAATAATACCAAATAATTGTGAGTTGGCCCTCAGAAAACATATCACACTGTTGCTGAATTTTTTTGGTTTCAGTTGAATATATATTGTTCCCAATATTAATTTTTGAAGCTGGAAAATACCAAGGTGAGAAAATTCTTGAAGTGGGATGACTTGTGGATTTTATGGTAGTGCCTAAGCTGATCCATGAAACTATTTCCCTTGTTGAACAAAAAATCTGTAAGTACCTAACCAGGGAATCATAATTTTGTTGTTCATGGTGAAGTGGTTCATTATATCTTTGGTGATTGAACAGGGAAGGAGGCTGTGATTTGAAAATCTGCTTTATTTCACATGGGACCAATGGGGATTTTAGGATAACAGAAAGATTGGAGCATAAAAAGATATGCTGAAGTAAGGTGTTATCTATATCATCTTTTCAGGGTTACAAGAAGTTAGTCTTATTCAGCTCATTTGTATAATAAATGGGAATATATTTCTCTTATGAATTAACATACACATTTTTTTATTTTTCAGCATCTTTTAAAATACTCCAATCAGGCACTCATACCCCCATGTGGCTGAGGCTTGTTCTGGGCCCCAATGTTGGAATATGTCTGCAATATGATCAGAAAAATGATTATTTGGTTTACTTTTCTGTTTTGGGAACAGGTGTTGATTGAACATTTTCCAATGTTCAGTGAATGCATTTGCATCATCCATTGAAACTGTCCAACTGGTGGCAATGTTGATAGCACTAATCAAATGGAATGTATTCTTGGTTAGTTGATTTTCAAGGCATTCAGCTTTACCCATTTTTCTTTATGTATTGGGGGATTTGTGTTCATCTGATGACATCTGTTGACTGAGCATTAAAAATGGAATATAAGCCTTTTAAAAAAAAGCCCATTCAATGGCTTTTAAGCTACCATGAGAGGGGGAACCCATTTTGTGGGGTACTCCTGTCCATTATGATGGAATCATGGTATAAGATATGATTGGTTGGAGAGCCCATTCAATGGCATTTAAGCTACCATGAGAGGAGGAACCCATTTTGTGGGGTACTCTTGTCCATTATGATGGAATTATGGTATCAGATATCATTGGTTAGAGATGGTCTAGAGCCTCACTCTTGATCTGGTGATAACTCAGTGCACTGATATCCAACTTAGAGGGGAATTCCAAAGTGTGCATGTAATCTGAATCAAATGAGGGAATCTCTGCAGAACCACTAGATGGATTTTTCTTGTGAGGGGTGGTAATTGGGAAGTAATTTTGTTGGGTGGAAGTAGTGGGGAGGGACTCATTTATTATTTTTGCTTTGTCTCTTATCAGGGAGTGGGTCTCTGTCAATGTTGTTTGATCAAGAGAGCTGTTTTATGTCATGTAATCTGAGTCTGAACTGTTGGAGTCAGTGGATTTCCTGCAGGACCTGATTTATATTTTTGATTTGTCCTCCAGAATGCACAATTTGAAATTTGCATGATCCTTCAAAATTCCAAGTATTAAATTATGCATTATGTAAAGATTAACCATTATGGTTGAATCCCAATACAGAAGGTCTTCCAAAATTGAATATTGCACTCCATACTCAGGGAAAATTGTTTGTCCTTGCTTTGGGGTTTCCCAAAGCCATTTCACAATGGTTGATTTATGATTGGGGTATGAGCATGTGTAGTGAAATTGATGACCAATTTCTCCAATTTGAGCCTTTTGAATAGTAAAAAATTACAAAAGTGGTTGCCTGAATGAGAAATAAATCCATTAAGCTTGTGCATTTCAACCACATCCACAATGGCTGTGAGGATGGCAACATGGATAAAGGCTCCTGAAGGTCCCATTGAGGTGGGTGAAAAATGGTAACCTTGCCACAGTTCTTTGAGCTCCTTGATAGGTGGCATTAATAGGTAATTCAATTTAATTGCAGTTGGTCAATGGATAAGCATGATAGGTCCAATGCTGGCCAAGTGGCTTCACCTTCCATGTGCATTAAACCAGTCCACATAAATTGAGAATGACGATGCACCAGGAATGAACATGAATTGGGGGTCATTGATATTTATGGCTCCAGTGAAGTGTCTCCATACCAATTCATCCCAGATGTCACATTTGAGGGAAACCTCAGCTTTTTGGGATTGTTAATGTTGTGGCAGAATTTCCATTATGCTAGCCCTCTGGAGAAATCTGGAAAGCTAATTTTTGAATGGTTGGTAAATGGAATTTTTGTTGGGATAAATGTTTGTTTGATTTTGGTTGTGTTTTGGGTGCAGGGCTCAGCTAAATTGATGGAATTGCATAATGATTGTGTGCAAGGGGTATAATTATCATTTGGTTCATTATGGCATTGACAGTGGGGTTTGCCAGTTATGACAGATTAAGTAAGGCCATTAAGGAAGAAACATTCAGGACAACATATATAGTTTTCAATAAGTGCCTCCAATTGGAGATGCTTAAATACGGTACTGAGATCTTGAGGCATATGTAATGTAGGAGTGGAGTGACCACCTGATCATGAGATACTTGAATTGATATGCAGGTTAAGGATGGGGGTGAGAATGCATGCAGCCCTGGTGGGTAAATTATTCCTTAAGGATAGAATGGCAGATATTATCATTCCAAAGTTCTGTGGGGGAAGTTTTTGACTCCCACTGTATGGTTTCAGTGCTGTTGAATTGAGAGGAAGTGAAGTGCAAAATGTGCTTTGGGTCAATTGAGAATAATCATTTGGGAAATTTGATCCAATAAAATTTGCGGACACTCAGATCCTGATTTCAAAGTAGGAATGTTTGGAATAGTTTTGGGTTCAATGAATAATTTGAGCTTTATAATGTGCTGTTTCTATTGGAAAGGTGTGAAGGCAACTCCCTGCCTATCACCTTAAGGGGAGGAGTGTGTTTTAGCTGAACAGTGTTGACACATGCATATATGCATTGAGGAATAGCAGGGGGTTGACATTGTTGTGGGAATCGTGAATAAGGTTGAACTTCTTATAAATATCTATGGCTGATATTCAGTTGTTTAGGAGAGTTATTGATTAGGAAGAAAGTTGAGTGATTATTTATCAAGGAGGATATTATTTGTGCCAGTAGAGGATTTCATACCATTTGTAATAGTGGGTATCATTAAGCGGATAGAGCATAATGTGTCACATCTTGATGGGGAAACTGGTTAGGAGTGTACTTGGGTGATATGCCTTGCTTCTAAATGCTTGTACATATTCTAGTTTATTGACACATGGATATAAAGCGAATTTGACCATTGAGGGAGGTTCCATTAGTGATGTGTCACCATTTAATTGAGGGGATTAACATTTGAACCATGTATGCTGGCATGGAATTGTACATGGTTTAAACCTTATTCCAGAAATAATTATATAACTCTATTACATAATGGTTTGGAGTGAAGCTAAAGTCTTGGTATTTGATTTTAGTACAGGGGGGCTTTTAATCAGTTATAGTGTGATTTGGAGTATCCTTCCTTTCATGAAAAGGTGATGTCTTTTTTGTGGGTAAATCCCTCATAAATATACCCTTATACAGATATAGAATGCTGGGGAATTTTGATGCAGCCATGGGTGGTTTGGATAATCCACAAAATGTGACGATTGGGAGGGGGAATGAAATCAGTTTGGAATTGTTTATTGAATATGATTAACTATTTAAAATGGGTCCTCTTTTAGATAAAGGAAAAGTCACATTATATGATGGTGGTCCATGCAGTGTGGTTTCTGACAAAAGTTAAGATGCTCAAAAATAGGCCCGGTGAATTCTCCTAAAGATAGTTTTATTAGACTTCCACAAGAGACTTGGTTCCCACTATTAATAGCATTTCTCTATTATATGTTTTAAATCTTTCATCTGAGATCAATCTAATTGATCATAAGACTGAGCTGTTTTATCAAGTTCAAACTATTACTGTAGTTTTTTACCCCTTATGTCACAATTTCAGGATCTGTTAATGACTAACATAGTGAATCTAGCATAGAATATGTTCAAAAATAGTCACAAATGAGTTCCAAAATTCCACTCACAACCCCAATTGGATCCCCAATTCATTTATCAGGTCTCAACATTGATGTGGGAATTGTGATGGCTCAAACTTCAAGCACTTGGTCAATACCAAATATTTCCGTCACTCCAATTCTTCCAAATCCCACTAATACAGAAATGCATGTGTCTGAGGGACTAGGAAGCACACCAGAAATTTCATCAAAGGCTAATCCACAATCAAAATCTCCATGTGACTTCCTCATTAATCCTGGTTGGAACCCTTTGGGCAAAGTAAATAGTGATCCCTCAATATTCCATCAGGATCTCAGGTTCAGGTGGGCCATGAAAAAGGGGTTGATGGTGGGCAACAAAACAGAACATTGGAAAATGTTACTCAATGGGTCTTTCAGAGGGAAATCCGGGATTGATGCTTCATCAAAGTAAGTAATTTTGCTTTTGAAGTATAAACTTTTTTCACAATCTGATATTTTTGTTTCATTGGTTAGATATAACACCCAGAGGAAAGACATTCCAATCTCAGGAGCCAATTGAAGATAGTGAGTATGTTCAGCTTTTATGAATTCTTTGATTTTTTAACTGATGATTTTCATGGCAGATGATGAGCTTTAGGAATATTCACCTCTGGTCCATAAAGAAAAAGTCACTGGACATCATCCTCCATATGCCTCCAAACCAAGAACAGGTCATGTGAGTTCATCTAGAAGAAAAATTGTAAATGATGAGGATGAGAACATGTCTCTGACTCAAAGTGAAACAAGGAGTGAAGATTTCATGGCGCATTAGGAGGGCACTTGGGAAAATAGTGAGCTCACTTAGAGTATTTGTGAGCCTGTGAGGTATGTATAACATACCCATAAGGCCACAAATGATTTTACAGACAGTTAATTTTATCTTAAACAGACTTTTTAGTTGAATTTAAAATAAAAAATAACAAAAAATAAGTATAACTTTTTTTTGGATAAACAAAGTTATAATTATTATGTCATTTTTGGATTCTACACCAAAAATAACATAGGGTACACCCATAGGGTGTTATACCCAAAAACACTTATTTCTTGTGTTATTGGAAGATTTAAGAATCTCACAGTACTAATGTAGCTTTTTTAACATTTTTTTAAAATTGTTAAATTTAAGCTTAATTAAGCTTAAATTTAAAGTTACATAAGGTTTATGCAACTCTACCAAAATTTTAGTTAAAATTGAGGTGTTGTGTATATTTACTGAATTGGCTAAGGATTTGCCATACAGAATGTAAATCCTGCGTGAGCTCAATTTAAAAGGGTTTAAGGCCATAGTATGGCTTTAAATAAATAAAAGGGCAAAATCCACGCAAAAAGGTGGGACAAAGGAAAAAGACCAAATAGAGCTGGGGTACCCAACTTTTTGGATCTGCAAGGACTCAATTAAGGTTGTCCACCTGTATTGGAGGATTTTCAACCTTATTTAAACTTTAAGATTAGACTTTGATCCAACCTTAAGGTTTAAACTGGTTTTATCCCAATTTGGACAGGAATTTCAAGCTGCCAAAGGGTAAATCCCAATATGCAGGCTTGAAATCAAGGTTTTAAGAACTGTCAGAGCTTAATTAAGCTTAAAAACCTTAAATAAGCTTAAAACTTTAAAGTTTCAAACATTAAAACCTTATCAAAACTTAAGGTTTGGTGTGTATTGCTATTTTACGTGGAAAAATAGCAATAACTTCAAAAATTCATTAAAAATCCAATTCTTAATGGATTTGCTTGAAAATCTCACACAACTTAGAATTTAATATTATCAATATATAAATTAAATTTTAAGTATCTTTTATAAATAAGTTTCCTGGGTAATTAGCCTGGAAATTTACTCTTTTAATTAAGCTTAAAGAAAATTATGATTTCTTTAAAAATTAATTAAAAATTGAGTTTAAAAGATTTCTGCTTGAAACTCTAATTTTAAGTTGTTCATGTGATGAACTTTAATATAAATAAACTTATTTTATATTAAAACTTAAAATAATTACACTAAATGAGGATTAAAGTTACTCGGAGTTAAGAATAACACTGGTAACTTTAAATTGGAAGTAAAAATAAGTTGCCTTAAGTTAAGAACTCTATTTTTAAGCATGGTTTTTCAGTTTTGACCTGAGCACGCCCTCTACATTCATTATGAATCATGAGAGCTGCCCTGAAGACATAAAAAGAGTCTTTTCATCACTGTTTTTGTCCATCATTCATTATCAATCCAATCATATTAGTAATTTAAACAGGTAAAGTTTTATTAAATATAAAATCTTATTATTAAAAGTAATTCTTAAGTTATTTTTATTCTTTATTTATTGAAATTAAAGAATTGAAGTCATAGAATCTAGATTATTGTTGTAATCACCAATAACATATTTTATTATATAAAATTATCATTTTAAATATCTTTTAAAATCCACAAATTCCTCTCAAAAAGCTCTTAAATCATAATTTATATTATTAAAAGTTGTTTATCTTTAAATTTATTGATTTTTGACGTGTTTTTAACTTATAATTATTATTTAATATTATAACTGTTGTATTTTGACTTATTGTATTAAATAAATCTTATAAGTAAGTTTTCTCTAGAATTCTATATTTTTTTATCTAGTATTAGTTTTTTATATAGAATTTTTTATTCTAAAAGAATTATTTCTGCACAGTGTGTGTTTAATTCTTTTTATAAATAATATTTATATTATTTATAAGTGGTTAATATTCATATTTTCCACATGTAATTGTCTCATTAAGAGCTTTACACTTCTTATTGTTATAACTGTCAGTGACTATAACAATAATAGAATAATTATAATTTATTATAATTATTATTTTTATTATTATTATATTATTATAATAATAATTAAATTTATTTTTTTTATATAATTATTTTTTAATAATTATATTTAAATTTGTGGTTATAATATTTTATTATATTATATTTTTCTACTGAGGACAGTCATAGTACTCTTGATATTGCTACTATTATCAAGAGTTTCATAGACAAACCTTACATTTGGGGGCCTGGCCGTGATTTTAAACCAATTTTTGGGACATAAATCATATTCTAGACCTTATTTTACTAATTTTTGACGTAAAATTGCCATATTTATCTTAATATTGGCTTTTTTGGGACTTATCCCTTATAAATAATCTTTATAATATTAATAAAGTTATTTTTTCTTAAGAATATTGTTTGAAACAATATACTATTGAGTGATTTGGAATAAATTTCTTTTGTCTAACTAGTGGCTTTTTCACATCACAGACTTGAAATTTATTCTTTGAGTTATTCTAGTATAAAGTGAATAATAATATAATTTTGATTAATTAACTTGTTGATTGAATAATTATTATTTCTTTAAAGAAAATAATAAATCAAATAAAAAATCTTTAAAAATAAAAATCTTTACTAAAAACATTTTTTCTTTTTATCTTAGACATTTTTCTTTATTTTTGACGTAATTTGCCATAAATTACATAAAAACAACTTTATTCAATAAGTTGAGTTTATAAGTTATTTTTATTATTTGATAAAATAACTTATATTGTTAATTTTTCTCTAGTGTCTTCTATCAGAGAAAGTTCTTCAGACTCTGAAGCCTCAGAGTCCAGTATTGAAATTCAAACCAGCCCAGCACCAAGGGGTTTGATAACCAAAGAACCCTTTAAAGGTCCTGCAGGTGAATTAAATTCAATTTTTACTCTATTTTTTATTAAAATTGACATGAAATGACTCCTACTAGAAGTGGAAGCAATTACTCCATCCAATCAAATGGATCTGGACCAGGACATTCCAGCCACAAATCCAAAAGGCAAGAATGTCCTCCCAGAGGAGAGGCACAAATGGAGGATTCCAGAACTTCCACCAGTTCCCAAAGGTTAGCCAGCACCTTTGAACCTCTTCTTGAGAGTCCAGAAGCTGACATAACTGCTATTGCTGTTAGACCTGAACCATTTCCAACAGGCAGCTGTGGAAATTTATCAATCCCAATGGAAAAACTGGTTCCTGGCGTCAAAACAACAAGAGTGGGAACTCCTTCCAAGTCTTTGGATAGGCACCATGAACTCTTATCTTCAAGTGAAGAAGTTCATGGGGCCAGAAAAGACAGAAGATCTTCTACTGGGTTGGACACCAATGTCTGTCAAAGGACAAGTCCAACAGATAAAAGCTTGGTTGAAAAACCAAAGCATATTGTCAGAAGATCAGAAGAAGAAATTGGCCCAAGGCAAGGACAACAGCCCAGTGGAAGCTCCTCAAGCATCCACCAGCAAAAATCCGCCTCAACCAGTGCCAAACAAGCCCAAGCAAGCCCCAAAAACCAACCAAAAGGGCAAGCAGAAGGCAAAGGGAAAGGCATAGCCCAAGTGGAACAAGCCTTACCCGCAGAACTACAGAATTCCAAAGAAGGAAAAGACAGCCATGGACAATGTGTTCAATATGGCAAGAACTTTGATGGAATTCAAAAACAAGGAGGAGGAAAGATTGAACCAATCCTTTCCAAAGAAGTAGACCTTGTAAAGCTTGTAACTTACTTTGAATCTTGTAATAAAGAAATTATGGCAAAATTTAAAGCATTTGATCATGTCCAACAGAAGTTGGGTAATGAAATATTACAAGTAAAAGACCAACAAAAGACCATAATTGGCCTTGAAAATGTTAATAAGGCAAATATTTTGTCTTTGACGCAAATTTGTGAAAGACTTGAGTTTAAAGTTACCTTACTCAATCAACCAGATGAGCATTCAATTTCTTTTATAACTGGACAGTTAAAAGAATTGAAAATACAAGTACAAAACTTGGAAAATTCAACTGGTCACAATGCAGCTCTTTTTCAAGAACAATTGGAAAAAAGTGATAAAGCAAGACTTGAATTGAAAGAAGATATTCAATCAAGTATTAATAATATATCACTGAAAAATGAATTGCCAAGGCAATCCACACCATTTCTTGACAGGAATGTTCTTAACTTGAATAATGATTTACATCATACAATTTCAAGTCATGATGTGGAAACTGCTTGCAATTTTAAAGACATTCCAAGATTAGAGGAATGGCCAACCTTCAGTGGTGAAGGAGAATATAATCACATGGAATTTATGAAAACAATTGATATGTTCAAAGAAGACTTTAACATACCAGATGAATACATAAGTGCCAGATTACACTCATTATTTACCAAATCAGCAAAGAAATGGTATTATAAGATGAGGCAAGACCATGGTAAACATTCTTGGCCTTGGTGGAAAGAACAAGTTATTTCCAAATGGGCAAATGATTCCTGGAGATTTAGAATGGAAAATTCTTTTGAAGAAGCCATTTTTAATATTGAGAGGGACAGGCCCATGTCTTGGTTTCTTAAACAGAAGGACAGATTAACTGCCCTTCATCCTGATATGTCTGAAACAATGGTACATAAAAGGATATTAAGAAAATGTGGTGGTGATCTTGAGCATGCTATAAGAAGCAGATGTATTGAGCCTTGCTCTACAGAGGATTATATCAATGCTATGGAGGATATCACTACTAGAACAAAAATTGGAAGAAATTGGTATAAACCCCCAATAGACAACAAGACTAGTGGGAAACCAATTTCAAAACCAAATAAACCACATGACAGACCTCCTTTGAAATGTCATAAATGTGGAAGTACATCTCATTTGGCAAACACTTGTCCCAAAAAGACAAGAGTCAATGAGATAAATATTGAAAAAGTGGAAGACACAAAAGAAACTGATGTATCTTTACATGAAAGTGATTCTGAACCTTCAGAAGAAGAAGTATTAGAAGAACTTAGTATAGAAAATATTAATGTTTCTTTTGAAGTCACTGAGGTACATACTCACTTACCACAGTACAGTGATGAATGTATGGATCTCATACATGTGCAAGATGCCAAAATGCAAAAAACCAAACCTGCCAGAGGTAAAGGTTATACAGCTGGGTCATCTTGTATCACTAATATTGTGATAAATAACATAGAAGCCAAGATACATCTTGACTCAGGTGCTTTTTGCACTTGTGTTGGAAAAGATTATCTTGACAAGATTTATACCAATTGGCAAGACAAGTTGATGCCAATTGAAGGTATAAGATTCAGCAGTGCTAGCCAAAACATGCACCCTTTGGGTATATTTGAAGCAGCAATAATATTTCCTCATCCTGCAGGAAGTGTAAGATTGAAAGCTGAATTTGTTGTTATGAATAATTGTACTTCACAACACTTTATACTTGGAAATGATTATCTCAATATCTATGGTATTGATATCAATAATCATAAAGACAGATATTTCACTATAGGGGAAAATAAAAGGCAAAAATTTGCTTTTTCTCCAGAAAGAAGAGAAATCACTGTCATTAAACAAGTGAAAAATGTTAACAAGGACAAATTTGTGTCAGATCAGCTAAGTGAAGCACAAATTAGTCCTGAATTAACACCTGAAATGAAGGAAGATCTTATTGAAATTTTATTTCAATATAGAGAAGCCTTTGCTTCTGATAATGAACCACTTGGGGCTATAAAAGGTCATGAGGTGGACATTATGCTTAATGTGTAAAGGCCTTATCCGCCACTATTAAGAAGACCAGCTTAACCAGCTAGCCCTAGGGCTAGAGAAGCATTAGAAAGTCATATTAATGAACTAATGAAACTGGGAGTTCTTAGAAAAGTTGGACACAATGAGGAAGTTGAAGTCACAACTCCAGTGATCATTACTTGGCATAATGACAAGTCAAGAATGGTTGGTGATTTTAGAGCACTGAATACCTACACTATTCCAGAAAGGTATCCAATCCCTAGAATTCATGAGACTTTAACTCAATTATCCAAAGCAAGATTTTTTACTTCTATGGATGCTCTTAAAGGCTTCCATCAGAATGTTTTAACAGCTCATGCTAGGAAATTATTGAGAATAATTGCTCATTGTGGTATTTATGAATATTTGAGGATGCCTTTTGGTATTAAAAATGCACCCTCTCATTATCAGAGAATGATGAATACCATCTTCCCACATGAATTATCAGAGGGATGGTTAATCATTTATATTGATGACATTATCATTTGTTCAGAAACCTGGCAATTACATTTAGAGAGACTTTCATTAGTACTTGAGAAAATCTTACAAGTGAACATGAAAATTTCTCTTAAAAAGTGTAATTTTGGATTTCATGAGTTAAAAGCTCTAGGACATGTAGTCTCAGGACTGAGCCTTGGTGTTGATAAAAACAAAGTGGCTGCAGTTTGACTGAAACAAATGCGCCAGAACAAAAAATAAATGATGTCTTTCTTAGGGTTTGCCAGTTATTACAGGCAACACCTTAAAGATTTTGCAATCCATGCCAGATCATTATACAGAATTTGTGATCAACAAACTGTTTTTGAAATGACGCAGGAGAGAATTCAAGCATATGAAAAAATCAAGTATGCCTTGACCAATGCACCATTATTATTAATGCCAGATTGGAAACTTCCTTTCAAGCTGTATATTGATGCATGTGGTGATGGTTTAGGAGCTGCTCTTCATCAAGTTAAAATTGTCAATGACAAACCTTATGAGGGTCCAATTTGTTTTATTTCAAGACAAATTAAACCTACTGAGGCCAGATATGGAGCTAGCCAAATGGAGTGCCTTTGCCTTGTTTGGGCTCTGGAAAAACTTCATTACTATCTTGATGGTAGTGTGTTTGAAGTAATTACTGATTGTAATGCAGTAAAATCACTTCTTAACATGAAAACTCCAAACAGACACATGTTAAGATGGCAGATTGCTATACAGGAGTATAGAGGAAACATGACCATAGTACATAAAGCTGGAAATATTCACAAGAATGCTGATGGCTTGAGTAGATGGGCTTTACCCAATACACCTGAAAATCCTGCCTATGTTCCTACAAGTGCAAAACCTCAAATTCCAATTGAAGGAATTAATATCACAGATGTTGGAACAGAATTCTTTGATGAAGTTAGAGAAAGCTATAAGCAAGATAAAAATTGCCATATACTTACTTCTCTACTTGAAAAAGATTGCAAAGATGCAGCATTGGCTAATTCTCTGGATGATATTTGGAAAAAATCTTATGACAACGGAAGATTCCATTTATTTGATGGTATATTATACCATAGGTCTAAACACACATGTGTCATGGTCCTATGTAGTAGAATGTTGATTAACACAATACTACTAGAATGCCATGATAACATTTATTCTGGACATCTGTCTGAAGACAGGACAATGGAAAGAATTAAGACATGTGCCTGGTGGCCATCTTGGAGAAAAGATGTCATTGAGTACTGCCACAGTTGTGATAGATGCCAGAAAGCCAATAAAGCTACTGGTAAAAGATTTTGTTTAATGATCCATATTCAAGAACCAAGTACCCCATGGGAAGTGGTTCACATGGATTGGGTAACTGCCTTACCACCTGGAGGTGATAAAAGTTACAATGCATGTCTTGTTATTGTAGACAGATACAGCAAAACACCAATCTTTTTACCATGTCATAAGGATGACACAGCTATGGATACAGCTCTTTTAATTTGGAACAGAGTCATATCCCATACTGGTCTCTTTAAAAACATCATTAGTGATAGGGACCCAAAATTTACATCAGCCTTATGGACTAATTTACATAAGCTTTTGGGTACAAAATTATCATTCTCAACAGCATACCATCCACAAACAGATGGGTTAGCAGAAGGAATGATTCAAACCCTTGAGGACATGATCAGAAGATTTTGTGCTTATGGCCTGGAGTTTAAAGATTCTGACGGCTTTACCCATGATTGGTGTACTCTTATACCAGCATTGGAATTAGCCTATAAGACCTCCATCCATGCTTCCACAGGCAAGACTCCTGCAATGTTGGAAAAAGGATGGAACCCCAAACTTCCAGTTGATAATTTGAAGAAAGATCTAGTTGATATTCATCCAACTGCTTCAAGCTTTAAATTGTTGCTTGATAAAGTGAGGCACCATGCAAATCAAAGCATGAATGATGACTTTGAATATGCTAAACAGAAATGGGATAAAAGTCATAAAACCCCAGAATTCAAAGTAAGGGACTTAATACTAGTTTCAACCTTGAACTTTAATAATATTAAAGGTCCAAAGAAATTGAAAGATTCCTTTGCAGGACCATTTATTATCAAAGCCCTTCATGGGACAAATGCAGTACAAGTGGAACTGTCAGGAGAGCTAGGAAATAAGCATCCAACTTTTCCTGTCAGTCTTGTAAAGCATTACACTTCAAGTGATAAGGAATTATTTCCTTTAAGAAATGAAACACCCTTAGAGGTACCCCCACTTGAACCAAGTGAGGAAAAGAAAGTACTGAAGGTCTTAAAAGAAAGAAGACTCAGGGGCAAAAATGAAAGAGAATACTTAGTCAGGTACAGAAATCCACAACATGAAGATGAGTGGATTGAAGAAAGTAAAATACCTGATTCCCAAAAGTTTCTCAGAAGATTCAGACATGAGAGAAGACCAATTCCTCAGTAAAAAGTTTGAATTGTGTGCTTTACATACTTGGGAGTATAAGTGAAGAGGTTGGACAGTGGATTATACCCCCCCCAGATAACTTGGGGGTATACTACAAAGAAAAATTGTGGTACAATTTTTTTTGGTGGTAGGGAATGTGAGCCTGTGAGGTATGTATAACATACCCATAAGGCCACAAATGATTTTACAGACAGTTAATTTTATCTTAAACAGACTTTTTAGTTGAATTTAAAATAAAAAATAACAAAAAATAAGTATAACTTTTTTTTGGATAAACAAAGTTATAATTATTATGTCATTTTTGGATTCTACACCAAAAATAACATAGGGTACACCCATAGGGTGTTATACCCAAAAACACTTATTTCTTGTGTTATTGGAAGATTTAAGAATCTCACAGTACTAATGTAGCTTTTTTAACATTTTTTTAAAATTGTTAAATTTAAGCTTAATTAAGCTTAAATTTAAAGTTACATAAGGTTTATGCAACTCTACCAAAATTTTAGTTAAAATTGAGGTGTTGTGTATATTTACTGAATTGGCTAAGGATTTGCCATACAGAATGTAAATCCTGCGTGAGCTCAATTTAAAAGGGTTTAAGGCCATAGTATGGCTTTAAATAAATAAAAGGGCAAAATCCACGCAAAAAGGTGGGACAAAGGAAAAAGACCAAATAGAGCTGGGGTACCCAACTTTTTGGATCTGCAAGGACTCAATTAAGGTTGTCCACCTGTATTGGAGGATTTTCAACCTTATTTAAACTTTAAGATTAGACTTTGATCCAACCTTAAGGTTTAAACTGGTTTTATCCCAATTTGGACAGGAATTTCAAGCTGCCAAAGGGTAAATCCCAATATGCAGGCTTGAAATCAAGGTTTTAAGAACTGTCAGAGCTTAATTAAGCTTAAAAACCTTAAATAAGCTTAAAACTTTAAAGTTTCAAACATTAAAACCTTATCAAAACTTAAGGTTTGGTGTGTATTGCTATTTTACGTGGAAAAATAGCAATAACTTCAAAAATTCATTAAAAATCCAATTCTTAATGGATTTGCTTGAAAATTTCACACAACTTAGAATTTAATATTATCAATATATAAATTAAATTTTAAGTATCTTTTATAAATAAGTTTCCTGGGTAATTAGCCTGGAAATTTACTCTTTTAATTAAGCTTAAAGAAAATTATGATTTCTTTAAAAATTAATTAAAAATTGAGTTTAAAAGATTTCTGCTTGAAACTCTAATTTTAAGTTGTTCATGTGATGAACTTTAATATAAATAAACTTATTTTATATTAAAACTTAAAATAATTACACTAAATGAGGATTAAAGTTACTCGGAGTTAAGAATAACACTGGTAACTTTAAATTGGAAGTAAAAATAAGTTGCCTTAAGTTAAGAACTCTATTTTTAAGCATGGGTTTTCAGTTTTGACCTGAGCACGCCCTCTACATTCATTATGAATCATGAGAGCTGCCCTGAAGACATAAAAAGAGTCTTTTCATCACTGTTTTTGTCCATCATTCATTATCAATCCAATCATATTAGTAATTTAAACAGGTAAAGTTTTATTAAATATAAAATCTTATTATTAAAAGTAATTCTTAAGTTATTTTTATTCTTTATTTATTGAAATTAAAGAATTGAAGTCATAGAATTTAGATTATTGTTTTAATCACCAATAATATATTTTATTATATAAAATTATCATTTTAAATATCTTTTAAAATCCACAAATTCCTCTCAAAAAGCTCTTAAATCATAATTTATATTATTAAAAGTTGTTTATCTTTAAATTTATTGATTTTTGACGTGTTTTTAACTTATAATTATTATTTAATATTATAACTGTTGTATTTTGACTTATTGTATTAAATAAATCTTATAAGTAAGTTTTCTCTAGAATTCTATATTTTTTTATCTAGTATTAGTTTTTTATATAGAATTTTTTATTCTAAAAGAATTATTTCTGCACAGTGTGTGTTTAATTCTTTTTATAAATAATATTTATATTATTTATAAGTGGTTAATATTCATATTTTCCACGTGTAATTGTCTCATTAAGAGCTTTACACTTCTTATTGTTATAACTGTCAGTGACTATAACAATAATAGAATAATTATAATTTATTATAATTATTATTTTTTTTTATTATTATATTATTATAATAATAATTAAATTTATTTTTTTTATATAATTATTTTTTAATAATTATATTTAAATTTGTGGTTATAATATTTTATTATATTATATTTTTCTACTGAGGACAGTCATAGTACTCTTGATATTGCTACTATTATCAAGAGTTTCATAGACAAACCTTACAGTATTCTTGATCAATATGAGATGAGACAGCAAAGGAACCAGGATTGCACAGCTCACAATGTGGCAAAACATGCAAGCCATAAGGAGCAACAAAGATGTCTGAAAGAGGAACTTCCTTATAATGTCCATGGTATGAGATCAGCTGTACACACCCATTTCCTCTTCCTACTCAAAGTGAAGGATAAGTATTCTTCCTCACTGCCAGCACCACCCAGCACAGAAGAGCATGAAATTGCAATGCAGGTTTCTGGTCATATGGGATATGTACCCAAAGATGTTTCCAATGAGCCATAAACACAGGTTCAGTCTCAGGGTTTCCAAATATACTTCAAAAATGACCTCCACAAGTTAGGAGTAAAGAAATTCACTTGGGACTAAGAGAGTTTGTGGAAACATATTTTCAACAAGTTGATGTCTATGGTGTTTTACCATACCTTCCTTCTTGCACTTGTTAGCACCAAGTATCATAAGAACTACAGGGTTTTTGCAGCTTTAATGAAGCAATATTTCACTTATTTGAAAAGAGAATGGAAGTCAATTAAAAAGGATGTGGCCTATTTGGTAAAAAAGAAGGAGAATCAAAGGGTTAGTCATAAGTATTTATATTCAAACTACCCCAGAACCAAGGATTCCGATTACTCAAGTACCCTTTAAAGTCCCAGAAGGTGAATTAAATCCATTTCTTAGTCTAATTTTCTTTGAATTGATGTTAAATGACTCCTACTAGAAGTGAAAGAAATTAACTCATAAAATCAAATGGATCTGTACTGGGACATTCAATTCATAAATCAAAAAGACAAGAATGTCAGCCCAGAGGAGAGGTGCAAATCAAAGATGCCAGAACTTCCACAAGTTCCCAAAGGTGTCACAGGGGCTCTTCTAAGTGAAAAGGGCCTGGCACTCAGTAAACTGGGACTTACTTATGGAGGGCTCAGGATATGGTAAGAAAAGAATACACTGAGTAGTGTTAAGAGATGAATTACTATATAAGAGAGTATAAGGAAATCAGAAACAAATAATAAGAGTAATACTAAAAGAGCCAACCACAGAAAATTCCAAGTCCACTGTTTCAACCTGCCAGAATGAAAAGACAAGGGTTAATGAGGATATGGCCACCCAGCTCATACTGTACAGGCAAAGAAAGAAAGAAGGCAAAGACTAACTTGAAATTGAATAATTATAATACCCAAAATGAGGATAATAATAATTATAAAATAATAAATAAACTAAATTAATTATCTGGGGAAAACTCCCCAGGGAGGAGAAAGAGGGGCTGGAATATGTGAGAATCACCAGCCCTGATTGAGGCAGAGAATTTTCATTAGAAGGTTTGATGATTGAATTGAGTCTGTCCGATACAGGTGCTGTACAGATGTACAGGATCTGTACAGGAGGGATGGTGGTTTAGAGTGATCATACAGTTTGAACTGATGTATCCAAACTGTATTGGGTAATTCTAGCCTGTACAAGTATTTACAGGTTGTATTGATGAACCAGACTGTATGCATGTTTCAGCAAGGAAGATTGCTGAAACTGAATGCTGATACACACAGTGGATTTTCTGGTTTGAGGTGTTTGAGTGGGTGTAATTATGAATACCCTTACCCATGATTAATGGTTGCTATAGTATCCCCCTCTTGAAACTGGTGGGCTCCTGAACACCATAATACCCTGCCACTGTTGAGTGGCATCTCAATATCCCCCCATTTTTCTCAAAAATTTTATTTTTAATTTTAATTACCTCTTGGCCATTATCCTGAAAATTCCCTCTTCACCTCTTCACTGTCCTACTTGATTTGAATTATCTTCCCCCTTCTTTTAACTTGAGTAAGTGCTTTGGGTTGTATCCCAAAATTAGTGCCATAGAGCTCTTCTTCTCAAAAACTGATGGCCAATGAGGTATATGTTCATATACCTCATTGTGAATGGGCCCAAATTGATGTTTTGGTCATTCTTGCCTTGATTAGAACCCCTTCAAAAGTCTTCAAACAGGGGGGTCCTGTCCCCATTATACCTGAAAATGCCTCAAAATTGGTTTTTTGGGCCCAATTGGCCCCACCCTTGATTTTGGGTCATGGCCTTTCCTATGGTGATTTTGGGTCATTTTGGCTTTAGGGCATTTTTTGGCCCATTTTGGGGTCCTATGGTCCGTGGGGGCTATTGGAGGCCCCTGAGCCCAAATTTGCTGGGGCTTCAGGGGCCCCATGGCCTGGGCCCATTAGAGGGGTCCAGGACCATAAAGATTCTCACCTCCCCAAAGTTGCAGGGGAGGTCCTGGGTGGTGACTTCAGTCCAAAGTGACAAGGACTCACCACCTTAAGGACTTTTAGGGAAGCCATAATTGACACATGGTCCCCACTTCCTTGAGGGCATTTTTCTTCAGACTTGAAGTGATTGGATCTGACTTTTGAATCTTCTTCTTGCCTACCTCTTAGTCATGAGTTCCAAATTGACTGAACTCACTGAATCTTTCCTTTCTGAACCGCCACCATCTGTCCTTCATGGTTCTGGAATTCTCAGTCAATTTTCTTTGCCATCAATGGCTTCTTCTGGTAATTTTGATCTCACCCCAATTTATGATGGTTACAAGGCAGTTGAAGTTCTTGATCCTGCTTGTACCAAATGTTTTGCAAAGGGGAAGGATTGTTTTGAAAATTATAATCCCAGATCTTCGAAGTGCTATTACTGCTTCATTGGGAAGAAACCATGCCTCCATACTGGGAAGCAAGCTTCAAACGTCAGGAGGTATTTGTGGAGTAAGAAGGATGGGCCTTTTGGAAAAGAGCTCCCAGTTTCTGAGGCTCCTACTCTTGATGGTACTTCAGGGTATTCTGCTTGTAAGTGAATTGATTTTATTGCTTGAATGCATACTGATATCTTGATTCAGTGACTGGTTCAAAGAAGAGGGATGTGGCCAGGTGGACTAATGTTGGAGGGCCCATTCCAGTTGGTGGTAGGCAAATATATTCTAGCTCAGAAGTCCCAATTTCTAGAATCAATACTGAAGGCATAGTGAATAGAATAAGACAAATTGCTGATTCCCCACCTGATCCAGATGCTGAAAGTAGTGATGAGTTGGATGGTGAAGAAGTTGAGGTGATTCCCCATTCTGCTGGTCATCCATCCAATAGTTCTCCTTCCCAGCCTCCTGCCAAGAGATTCCAAAGTCAAGTCATCCCCAGTTCCCCCAGAAACTTCCAACCCACTCTTGCTACAATTCCTACTTCCATTCCTCCTGCTTCACCACACTCTTCCCACACCAGGCCTGTCCTGAATATAACAGTAAGACCATCCCCCATCCAACAATCCAGAAACTCAGCCATAGTAAACTCCCAACAACTCCAACCTGTGGCCAGTACCAGTAGAAGAAGAAACGGACTTTCTCCTTTCCCATCTCCTGCCGCCCAAGTGTTTCAGCATAGGGATCGATGGCCTATCTGAGTTACCAGAGAAGACCCAAATATGGCGAGCGATAATCAGGATGCTGTGGCCAGGTTATTTAGGAGGGTTGATAGAAATATTAGGGAGGTTATTATGTATGCTAATGATAGGACCATTCCAGGAACTGCTTCTGAGGAGATGGATGCAAAATTTGCTTGGTATGAAGATGAGTTGATTCATTATTTCCAGAAGACTTTTGACTATTTGGGTAGAGATAACTAGTTTACTTTTTCTTGTTTGTGTTTGGTCTGACTTCTATCCCCACTCTTATAACTACTAAAATGAAAAATGAAAAAGAAATGGAACCTCCCAATACATGATTTGGGAGGGGATGCTGCTGCTCTTTAAAAGAAATAAAAAGAAATATACATGTAAACAAAAGAAAGAAAATGAGAGAAAATGGGATTAGATAAAAGAAAACAAAGGAATTCCTGAGGTTTGTCCTTCTTGTGGTGAGTTGATTGATTTTGGCCAAGAATTGTCTGAAAGATAAAAAACAAGCATTTTATGCTCACAGAGTGGCCAAGGTGATGTTTTACAAGAAATAGAACCTTCAGGGATGCATACCAGTAGATGGAACTGACTCTTATAACTTCCACTCCCCACCAAGCACCATGAAACAGATAGATTTGCCATAATTGATTTTGAAGTAATGAATGTCTTGAATAAATATGATTGGCATAAGCTGGAAAAGAATATAAAGATAAAAGATAAAAATGGAAGAAGAAATTTGGCCATATCTTGATGAAAGGTCCAAATTTGAGGGTATTGATGTTGCAAGGCCTTCTTAATCTGTCCAAAGAATTGACAAGTTCTCACAAAGTGGCCAATGTGATGCTTACAAAAACATTTGGGTAGAATACCCCCTTAAAGGTGCATGCCAGGAGAGGAACTTACTTTTATAACCTCTTCTCCCCACCAAGCACCATAAGAAATCAAACTCTTGAGGTATTTGGACCAGGCTTTTCTGGATACAATGAGTTGAAATCCTTGACAAGGTCTGGTGGGTTGGTAAGGTTGGTGTTTGGTTGCCAAGTTGTTCTTTCCGGGTCTTCACTAAATCCTTTCCACTCTACAAGGTACCATAATTTGCCTCTTCTGAGTCTGGAGTCCAGAAACTAAGCCACTTCCCATTCTTCTTGCTCCTCCACCAGAACTTGTGGTGGCGGAAATTGATTATGATTTGGGATATTTGACTGCTTGACTGGTTCTAGTAAGGACACATGGAATACAGGGTGAACTGACTTCCATTGTTGAGGAAACTTGAGGTGATATGCATGACTTCCAATCTTCTTAAGGACTTCAAAGGGTCCCAGCCATCTTTCTGAACATTTCTTGGTGGGTCTTGTAGTCTTGAAGCTCTTGGAAGCTAGCCATACCTTATCCCCAGGGTGGAAATCAGGTATAATTGACCTATTTCTATGTGCATACTTCTTGAATCTCCTTATTGCGGACTCTCATTTTTCTTTGACAACTTTCTGTACTTATTGGAGTTTTGTTGATAACTTTCCAGAAGGTGAGTCTTGAGAAATATGGATTGAGTCAAGGCTGGGATTTCTTCTATAAATGGTGAATAAAGGCAATTGCTTGGTTGATGAATTTTCTAAATTATTGTAGGCAAATTCAGCCAGAGGGAGCCAGGTGTGCCATTCATCTTGATTGTAACTGACATACATCCAAAAATACTGTTCTAGAATCTGATTTACCCTCTCTGTCTGTCCATCTGTTTCAGGATGGAAAGCAGTTGAAAGATCTTTTGATATCTTGAGCTTCTGACATAAATTGGTCCAGAATGATGAAACAAATAAGGATCCTCTATCACTGACAATACTGACTGGAAGGCCATGTTTGGAAAAGACATGGCTGATAAGGATTTGAGCTAATTCCAGAGCAGTGATTGTTCCATAAGCTGGGATGAAGATTGCCATTTCTGAAAATCTGTCCATGGCTACTAGAATTGAATCAAAGTTGTTTGAAAAGGGGAATTGAGTGATAAAATCCATTGATAAAGAATTCCAAGGACCAGATGGACTTTGAAGAGGCTTGAGTAGTCCAAACTTCTTATGATGAATTTTCTTGTTTCTTGAACATTTCTGACATGAGGACACATAGTCCTCAATGAATTGATTCATGCCAGCCCAATGAAAGTCCCTCTTGATGAGCTTTAGGGTCTTCTCCTGGCCAGGGTGGCCAGCCAAAGGTGAGTCATGACTCTTTTGAAGAATATTGAGTTGGATTTCTTCATTACTTGGGATTACCACTCTATCTTTGAATAATAATAACTTGGCTTGAGGTTCAAGAGAATAATCTTTAATTCATTCACCTCTTGCTAGTTGCTTGAGTATTTCTTGATAGTCTTTGTCTTGCCATACTTCTTTTTGAATCTTGTCGACTAAATCTGAGAATATTTCCACTTTGATTGAGAAGAATCTTGACTCTTGAATCCCATCTTGCTTGATTACTTGATTAAAATTCTGAGGATTCTTGCTAATGAACTCCACCCCCCTCTCTGGGTACACCTCATACCAACATGACAAGGCATCTGGTAAAGTGGCCAGCCTTCCTAGGCAGTAAGTGATAGTGAAATGAAACTCAGAGAGAAATTCAGCCCAACTGGCTTGACGACAAGTAAGAACTTTGGAAGACATAAAATACTGAAGAGAAGAGTGGTCTTTCAAGACCTCAAAAGAATTGGAAAGAGAGAGAAGAAAAGCTCTCCAGCGCTTGAAAGCCAAAACTATGCCAAGGAGTTCCTTGTCATTAATCTCATAGTTCAGCTCAGCTATGAGAAGCTTGCAACTGTCAAATGCAATGGGATGCTTTCCTGAGTCATTCACCTGGCTCAGTACAGCACCCAAGGCATAATCAGAAGCATCAGTATCTACAATAGTTGGTAGAGAAGGATTGGAATGAGAAAGGATAGGAGCGGTGGTGAATGCTTCTTTGATTATTTGAAACTGACTGAGAGCTTCCTTGTTGAAGATAAAGGGAGAGTCTTTTTTGAGGAGGGAAGTGAGAGCAGTGATTTTTTTGGAGTAACTTTCAATGAAATGACAATAGAAATTGGAAATGCCAATAAAGGATTGAAGAGCCTTGATGTTCTTTGGCTGAGGCCAATTGAGGATTTTCTGAACTTTAGAAGAATCCATCTTGAGGCCATCACCTGAAACAACATAGCCCAAGTATTCCACACTTGAGGTGCAGAATACACACTTGGAGGCTTTGGCAAACAAATTATTGTCTCTCAGTCTTTGGAGGACAGAGGCCACATGTTTGACATGTTCCTCCTCAGAACTGGAAAAGACCACAATATCATCTAAATAAACTACAACACAAATATCCAAGAAATCTGCAAATATGTCATTCACAAGATTCTGGAAGGAAGCTGGAGCATCGGTAAGGCCAAATGGCATAATTAAATACTCATAACTACCATATTTGGTTCTGAAGGCAGTTAAGTGCTCATCCCCCTCTTTGATTCTCAAGAGATTATATGCACCACACAGATCTATCTTGAAGAAGATAGTGGAACCGTTGAATACGGTAAGAAGCTGGTTCATAGGAGGAAAAGGATACCTGTTCTTTCTAGTGAAAGCATTGAGTTTGCAGTAGTAAACACACAAACAAAGACCTCCATCCTTTTTCTTGACAAAAAGTACAGGTGCTCCTGTTGAAGAGGAGCTTGGCCTTATGAAACCTTTCTCTACATTCTCTGAGATGTAGGCCCACAGTGTTTCTGACTCTTTATTTTATAATGCTTAGATAACACCAACTGGAGGTAGAAGACCCTCCAATTTGATATGATGATCACATGCATGGTGTGGAGGATGTTTCTCTGCTTTCAACTTAGAGAATACATCCAAATATTGGTGATAAGCAGGAGGGACTACCTTCAACACAGTTTCAATTTCTTCTGGCTCTTCCTCCTCATCCAACTGCTCCTCCAGGGAGGCATGAAAAGACAAGGGAGGAAGGTCCATATCCCCTTGAAAGAGATGAAGTGAAGATATAGCAACATCTTCTCCAACATCTTTTATCTCTTTGAAGATCTCATCTCTTTATTTGAGTAATGACTGAGATGGCATGATGGAAGGGATATGGACAGAAGAAGGAAGGGAAGGTGTCTTAAGCTCACCAACAAGAGCAACACTGTTGACAGCAGTGGCCAAGGAACTACTAGCAGAAGAATTAATACCACTAGAATCATAGGTGATCAATCCATTTTTCCAATCAATAATGGGGTTAAAATGGTAGAGGAAATCATAGCCCAATATCAGGTGTTCTCCTTTGGGTGAATCTACCATAAAAAAGTCCCATTCAATACTTGGGAAGGAAGGAAAGTCAACTACCCACTTGGTATAATGGGTGATGAACAAGGAAGGGGATTCATTTGAATCTGGAATGAAAAGAGGAATATTTTCAGGGAGCTCTGACATAGTCAATGAGTACTTGAGAACAAAATTCTTTGCAATAAAAGAGCTTGTAGCACCAGAATCAATGAGAATACTATGAAAAATGTCAGAGACAGAAGAAAAAATAAGAAACTTCAAAGATTTCTTGATACTAGTATTCAGAGTGCACAATTGTGCTCTTGAAGAAAATAAGTGAGGTCCATTGAACACATCATGATTCCCACTCAGGCTTTTCCCTGCTTGCTAGCAAAGCCTCTTGATGACCCAGGCTTGTTCTGAGGCCTATCAAAGCATTTTTCAATTGTGTGCTTTCCACAATAATAAGTACATAACCCTTCTTTGATCCTCCTCCCCTTTTCAGAACCAATTGATTTATTTTCCTTATTTAGGAGAGCAGAATGGGGCTTGTCCTTTGAAGCTTGAAATTGCTTGCCCTTCTTATTCTTCTTATGGTGAGGACTTTTTGAAGATGAGCCTTGAGGAGGCCTTGAAGAATTGGATCCGGTAACAGGGGGCTTCTTTTCTTGATGACTACCCTTCTCTTTCTGTCTCTCATGGTATCTGGTATCTAATTCCAAGGTAATGTTCATGAGTTCTGGAAGAGTATCAAAATTACCAGGGTAGGAAGCCAACTGGTCCAAAAGCCTTGATGCCAATCCTCTTTTATAAACATGAATATAAGCTCTTTCTCCCCAATCTCCAATTCTTGACATTAAGCTTCTTAAAGCAGAAATGTACAAGGATACATTACCACTTTCCTTCATCCTCAAATTGTCTAACTCTTGTTCAGCTTTCCTTAATTCATTGGGATCACCAAACAGAGTGAATAATTGAGTTTCAAATAACTGCCAATTATTGATGAGGTAGGAAGGATCTTCATTATAAATACTGGAGAGGTAGGGTTCAATCCATTTGCCAGCTCAACCAGTGAGAAACAAAGTTGAGTAAAGAAATTTAATCCTGTCAGAGAAGAAATTTGCTGCATCATTATGGAAAATCAATTGACAGGATTTGATAAATCCTCTCAATTTATGAGCTTTAGTACCATAAAAAGAATCAGGTGCCTTAATTGATGGAATTTTGAATGCAGGGGCTTTGGAATTGTCCCTGGGAACAACTGCTTGAGTGATTTGACCCATGAATTGAGTCATCTGCTCCATCATCTTGAGGAAGCTTGGTTCAGCTTGAGAGACAAGAGATTGATTAGAATGGGCTATATTTGCAGCTTCAGAAGCCTCAGGGACACCTGCCAAAGCAGTTGCCACTTCAGTTTCTTCAGACTCCCCCCTCTTCATCTTCAGCTTCCCCTAATCTTGCTCTTGCACCTTCAGACATGCCAGGATAACCACCCAATAAGCCAGAGAAGGATCTTGATCTTCTTGATTTCATTCCCCCTCTTCTGGAGGGTGCTTCTCTGTCCAAATTTGCACTCAGTTGATGAACTGATGGTGTGCGGTCAAGAGGAACCCTTGCTGCAGGAGTGAGAACAGCTCAATGTCTTGGAGATCAAGTGTTCTTGGCTGGAGGGCTATGCTGAACTGGCATTATTGAGAAATTAAGAATGAAAAATTGATGATACTTTAGAATAAGGGATCAAAGCTTGGTCAAATCAACAATCAATAAAATCTTGATGATCTTGAGGAATCAATCAACAGTCTTGAGGTGAAAACAAATTCATTCAATCCATAAATCAAACATCAATAAATATTCAAGAATTCAATAATAAATCAATCAATCAATAAGTCAATGTCTTTAATATCAATTCAAGGTATTGAGGAAGCAATCAGTCAAATCAATATCTTCAGGAATCAAAATCAATAAATAATCAAGTATTGAGGATAAATCAGTTTTCTTGAGGAATTCAAAAGTCAATCAGTCTAATCAAAATAAAATCCTGAATCTCTGAAACAATAATGCGAATGAATCCCAATGAATCAACCAATCAATTAACCAATAAGTAACTCCTGATAGACCTGAATAAACAAACAATAGAAATATTTGATTGGAATAGAATTTAGAATGAAATGAGATGCGCAGCAAATGATTAAGAAATGAAAGAATCAATTTTCATATGAATATAATGATTGAGATGAAAATTGAAGATAGAAAAATCATAATCATGAGAATCATAAGATCATTAAAAAGTCATAATTGATGAATGAGAGAAATGAAGTTAAATGAATGAAAAGAAAGAATCAAATATTAGTTAATTAATTTAATGTCACAGGGGCTCTTCTAAGTGAAGAGGGCCTGGCACTCAGTAAACTGGGACTTACTTATGGAGGGCTCAGGATATGGTAAGAAAAAAAATACACTGAGTAGTGTTAAGAGATGATTTAATAAATAAAAGAGTATAAGGAAAGCAGAAACAAATAATAATATTAAGAATAAAAGAGCCAACCACAAACAAGTCCAAGTCCACTGTTTCAACCTGTCAGAATGGAAAGAGAAGGTCTAATAAGGATATGGCCACCCAACTCATACTTTACAGGCAAAGAAAGAAAGAATTCAAAGACTAACTTAAAATTAAATAATTATAATACCCAAAAATAAGGATAAGAATAATTATAAAATAATAAATAAACTAAATTAATTAACTGGGGAAAAGTCCCCAGGGGGGAGCAAGAGGGGCTGGTATATGTGAGAATCACCAGCCCTGATCCAGGCAGAGAATTGTCATTAGAAGGTTTAATTATTGAATTGATTCTGTCCAATACAGGTCCTGTATGGATTTACAGGATCTGTACAGGAGGGAGGGTGGTATTGAGTGATCATACAGTTGGAACTGGTGTATCCAAACTGGATTGGGTAATTGCAACCTGTCCAAGTATTGACAGGCTGTATTGATGAACCAGACTGTATGCATCTTTCAGCAAGGAAGATTGCTGAAACTGAATTCTCATACACACAGTGGATTTGCTGGTTTGAGGTGTTTGAGTGGGTGTAAGTATGAATACCCTTATCCCTGATTAGTGGTTGTTACAAACAGTTAGCCAGCACCTCTTACACTCTTATTGAGAGTCCAGAAGTTTACATAAATTCTATCACTGTTGTCAGACCTGAACCATTTGAAACAGGAAACAATAAAGATATACCAGTCTCAGTACAAGAACTGGCTTAACGAAGCAAAGCAACAGGAGTGGGAACTTCTGCCAATTCTTTGGACAGGAACAATAAACTCTTATCTTCAAGTGAAGAAGTTCATGGGCACAGAATAGACAGAGGATCTTCTGAGGGGTTGGACACCCATTTCTTGCAAAGGACAAGTCCAACAGCTAAAACCTTTGTTTAAAATCCAAGGTATTTTGTCAGAGGACCAGAAGAAGAAGTTGGCCCAAGGAAAGGAGAACAGCCCATTGGAAGATCCTCAATCCTCCACAAGCAAGAATACGCCTCAACAAGTGCCAAAAAAGGACAAGCAATCCCCAAGGAGCAATTAGAAGGGCATGCAAAAGGAAAAGGGAAAGGCAAAAACCAAGTGGAACAGGGGTTACCAACAGGATTAGTGAATTTCAAAGAGAGAAAAGACAGCCATGGATAATGTGTTCAACATTGAAAGGACTCTGATGGAAGCCAAAAGCAGGGAGGAGAAAAGAATGAGCCAATCCTTTCCAAAGAAATGGACCTTGTAAAGCTTGTAGCTCATTTTGAAACTTGTAATGAGGAGATTCTAGCAAAGCTTAACAATTTTGAGTATATCCAACAGAATATGGGTAGAGATATTTTCCAAGTAAAAGAGGCACGAAAGACCATTATTGGTCTAGAAGATGTAAATAAAGACAAGATTTTGTGTTTGACGCATATTTGTGAGAGAATTGAGTCCATAGTCACTTTTCTCAATCAACCAGATGATAACTCTCTATCTTTTATTACAAAGGAATTAGAAGAGTTAAGAATACAAGTACAAAACCTGGAAAATTGAACTGGCCACAATTCACCTCTTTTTCAAGAACAATTGTAAAAAAGTGATAAAGAAATACTTGAATTGAAAGAAGACATTCAATCAAGTATCAACAATATATAGCTAAAAAATGAGTCGCCAAGACAGTCCACAGAGATTCTTGACAGAAATTTGTTGAGCTTGAATAATGACTTACACCATACAATTTCAATCAATTAAGAAGTGAATACTGCCTGTAATTTTAAGGAAACTCCCAGATTAGAGGAATGGCCAACATTCAGTGGTGAAGGACAATATAATCATATGGGATTTATGAAAACAATTGATATGTTCAAAGAAGATGTTAACATACCAGATGAATAAATCAGTTCCAGATTACACTAATTATTCACCAAATCAGAAAAGGAACTGTATTATAGAATGAGGCAATACCATGGTAAATATTCTTGGCCTTGGTGGAAAGAACAAATTATTTCCAAATGGGAAAATGATTCCTGGAGATTTAGAATGGAAAATTCTTTTGAAGAAGCCATTTTTAATATTGAAAGGAACAGGCCCATGTCCTAGTTTCTTAGACAGAAAGACATATTAACTGCCCTTCATCCTGATGTGTCTGAAACAATGGTACATGAAAGGATATTAAGAAGGTTTGGTTGTGACCTTGAGAATGCTATAAGAAGCAGATATATTGAGCCTTTCTCTACAGAAGATAATATCAATTCCATGGAAGACATCACTACCAGAACAAAGACTGGTAGAAATTGGTATAAACCTTCAATAGACAATAAGACTTGAGGGAAACCAGTTTCAAGACCAAATAAACCACAAGACAGAGCTCCTTTGAAATTCCATAAATGTGGAAGTACATCTCATTTGGATAATACTTGTCCAAAAAGGAAAATAATAAGTGAGATAGAAGTGGAAAAATCTGAAGACAAAAAAGAAAAAGTTGATGTATCTTTACCTGAAAGGGATTATGAGCCTTCTGAAGAAGAAGAATTTCCAGACCAGCTTATTATATAAAACATTAATGTATCTTTTCAAGTCACAGAATTTCATAATCACTTACCACAGTACAGTAATCAATTTATGGATATAATACATTTGCAAGATTCTAAAAGGCAGAAAACCAAGCCTGCCAGAGGAAAAGGTTATACAACTGGATCATCTTGTATCACTAATATTGTGATAAACAACAAATAAGCCAAGATACATCTTTACTCAGGTGCTTTCTGCACTTGTTTTGGCAAAGATTATCTTGAAAAAATTCATACCAATTGGCAAGAACAATTAATTCCAATTGAATGTATAAAATTCAGCAGTGCTAGCCAAGATATGCACCCTTTGTGTAAGGTTTAACTATTAAACAATGAGTAAGAATCACCAATAGTTCACTTATTGGACTCTGAATGTCCTTATGAAATCTAAATAATAGTATAAAAGATAATAATAATTAAGGCATGAGATATTTATATTATTAAATGAATATAATAATATAAATTATATATTAAAAAGATTAATATAAAAAAATGAATATATTAATATAAGATAATGAATATATTTATGTCACTTCATTATTGTTACAAACAAATAATAAAGGTGTAAAAAAAAATTTGATAATTAAAAACAACTATAAAAATAATATTACTAATATTAGAGTTATGAATTAACATAAATACTATTTATATTAATTTAAGAATTTATTCAAAAGTAATAATAAAGAGAAATTATTATGAAAAGGGAAAATAACCTGCTTTTAACACTTAATATAATAATTTTTAATAATTTTACATCAAAAAAATTTAAATACAACTCATTTATATTGTATTTACAATAAAAATTGGAATAAATCATAAATATTCTTGTTTTTACGTGGAATTAGAGATTTTTAAAGAAATTAAACCAAAACAATTAAAAATTGATTATTATAATAAAGATGAACTTTATTCTATGAATATATAGCAGCTCTATGTAAAAATAAGAATGTTTTTACCTTTGGTTCGATAATTTTAATGTTTTTGTTGCATCTGAGAGGGAAATAGAGTAAAAAGAGCTCTATTTATAGTAAAGTCTTCCCTCCTAGAGTCAAAAAAGGCTTTTAGTAGATGTGTACTGATGTTATCCACTGGTATTAATCAGTATTTTAAGGTTTGGTGATGATTACATCATAATTAAACCATCTTATCTCATTATTATGCCATTATTTAGAGTTATCACTATAACTCTAAGTTTTATGACATCATAGGCTTGGAAGAAGTTTAACTTTTATTTATTGTATTAGTATTAATAATAATCTAATAGTATTCACAAGCTTTATCAGTAATATAACTGTTTAACTTAAAATAACATTACAGTGAGTGATCATAAATGATCAATTTTAAGCTTAAACTTTGATCATTGATAACTTTGAGTTTATACAAGCTAAAGCCAATAATGGAGTGTATTCTGATAGCTTAACATGTCATAACCTAACCTCCAATAGAATTTCATGACATCATCAAAACTCTATTTTTGATGATTTTCCTTGTAGCTCATCATTTCTGTTGAAATTGACTATTTTAAGCTTCAAACCATGATTTCAAGGTTTTTTCCTTGAATATAATGATAAAAAATACATTATTATTCCGGTATGAGCTAATAGAACATGAATATTTATCCCAATTTAAGTTGGGACCACTTTCACAACAAAGTGGTCAACAGCTATAGCAATTTTATTCAATAAACCCTTACAAATTATAACCTTGTTTATAGCTTGTCAAATAAAGTTGATATCTGTCTTCCTAAAATAACTACATGGTAAATCTTTTCTTGGTTTAACTCTCTATCATGTGTATTCTAAGATATATGAGCTAAAAACCATGAATATATGCACTGATCATGAAAGTGCATATATTCAGGTTATTTCCTTAAATATTGACTTTGCAAATATGACATTAGAATGTTTCATGTGTATTTTTTCATGGGGAATCCAATGTTTCAATTTATTTCACATTTTTTTTATTGTTTTCTGAGAAAAATAAGAATTTATGTCTTTTTTATGGTTTTCTTACTTATTATTCATTAATTATTGACTTCACAGATATGCCATAAAAATGGTATATGTGTATTTTATCATGAGTAATCTAATGGTGTAACTTATTTCAGCTTTTTCCTCATGAGAGTTTATGGTAATTAAGAATTTCTTTCTATGCATTGCATTTTCACTTATTTTAAGATAATTATTTTAAAAGAATAATCATTGTAAACTTTTCTTGTGACCATTTTGGATATGTGGTAAGATCTCAAAGGCTCACACTTTGGGAATTCTTGAAGCAGAAGTGATATTTCCCCACCCTGCAGGAAGTATCAGACTCAAAGTTGAATTTGTTGTTATTAATAACTTCACTTCACAAAATTTCATACTTGGAAATGATTATCTCAATATTTATGGTATTGATATTAATAATAATAAAGACAGATAACCCACTATAGGGAAAAATAAAAGACAAAATTTTGCTTTTCCTCTAGAGAAGAAAGGAATAATTGTCATCAGACAAGTAAAAAATGTTAACAAGGGAAAATCTGTTTCAGATCAATCAATTGAAGCACATATTAGTCCTGAATTAACATTAGAAATGAAGGAAAACCTTATTGAAATTTTATTTTAATATAGGGAAGCCTTTGCTTTTGATAATAAAGCACTAGGGGCTATTAAAGGACATGAAGTGGAAATTATGCTTAATAAGGAAAGGCCTTACCCTCCAATATTAAGAAGACCATATTACCTAGCTAGCCCCAGGGCTAGAAAAGCATTGGAAACTCCTATTAATGAGCTGATGAAACTGGGGGTCCTTATAAAAGCTGGGCACAATGAGGAAATAGAAGTCACAACTCCTTTAATCATTACTTGGCATAATGATAAATCCAGGATGGTTGGTGATTTTATACCATTGAATACCTATACTATTGCAGACAGGTATCCAATTCCTAGAATCCATTGACTCAATTATCCAAAGCAAGACTCATCAATTCCATAGATGTCCTTGAAGGTTTCCATCAGAATGTCTTGAAACCTCATGCTAGGAAATTATTGAGAATAATTGCTCATTGTGGTATTTATGAATACTTGAGGATACCTTTTGGTATTAAAAATGAACCATCTCATTATCAAAGAATGATTAATACCATTTTCCCACATGATTTATCGGAGGGATGTTTAATTATCTATATTGATTATATTATTATTTTATCAAAATCCTGTAAGCTACATTTAGAGATACTTTGATTATTAGTTGAGAAAATTCTTTAAGTGAACATGAAAATATTTCTTAAAAAAAATTAATTTTGGGTTCCATTAATTAAAAGCTCTAGGACATGTACTTTCAGGACTAAGCCTTGGTTTTGATAAAAACAAAGTGGCTTCAGTATTACTGAAACAAATACCCCAGAACAAGAAATAAATGATGTCTTTCCTAGGGTTTTCCAGTTATTACAGGGAACACCTTAAAGATTTTGAAACCCATTCCAGATCATTCTACAGAATTTGTGACCAAAAAGCTGTCTTTGAAATGAAACAAGGATTCAAGCACATAATAAAATCAAGTATGCCTTAAACATTGCATCATTATTATTGATTCCAGACTGGAAACCTCTCTACAAGATATATATTGATGCATGTGTTTAAGGTTTAGGTGAAGCTCTTCATCAAGTTCAAATTGTCAATGAAAAGCCTTATGAAGGTCCATTCTGTTTTAATTAAACACAAATTAAACCTACAGAGGCTAGGTATGGAGCAAGGCAAATGGAGTACCTTTTCCTTTTTTTGCCTTTGAAAAAATTCATGATTATCTTTATGGTAGTGTGTTTGAAGTTATTAATAATTGTAATGCTGTAAAATCACTCCTTAACATGAAAACTCCTAACAGACACATGCTAATATGGCAGATTTCTATACAGGAGTATAGAGGCAATATGAACATAGTACATAAAGCAAGGAATATTCACAAGAATGCTGCTGGCTTGAGTATATGGAAACTGCCGAATACACCTAATAATCCTGCTTATGTTCCTGAAAATGCAGAACCTCAAATTTCAATTGAAGGAATTAATATCACAGATGTAGGAACAGAATTATTTGAAGAGGTTAGAGAAAGCTATAAGCAAGATAATAATCTTAATTTTCCTGGCGCTTTACTTGACAAAGATTTCAAAGATCCATCTTTAGCTAATTGTTTGGATGATATATGGAAAACATCATATGACAATGGGATATTTCATTTATCTGATGGTAACTTGTATCACAGGTCTAAACACACATGTGTAATGGTCTTATGTAGTAGAATGTTAATTGACACAATAGTACTAGAGTGCCATGAAAACATTTATTCTAGATATCTTTCTGAATACAGAACAATGTAAAGAATTAAGACATGTGCTTGGTGGCCATCTTGGAGAAAAGATGACATTGGGTACTGTCACAGTTGTGACAGTTTTGGGAAGTACAATAAATCTACTTGTAAAAGATTAGGTTTAATTATTCATATCCAGAAACAAAGTACCCCATGGGAAGTGGTTAATATGGATCGGGTAACTTCCTTACCACCTGGTGGTGAAACAGGTTACAATGCATGTCTTGTTATTTTAGATAGGTACAGCAAAACCACAATCTTTTTACCATGTCATGAAGATGACACAGCTATGGATACAGCTCTTTTAATTTGGAAAAGAGTAATATCCCATACTGGTCTCTTTAAAAATATCACTAGTGATAGAGATTCAAAATTTACATCAGCTTTATGGAAATATTTACATAAGCGTTTGGGTACAAAACTTTCATTCTCAACAGCTTGCCATCCACAGACTGATGGATTAGCAGAGAGAATGATTCAGACCCTTGAGGACATTATCAGAAGACTTTTTTTCTTATTTCCTGGAGCTTAAATACTCCAATGGCTTTCCTCATGGTTGGTGTACACTTATACCAGCATTGGAATGAGTGTACAAAACTTCTATCCATGCTTAAACAGGAAAAACTCCTGCAATGTTGAAAAAAGGATGGAACCCTAAACTTCCAGTTGATACTTTGAAAGAATATTTAATTGATATTCATCCAACTGCTTCAAGCTTTAAGCTATTGCTTGATAAAGTGAGGCATAATGCAAATCAAAGCATGACTGATGCCTTTGAAGATTCTAAAAAAAGTGAGATAAAAGTCATAAAACCCCAGAGTTCAAATTATGTGACTTAACAATAGCTTGAACCTTGAACTTTGATAATATCAAAGGCCCAAAGAAGTTGAAATATTACTTTTCAGGACTATTCATTATTAAAGCCCTTCATGGAAAAAATGCAGTACAAGTAGAACTTTCAGGAGAATTGGAAAAACAAACATCCAACTTTCCCTGTAATTTTAGTAAAGCATTACACTTCAAGTGATAAGGTGTTATTTCCTTTAAGAAATGAAACACCCTTAGAAGTACCACCACTTGATCAAAGTGAGGAGAATAAGGTTCTGAAAGTCTTCAAAGAAAGAAGACTTAGGGAAAAAATGAAAGAGGATACTTAGTCAGGTACAGAAATCAACAACATGAATATGAGTGGCTCTCAGAAAGTAAAATACCCAATTCTCAAAGGTTTCTCAGAAGATTCAGACATGAGAGAAGACCAATTCCTCAATAAAAGTTTGAATTGTGTGCTTTACATCGTTGAAATTATTAAGTAGAGAGGTTGGACAGTGGATTATACCCCCCCCAAGGAAAAAATTGTAGTACAATTATTTTTGGTGGTAGGGAATGTGAGCCTGTGAGGTATGTATCACATACCCATAAGGCCACAAATAGCTTTATATGCAGGTTATTTAGTCTTGAGCCGGCTCATCAATTGGATTAAACATAAAGAATAACAAAAAATGAGTATAACCTTTTTTGGATAAACCAAGTTATAATTATTATGTCATTTTTGGATTCTACACCAAAAATAACCTAGGGCAGACCCATAGGGTGTTGTATCCAAAAATGACTATTTCTTAAGTTATTAGAAGATTTAAGAATCTCATAGTAAAATTGAAACTTTTTTAACATTTTTAATATTGTTAAATTTAAGCTTAAATAAGATTAAATTTGAAGTTTCACAAGGTTTATGCAAAAATACAAAAATTTCAGTTAAAATTGAGGTGTTGTGTATGTTTGCTGAATTGGCTAAGGATTTTCCATACAGGATTTAAATCCTGTGTGGGCTCAATTTGAAAGTGTTCAAGGCCATAGTATGCTTCTAAATAAATCAAAGGGCAAAATCCATGCAAAAAGGTGGGACAAGGGAAAAAGAGCTCTGCAGGAATTAAAAGGAGCCCACACATCACTATTTTTTCCAATAACAATTATCTATTCCAATCATACTAGACATCTAAACAGGTAAAGTTTCCTTAAATATAAAATCAAATTATTAAAGTAATTCTTAAGTTATTTTATTCTTGATTAATTTCAAAAATTAAAGAATTGAAATCATAGAATTCAGATTATTGTTGTAATTGCCAATGATACATGTTATTATATAAGATTATTGTCTTAAATATCTTTTAAAGTCCACAAATTCCTCCTAAAAACTCTTTAATCATATTTCTTATCATGAAAAGTTTTTTATCTTCTAAAGTATTTATTTTTGGCATGTTTTTAGCTTATAATAATTATTTAATATAATAACTGTTTCTGTTTGACTTGTTGTATTAAATTAATATTATAAATAATTTTTCTCTAAAGCTCTATGTTTTTTTATCTATTATTAGTTTTCTTATATAGAACTTTCTATAATAATTATCTCTGCACAGTGTGTGTTATAATTTTGTTTATAAATAATATTTATATTATTTATAAGTGGATAAAGATTATTATTTTCCACATGTAATTTTCTCTTTAAAGGCTTTACACTTCTGATTGATATAACTGTCAGTGACTATAACAATAACAGAATAATTATAATATATTATAAATATTAAGTTGCTTATTATTAAATTGTTTAATAATAATTAAATTCCTTTTTTTTATTAGAATTATTTTTAATAATTATATAAATTTTTGATTATAATATTTAATTGAATTATATTTTCTACTGAGGAGAGTCATAGTACTCTTGATATTTGCTACTATTATCAATAGTTTCATAGACAAACCTTACGGTACCTCAATGATATTTCAAATTCAAAAGTTGGCACTCACCATAGCTTCTGGAAGAAACACAAATAATAATGGAAAATCACACTGAAGACAATCTAGGGACTTCACAGGTTTCTATGAGATTGGAAATACATCTTTGAAAGATATTTATAATTATATTTCTCAGATAATGTCAGCCTGTGACTCAAAACCAAAGCACAAGCATGACTGCCAGAATACCATAAACCAATGGTAGAGAAAAATACCACCAAGAATGGAGCTGAGCAAAACAGGCTCAAAAGGTATCAAACAAAAGAGGAAACCTCTTTCCAAATATACAAGTCCCATCATCATAGGACAAATCATAACAAAGCTATTCCTGCTCAAATTTGTTTCTGAGCATAAACCTTAATTTTCACCGCTCATATGAAATCCAGAGGAAGAGGCTTAACCCCAGAAAATGAGTATTAAAATTGAAGATCTGGGTCAGGGCTATCCAATGGTACTAGCCAAATGGAGCTAACACCAAAATTACAGAAGTTATGGCCAAAATAAGGTCAAATGAGGGTGAACAAAATATTCACCTCTCATTTAACTTCTACATCTTCAGTGTGAGATACTTAAAGTGGGGTCTTTTTGGAAAAAGAACAATCAGGGATATCTGATGTTGTCATCCATTTCCCCATATCTCATCTAGAAAAAGAGTTATGGGGCAAACAAGTTCCATACCGATTTTGAGATAATCACTTATCTGGATAGCTAAAATTGAACATGGCATAACTTTTCCATATTTAATGTTAACCATGTTGAATGAGGTACCATTGTGTAGATCCCATCCAGGGCTACACAATGAGCCAAGTTTGAGCTCAATGTCTTAATAACTGACAAAGCTATAGCATTCTTAAGGTCAAAGTCCCACATTTGGACCAATACAGCTTTACTGTGAGCCTTGAGGTATACTATACATACCCAAATAGGCCACAACAATCTTTGAAAATAAATTTTTGAATATGAATAACCCATAAGTCATGGATATATACAAAATTCATTATTTTTGATTTCAGAAAAGATGAATAACTTTCTCGTGAGTAGGTAAATCCATGGATTTAAGACCAGATTTGGATTCTACACAAAACCGCACCTAGGGTAGCTCCATAGAGTTAATAAACATAAATTAACTCTAAAATGTGGTAATATGGAAAATACTTTAGTACCACATAAAAGAATTGTGAAAAATTTTCTTTTTCTCAATTTAGCGCCAAAATAATGGTAATGTGAGAAATACCATGTTACATATACACTAAAAATAGTGTTATTCATGTTTGTGGCACTTAAGATTATGGTATTCTTACATACACGTTTGGTACACCCATAGTGCATATCAGTCTTTAAGCCTGAATTTCTATTTTTGGTGTGAAAATAGCTAAGGGGGACAAAAGACATCAAAGAGAGCCATGGTACCCAACTTGTGAGCTTTTTAGATATTACCACATATCCAAAAAGGTCACAGCAAAATTTCTGTAATAATTATACTTATGATAATTATCTCAAAAATTAGTAAAATACCATAAATAAGTACAAAATCTAAATTAGCTCAGAATATAATGAATAAACATTTGTAATAAATTACACCATTAGATTCCTAATGGTAAAATACACATATGGCATTTTTATGGCATATCTGAAAAGTCAATAATTACTGAAGTATAAGTAATAATACCTTAAAAAAGGTACAAAACCTCATTTATCTCAGAAGCCATTGAAACAACATGTGAAATAAATTGTACCATTGGATTCTCCATAAATGCCTACACATAAAACAATTATAAAGCTAATCTCTAAAGTCAATACTTAAGGAATTAAGCTGAATATATGCACTTTTTTGGTCAGTGCATATATTCATGGTTTTTAGCTAATATATCTTGAAATATACAAGATAGAGAGATAAACCAAAAATAAAGTCACTATTCAATTACTGTAGTAATACAGATATGAGCTTTATTTTACAACTTATAAGTAAGGTTAAAACCTGTAATGGATTATTGAATAAAATCAATAGAGCTGTTGACCACTTTGTTGTGAAAGTGGTCCAAACTTAAAAATAAGTAGACAGTTAGATTTTACTAGTTCATTTGTGAATAATGATGTAATTTGTACTACAATATTCAAGGTATAACCCCTTGAAATCATGGTTTGAAGTTTAAAATATTAAATTTCGACAGAAAAGATGAGTTACAAGAAAGATCATCAGAAATAGAGTTTGATGATGTAATGAAATGCTCTTGGAAGCTTAATGAGGACATGCCAAGCTATCAGAATCCACTCCCAGAATAACTGTAGCGTGTATAACTTAAAAGTTATTAATGATGAAATCTTAAGCTTAAATTTGATCATTTATGATCACTCACTGTAATCTTATTTTAAGCTTAACATTCATATAAGTGATAAAACTGATGAAGACGATTAGATTATAATTAATACTAATAAAATCCACAAAGTTTAGGCTTCTTCCAAGCCTATGATGTCATTAAACCTAGAGTTACAGTGATAACTCTAAACAATGGCGTAATAATAAGGTAAGATGGTTTGATCATGAGGTAATCATCACTAAACCTTAAAATATTGATCAATTCTAGTATAAAGCATCAGTACACGTCTACTAGAAGCCTTCTGGACTCTAAAAGGGAGGTATTTACTATAAATGGAGCTCTTTTTACTCTATTTTCCCCTCAGAGGCTTACAAAACACTAAATAATTGAAACAAAAAGGTAATTTCTTTATTCTTTATATATAAAACTTTTATATTACTAAACACCAAAGATCATCCTTATGATAATCATCATTCTTGACATAATTACTGCAATTATTTAATTGTTTTGTTTAAAATTCTCTTAAAAACCTCAAATCCATGTAAAATCAAGATAAATTGTAATTTCTCATAATTTTTATTTTAAATACAATTTAAATAAGTTGTATTTCTATTATTTGGCGTAAAATAATTAAAAATTATTATATTAAGTATTAAAAGTAGTTTATTTCTTCCTATTATAATAATTTTCTCTCTATCATTACTTCAATAATTCTTTAATTAATATAAATAGTATTTATATTAATTTATAACTTTAATATTAGTAATATGATTGTTATTAATTGTTTTTTATTAATAAAAAACAATTTTTTACGCCTTTATTATCTGTTGGTAACAATAATAAAGTGCTTTTAAATATATTTATTTATTATATTATTTTTTTTAATATAAATTATATTATTATATTCATTTAATAATATAATTATTTTTACGCCATAATTATAATAATTCTTTATTATTATAATTACTTTTTATCTTATCTATTTTATTCATAAGGCCATTTGTGAGCCTTAGAGGTATTTGCATATACCCAAAAGACCACAAATAACAAAATAAGATACAAATATAAATTAATTTATTTATATTATCAAAACAAAAATTTATATTTAAAAGTCAAAATTTAATTATAATTTGAAAATAAAATTACAATAAAATTTAAAATTATGAACATACATTTTTACTTGTAAAAATTAAGCAAAAATGAATTTTTAATAAAAATTATGAAATTGAAATATCTTTGGTAAAAAGTTATATAAAATATATTATAGCTTTTTATCCAATGAATAAACATAAAAAAGTTTTCACACCATTGGATTCCTCATAAATAATAAATTGGGGTCACTTCTGGATGAAATTTCTGTAACTCAACTCTAAATAAGCTTAAATTAAGTTTTTAGTATTTTGTAAAAAAGTATGAAAATCCTCAAAACCTTAATTTAATTCACACCACATTTAGTGTTAACCATCAATTTTTGTGTTAAAATTGAGGTGTTGTGTTTAGCTTAGAAGTTATGAGGAATTGAAGTATTTTCAATTGAAATGTCAAAATGTGCGTGTTAATTACATAAGTGAGCTTTAATTTACATATGAGTTATTAATTATTACAGATGTGTAATTAAAAACTCAATTGAATTACATGTGTAAACTATAATTGTATTACATGATGAGGAATTAAAGAAAAAATAAATTGGAAAGATTAATTCTGGGGGGGGAAACACTCTAGCTCTAAGGGGGAGCTAGACCCCCAAAATCCTTGCTTACTGGCGTGGGATGTCAAAATCCATGCAAAGTTTCATTACTTTTCGCCTGGAATTGAGTCACAGGGTCTGTGACTGTCAGGGTGAGTCTATGTAGTAGCTTAAAAATAGTAAATACAAGCTAGCACTATGACTGTGACACACAAAAAAAAGTAATAAATCAAATCTTCAGGTCCTACTGCTAAGTGGTAACAGTGGTGATGAGTCTATTGAGGACCTGGGTTGCAATGCTCTAATATCTTTGACTGTAAAGAAACACTACAATAATTAATTATTTTAATTATATCTATATAATCCTAAGAGTACTACTGGTATATGACAGTTTTACTACGTAAGGATGTTAATTCATGATAAGATGAGTCTTTTCCAGTGAGGAAAGACCTGCTTTTATCTCCTCTGAGGACTGTGAAAGACTGGTAGGCTCTTCACACGTCTACAGAGTGAAAATTTTCACTCTGGAGGCTGGGTTGTGGTTCTGTACCATCAATTCTGACGTCAGCATAGTCAGAATTGTGGTTTTTGGACCACAAATGATCATTCTGGATCAATACAGGGTGAAAAAACTCTTCACAGGCCACGTCAGCACCATTGTGACGTGTCCAGAGTGTCTGGATGACTAATATTAGTCATTCTGGGCGGGTTTAAGCTTTAAACAACCATTATTTTAAGTATCAAGCCAGTACTGGTTGGTACAGGTTTGGTACAGGCCAGTATTGGTCAAAATACTTCCAACCAAGATATCTCAGTCAGTTTTTGAGATATCAAGAAACCAAGAGCACAGAATTGAAGGGCTTAATGAGCTCTTCAATTTGGTATGCTTCATGTTTACCCTTCTTGCAAATAGCAAAAGTTATAAGGGTTTTAAGTTTTTGGATGTAATTTTGTACATCAGTATGAGGCTTCAAAAACATCCATGCTAGATATCTTCTTCAATTTGGAAGATATCTGTATTCTGATGATACAGTTTTGTAGGGCTTGATTAGCTCTACATTTTGGTATATTACACTGTACAGTTGTATGAGTGTATGCCAAAAATACAGGGGTTTGTTTATTTTCTTGTTTTCAGAATATCTGTATTTTGGTTATTAAACCTTTGAACCAAGATCCCTCAGTCAATTTAAGAGATACAGAGGTCTAAGGTGTCTCAAATTAAAGCTCTTGTTGAGATCTTTAATTTGGTTATACTTTTGTACAGTTTTGTACAAGCCCTCTTTGACTTTCAGGGGGACTTGGTTTTGAAAATAAGGTTATATGGTATCTCCAGTTGTAGTGGTGTTACAACAACATGGATGATATCATTGTGTAGCTCTCTATGTGAGCTTTAAGAAAAATAACAATTCTGGTGGGGTTCCCATTAAATATACATAAGTTAGATTAGAGGCCAGAATAAGAGTTTTTGCTTATTTGGTCTTATCTTTGATAGGGCATATCTTTGTCCTTTCTTATTATCTTTGAGGAGGTTTCCTCTTTATAATTTACTTGTATTGGCTATATTTGTCCAATATTCCTCATACCATTACTTATGGCATGTTGGATGTCATGCTGGTGCTCTATTTTGAGTCACAGGCTGACATACCCTCCCTCCAAAAAAGGCTCATCATTGATGAGACTCTTTTGTCCTCATGGAGGCTCTTGATCCTTTCAAATAAGAATATTGATCTGAAGCATCATCCAGTTTTACCCATTGGTCTTTGTCTGGTGGTTCATTGCTTCTCTCTATTAAATAATCCCTATTTAAATATCTTTTTATTTGATTGGGGTTGTCAGTTTCAAAGTAGAACTTTCTTTGTTTGTCTTGCCCAATTATAAAGTAACTCTCTAGGGAATTATGTATGCTTATGCCATAGATTCTATGGTACTCTGTACCCATTAAGAATCCATCAAACTTAGCATTTTCAAGTACCACAAACTCAATGTTTAATCTGAGGTTTCCCATTTTGTGTGGTATTATAATTATTTTTTGGATTATTCCAAGTGACTTCATTTCGCCTGCAGCACTTTTAAAGCTTCTTGCTTTTGTTAAAAGTATCTCTGCATTCCACATTGGAAAGTGTCTGTCCAAGTATTCTTTGGCTACTACTGAGCAATTTGCTCCTGTGTCGAAAATCAAAGGATGCTTTTTATTTTTAATGTACACATCAAGTTTTGATTTTGCTCCATGAATAAAGGCCATACCAGTTTTGGGTACTTCCAAATACTCTTTAGCATCAATGGTTCTGCCACTTCTGTCTTCACCATTTTTGGGTTGAATGAGTTCTGGTTTCACAGAGTTTCCTAGGACTGATTCTGTTTTCTCATCCTCATACTCTAATAAATATTGTTCAATAGGCTCTGATCCACTGTCTGAATCCTGTCTTAGCCCATTTCCCATGCTGTCAGAGTCAGATTTGTACTCCATGTGTTCTTCTACTGACTCTTCCTCTATTGCAAATATTTTCTTTTTTCCCTTGGGACAATTATTTGCATAGTGGTCAGGTGATCCACAGTTATGGCATGTGTTCCTTCTCCTTGGTGCTTCTTCACCATTAGTAGGTTTGAGGTCTTTTTCCATGAGTATCTTTGGTTTTTCTCTGCTATCATGTGACCTATAGGGTGAACTACTGCCAATTGATGTCTTTTTTCTGACATCTTGTATGACATTTGCTATGTCATCAATGCTGCTTATTTTGCTGCATCTGCACTTTACTGCATGTTCTAAGTCTCCTGGAAGTTTTGTCAGAATCTTATGATTTCTCATCTCTATTGTCATGTTTGGATCAATGGATTTGAGTCTTTTCGTTTGTTTAAGACACCATTCATAAGGGTCTTGTTCTGTGGAGTATCTGTCACTCTCAAAAGAGATGGTTTTTTGCCAAATCCAAGTACCATTGCTGTACTTTTGTATTATTTGGTTTCTCCACCATGGCCAGCTTTTCCTACCATGTATCTCTTTCATTTCAGTGTACCATATATTTGCATGGCCTCTGAATGCAGTGTTGAGTCTTGTGGTGATCCAGTAGTCTGGTATCTTTGGTACATCAACAAAAAGTCCATTAATATAATCAATAAGCTCCATATGATCATATTCTCCAATTCCTGAGAATTTGGGCCAGTTTACCACGTCAGGTAATTGCTTTAATGCTTGTTTCTCAGAGTAACTGAGGTTCTCACCATCTTGGTAAATTGACTCAGACCTTAACTTTGGATCCTGGGATTCAGGAGCTTGGTTTTCTGATTCTTCCTATTTTACTTTGGTGATTGGTTTATCATCTTGAGTTGTTTGAGGGAAGAAATTATCTTCTTTTTCCTCCTTTTTATAGAGAAAATCCACTTCTTTTTCCAGGATTTCCTGTTGATATTGGATATTTCTTAAATCTCTTCTCACAGCTTGTTGTTCCTCTAGTATTGAGTTCAACTGTTTGTTTTTAGTTTCAAATTCTGCCCAGATTCTGGATAGATTTGTGTTCAAGTTTTCTATGACTGTTGATTGGAAGGAATTTTCTTCCTTGAGTGTTTTCATTTCTGAAGTCACTTCTTGAACATGATCATATGTCCAATCCATGAATTTACCCATGTTGGACCATATGAAACTACTACCTCTGGAATCTGTGGTTTCAAATTTTTGAGGGGGTATTTTATCATCAATAGGCTTAAGCTGAGGATCAATTGATTCTGAGCTACCACTA
This sequence comes from Austropuccinia psidii, assembly GCA_023105745.1. Classification (NCBI taxonomy): domain Eukaryota; kingdom Fungi; phylum Basidiomycota; class Pucciniomycetes; order Pucciniales; family Sphaerophragmiaceae; genus Austropuccinia; species Austropuccinia psidii. The sequence goes on along the minus strand of JALGQZ010000005.1, from coordinate 9,590,665 downwards.
TTGGTAGGTACAGTGTTTTTTAGGATTTGTGTTCCTCTTGGACTAATTTTATTCATTGTTTCATCAAAGGATCTGATTCTATCTTCTCCTTCCTGAAAGAATTCTTGTTTTCTACTAGGGCTCCATGTCTTCTGCTGGAAACCACCAGGGATGACTGGAGAGTCCTGGAAATATTGTCCTTTGGATTTCAAGTCCTGTAGCTGTTGGACTGATGTGGGAAAGATGGAATTTCTTCTTTCATGCCTTGGTGTTCCTGAATCAGATTGGGCTCTTCCATATGCCAAGAATTCTCTATGGCTTGGATTTATGTTTGATTCCCTCTGATTCAAGTCTCTTCTAAGAGTATGAAATGGCTGTTGAGATTCCAACTTTTCATTTCTTCCAGAATCTTTTGGCAAGTAATAAGATTGACTCATATTTTTTGCCTCATTATTCCAATTTCCTTCCATGATACTCCCATGGTTAAGGTTTTGTTGTCCATACTCCATGTGGAAAATCCTTTTAGGAGTACATGAATATGAGTTATTTTCCCTGCATCTGTCCAATTTTTTTGTTGGACTGGGCTGGATTTGGTTTGGGGTGGGACTTTGAGCAGGAGTTTCCTGATAATAAGTCCTTTGTTGGTTATTTGAGCCAGAAGGGGGTGGCCTTCTCCCTCTGTTTCTTCTTTGCCAGATTTCTGGCTGATTTCTTGGGTATCCAAGATCTCTGAGAAATGGAGTTGTCATGTTAAAAAATGACAAAAGACAAAAATTCTGTATTTTCCAAGGTTTCTTTACCTTTAAAAGGCCCTTGGACTGATTTCTGCTTTATACTCCTTGGCAATTTGCTTGGGAGTTAGTACTGCCTCCTTGTCTTTGAGGCTGGTACAGATGAATTTCACTGTGATTTTGTCTCAAATGGAATGTATTTTTTCCACTTGAAAGAAAATGGAGAAGGTTTGTAATTCAATTTGAATAAACAAAATTTCCAATTCCTTACTGTTATTTCTTCTGAGTTTGGTTTGATATTTGAGTTTTAATTATTTATTATTATTATTATTTTATTTTTTATTTTTTGAAGAAATAACAGTTTTGTTTCACTTATTTTATAAGTAAAGTAGTTAATATTAAAAGTTTATATTATTAAAATTGAATATTATTGATAAGTTATTTACTTATTTTTATTTATTTATTTATTTATTTTTTTATTTTTTAAAAAAATTGATGAATTTTTCCTTAACTTGAGTAGAAAGGATTCTTCTTCAATAATATTCAATTTGAATATTAAAGAATTGAAATAATAATAAAATTATTATTTAAATATTTATTGTTGGTTTACAATAATTATTATGATTTAAGTTAATTTTACACAATTTGGTAAAAATTAATTATGCTTTCTATTTAAATATACTATTTGTATATAAAAATAAGTTTGGGAAGTTAATAATAATTACTTATTATTATTAAAATTGATGAATTTTTCCTCAACTTGAGTAGAAAGATTCTTCTTCAATAATATTCAATTTGAATATTAAAGAATTGAAATAATAATAAAATTATTATCTAAATATTTATTGTTGGTTTACAATAAATATTATGATTTTAAATTAATTTTACACAATTTGGTAAAAATTAATTATACTTTCTATTTAAATATACTATTTGTATATAAAAATAAGTTTGAGAAGTTAATAATAGTTACTTATTATTATCAATTTTCGTGGTAAATTGATAACAATGACTTATTATTATTAAGATTTTTTTTTTTGATTATTTATCAAAAAAAGAAAATTTTAATCAATTTTTCCTCAACTTGAGTAAAAAAAGATCTTCTTCAATAATATTCAATTTGAATATTAAAGAATTGAAATAATAAAATTATTATTTCAATATTTATTGTTGATTTACAATAAATATTATGATTTAAATTAATTTTTACACAATTTGGTAAAAAATAATTTTTTTTATTTAAATATACTGTTTGTATATAAAAATAAATTTGAAAAATTAATAATAATTATTTATTATTATTAATTTTCGTGAAAATTGCAATATAAAGCTTTGAAGAGTATAAATACTCAAAAATAAAATAAAATATATTATTTAATATATTTTGATAAAATATAATATATAAAAGATATATATTATATTTTTATAATATAAGAGATGAAATTAGTTAAAAAATGAAAAAAACTCGAAATTGTACTTACTTTTATAGTAAAAAACCTTCAAAAATAGTGAAGATGATCCAAAAATCGCCAAAATAGGTCCAGAATAGGTTAAAACAACGGCCAGGCCCCCAAAATGTCAGGGTGAGTCTATGTAGTAGCTTAAAAATAGTAAATACAAGCTAGCACTATGACTGTGACACACAAAAAAAAGTAATAAATCAAATCTTCAGGTCCTACTGCTAAGTGGTAACAGTGGTGATGAGTCTATTGAGGACCTGGGTTGCAATGCTCTAATATCTTTGACTGTAAAGAAACACTACAATAATTAATTATTTTAATTATATCTATATAATCCTAAGAGTACTACTGGTATATGACAGTTTTACTACGTAAGGATGTTAATTCATGATAAGATGAGTCTTTTCCAGTGAGGAAAGACCTGCTTTTATCTCCTCTGAGGACTGTGAGAGACTGGTAGGCTCTTCACACGTCTACAGAGTGAAAATTTTCACTCTGGAGGCTGGGTTGTGGTTCTGTACCATCAATTCTGACGTCAGCATAGTCAGAATTGTGGTTTTTGGACCACAAATGATCATTCTGGATCAATACAGGGTGAAAAAAACTCTTCACAGGCCACGTCAGCACCATTGTGACGAGTCCAGAGTGTCTGGATGACTAATATTAGTCATTCTGGGCGGGTTTAAGCTTTAAACAACCATTATTTTAAGTATCAAGCCAGTACTGGTTGGTACAGGTTTGGTACAGGCCAGTATTGGTCAAAATACTTCCAACCAAGATATCTCAGTCAGTTTTTGAGATATCAAGAAACCAAGAGCACAGAATTGAAGGGCTTAATGAGCTCTTCAATTTGGTATGCTTCATGTTTACCCTTCTTGCAAATAGCAAAAGTTATAAGGGTTTTAAGTTTTTGGATGTAATTTTGTACATCAGTATGAGGCTTCAAAAACATCCATGCTAGATATCTTCTTCAATTTGGAAGATATCTGTATTCTGATGATACAGTTTTGTAGGGCTTGATTAGCTCTACATTTTGGTATATTACACTGTACAGTTGTATGAGTGTATGCCAAAAATACAGGGGTTTGTTTATTTTCTTGTTTTCAGAATATCTGTATTTTGGTTATTAAACCTTTGAACCAAGATCCCTCAGTCAATTTAAGAGATACAGAGGTCTAAGGTGTCTCAAATTAAAGCTCTTGTTGAGATCTTTAATTTGGTTATACTTTTGTACAGTTTTGTACAAGCCCTCTTTGACTTTCAGGGGGACTTGGTTTTGAAAATAAGGTTATATGGTATCTCCAGTTGTAGTGGTGTTACAACAACATGGATGATATCATTGTGTAGCTCTCTATGTGAGCTTTAAGAAAAATAACAATTCTGGTGGGGTTCCCATTAAATATACATAAGTTAGATTAGAGGCCAGAATAAGAGTTTTTGCTTATTTGGTCTTATCTTTGATAGGGCATATCTTTGTCCTTTCTTATTATCTTTGAGGAGGTTTCCTCTTTATAATTTACTTGTATTGGCTATATTTGTCCAATATTCCTCATACCATTACTTATGGCATGTTGGATGTCATGCTGGTGCTCTATTTTGAGTCACAGGCTGACAGTGACTCAATTGATGATGAGGTTTTAATACCAACCAGGGTAGTTTTAACTTCTGCCAAGAGGGTAAAACTACCCTTAAGTTAAAACAATGTTATTAAAAATGGCTTTAACTGGTTTCTACGCCTCTTACACACATTCTGACCTGTTTTGAAGGCTCCAGACCAGGTATTGCTATAGTAATGGCTGATTTAAGGGTCTAAAATGGCTAAAAATAGCAAAAAATGGCTTAAACCAGCCTTTTTTTGGTCTAAACCAGGGTTCAATGATGCCATAATTGGCTTTTTCTGTTTTCAGACTGTTTTTCACGACTGACAAGAGTAAATCTTACCTTTGGAGTAAGAAAATTGATGGCCACAAAAGAATGTCTTCTCTGCCCCACTTTTCTCTTCATGTTAGAATCTTTTCCTTTTATAATTAGTTTAAACACTGTTAAACCAATCAATAAAAGATTTCAACCACCCTTTTTTAAACATTTTGAACCTTTTAAACATTTGAAAAAAAATTATAATCATTTTTTGTAACTCTTATAATCATTTTTACCCCTGAACCATCCCAAAAGTGAATTAAAGCATCTTTTATCACTGTTAACTTTGTCACTTGGTTTCCAAATTCACTCTGGTCACTTTTGGGCATGTTTCCTCTTTAAATATCTTTTTAAGGACTTTCTTCTTTAATTAATTGCTTGCAGCTCTTTGCTCAATTAATTCAAATTGAAATTGCTCTTGAAGAAATTTCTTTTGTAGCCTTAAATATCTCTTGTAGAGTATTTTTGGATAAATCTTTATTGTTGGTAAAGCAATATATCTTTATTATATTATTTTGTTATACTTAAAAAGTTCAAAACAATAAAATTCACGTGTTTTCTCTTTAAAAATACTATTTCAAACTATTTTTAAATAATTTTACCTTATACAAATTTTGAGGACAGGAAAAGTACTTGATATTTTATCAAAGTTTCATATCCACACCTTACATTTGGGGCCCAGCTGTGATATTTTACCTGTGACATAATTTATGATTTTTTTGACCTTTTTTCTTATTTTGAAAAATTTAAAAATATATAAAAAAAAATACTTATAATTCAAAAAATCCTTAAAAAATAATTTCTTTTCATAATTATAAGTGAGGCTTCATTTTTTATTTCTCTTTTGAAAAACCTTTTCTTACTTAATTAATTGGCTTTTTCATTGATTTTAGTGTCTGACAATGTGGTAAGACAAGAAAATATTGAAACAGCATCCACAGTTACTAGCATTATTCCTGCAAGCACTGTGATTTCTGATCATAATAGCACTGTTATTATAACTCAGAATAACCAACAAGAGCCAATTTCTTCTGAATTGATCAACTTGGATATCAGTAATACTCTTCAGAAAGCTAAAAATTTGGCAAATAGTAAGTTTTTGACATAAAATTACTATTTTAACCTTTTTTAATCATAAAATATTCCTTCAACCAGATCAGGAGCAAGCTATAAGCCCTCAAGCAGCTCCCAAAAAGGTCATAGACATGATTATGGCAGAAGCCAATCAGATACGGAAGGACAAGGGTCAGTAAAAGACTTCTACAACAATGAATTGTCCAATTCTGAAGCTTATGACACTATTTTAGCTTTAAAAAGAGCTGTCACTGCCGCAAGAAATCTCAGTGGACATTTACAAAGCCAGCCGGAAGGCCTACAACAATGCACTGCAGCACAAAGAGTACCAGATTGTTGCAGATCTGTGGAAAAACTGCATGAAACCATACCTGACTGTAAGAAAATTCCTGGCTCATCCCAACACTTGCAAGTTACTCAATGGATGGCATCCATTGATGGAAAAGAAAAATATTATGCTTTTAACAGCAGAATGGAGGAAAATCAACCCACCACCACCAAAGCAAGTGCCAAGACCAGCCCCAGTGGCCAGCTGCAGCAATTCCAATTTGAAAAAGCAGTCAAAAGCTCAAAACAAGGGCAAAGGGAAGGCACCAGCCCCAAAGCCTTACAGCCAAGGCTACAGGATGCCATGTAAAATGTATTTCAGATGGCCAGAACAATGATGGAATTACAGAAGAAGGAGGAAGCCAGATTAATATTCCAGAAATGATTTCTGACATATTTGATTCCATCCCAGAGTTGTATGAAGCTATAAATGACATGAAAAATCATCTTTCTGATAAAAATGAAACCATTTGTAACAACATTAAAACAAACAGCTTGAGTCTGTGCCAAATTAATGAAACATTTATGTGTTTTGAAAAATATTTAAGAGCAATTAAAACTTCCAATAATGATAATTCTTTTGGCAATAAAATAAATGAGCAATCTGCCATTATTAAAGATTTAACAGATAAATATTCTAAATTCAATATTGATGACATAATTGAAACAAGAATTAAACAAGTCATAAATATTATCAATACAGATAACAAGAAAGTCCTTGATGACATTTCAACTTCATTTACTGAAGTAAAGACATATACCATTGTCTTGAAAAAGTGTTTTGATGCTTCACAAGAAGAAGTATCAAAATTATCAATGAAATTGAATCAAGTCATTGCTGATAATACAAGACAGACAGAGTTATGGAAAGAGCTGACACATAAAGAAGACATGTATAAAATTGAAGTAATAAATTTAATACAAGCCTTCCAACATGAATACAGGAATTCCCAAAGGTGTAGCAACAGTAAAATGAATGATATTGAACAAATACTGAACACCTTACCAAGAATGTCTACACCTCTGAATCAAGATGAGGGCACAAGGATTCCAAATCCAAAAGTATTGGACCCTGATAATTCACAGTTAAAAAATGAATTTTCCACTTCTTTTCATAACTTGGAACCATCAATGGGCCAAGCACTTTTGAGAGAAGTACCAAAACTTAACGAATAGCCTCACTTCAGTGATGAAGAAGATTATGACCATATGGAATTCATCAGAGGAATTGACATTATTAAAGAAGATTTTGAATTACCAGACAGATTGGTAACAGCAAGATTCAACACCTTGTTTACCAGATCAGCTCACAGATGGTACATCAAATCAAGACAAGCACATGGACACCAAAGTTGGACTTGGTGAAAAACCCAAATTATCAACAAATGGGCCAATGATACTTGGAGATTTATGGTGGAGAAAGCCTTTTAATCTGCCAAATTTAATGCTGATAAAGAAAATGATTTACCATGGTTTTGCCAACAAAAAGACAGACTAACAGCATTATACCCTGACATGTCAGAATTTATGATCCACAGAAAGATTCTGAGACAATGTGGAGGTGACTTAGAGAATGCTGTCAAAAGCAGGACTACTGAACAATCTTCAGCAGAAGATATTATTAATATATTAGAAGAAGTAACCACCAGAACCAAAATTGGTTCTAGTAGGGTTAATCTCAAAACAAGGTTCAATACACCTTGGAAAGATTCTGTGGACAAAAATCCCGAAGAAAATTCTAATAATAAGTGTAAATCTGCAGATACAGTCAGAAAGTGCCATATTTGCCAAAGCACCACCCATCTAGCCAATACATGTCCAAAAAGAGGGAAAATCAATGAAATTGATATTGAAGAGGAACCTGATGTTGAAAAAGATGAAATAATTGAAGACAATTCAGATGATAAGTCATCAATATTTTCTGAATCTTCAAAAGATATAAAAAATATCAATGCCACGTTTGACATCATGGAATCTTATTCCCACTTGCCACAATTGAGCAATGGTCAACTTGATTTATCAAAAGTTCAAGATGCACAACTTATGAAAACCAAACCAAACAGGGGAAAAAGTCATACAGCTGGTAACTCCTGTATAACAGAAGTGGTGATTGAAAACAAGCCCACTAAAATTTTGCTTGACCCAGGAGCCTTCTGATCTTGTGTTGGTAAATCCTTTCTTAAAACTTGTGTACCAAATTTTGAAGGCCAATTTTTACCAATTGATGGAATAAAATTCAATAGTGCAAGTAATACAATGAAAGCATTAAGAATTTTTGAGACCAATGTCATATTCCCACACATTAATGGGAATTTAAGAATTGCAGTTGAATTTGTTGTTATGTGAAACTGCTCTAGTACCCATTTTATATTGGGAAATGACTATTTAATCATGTATGGGATATATTTGCATAACAAGAAAGACAGCTACTTTACTATTGGAGACAATAAGCATCAAAAATTTGCCTTTTTACCATTTAAAAGACAAATTAAAGTAAATAAAGTATCACCAGTCAGCTTAGAATTGGAAGAATTCAAATCTGAACAGTTGAGGGATGCTGAAATAAGCCTTCATCTGACTTATTAAAAAGAAAATTAACTTTCTTCCCTTTTTTATGACCACAAAGGAGCATTTGCTTCAGAAAAAGAACCTCTAGGAGCAATTATTGTTCATGAAGTTAACATCATTCTTAATATTGAGAGACCTTATCCAACCCTCTTAAGGAGACCTGCATACCCAACAAGTACCAAGTCAAGAGAAGCTCTGGAAACTCATATCAAAGAGCTTCTAGACCTTGGTGTAATAAGAAAAGTTGGCCATAATGAAGAAGTAGAAATAACTACACCAGTCATAGTGGCATGGCATAATGGAAAATCCAGAATGACTGGAGACTTTAGAGCTCTGAACACTTACACTGTTCTAGATAGGTACCCAATACCAAAAGTCCAAATCACCCTTACTCAAATATCTCAAGCAGTGTATACAACCACTATGGATGCCCTTAAAGGATTCCATCAAAATGTGGTGACACCACAAGCAAGAAAATAATTGAGAGTTATTGTTCATTGTGGAGTGTATGAATATTTAAGAATGCCCTTTGGTATCAAAAATGCACCCTCACACTTCCAAAGAATTATGAATGAAATCTTCCTTGAAGAACTTTCAGAGGGATGGTTAATCATTGACATTGATGACATTATTTTCTGTTCCAAGACTTGGGAAGAGCACATGTACAGATTGTCCAGAGCTTTGACGAAAATTCAATCAGTGAACATGAAAATCTCTTTGAAGAAATGTCATTTTGGATTTAAAGAACTTAAAGCACTAGGACATGTTGTATCTGGTTTGTCCCTTGGAATTTACAAAAACAAAGTTGCAGCAGTATTTCTAAAACCCATGCCTCAGAACAAAAAGGAAATTCAGTCATTTTTAGGTTTTTCAGGATATTACAGGCAACAAATTAAAGATTTTGCATCCATAGCAAGACCACTTTATAAATTGTGTGACAAAGACACAGTATTTGAAATGACTGTTTACAGAGTCAAAGCTTTTGAGTCTCTAAGAGAAGCCTTGACCACTGCTCCACTCTTACTGATGTCAGACTTTAAGTTTCCTTTTAAATTGTAAATTGATGCATCAGGGGATGGGGTGGGTGCTGCACTTCACCAAGTTCAGATCATAAATGATAAACCTGTGGAAGGACCCATATGTTTCATATCCAGGAAAGTCAAACCAACTGAAGCCAGATATGGAGCAAGTCAAATGGAATGTCTATTCCTCGTCTGGGCCTTGGAAAAATTGAACTACTTCTTAGAGGGATGTGTTTTTGAAGTGATAATAGATTGTACAGCTGTCAAATCACTTTTAAACATGAAAACACCTAACAGACATATGCTCAGATGGAAAATAGCCATACAAGAATACAGGGGAAATATGAATATTGTTCATAAAGATGGGAATGCTCACAAAAATTTGGATGGACTAAGCAGATGGCCATTACCAAATGATATTGATAATCCTGCTTATGTTCCAGAAGAAGCTTCACCACAGATCCCAATAGAAGGAATAAGTGTTACAGACTTGAATACTACCTTCTTTGAAGAAGTAAGAAACAGTTACACTCAACATAAGAATTGTAGCATTTTATTCCAATTACTTAACAAAGACTGTAAAGACAACTCTCTAATACATGCCTTGGATGAAGTATGGAAGAAATCCTATGATGAAGGAAGATTTCACCTACTGGACGGTATAATTTACCACAGGTTCAAGCACACATGTGTCATGACAGTTGTGGACAGGTCATTATTCAATCTTGTACTGAAAGAATGCCATGACAGCCCCTTTTCAGGACATCTGTCTGAAGACAGAACAAGAGAAAAAGTAAAGACCTGCATATGGTGGCCAATGTGGCAGAAAGATGTTGCAGAGTATTTCAAAACCTGTGACAGATATCAAAAGGCAAATAAATCCACTGGCAAGAGACTTGGAAATATGATGAAAATCCAAGAACCCAGCAGACCTTGGGAAATTGTCCATATGGATTGGGTAACTGGCCTACCACCAGGAGGTGACAGAAGCTATAATGCTTGCCTAGTTATTGTAGACAGATTAAGTAAAACTCCCATCTTTTTACCATGTCACAGAGATGATACAGCCATGGATACAGCTCTTCTGATATGAAATAGAGTAGTGTAATGGACTGGCATATTTACAAATATCATTAGTGACAGGGATCCCAAATTCACTTCAGCACTATGGACAAATCTTCACCAATTATTTGACACTAAGCTGTCTTTCTCTACAGCCTACCACCCACAAACTGATGGTCTGGCTGAAAGGATGATCCAGACATTAGAGGACATGGTAAGAAGATTTTGTGCATATGGCCTTGAATTAAAAGATTGTGATGGATTTACCCATGATTGGTGTACTCTATTGCCAGCACTGGAATTAACATATAAAACATCAATCCATGTGTAACAACAATCCATCAGGGGTAAGGGTATTCATTCATACACCCACTCAAACACCTCAAATCAGCAAATCCAGTATCTGCATCAGCAGTCAGTTTCAGCAATCTTCATTCTGAAACATGCATACAGCTTGGTACATCAATACAGCCTGTCAATACCTGTACAGGTTGGATTCACCCAATACAGTTTCAATACACCAGTATGGAACTGTATGATCACTCAAATACACCACACCTCTTGTACAGGTTCTGTACAGCTGTACAGGACCTGTATTGGCCAGACTCAATTCAATCATCAATTATTCTCATGAAAATTCTTCCTCTGGATCAGGGCTGGTGATTCTCACATATACCAGCCCCTCTTTCTCCCCCCTGGGGACTTTTCCCCAGTTAATTAATTTAGTTTATTTATTATTTCATAATTATTCTTATCCTTATTTTGGGTATTATAATTATTTAATTTTAAGTTAGTCTTTGCATTTTCCTCTTTGCCTGTACAGTATGAGTTGGGTGGCCATATCCTTATTAACCCTTCTCTTTCCATTCTGACAGGTTGAAACAGTGGACTTGGACTTGTTTGTGGTTGGCTCTTCTATTCTTTTACTCTTATCTTTTGTTGCTGCTTTTTCTTATATTTATTCTTTAGCAATTTATCCTTAACACTCTTAAGTGTATCTCTTCTTATCTTATCTTTGAGCCCTCCATAAGTGAGTCCCAGTTTACTGAGTGCCAGTGTCAGGGTGAGTCTATGTAGTAGCTTAAAAATAGTAAATACAAGCTAGCACTATGACTGTGACACACAAAAAATAATTTTTAATAATAGTAAACAGGTTCTACTGTAATATGATAACAGTGGTGATGAATCTATTGAGAACCTGGGTTGCAATGATTTAATATCAATTGACTGTGAAAATCACTACAATAATTAATTATTTTAATTATATCAATATAATCCTAAGAGTACTACTGGTATAAGACAGTTTTACTATGTAAGGATGTTAATTCATTATAAGATGAGTCTTTTCCAGTGAGGAAAGACCTGCCTTTATCTCCTCTGAGGACTGTGAAAGACTGGTAGGCTCTTCACACGTCTACAGAGTGAAAATTTTCACTCTGGAGGCTGGGTTGTGGTTCTGTACCATCAATTCTGACGTCATCATAGTCAGAATTGTGGTTTTTGGACCACAAATGATCATTCTGGATCAATACAGGGTGAAAAAACTCTTCACAGGCCACGTCAGCACCATTGTGACGTGTCCAGAGTGTCTGGATGACTAATATTAGTCATTCTTGGCGGGTTTAAGCTTTAAACAACCATTATTTTAAGTATCAAGCCAGTACTGGTTGGTACAGGTTTGGTACAGACCAGTATTGGTCAAAATACTTCCAACCAAGATATCTTAGTCAGTTTGTGAGATATCAAGAATCCAAGAGCACAGAATTGAAGGGCTTAATGAGCTCTTCACTTTGATATGCTTCATGCTTACCCTTCTCTAATATAGCAAAAGCTATAAGGACTTTAAGTTTTTGGATGTATTTTTGTACATCAGTATGAGGCTTCAAAACCTTCCAAGCCAGATATCTTCTCCAATTTAGAAGATATCTGTATTCCAATGATACAGTATTGTAGGGCTTGATTAGATCTACAGTTTGATATACAACACTTTACAGCTGTATGAATATATTCCAAAGATACAGGGGTTTCTTTATATGGTTAGTTTCAGAAATCCTGTATTTTGAGATGTAAACCTTTAAGCCAAGATCCCTCTGTCAATTTGGAAGATAGAGGGGTCTAAGGTATCTCAAATTAAAGCTCTCAGTCAGACCTTCAATTTGGCTGTACTTTTGTACAGTTTTGTACAAGCCCTCCTACACCTTTGAGGGGTTGTTGGTGAAAAAATGTGGTATAATGGTATCTCCTGATTTAGGAGTGCTACAGATGAATAGATGATACCATTGGATAGCTCTATGTTAGAGCTTCAAGAAAAAAACCATTCTGGTTGGGGTTTCATGAAATATGTATAAGTTAGATTAGAGGCTAGAATAAGAGTTTTTGCTTATTTGGTCTTATCTTTGATAGGGCATATCTTTGTCCTTTCTTATTATACTTGAGGAGGTTTCCTCTTTATAATTTACTTGTATTGGCTATATTTGTCCAATACTCCTCATACCATTACTTATGGTATGTTGGATGTCATGCTGGTGCTCTGTTTCGAGTCACAGGCTGACATACCCTCCCTCCAAAAAAGGCTCATCATTGATGAGACTCTTTTGTCCTTATGGAGGCTCTTGATCCTTTCAAAAAAGAATCTTTATCTGAAACATCATCCAGCTTTACCCATTGGTCTTTTTCTGGTGGTTTATTCCTTCTTTCTGTTAAATAATCCCTATTTGAATATCTTTTTATTTGATTGGGGTTGTCAGTTTCAAAGTAGAACTTTCTTTGTTTGTCTTGCCCAATTATCAAGTAACTCTCTGAGGAATTATGTATACTTATGCCATAGATTCTATGGTACTCTGTACCCATTAAAAATCCATCAAACTCAGCATTTTCAAGTACCACAAATTCAATGTGTAATCTGAGGTTTCCCATTTTGTGTGGTATTATAATTATTTTTTGGATTATTCCCAGTGACTTCATTTTGCCTGCAGCACTTTTAAAGCTTCTTGCTTTTGTTAAAATTATCTCTGCATTCCACATTGGAAAGTGTCTGTCCAAGTATTCTTTGGCTACTACTGAGCAATTTGCTCCTGTGTCAAAAATCAAAGGATGCTTTTTATTTTCAATGTACACATCAAGCTTTGATTTTGCTCCATGAATAAAGGCCATACCAGTTTTGGGTACTTCCAAATACTCTTTAGCATCAATGGTTCTGCCACTTCTGTCTTCACCATTTTTGGGTTGAATGAGTTCTGGTTTCAAAGAGTTTCCTAGGACTGATTCTGTTTTCTCATCCTCATACTCTAATAAATATTGTTCAATAGGCTCTGATCCACTGTCTGAATCCTGTCTTAGCCCATTTCCCATGCTGTCAGAGTCAGATTTGCACTCCATGTGTTCTTCTACTGACTCTTCCTCTATTGCAAATATTTTCGTTTTTGCCTTGGGACAATTATTTGCATAGTGGTCAGGTGATCCACAGTTATGGCATGTGTTCCTTCTCCTTGGTGCTTCTTCACCATTAGTAGGTTTGAGGTCTTTTTCCATGAGTATCTTTGGTTTTTCTCTGCTATCATGTGACCTATAGGGTGAACTACTGCCAATTGATGTCTTTTTTCTGACATCTTGTATGACATTTGCTATGTCATCAATGCTGCTTATTTTGCTGCATCTGCACTTTACTGCATGTTCTAAGTCTCCTGGAAGTTTTGTCAGAATCTTATGATTTCTCATCTCTATTGTCATGTTTGGATCAATAGATTTGAGTCTTTTGGTTTGTTTAAGACACCATTCAAAAGGGTCTTTTTCTGTAGAGTATCTGTCACTCTCAAAAGAGATGGTTTTTTGCCAAATCCAAGTACCATTGCTGTACTTTTGTATTATTTGGTTTCTCCACCATGGCCAGCTTTTCCTACCATGTATCTCTTTCATTTCAGTGTACCATATATTTGCATGGCCTCTGAATGCAGTGTTGAGTCTTGTGGTGATCCAGTAGTCTGGTATCTTTGGTACATCAACAAAAAGTCCATTAATATAATCAATAAGCTCCATATGATCATATTCTCCAATTCCTGAGAATTTAGGCCAATTTACCACATCAGGTAATTGCTTCAATGCTTGTTTCTCAGAGTAATTGAGGTTCTCACCATCTTGGTAAATAGACTCAGACCTTAACTTTGGATCCTGGGATTCAGGAGCTTGGTTTTCTGATTCTTCCTCTTTTACTTTGGTGATTGGTTTATCATCTTGAGTTGTTTGAGGGAAGAAATTATCTTCTTTTTCCTGCTTTTTATAGAGAAAATCCACTTCTTTTTCCAGGATTTCCTGTTGATATTGGATATTTCTTAAATCTCTTCTCACAGCTTGTTGTTCCTCTAGTATTGAGTTCAACTGTTTGTTTTTAGTTTCAAATTCTGCCCAGATTCTGGATAGATTTGTGTTCAAGTCTTCTATGACTGTTTCTTGGAAGGAATTTTCTTCCTTGAGTGTTTTCATTTCTGAAGTCACTTCTTGAACATGATCATATGTCCAATCCATGAATTTACCCATGTTGGACCATATGAAACTACTACCTCTGGAATCTGTGGTTTCAAATTTTTGAGGGGGTATTTTATCATCAATAGGCTTAAGCTGAGGATCAATTGATTCTGAGCTAACACTATTGGTAGGTACAGTGTCTTTTAGGATTTGTGTTCCTCTTGGACTAATTTTATTCATTGTTTCATCAAAGGATCTGATTCTATCTTCTCCTTCCTGAAAGAATTCTTGTTTTCTACTAGGGCTCCATGTCCTCTGCTGGAAACCACCAGGGATGACTGGAGAGTCCTGGAAATATTGTCCTTTGGATTTCAAGTCCTGTAGCTGTTGGACTGATGTGGGAAAGATGGCATTTCTTCTTCCATGCCTTGGTGTTCCTGAATCAGATTGGGCTCTTCCATATGCCAAGAATTCTCTATGGCTTGGATTTCTGTTTGATTCCCTCTGATTCAAGTCTCTTCTGAGAGTATGAAATGGCTGTTGAGATTCCAACTTTTCATTTCTTCCAGAATCTTTTGGCAAGTAATAAGATTGACTTATGTTTTTTGCCTCATTATTCCAATTTCCTCCCATGATACTCCCATGGTTAAGGTTTTGTTGTCCATACTCCATGTGAAAAAGTCTTTTAGGAGTACATGAATATGAGTTATTTTCCCTGCATCTGTCCAATTTTTTTTTTGGACTGGGCTGAATTTGGTTTGGGGTGGGACTTTGAGCAGGAGTTTCCTGATAATAAGTCCTTTGTTGGCTATTTGATCCAGAAGGGGGTGGCCTTCTCCCTCTGTTTCTTCTTTGCCAGATTTCTGGCTGATTTCTTGGGTATCCAAGATCTCTGAGAAATGGAGTTGTCATGTTAAAAAATGACAAAAGACAAAAATTCTGTATTTTCCAAGGTTTCTTTACCTTTAAAAGGCCCTTGGACTGATTTCTGCTTTATACTCTTTGGCAATTTGCTTGGGAGTTGGTATTGCCTCCTTGTCTTTGAGGCTGGTACAGATGACTTTCACTGTGATTTTGTCTCAAATGGAATGTATTTTTTCCACTTTGAAAGAAAATGGAGAAGGTTTGTAATTCAATTTGAATAAACAAAATTTCCAATTCCTTACTGTTATTTCTTCTGAGTTTGGTTTGATATTTGAGTTTTAATTATTTATTATTATTATTATTTTATTTTTTATTTTTTGAAGAAATAACAGTTTTGTTTCACTTATTTTTATAACTAAAGTATTTAATATTAAAAGTTTATATTATTAAACTTGAATATTATTGATAAGTTATTTACTTATTTTTTATTTTTATTTTTTATTTTTATTTAAAAAAAAAAAATTGATGAATTTTTCCTCAACTTGAGTAGAAAGGATTCTTCTTCAATAATATTCAATTTGAATATTAAAGAATTGAAATAATAATAAAATTATTATTTAAATATTTATTGTTGGTTTACAATAAATATTATGATTTGAATTAATTTTACACAATTTGGTAAAAATTAATTATACTTTCTATTTGAATATACTATTTGTATAGAAAAATAAGTTTGAGAAGTTAATAATAATTCCTTATTATTATTAAAATTGATGAATTTTCCCTCAACTTGAGTAGAAAGGATTCTTCTTCAATAATATTCAATTTAAATATTAAAGAATTGAAATAATAATAAAATTATTATTTAAATATTTATTGTTGGTTTACAATAAATATTATGATTTAAATTAATTTTACACAATTTGGTAAAAATTAATTATACTTTCTATTTAAATATACTATTTGTATATAAAAATAAGTTTGAGAAGTTAATAATAATTACTTATTATTATTAATTTTTGTGAAAATTGCAATTTAAAGCTTTGAAGAGTATAAATACTCAAAAATAAAAAAAATATATTATTTAATATATTTTGATAAAATATAATATATAAAAGATATATATTATATTTTTATAATATAAGAGATGAAAATTAGTTTAAAAATGAAAAAAAAACTCGAAATTGTACTTACTTTTATAGTAAAAAACCTTCAAAAGTAGTGAAAATGATCCAAAAATTGCCAAAATAGGTCCAGAAGAGGTTAAAACAACGGTCAGGCCCCCAAAATGTCAGGGTGAGTCTATGTAGTAGCTTAAAAATAGTAAATACAAGCTAGCACTATGACTGTGACACACAAAAAATAATTTTTAATAATAGTAAACAGGTTCTACTGTAATATGATAACAGTGGTGATGAATCTATTGAGAACCTGGGTTGCAATGATTTAATATCAATTGACTGTGAAAATCACTACAATAATTAATTATTTTAATTATATCAATATAATCCTAAGAGTACTACTGGTATAAGACAGTTTTACTACGTAAGGATGTTAATTCATTATAAGATGAGTCTTTTCCAGTGAGGAAAGACCTGCTTTTATCTCCTCTGAGGACTGTGAAAGACTGGTAGGCTCTTCACACGTCTACAGAGTGAAAATTTTCACTCTGGAGGCTGGGTTGTGGTTCTGTACCATCAATTCTGACGTCATCATAGTCAGAATTGTGGTTTTTGGACCACAAATGATCATTCTGGATCAATACAGGGTGAAAAAACTCTTCACAGGCCACGTCAGCACCATTGTGACGTGTCCAGAGTGTCTGGATGACTAATATTAGTCATTCTGGGTGGGTTTAAGCTTTAAACAACCATTATTTTAAGTATCAAGCCAGTACTGGTTGGTACAGGTTTGGTACAGACCAGTATTGGTCAAAATACTTCCAACCAAGATATCTTAGTCAGTTTGTGAGATATCAAGAATCCAAGAGCACAGAATTGAAGGGCTTAATGAGCTCTTCACTTTGATATGCTTCATGCTTACCCTTCTCTAAGATAGCAAAAGCTATAAGGACTTTAAGTTTTTGGATGTATTTTTGTACATCAGTATGAGGCTTCAAAACCTTCCAAGCCAGATATCTTCTCCAATTTAGAAGATATCTGTATTCCAATGATACAGTATTGTAGGGCTTGATTAGATCTCCAGTTTGATATACAACACTTTACAGCTGTATGAATATATTACAAAGATACAGGGGTTTCTTTATATGGTTAGTTTCAGAAATCCTGTATTTTGAGATGTAAACCTTTAAACCAAGATCCCTCTGTCAATTTGGAAGATAGAGGGGTCTAAGGTATCTCAAATTAAAGCTCTCAGTCAGACCTTCAATTTGGCTGTACTTTTGTACAGTTTTGTACAAGCCCTCCTACACCTTTGAGGGGTTGTTGGTGAAAAAATGTGGTATAATGGTATCTCCTGATTTAGGAGTGCTACGGATGAATAGATGATACCATTGGATAGCTCTATGTTAGAGCTTCAAGAAAAAAACCATTCTGGTTGGGGTTTCATGAAATATGTATAAGTTAGATTAGAGGCTAGAATAAGAGTTTTTGCTTATTTGGTCTTATCTTTGATAGGGCATATCTTTGTCCTTTCTTATTATACTTGAGGAGGTTTCCTCTTTA
The DNA here is from genome assembly GCA_023105745.1 of Austropuccinia psidii. NCBI lineage: Eukaryota > Fungi > Basidiomycota > Pucciniomycetes > Pucciniales > Sphaerophragmiaceae > Austropuccinia > Austropuccinia psidii. Next base: position 9,572,516 of record JALGQZ010000005.1, on the reverse strand, counting down.
TAATTTACTTGTATTGGCTATATTTGTCCAATATTCCTCATACCATTACTTATGGTATGTTGGATGTCATGCTGGTGCTCTGTTTCGAGTCACAGGCTGACAGCCAGGCCCTCTTCACTTCGAAGAGCCCCTGTGACATTAAATTAATTAACTCATATTTGATTCTTTCTTTTCATTCATTTATATTCATTTCCTCTCATTCATCAATTATGACCTTTTCATGATTTTATGATTTTTTATGATTTTCTATGAATTTTTCTCTCTCATCAATTTTCATCTCATTCATTTCATTCTTATGAAAATTGATTCTTTTTCCTTTCTTAATCATTGCTGACCATTTCATCACTTCATTTTACTTTTATCAATCAAATTTTTTCTGTGTTCTTATTCAGGTTTCATCTAGGAATTATTGATTGGTTTAATTGATTGGATTATTCATTGGGATTCATTTGGGTTATTGATTCAGGATTTATTGGATTTATTGACTTTGAACTCTCAAGATATTGATTGATCCTCAAGAATTGATTTTGATTATTGATTTGATTTGACTCATCAAGATATTGAATTGATTTCTGAAGATTTTGAACTGATTGATTGATTCCTCAAGACTTGATTTCATATTGAAGACACTTATTGATTGATTATTGATTGAATATTGATTGATTATTGATTTCCTCAAGATTATTGATATTTGATTGGAATTGATTGTTGATTGATTGAATTTATTTGACTGTTGATTGAATTTGATTCCTCAAGATTCATCAAGATTTTATTGTGATTGATTTGGCCAAGTTTTGATTATCTTTAATACCATCAAGTTTTATTTCACTTATTTCAAAATGCCAGTCCAGCATAGCCCCCCAGCAACATTACTAGATCCCAGAAAATTCCAGCTGTTCTCACTCCTACAGCAAGGGCTCCTCTTGACCGCACACCATCAGTTCATCAACTGAGTGCAAACTTGGACAGAGGACCACCAATGGAAGTAGCAGAACCCTCAAGAAGAGGTGGAATGAAATCTAGAAGATCAAGATCCTTTTCTGGACTTTTGGGTGGCTACCCTGGCATGTCTGAAGGTGCAAGAGCAATATTAGGGGAAGTTGAAGATGAAGAGGGGGAAGAGTCTGTGGAAGAGGAAGATTCTGGGGAAACTGAAGTGGCAGATGCCTTGGCAAATGCTCCAGAGGTGCCTCAGGGTTCTAATCTAGGCCTTTCTAGTCAACCTCTTGTCTCTCAAACTGATCCAAGTCTCCTCAAGATGATGGAGCAGATGACTCAATTCATGGGACAACTCACTCAAGCAGTTGCCCCCAGGGACAATTCCAAAGCCCCTGCTTTCAAGACTCCATCCATGAAGGCACCTGATTCTTTTGATGGTACTCAAGCTCATAAGTTGAGAGGATTTATCCAATCCTGTCAACTAATTTTCCATAATGATCCAGCAAACTTCTTCTCTGACAGGAAGAAGGTTTTGTACTCAACTTCTTTTCTTACTGGTAGAGCTGGCAAATGGATTGAACCTTACCTCTCAAATATTTCCAATGAAGAACCTTCCTACCTCCTCAATAATTGGCCATTGTTTGAATCTCAATTATTCACTCTGTTTGGTGACCCCAATGAAGTCAGGAAAGCTGAACAAGAGTTGGACAATTTGAGGATGAAGGAAAGTGGTCATGTATCCTTGTACATAGCAGATTTCAGAAGCTTAATGTCAAGAATTGGGGATTGGGGGGAAAGAGCTTATATCCATGTTTACAGAAGAGGATTGGCATCAAGATTATTGGATCAGTTGGCTTCTCACCCTGGAACTTTTGATACTCTTCAAGAACTTATGGATGTCACTCTAGAATTAGACACAAGATATCATGAGAGGCAAAAGGAAAAGGGTGGCAATCAAGAAAAGAAGCCTCCAGTCAGTGGATCCAATCAGTCTAGGCCACCTCAAAACTCATTTCAAAAGAGGCCTCATCAGAAGAAGAATAAGAAGGGCAAGCAATTTCAATCTTCAAAGGACAAACCCCATGCTGCTCTCCTCAATAAGGACAATAAATTAATCGGTTCTGAAAAGGAGAGGAGGATTCAAGCAGGGTTGTGTACTTATTGTGGTGGCAAGCACCCAATTGAAAAATGCTTCAAGAGACCTCAGAACAAGCCTGGGTCATCATCAGGAGGCTTCCCTAGCAAGCAGGGAAAAGCCTGAGTGGGGATCATGATGTGTTCAATGGTTCTCACTTATTTCCTTCAAGAGCACAATTGTGCACTCTGAATACTAGTGTCAAGAAATCTTTAAAGTTTCTTATTTTCTCTTCTGTCTCTGATATTTTTTATAGTATTCTCATTGATTCTGGTGCTACAAACTCTTTTATTGCAAAGAATTTTGTTCTCAAGTACTCATTGACTCTGTCAGAGCTCCCTGAAAAGATTCCTCTTTTCATTTTGGATTCTAATGAATCCCCTGCCTTGTTCATCACCCATTATACCAAGTGGGTAGTTGACTTGCCTTCCTTCCCAAGCTTTGAATGGGATTTCTTTATCATAGATTCACCCAAGGGAGAAGACCTGATATTGGGCTATGATTTCCTTTACCATTTCAATCCCATTATTGATTGGAAAAATGGATTGATCACCTATGATTCTAATCATAAGGATTCTAGTGGTATTATTCCTTCTACTAGTAATGACTTAGCCACTGCTGTCAACAGTGTTGCTATGGCTGGTGAACTTAAGACACCTTCCATCCCTTCTTCTGTCCATATCCCTTCCATAATCCCCTCTCAGTCATTACTTCCATCAAGAGATGAAGTCTTCAAAGAGCTAAAGGATGTTGGAGAAGATGTTGCCATATCTTCACTTCATCTCTTCCAAGGGGATATGGACCTTCCTCCCTTATCTTTTCATGCATCCCTGGAGGAGCAGTGGGATGAGGAGGAAGAGCCAGAAGAAATTGAAACTGTGCTGAAGGTTGTTCCTCCTGCTTATCACCAATATTTGGATGTATTCTCCAAGGTGAAAGCAGAGAAACTTCCTCCACACCGCGCCTGTGATCACCATATCGAATTGGAGGGTCTTCTACCTCCAATTGGTGTTATCTACTCATTATCAAACCAAGATTCAGAAACACTGCGGGCCTACATTTCAGAGAATGTAGAGAAAGGTTTCATTAGACCAAGCTCCTCTTCAACAGGAGCACCTGTCCTTTTTGTCAAGAAAAAGGATGGAGGTCTTCGTTTGTGTGTTGACTACCGCAAACTCAATGCTGTCACTAGGAAGAACAGATACCCTGTTCCTCCTATGAACCAGCTTCTTACCGTATTCAACGGTTCCACTATCTTCTCCAAGATAGATTTGCGTGGTGCATATAGCCTTCTGAGAATCAAAGAGGGGGATGAGCACTTAACTGCCTTTAGAACCAAATATGGCAGTTATGAGTATTTGGTCATGCCATTTGGTTTGACCAATGCTCCTGCTTCTTTCCAAAATCTAGTAAATGATATCTTTGCAGATTTTTTGGATGTGTTTGTTGTGGTTTATCTAGATGATATTATGGTCTTTTCCAGTTCTGAGGAGGAACATGTCAAACATGTGGCCTCTGTCCTCCAGAGACTGAGGGACAATAATCTGTTTGCCAAAGCCTCCAAGTGTGTATTCCATGCCTCAAGTGTGGAATACTTGGGCTATGTTGTTTCAAGTGATGGCCTCAAGATGGATTCTTCAAAAGTTCAGCAAATCCTCAGTTGGCCTCAGCCCAAAAACATCAAGGCTCTTCAATCTTTCCTTGGCTTTGCCAATTTTTATCGACGTTTCATTAAAAATTATTCTAAAAAAATCACTTCTCTCACTTCCCTCCTTAAAAAAGATTCTCCTTTCATCTTCAATGAGGAAGCTCTTAGTCAGTTTCAAGCACTCAAAGAAGCTTTCACCTCTGCTCCTATCTTATCTCACTTTAATCCTTCTCTACCTACTATAGTAGAGACTGATGCTTCTGATTATGCTTTGGGCGCCGTACTGAGTCAGGTGAATGACTCTGGAAAGCACCCCATTGCATTTGATAGTCGCAAGCTCTTACCAGCTGAACTCAACTATGAAATTCATGACAAGGAACTCCTTGGCATAGTTTGGGCTCTCAAGCGCTGGAGAGCATTTCTTCTTTCTCTTTCCAATCCCTTTGAGGTGTTGACAGACCACTCTTTCTTGCAATATTTCATGTCTTCCAAGGTTCTTACTCGTCGTCAGGCCCGTTGGGCCGAATTTCTCTCAGAATTTCATTTCACTATCACTTACCGCCCAGGCAGGCTGGCCACTTTACCAGATGCCTTGTCACGTCGGGACAACGTGTACCCAGAGAGGGGGGTGGACTTCATAAGCAAGAATCCTCAGAATTTTCATCAAGTACTTAAGCAAGATGGAATTCAAGAGTCAAGATTCTTCTCAATCAAAGTGGAAATTTTCTCAGATTTAGTTGACAAGATTCAAAAAGAAGTATGGCAAGACAAAGACTATAAAGAAATACTCAAGCAACTAGCAAGAGGTGAATCAGTTCCAGATTATTCTCTTGAACCTCAAGCCAAGTTATTATTATTCAAAGATAGAGTGGTAATCCCAAGCAATGAAGAACTTCAACTCAATATTCTTCAAAAGCGTCATGACTCACCATTGGCTGGCCATCCTGGCCAGGAGAAGACCCTCAAGCTCATCAAGAGGGATTTTTATTGGGCTGGCATGAATCAATTCATCAAGGACTATGTGTCCTCATGTCAGCAATGTTCAAGAAACAAGAACATTCATCACAAGAAGTTTGGATTACTCAAGCCTCTTTCAATTCCGTCTGGTCCTTGGAATTCATTATCAATGGACTTTATCACTCAATTGCCACTGTCCAACAACTTTGATTCAATTTTAGTAGTTGTGGACAGATTCTCAAAAATGGCAATCTTCATTCCAACTTATGGCACAATCACTGCTCTGGATTTAGCTCAAATATTCATTAGTCATGTATTTTCCAAGCATGGACTCCCAGTCAGTATTGTCAGTGATAGAGGATCCTTATTTGTTTCATCATTCTGGACTCAATTGTGTCAGGAGCTCAAGATATCAAGAGATCTTTCAACTGCCTTTCACCCTGAAACAGATGGACAGACAGAGAGGGTAAATCAGATACTAGAACAGTACCTTTGGATGTATGTCAGCTATCATCAAGATGACTGGTACACCTGGCTCCCTCTGGCTGAATTTGCCTATAATAATGCAGAACATTCATCAACCAAGCAATCACCTTTTTTCACCATTTATGGAAGAAATCCCAGCTTTGACTCAATCCATATTTCTCAAGACTCACCTGCTGGAAAGGTATCAACAAAACTCCAATCAGTACAGCAAGTTGTCAAAGAAGAATTAGAGTCAGCAATAAGGAGATTCAAGAAGTATGCAGATAGAAATAGGGCAATTCCACCTGATTTCCAACCTGGGGACAAAGTATGGCTAGCTTCCAAGAACATCAAGACAACAAGACCCACCAAGAAATTATCAGAAAGATGGTTGGGACCCTTTGAAGTTCTTAAGAAGATTGGCAGCCATGCATATCACCTCAAGCTGCCTCAGCAATGGAAGACAGTTCACCCTGTATTCCATGTGTCCTTATTAGAACCAGTCAAGCATTCAACTATCCCAAATCGTCATCAATTGCCTCCACCACCAGTTCTAGTGGAAGAGCAAGAAGAATGGGAAGTGGCTCAGGTTCTGGACTCAAAACTCAAAAGAGGTAAATTATGGTATCTTGTAGAGTGGAAAGGATTCAGTGAAGACCCAGAAAGAACCACTTGGGAACCATCTTCCAACCTTACCAATTCACCAGACCTTGTCAAGGATTTCCATTCATTGTATCCAGACAAGCCTGGTCCAAATACCTCAAGAGTTTGATTTTATGGTGCTTGGTGGGGAGAAGAAGTTATGAAAGTAAGTTCCTCTCCTGGCATGCACCTTTAAGGGGGTATTCTACCCATATGTTGTTGTAAGCATCACCTTGGCCACTTTGTGAGCACTTGTCAATTCTTTGGACAGGTTCAGGAAGCATACAACATCAATACCCTCCATTTGGACCTTATCAAGATACGGCCAAATGTTTCTTTCTTTCTTTATGTTTTCATTTTCTTTCTTTATTATCACTTCATTTTATGCCAATCATCATAATTCAAGTCATTCATTACTTCAAGTCATTTACGGCAATTCATTTCAGTAGTCGTTTATGGCAATTCATTTCAGAAGGCATTTATGGCAATTTATTTCAGTCTTATGGTGCTTGGTGGGGAGTGGAAGTTATGAAAGTAAGTTCCATCTCCTGGTATGCATCCCTGAGGGTTCTACTTCTTGTAAAACATCACCTTGGCCACTCTGTGAGCATCAAATTCTTGGTTTTCATTTTTCAGACACTTTTTTGGCCAGAATCAAGCAACTCACCACAAGAAGGACCAACCATCAGGATTTTTCTTTATTTCTTTCTTTACTCTCATTTTCTCTTATTATTTTTCTTTCTTTCTTTACTTGTATAATTTTCTTTCTTTTATTTCTTTAAAGCAGCAGCATCCCCTCCCCAAGTCATGTATTGGGAGGTTCCATTATCTTTTTATTTTTTATTTTTTAGTATTTATAAGAGTGGGGATAGAAGCCAAACCAAACACAAACAAGGAAAAGTAAACTAGTTATCTCTACCCAAGTCATCAAAAGTTCTCTGGAAGTCATTTATCAACTCATCCTCATACCAGGCAAATTTTGCAGCCATCTCTTCAGAAGCAGTACCTGGAATAGTCCTGTCATTGGAATACATAATCACCTCTCTGCTATTTCTATCAACCCTCCTGAACAATCTGGCCACAGCATCTTGATTTTCACTAGCCGCGTTGGGATCTTCTCTGGTAACCTGGATAGGCCAACGTTCTCTTCTTTGGAAGACTTGGGCGGCAGGAAACGGCAAAGGGGATAATCCATCTCTTCTTCTGCTGGAGCTGGCCACAGGTTGGAGTTGACGGGAGGTGGTTATGGGTGAGTTTCTAGACTGTTGAACTGGTGATGGTCTTACTGCTGGATTCAAGGCAGGCCTGGTGGTATGGGAAGTAGTTGGTGAAGGAGGAGGAAGGGTTGTAGGAATGGAAGCAAGCATTGGTTGGAAGGTTCTTGGAGTGCTGGGAATGACTTGACTTTGGAATCTGGTGTTGGCAAGAGGTTGAGAAGAGGAATTGCTGGATGGATGGCCACTTGAATGAGGAATAACTTGAACTTCTTCACCATCCAACTCATCACTTCCTTCAGCATCTGGATCTGATGGGGAATCAACAATTCTTCTTAGCTTCTTCACTACTTTCACCACTCCATCAGCATTGGTCCTTGAAATTGGAATTTCTGAGCTGTAGTGGATGGGCCTACCACCAATTGGAATGGACCCTCCAACATTAGTCCATCTGGCCACATCCCTCTGCCTGGAACCAGTCACTACATCAAAATATCATCATCAATTCAACCAAGAAATGCAAATCACTCACATTGAGAAAATCAAGAAGTGGCATCAGGGGTAGGTTCCTCAAGAATGGGGAATTCCTGCCCATAAGGCCCATCCTTCCTACTCCATAAGTGCCTCCTGACCTGGGACAAAGTTGATCCGGTACGGCGGCATGGCTTCTTCCCAATAAAGCAGAAATGGCATTTTGACGATCGAGGATTGTAATGTTGAAAGCAATCCTTACCCCTGGCCAAACACTCAGTACAGGCAGGATCAAGAACTTCAACTGCTCTGAACCCATCATATGTTTGGGAGGGGTCAAAATGGCCAGAAGACGCCATGGAGGGAGAAGACAATCGACTGAAGACGCCAGAACCATGAAGAACAGACGGTGGCGGTGCAGAAGGGGAAGATTCAGTGAGTTCAGTCAGTTTGGAACTCATAACTGAAGAATGTGCAAGCAGAAGATTCAAGACGTCAGAATCAATCCACTCCACATCAAGAAAAAGAAATTTGACTCAAGGAAATGGGGCCATAATTCAATTATGCCCCACCTCAAAGCCTCTAAGGTGAAGGTTCACACCCCTTTGGGGCTGAACTCATCACCCAGGGCCTCCCCTGCAACTTTGGGGAGGCCAGGATCTTGATGGTCCTGGACCCCATCAATGGGTCCAGGCCATGTAGGGTGAAATTTGGGTAAGAGCCATTTCTGGACCCCTTGGTCACCCTGGGTCCCCAGCAAATTTGGGCCCAGGGGCTCCATTTTGGTCCTGGGGGCCTCCAATAGCCCCCACGGACCGCGGACCGCGGACCGTAGGATCCCAAAGACTCAAAAAGGCCAAAAAATCAAGATATCAAGGTTTTTCACCAGAGCACCCAAAAAAAGGCCCATAGGCCATAAAAAATCAAAGGCATCAAATTTCATCAGAGCAAAGGCCACAGCCCAAAGTGCCTTATAGGGCTGTTGAGGCCATCTCCATGGATTATGGGGACAAGACCCCTTGGAGGAAATTTTTTCAATTTTTCCAGAGATTTAAGGCTTGCCCAATGAGTACCCTTCATATACTCATTGGGCATCATTTTTTGAGCACAAGAGCTCAGTGGTCCTTATTCTGGGATATATCCCAAGGCCACACCCCAAGAGCATGGCTTATTGAATCAAAGAAAAGAATGGCATATTCTGGAAGGAATACTCACTTAAGCTTGGAAAAAGGGGGGAATCAATTGAATTTGGCAGGGAAGAAGGAATGAAGGATTTTCAGGATAATGGTCAAGAGGAAAGAAAATTAAAAAGAAATTTTTTTGAAAAAATGTGGGGATATTGAGATGCCACTCAACAGTGGCAGGGTATTATGGTGTTCAGGAGCCCACCAGTTTCAAGAGGGGGATACTGTAACAACCATCCATCAGGGGTAAGGGTATTCATTCATACACCCACTCAAACACCTCAAATCAGCAAATCCAGTATCTGCATCAGCAGTCAGTTTCAGCAATCTTCATTCTGAAACATGCATACAGCTTGGTACATCAATACAGCCTGTCAATACCTGTACAGGTTGGATTCACCCAATACAGTTTCAATACACCAGTATGGAACTGTATGATCACTCAAATACACCACACCTCTTGTACAGGTTCTGTACAGCTGTACAGGACCTGTATTGGCCAGACTCAATTCAATCATCAATTATTCTCATGAAAATTCTTCCTCTGGATCAGGGCTGGTGATTCTCACATATACCAGCCCCTCTTTCTCCCCCCTGGGGACTTTTCCCCAGTTAATTAATTTAGTTTATTTATAATTACATAATTATTCTTATCCTTATTTTGGGTATTATAATTATTTAATTTTAAGTTAGTCTTTGCATTTTCCTCTTCGCCTGTACAGTATGAGTTGGGTGGCCATATCCTTATTAACCCTTCTCTTTCCATTCTGACAGGTTGAAACAGTGGACTTGGACTTGTTTGTGGTTGGCTCTTCTATTCTTTTACTCTTATCTTTTGTTGCTGCTTTTTCTTATATTTATTCTTTAGCAATTTATCCTTAACACTCTTAAGTGTATCTCTTCTTATCTTATCTTTGAGCCCTCCATAAGTGAGTCCCAGTTTACTGAGTGCCAGGCCCTCTTCACTTCGAAGAGCCCCTGTGACACCATGCCAGTACCAATCAAACTCCTGCTATCCTAGAAAAGGGATGGAACCCCAAATTACCTAAAGATTCCTTGAGGAAATATTTGATTGAAATACATCCCACAGCTGCTAGCTTCAAGGGAATGCTAGACAAAGCTAGAAAGCATGCAGTGAGTTGCATGAAAGACTCTTTTGCTTTTTCTAAGGACAAATGGGATAAATCACATGCAACTCCAGATTCCAAAGTGGTGGATTTAGTTCTTGTATCCACCACTAACTTCAATAACATCAAAGGATGTAAAAATCTGAGAGACTCCTTTTCAGGACCTTTTGTTATTAAAGCCCTCCATGGATAAAATGCTGTTGAAGTAGACTTATCTGAAGAACTTAGCAATAATCATCCTACATTTCCAGTGAGCTTGATAAAGCCATATAAATCTAGTGATTCTGAAAAGGTTCCCTTGAGGAATAAAGTTCCCCAAGTTATAATTCCTATTGAGTCATCTAGTACTAAGAAGATTACCAAAGTTCTCAAAGAAAGAAATTTGACAACCAACAAAGTAAGGGAATACCTTGTTAGGTACAGTGACCCAACTTGTGAAGATGAATGGTGGCCAGAAAAAGGCATACCTGAAGCTACTAAACTTCTCAGAAGGTTCAGGCACACTAGAAATAACAATATTACAAAGTAATATTCTTTTTTGAGGGGGAGGGAATGTGAGCCTTCGAGGTATTTTCATATACCCAAAAGACCACAAATAACAAAATAAGATACAAATATAAATGAATTTATTTATTATGTCAAAATAAAAATCAAAAGATAAATAAAAATTTATATTTAAAAATCAAAATTTAATTATAATTCAAAAATAAAATTACAATAAAATTTAAAATTATGAAAATACATCTTTACTTGTAAAAATTAAGCAAAAATGAATTTTTAATAAAAATTATGAAATTGAAATATTTTTGGTAAAAAGTTATATAAAATAAATTTTAACTTTTTATCCAATAAATAAACATAAAAAATTGTCACATCGTTGGATTCCTCATAAAAAATAAAGTGGGGTCACTTCTGGATGAAATTTCTGTAACTCAACTCTAAATAAGCTTAAATTAAGTTTTTAGTATTTTTGTACAAAAGTATGGAAATCCTCAAAACCTTAATTTAATTCACACCACATGTGGTGTTAACCATCAATTTTTGTGTTAAAATTGAGGTGTTGTGTTTGGTTTAGAAGTTATGAGGAATTGAAGTATTTTCAATTGAAATGTCAAAATGTGCGCGTGTATTACATAAGTGAACTTTAGTTTACATATGAGGTATCAATTATTACAGATGTGTAATTAAAAACTCAATTGAATTACATATGTAAATTTTAATTGTATTACATGATGAGGAATTAAAGAAAAAATAAATTGGAAAGATTAATTCGGGGGGGGAAGACACTCTAGCTCTAAGGGGGAGCTAGACCCCAAAATCCTTGCTTACTGGCGTGGGATGTCACAATCCATGCAAAGGTTCATTAATTTTGGCCTGGAATTTAGTCACAGGGTCTGTGACTCAATTGATGATGAGGTTTTAATACCAACCAGGGTAGTTTTAACTGCTGCCAAGAGGTTAAAACAATGTTAGTAAAAACAGTTTCACCTGTTTTTATGCCTCCTACACACATTCTGGCATGTTTTGAAGGCTCTAGACCAGGTATTGCTATAGTAATGGCTGATTTAAGTGTCTAAAATGGCTTAAACCAGCCCTTTTTTGGTCTAAACCAGGGTTCAATGATGCCATAATTGGCTTTTCTGTTTTCAGACTGTTTTTCACGACTGACAAGAGTAAATTTTACTTTTGGATTAAGAAAATTTATGGCTATAAAAGAATGTCTTCTCTGCCCCACTTTTCTCTTCATGTTAGAATCTTTTCCTTTTATAATTAGTTTAAACACTGTTAAACCAATCAATAAAAGATTCCAAACACCCTTTTTCAAAAATTTTGAACCTTTTAACCACGTGAAAAACTAATTATAATCATTTTTACCCCTGAACCACCCCAAAAGTGAATTAAAGCATCTTTTATCACTGTTAACTTTGTCACTTTGTTTCCAAATTCACTCTGGTCACTTTTGGGTGTGTTTTCTCTTTAAATATCTTTTTAAAGACTTTGTTCTTTAATTAATTGCTTGCATTTTTTTGCTCAATTAATTCAAATTGAAATTGATCTTGAAGGAATTTCTTTTGTAGCCTTAAATATCTCTTGTAGAGTATTTTTGGATAAATTTTTATTATATTATTTTTTTATACTTAAAAAGCTAAAAACAATAAAATGGGTTTGTTTTCTATTTAAAACACTATTTCTTACTATTGTCAAATAATTTACTTTATAAAAATTTTGAGGACAGGGAAAGTACTTGATATTTTATCAAAGTTTCATATCCACACCTTACAACATTCATAGTACAATAAGTAAAATATTAGTAATTTTTACTTATTGTTTCATAGTCAAGCCTTACACAACTTCTGAGGCCTCTGAGGAATGGATAGCTCTAAAACTTGGATCCATGGCTAATCTTGGCCCAATTAGTTTACTAAAACCTTTTGGGAACTTGGTTACCAAGTTAAAATCTCATTAAATCATAATAAAATTGCAAATAAGCTGCTATTTGGATGTGCCAAGGAGGTAAAGAGAAACTTAAACTCCTTTAAACATGTCATCTTAATTGTTTTCCATGGATAAATCTTAAAAGAGTAAACAAAAAACTTTTTGGATTAGTATCCATTTATTTACCTCATAGCAACCAGTAATATAGTGCTAATTGCAATATTTCATAGAAATGAGGTAAAACCTTCAAAAACTCATTAAAAATACAATTATTAATGAATCTTTCTGAAACCTTAAGGACCAATGGAGACAAGTATTATCCATAAATAAATCAAAAATAATTACAGTTTCATAAGTAAAATGAAAATTTCAATTACAGTCCATTTTTGATAATTCCATGTGAAATACTGAATCTTCAAAAAATCACAGGAAATACAACCTGTGATGAAATTTCCAATCACATTGATAACTTTGAGAAATTAATGTTTATTTTGAAATAAAAGAAGATTTAAAGTTGTTCCTCCTTTTATTCTTAACCATATTTGGGTTGGTAGTCATGTAAAAGCATCAATTAAGTAATTATGATAATCTTACCTGACAACAGATGATGCAATCAATAATCCAAAAAGGTTTATTTCTTACTCACTCACTGTTTTTTCAGTTTTATCCATGGCATGCCTCTATGAGCTTTCTTAGACTTAAAAGAGGCCTCCTCTAGCTGTTTTTTCCAAATCATCTTATCATCCAATTATATCTTTGTTACCAACAAGTAGGTATTAGTTAAAATCTTTTCTTAAGTGTTTTAATTCTTTCATAATGAATCAGAAAGACGTGAAATCATAGAAATCAACTATATATTGTTGTAATATTGTTATAAATAAATTTTGATCCTTTAAATCCACAATTATATGTCAAATCTCTCTACCAATCTCTTTCTAAGGTTCATTGGAGTATTAGTGAGTTATTTATTATTAATTCTCAAAAGCTTTTCTCTAGTAATAGTTTTCTTCAATAATTATACTTATAATTATTCTTTCAATAGATAATTATATATTAAAATAATTTTACTATTTTAATAAAGAAGTTTTATTATTAAATACTTCTTGTAATTGATTCTTGTAGACAATTACTGCTTACTGTTATAATCACTAGTAGTGTATAACAAGTAAAAGAAATAATTATTTAATTGTGGTTATAATAATTTTATTATTATATTTCATAAGAACAGTCATATTACTGTTGATTAATAGTAATATTATCAACAGTTTCATAGACAAATCTTACATTTACTGTGGGATAATATCCCATAAGTATGATTATGGGGCTTTAAACAGACAGATAAGCTTGTTTATACTTGAATACCTCATAGTTCAGTCAAATACAGGGGTCCATACAGGTTCTGTACAGATTCTGACATGCCAGAAGCACCAGAACACACCTGTAAACTCCATTGGTGAAAATTCTCACCCTGTATAGGGTAAAAATGACAACTTGTGGTTCTAAAACCACATTTCCACCCAATACCTGTCTGTATTTAGTGTGTAGAACCACAAACCAGCCCAAAGTAGTGATTTCTTTTACTCTGTGGTCGTGTGCAGAGGTAAACAATCTCTCACTACCCCAGAACAAGATAAAAGGAGGCCTTTCCTCACCAGAATGCCAATCCAGCATCCTGTTCTCAATATTCTTATGTTATATATCTTCTGAAAGAATTGGTACCCTTAGAATCAAAAGAGGTATAATTATAATTTTAATTATTTTATGTTTTCTTATTGTAAACCAACAGATAAACACTGCACCCAGGGCTATCAATAGCTTTCACCATCACTAAATTCTTTTAGTGTAGCCCTTTGAACCATTTACTCAATTAATTATAATCTTTATTTTTGGGTCACACTCATAGTTATAGCCTTTTATCATCATTGTACTGCTATATCATAGAGTCACCCTGACATAATATCAATAAATATCTTTCTTTTTTAATAATTAACTTATTTCAGAAGTTCTGCTTGTATAATTTGGGAGTTTTGAGAAATTCAACAATTTGTTCAGTGATCAAATGCCTAATTATTCAGGTATCTGTGTGACAAAATGGATACTTCCAACAACTGGAGTCTGAGTAATAATTATACTTTTGAAGCAGTTTATTTTTCTTATTGAGCTCAATGCCAGTGCTTATTTATGAAAAAATAAGGCTCTCAACATTTGAGTGAATTTTCATATGGATTAAGCAGGCATGGACAAAATAAAATATTCCAGTGAAAATTTGAGATTATTAATTTTATGATACAAAATTTTAGAAAGTGAGGGAATATACCAGTTTCAGATTTTACACAGATATATGGCTCTGAGAAGTAACCTTTCTTTAGAACTGAGAATGAAAATATCCCTCCCAAAAAAATCCATCCTTTCCCCTTAGATCATAAGAATACTTTTAGAGATGTTAGTTACCCAAGTGTAAGGACCATAAAGAATACCATTTATCACAATTTGTTTACTGTCAACTACTACCCACCCTGTTGAAAGCATTTTTTCTACTTGAAAGCCTGGTAGCTACAGGCAGGAGTATATTCACAGTAAGTTTATTGTAGTTAAAAAGTGCTGGAAATCCCCAGTGATGGTGTGGATAGCACTGGTGTCAATCAATTCTCTCCATTGGAAAACAAATAACTATTCAGACATATAATTACCATATCCCTAATATTGGTAAAAGATTTGACAGTCCTTGCCTTGAAACTTTAAGTAAATAGATATTATCCTGAATGCTGGCCTCCTGTTATGGCCCTTTGCTAGATAGCTTAATATAGGGTGTTCATAATTTGGTAATTGAGAGCCAAAAGTAGGCTGGGAAGGGTTAGTTTTTGATGGTAAGCACAAAGTTAATTTCTGATATGAGTCAGGGGTGGAGTTAATGTAAAATGAACTTAATGAATACTTTAGAAGTTTTGGAAAGATTACCTGGCTGTCTTAAAAAGGAGAATGTGAATGTTGGTGTTGATTACAATGCTGATATGTCAGCCAACATCATATGTGTCAGTAGTAGTCTTGATAGTGAAGCATTGTTTATAAAAATATTAAGGTAATCAATAATTGTGAGTACCTTTTTATGGAAAATCTTGGTTAAAATAAAAAAGGTGGCATAGGTGGGTTCCAATTCAGCTTTTGTCAATAACCTCTTAATACAACTCTTTAAAACTCTTTAGAGAATGTTTCAGCACATATCTCATCAGTTTATTGTTTTTTCTGATATGCAACCTGCTTCTTAAGATATATGGGGCTTCATTAATCTTCACTAAAATCTGAGATGATGTTTAACCAACATGAAGGTCTGTAAATCTTGTTTATAATAACCTAGTGATTATATATGTAAATGTACCTTTCTTTACATTTCTTGAATGGAGTCATGAGCCAAGTGCAGAAAAACAGCTCCACAAATGCACTCTTGGTTTTGAAAACCATGCGACTCTCTTCTGATATAATGAACATATCTAATGAAATGTTTGAAGGTCAGTCAAATTCACCAATCCCACAATACAAATCTTTTGTTATTTGTTTTAGATATGTTGTCATCTCTTATCATATTTTTGACATGAGATATAGTTTCCTTTGTACAGGTTGGGTTTTTTTCAAGCTCAAAAAAAGAGGTGGTTCAGATTTAGTGGGAGGTAGAGTGGTAAGGACACCTTCCTGAGAGTTCATGGAATAAACTAGCTGGCCAGTGTCCATTGTCAAGATAAGAGCAAAGGAAGGAAAAAAAGTATACATAGATAGTTTGAAGCAGAGATGGTTAGCTTGAAACCCAGAAGGATGACTGGGAGAAAGAAAATATCACAGAAAAAAACTACATTGAAGTGAAGTGAGTCAAGAAGCCCAAAAACTCTAAGAGTGGAAACCCAACAATAGGGAGTCTATTTTATCCAGAAGTCTTGATATATATATGGTATTTCAAAGAAAATAGCTTTTGAGTTTGACTGTGAGTATTGCTCTATGGCCTCCCACCACATTATATAAATCTAGATGTAAAATACTGTATATATCTCATCTATTCTACTTGAGGGTTTCCCAAAAAATGTATGGATATCAGCTGTGAAGGTTCCAAATCCACATGTTTTACCAAGCTCAGAGCCTCTCAATTGGAATGTCTAATTATGGGAAGCTATAAGCTTTAGATACTTCCACAATTCTACAAGATGGCTATCCAACATGCTGCTCCAATTTTTTAGTGCTGGCATTAAGGGTGGCACTATGA
Source organism: Austropuccinia psidii (assembly GCA_023105745.1). NCBI lineage: Eukaryota > Fungi > Basidiomycota > Pucciniomycetes > Pucciniales > Sphaerophragmiaceae > Austropuccinia > Austropuccinia psidii. Next base: position 9,556,049 of record JALGQZ010000005.1, on the reverse strand, counting down.
TTAGTTTCACAGAAACCTGTAATTTTTTATTTTTTTAGCAGGGGAAGGGTGCACATGGGGATGTTCATGTGATGGTTTAGATGCTTAGAATAAAAGGTTCATATAAATTGAAGCTAAAAGGCTGCCACATTTGGGAACCCAAGGTCCTTTCTTAGCTAGAGCTAAATGAAATTTGTGTTTGAATTTCACTATTTAGCAATGCTGGCGGAGATGCTCTCACGAGGTATCGGACATAAAATACATGGGTTTGTGTTAATGTCATGTTTCCAACCTTTTTTTAGAATGTTAGGAGAATTCTTACTCCTCCGGATTATTTCCCACATCAATGGGGTACAAATACAGGTTGTTATGGGATAGGTTAATAGATGAACATCGAGGTATATCACTCCCACCATTCAATACTTTCGACTTGTTATCTTTACACTTCTCAGCTACTCACCATGCGAAAGTAGTCTTGTCAACCACCGCGCCCCAAACCCGAGGTTGTTTGCATGAAAGGCATTCAACCAAGTAGAACTAATACTTTGTAGCATTCAATGCAAGGTTCTTGCCCAACTATGAATGTCATTTTGTGCAGATGTTACCTCGGCAATGGTTGCAGGATAGTATTTCGCGTAAAAAAAGCCTCATTCACTGCTTTCTTTACTCCGATACAGCAAACAGACTGCATGAGCGCAATTCTTAAGGAGGGGTGGGTCACAGCTGGCCTGGTATGCCATAAAAATTGACAAAGATTATGATAGATTCAGGCGACTGGATTTGAAACAAGCTAGAGTTGATCTTGTAAGAAACAACATTGCAAATCGTAGTGCATTTTGAATCCTATAAAACCTTTGTGAATGAAAACCGGCTTGGATTGTGTGCTTGAGCTTCAATCAGGCTTGGCATATATATTTATGGATGGATAGATCATTTCATACATAGGTCAGGCCAAATTCCTCATTAGACAGCACATGATTCGACCATTTTGACTAGAGCCAGCGCCAGAAAAATCAACAATCGACTGAATGTTTTAGATGAAACCAATCTATTCAAAAACATCAAAAGATTTCTTTAGTTGAGCAAAAGAACTATGAAGCTTGTCAGATGATGAACCCCACCTTGTTAGCAATGTCCAAAGCGTCTACATCGGATGTTAGCCGAACAAATGCTTTCTTGAGCCCATCAGGCCTATCAAATAGAAGTCAGTCGTATTCAAAAAAATGAAAGAGGAAGTTGGACTAACCGAATCAAGGTGTTAATACGGAGGGGCGTCACGTCGTATAGCTTTTTGACGGCATCGGCTATCTGGCGCTTGTTGGCTAGAGGTGAGAGTGAAGACAAAATACTGAGAACCAGGCCAATTTGGTTGCTCCAAACAGTCAAACTAACCCTTGATGTCAACAATGAAGAGCAAAGTGTTGTTGTCCTCAATCTTTTTCATGGCGCTTTCGGTATTAAGAGGGCGAACCAAGGTCCGGTAAGCATCCATTCGCGGGGCATGAGGCACAGAGGTCCGGGGATACTTGGGGTTTCGAGGCAATCGGAGAGTCTTGGGTCGACGAAAGGTGACCGAGGACCGAACGCGACGCTGAGTTTTGGAAGAAGTGCCCTTGATGACTGCCTTCTTGGCCGATTTAGCCTTGGCCACTGGCGTCTTGGCAGTGGTGGCTGCAGCGAAGACAAGGCAGCATCAGTAGAGGTCAAAAAGTGTCTGGAGGATGTCTGGGAATGGTTCTGACCCTTTGATTCCGTCTTGGTGGATGTCTTGGGAGGCATGTCGATGGCTGTCGTGGCTGTCGATGGCTTGGATGAGACGTCTCCTGCGCTTAGGCCTGGTCGATGGAGTCTTGCTGGTTCCCTCTTGACCGTTTCCCGCCAGCGCGGACGGAAGCCGGTGGGTGTGACAGTCGCCCTAACCCTAACTTAATGGTGAGACTCGCTCAGTTAGGTTTCGGTCGGCCCTGCTCTTGGCGCCAGCCGCGCCCCCCTACGCCGACGGCCCCCAGCAGCAGACTTACTCGACATCGCCAGCGAACAACGAAGGCAACAATGGCACGAGCTCAGTCGACACGAACGGCACCCACACGAACAGGTTGGTGGTTTGATAACTCAGGTCGTCATTCGCAGTCATCGTTTCGCTATCTCAGAATCATTCAGGAGATTGTCCAAAATTTCGTCCATTAGACTGCAATAGGCATAGCCCAATGTCTGAACCGTTTGTTGATTTGGGATTGATTCTGCTTTTCTTCATTAAGGTCTTCCTCGCGGTCTCAACCGTGGACACAAGACCACCCCTCGTGTGCTTCCTGCAAAACCTTCGCACGGCAAGGGTCGAGCTTCCAAGCGCACCACTGTACGCTTTCCCCACATCTCCCGATACCCATCACCTCAATACTCTGAATTCACTTCCCCTACATGACGCTGACCGTTCCCATCATATAGTTTGTCCGCTCTATCATCCGTGAAGTAGCTGGCTTCGCTCCCTATGAGCGTCGAGTCATGGAATTGATTCGTAATTCAAAGGACAAGAAGGCAAGAAAGCTAACCAAGCGAAGGGTGAGGATCTCCATTGGTTTAATCAAACAATATGTACAAGTCTGATATTTTGAATCCCTCTTGGTCTCATGTCGATATCATTTTCGCCTCTCAGCTTGGTACCCTCCGCCGAGCTAAGCGCAAAGTTGATGAATTGACTGGTGTCATTGCCGAAAGCCGACGGGCCGGCCATTAAAACCGCATACAAGCAATTTGTATAGCTTTTTGTGCAACTCAAATCTCATTTCTGAATTGTCCTTCCACATACTCATGTTACGCACATGCGCTGCCTACCATGTTGGTTTTTGCTGCTACAATCTCATCATCATCACAATGCCCCACGCTTCTGCCAACCGTAGCACTGTCGCTTGTACCCACTAAGATTTTGATCCATATCACTTGCAAAATGATTGCTTTGCTCAAAGTTATAAGTTGCTCGAACTTGAGGCTATTTACAGATGTTTTTGCTGACTGAAAAACGATGAGTTATCAAAAGCTTATAACTATAGCGTTACCCCATTCACCTGTTCGACCTGTACAGCCTCTACAGTCTCAGCCGTCTGATGAAGCTGAAGACTGGTTGGCAAAATTGCCAAACTCGTTTGGCGTGGAAGACTTTCAGTTTGACTTGTGTCGAGCCTTTGCTGAAGAACTAATTTAATCATCTCTACTCGTTCTTTCTGTGATTCACTATTTTGGGGGCATATACCGTAAAAACTTGTCATTACTTTGACCTACGATGTTATCTGTCCATCTTCATGCGTACTTACATGGTTGAAAGGTTCTCTTGTCGAGCGTCCTGAAAAATTTGACGAGTCTCTTGATCACACCAATCATCTACTTCCTCATCAATCATAGCTTTGTTTGACAGGATTAATCGTCTGATAGAATCTTCTAATCTTATCATTTCAGATGACAAGGTGCCACTGTCAAGTCGATCAAGTGAGTTGACCGAGACTGGTTGCTGATAGCGAGTGATGAAATCAAACTTGACCATCGCTTAAATCTTACCACTATCAGTAGTTCTCATAATGTAAAGAAGACCTGAATGGATCAGTTGCGATTAAATTTAAAAGCCAAAGCTAAGATCTGGATGGTAGTGCTAAGAACCTACCTATGATGAATAGTAAATTTAGAATTGTCGATGATCGTTGATTGCTGCAAAAAGTGGCCCAGTGCGATGAGCAAAAGCCAGGTGGCACAAGCACACGAGGGCAATCAAAAGGGGGCTCCCCCTGCTTGGGGGGCTTGCCTAATATCGGGGACACCCGATAGCTCAGTGTTAGAGCAAGGGCATGTAATAGGTAGCAAGGCTGGATATGCGGTCCAATTTCGGTCTGAAGTTGGACTATAAAATATAAACATTCGGACAACCCGGTACTTAATTTGATTAACATCGGTCTCAACCGCATCAGTTCTATACTCATTAAACTAATTTTGCATATGAGTTGAACCCTCATCGCTTGAGTCAGTTCAATTTCAACTTTATATCAGAATGCTCTTGTGCACATTTCACTTCATACTCATAACCAAATGTCTATTTTTATTTATTTCATATCTATGTGTATATTGATCAGAATTCCCTGAGACTAAAAATTCCACAATTTTTTATTCAAACCTAAACATAATTTTTTCAAGGATTTATATCCTTATACATTCTTTTATTTTGAAACAACCATGTATTATCTCTAATTATACAATAATCAGATCATCAGGAAAAAAAGAAACCAAGAAATTTTAAAATGGAGCAGACTCATTGTTGAGCCACTCTTTAAGACAAGTCAAATTGGCAATGGTCCTTGACCCAAATGATTCCCTTGTGGGTGATTTAACATAGCCACTAAGAATATGACACTGTAAAAAATTGTCAGCATCATTGAAATCATGTGCCGAAAAATTCACTCACTTTCCAATAATCAAGTATATGTTCACCCCTCACAATGGGATTTAGATTTTGTAATTATGTGCCCACCTCATCATATTGGAAATTACCTTGATCATAGCTGGCTTAAATAGGCAACTGTTGAAGATTTGTTAGTAGATAATGACTTTCAGTATTGCTCATATTGTCCAAAGGTAATTTTGGCTCCAAACTTTGAACATCGGAGTTAACTTGTGAAGATAAATTTGCACGCTCTTTGCAAAGCTTATTGATGATCTGTTTGGACCAAGCAGTTGGAATACCTAGTTTCTTAAAGATAGACTCTTGATATCTTGGATTTAATAGAGCCACTATTAATGAATCATCATTGCATAATTCCAAATCATAATGTTTTTTAAGCTTCACATGGGCTGCTTCACAATCCCTCCTCGAAGTATGGGGACTGACCTTTGCATAATGAGTTAGACAATTCAATATTACCTGATAATATGGCAGTACCAAGTGTTTTATTGGGGTGTTTGATTGAAATATATTTCATGTTCGCTCAAAAATTGATAGAATTGGTTCCATGTATTCCATAGCACACCAAACTTCCTCACACAGTCGATATTTTATTGTTTGAGGTGTACTTGTATATATCTGAATTGACGGCTTCAGTTGTTGTGCGCGTTGAATTTGTTTAAGAAAGTAGTTCCATCTAGTCATGGGAATGTTGATTGATATTAGTTTTGGGTCCCTTGTTTTATTCCGCGCTTGTATAAATGAATCATGTTGCTTAGCTGAACTTTGGATTTGAGAGAAAAGATCCCTAAGCTGCCGAACAATAGTCCTCTCACCTGTTTATTCAATAAAAACAAACTTTTGAATTTGTAAAATCCCAAAGAATGCAAAATAATACTAATGAATTACCAGGTGGTCGAACGCCGGGTCCCAATTCCACTGCATCCTGGTCTTGATCATTTATCATTTGAAAATTGATTGACTTGTCTGGTGTTTCAACGGTGGCTTGGTTCAAAGCTTGGGTACTTGACCTGATTGCTTCTGTACCTCTTTGATGGATGCTTTTTGGATCAACATAATCAATATCATCAATAAAGTAAAAGTGATACATCAATGAAACGAACCTTTGATGTATTTTGGACTGGGGGTTATTTCATTATCACTTTCATATATTTGTGCCTTTCCAAACGCCAAATGATAATTGAAAAAGTTGTAGTCTTTATCAGAAACTTCACCCATATACATTAGAAAATCCTTGGTGACCAAATTTAGTATGTGAAAGGAACATAAATGATATTGTTCATATTTGTTCCATTGTATATTGATTCACAAATATTTTTTCTCCAATTAGTTCATAATTGAAATGTTGTTGGCTGAATTATACCCTGTTAAACAATATAAGCAATTAATCATTCCTTTCTCGGAAAGAGATTCCCAAACTTTTCACGCCAGAGCAGCTCCCGTATGTGGACCATTCATGGTCTGAAAAAATTATGTCCGTGCAATCATAAATGTCCAAGACAACCCAACATAAAACATCTTACCTCAAAGGAAACAAATTTCCTGTGAAACATGTAATCCAATGGATTGATCCATTGCATTACAATTGCTAAATAACTTTTGCTTTGATCTTTGGTTGTCCAACAATCAATCACACCACATATAACAGTATCATTGGGTAAGCTCTTGACCTCTTTAATAAACTTATCCTTTCCTTAATAATACATCTGGGTGGTCATTGTGGCCAGAATTGGTCTTTGAGGCCATTGAATGTTAGGAGCCAAACAATTAAAAACACTTTGGAATCTTGGGGTTTAAAATATTGAAAAAGATAATTCTAGGGCGACTAGGGACTTGAAAAGCTCTTTCATAATAACTTCTTGCTCTTCGTCTGATAATTGGGGACCAATGGTGGGCCCAAGCATTAAATCAGCCACAATATCTTGATCAATGTTTTTTGAGGTTTGAAGTGTTGCGACCAAGAATTGTTAACTTTACACTAAGTTTGACAAATAGGAGGATTCAGAATACAAAAGGGAGAATTGATTAAAGAAAATAAATTTTCTACAATGACAGAATTTATAAATAAGACAAAAATTTCCTTTGTACTCAATCCATTCACCAACTGGGGTTATTTTCTGGATGGATGAAAACCAAAACATGAAATTGGACTCAATCACAATAAAAAATTAAAAATTGGAAAATTTGAATACCTAATAATAATCATAGAAATTGGATCTAATAAAATGGCACTTGCTTACAGCAATGGTTTGTTTGGGAAGGTTCATTTCATCTTTGTCTTGTTCAGATTTCATATGATTATAAGTTGGGAAGCTATGGATATTGGGTACTTGTGATGGTAATGAAGGAGTAATTGAAGGGTCAGAAGATAAATCTAATGTTTCAAGTGAATTAAGATCATTGGCATGAGCAGATGAATATCTGGCATTGTTGAATATTGAACTCATTTTGAATTAAATGAATGATTATATAGTTGATTGAAAGGGGAGGAGGAATAACTAAAATAATTAACTTAAAATGTCATAAAAAAGAAAAAATTGAGATAAAGTAGTCAAAATACATTGAAATTAAGATTAAAATGAAATTATAAGAAACAATGAGAATTTATGAGCTATTGCATAAATGAGTATGGATTGAATTGGTTGGGAATTGAATTATGATTGGTCAGTTTAAGTGGAAACTGATAAAATAATTAAGTGCATGTTAGCAAACCAGGTGGATGTCATTTAATGACATAATAAGCTTATTCAAACTGAAGGCAGTAACTGATTGGACAGATTTGACTTGTATTATCCAAACTCAACACAATAAATGATTCCTCTCAAGAAAATTCACTCTTTGGATCAGGGCTTGTGGATTCTCACTGATACCACCCTGTCTTTCTCTTCCCCTGGATATTTTTGCCCAGTTAATTAATATACTTAATTTATCATTTAATATATACTCCCATTCTTATTTTTGGAATATCCTGGTTATTTGTATTGAGTTGATCTTTGCATTTACCAACCTGTTCAGTAGAGTTGTGGTGACCATACACTTATTAACCCCTCTCTATCTTTCTGAAAGGTTAAAAAAATGTACTTGGACTTGTTTGTCGTTGGTTCTTTAATTCTTTATGCTTATTATTTGTTTTTTCTTCCCTTCTTATATTTTTTCATTATAAATCTCATTCTTATTGCACTGTTAAGTGTACTATTTATCTTATCCCACATGAGCCCTCTATAAGTGAGTCCCAGTTTACTGAGTGCTAGGCCCTCTTCACTTAGAAGAGCCCCTGTGACAAAGACCAGCTTATCCAGCCAGCCCAATAGCTATAGAGGCCCGATAGGTACAAATTAAATAACTAATGAAAGTATGGATTCTAAGGAAATTAGGACATAATGAAAAGTTAGAGATAGCTACATCTGTCATTATAGCTTTGCAAAATGGTAAATCAAGGATGGTAGGGTATTTTATAGCTTTAAATAAACAAACAATCCCTGAAAGATATTCAATACCAAGAATCTATGAGACATTAACACAACTGTTGCAGGATAAGCTCATTACAGACATGGATGCTCTCAAAGGCTTTTACCAAATTGTCTTAACAAACAAAACTAGAAAAATACTAAGCATAATAGTTCACTATGGCATGTATGAGTACTTAAGAATGCCATACAATATAAATAATTTCCCTTCCCATTATGAAATAATGATGAATACCATATTCCCTGAATATCTATCCAAGGGATGGCTAATCATCTAAATTAATGATATCATAGCTTTCTCAGAAACTTGGGAGAACCACCTTACAATACTTGAAAGACTCTTGAAAAAAAGTTCAATCAAATATGCAAATATTCCTGAAAAAATGTCATTTTTCATATAGTGAACTAAAATAACTGGGAAATTTTCTATCAGGACTAAGCTTGAGCATAGAAAAAAACAAATTAGTAGCAGTAATACTTAGACAAATTCCTAAAAATAGGAAATAAATGCAGTCATTCTTAATATTTTCTGGATATTACAAGCAGAATATAAAGGAATTTGAAAAAATTGAAAAATCTCTTTATATGATCTGTGATCAACAGAAAGTCTATGAAATGACTTCAGAAAGATTCAAAGAATATGAGGAGCTTGAAAAATCCCTCACAAATTCCACTTTCATCTCAATTACAGATTGGAAATTACCTTTCAAAGTGTACATTGATGCTTTTGGAGAAGGAGTAGTTTCTGCACTACACAAAATGCAAAGTATCAATGATGAGCTTGTTGAAGGACCAATTTGATTTCTTTCAAGTCAAATCAATCAGCAAAAGAAGGTTATGGAGAAATTAAAACGAAATTCCTTTGCTTAGTGTGGGATTTAGAGAAATTACACTATTAACTATATGTAATGGTCTTTGATGTCATTACAGATTTCAATTATGTGAAATCATTATTAAACATGAATAAATAAAATAGAAATATTTTGAGATGGCAAATTTGTATCCTAGAATATAGATGCAATATGAATATAGTCCATAAATATGGAAATATTCATAAAAATGCATATTGTCTTTAGCAAATACACCTAAAATCCCAGCATGGGTACCATAGGAAGAAAAGAATATATAAGGAATATGTGTCATTCAAATTGGCACAGAATTCTCTAACCAAGCCAAATAAAGCTATAATATGGACAATAATTTCCATATTCTATTCCAACTATTGATGAAAGACTCCAAAGACCCATAATTATCTTCTAAATTGGATGAAATATGTAAAAAGACTTAGGATAAAGGAATATCCCACCCCCTTGATGTAATTATTTATCATAGAACCAAACACACATGTGTTATTACCCTCAAATATAGAGTTTTAATAAAAATCTTAATACATGAATGCCATGATAGTTTTGTTTCTGGATATATATCAGAAGATAGGATGCTAGAGGGAGTGAAAACCTGCTCTTGGTGGACAAATTTGAGAAAACATGTTGCAGAATATTGCCAGACTTGTGACAGATTCAAAATAGCAAAAAGAGCCACAGGCAAGAAATTTTGAATGATGATCCAAATACAGAAACAAAAATACCCATGAGAAATAGTTCATATGGATTAGGTAACAGTTTTGCCCCCAGGAGGAGATAGAAGTTTCAATGAACTAATAGTGTTAGTTGATAGGTATAGCAAAACCACAAGGTTCTTAACATGTAATGAAGATGAAAAGGCCATGGATACATCCATTATTATATTCAATAGAGTTATCAGAAATACAGGATTATTCCAGAATATCATAAGTGATAGAGAACCAAAATTCACTTCAACTTTATGAATAAATATCCAGAAATTGTTTGTCACAAAACTATCATTCTCAAGAGCCTATCAGCCTCAGAATGATGTACTACAAAAAAGAATGATAAAAAATCTAGAAGACATGATCAGAATACTTTGTGATTATGGCCAGGAATTCAAAGAATCTGATTTTAAGGTTTTTCTATGACACTCTTTATAATAGTATCAAATATCAAGAGTACTATTACTGTCCTCAGTACAAAATAGAATATAATTAAATATCATAGCGACAAATTAATATAATTATTAAAAATGATTATATAAATAAAATAAGAATTTAATTATTATTGAATAATTTAATAATGAAAAGGACTTAATAAATATAATAAATTATAAGTATTCTATTATTGTTATAGTCACTAACAATCATAACAATGAGAAGTGTAAATCTCTTCATGAGACAGTTACACTTGGAAAATAATAATATTTATTCACTTATAAATAACTTATAAATATTTTATAATACCCTATGTGTCAACACTAGGTTATTTTTGGTTCAGAATCCAAAAATGAAATAATAATTACAGCTTTGTTTATCTGTCAGCCTGTGACTCAAAACCAGAGCACAAACATGACAGCAAAATACCATAAATCAATGGTAAAGCCAAGATACCACCAAAACATGGAGCTGATCCAAATCAGCTCAAGAGGTATCAAAATAAATAGGAAACCTACCACTTTCCGAAAAAACAAGTCCCACCATTATAGGACAAGGAATGACAAAGTTATTCCTTCTCAAATTTGTTGCTGAGCATAAACCTTATTTTTCACCTCTCATCTGAAATCCAGAGGGAGAGGCTTAACACCATAAAATGTGTATCAAAATTGAAGCTCCAAGTCAGGGCTATCCAATGGTACTAGCCAAATTGAGATAGCACCATAACTACAGGAGTTATGGCCAAAATAAGGTCAAATAATGGTGAATAAAATATTCACCTCTCATCTAACTTCTACAGTTTTAGTGTGAGATACCTAAAGTGGGGTCTTTTTGGGAAGGGCACAATCAGGGCTATCTGATGGTGCCATCTACTTCCCCATATCTCATCTAGAACAAAAGACATGGGGAAAACAAGCTCCATACAGATATTAAGTAAATCCTACATATGTACAAAAAATCTTGTACATGGTATAGCTTTGCCATATTTGATGATATCAATGTCAAATGAGGTACCATTATGTAGAAAATATCCAGGGATACACAATGAACCATCTTTGAGCTTGATATTTCAAAGACAGACAAATGTATTGCAGGTTTAAGGCCAAACTCCCACAGTTAGACAAATACAGCCTTACCATGGGATAATATCCCATAACTATGATTATGAGGTGTCAAACAGACAAAGAAGCTTGTTTATACTTGAATACCTCATAGTTTGGTCAATACTGGGGTCCTGTACAGCATTCTATGCGCAATAAACATCAGAAGAGGCCTATGTGGTCCCCAGATGAAAATTTTCACCTTGTATTGGTGGAAACTGCCCAAGTGTGGTTTCAAACCCACATCTGAGCACAATAAAGGCTATAAAGGCCTTGTGAAAACCACAAGCCATTCCTTGGAAGTGAAATATTTCCACTTCCTCTACGTGGAAAGGTCTAGAAGACTTTTCACCCAAGTTTAGAATAAAAAGTGGCCTTTTCTCCACCAGAAAAGGTTTCCTCATCCTGTTCTTGAATTCCTACATAGTAAAACTGTCAAAATTAGTTATAATCTTGGAAAATAATCATGTCATACTTCAAAATTTAGTATTGTAGCTCTTATTATAGTAACCCATCTGGTAAGACTGCACCCAGTGCTTTCAACAGCACTCACCACCAATATTTCTTAATAGTAAAGCCCTTAATACATTACTTTTAACCAAGTATCATCATCTTCAAACCTTTTTTGAATAAATTTCACTATGCCACAGTCATAGTTAAGGTTGTAAATAGTATTATTATAACTTCATCATAGACTCAGCTTGACATTATCCAAAATGAAGTTATGTTTATATTTAGTTATTTTTTGTTTTGAATTGAATTGATATTTTTTTTAAGAATAAATCAACTGTGTATATATCTCACAGGCTCACTGATGGTTTTACCAATGGTTGGTGTACTCTAATACCATCTATTGAGCTTGCATATAAGACATCAATTTATTCATCAACTGGTAAAAAACCTGCAATTTTGGAAAAATATTGGAGCCCAATACTACCTTATGACACCCTCAAAGAAGACATAGTTGATATAAACCCAACAGCAAGCAGTTTTAATATAATTGTTAATAAATCAAGACATCATGCAAATATATGTATGCAGGATTCTTTAAAATATGCAAAAGAAAGATGGGACAAGAGTCAAAAGCCACCTTATTTTAGAACAGGAGACTTAGTAATAGCTTAAATATTAAATTTTAATGATATTAAAAGACAAAAAAAGTAAAAGATTCCTTTTCAGGACCTTTTATGATAAAAGCCCTACATGACCCTAATTCTGTACAGCTGGAATTAACAGGTGACTTAATGAGAAAAAACCCAAAATTCCCTTTAAGCTTAATAGCACCTTACAATTTGAGTGATAGGTAATTATTTCCCCCAAGAAATATACCACCACTTGAAATCCCCCTCTAGAAGGAGGAGAAGAAATGAAAATTATGAAACTCCTTAAAGAAAGGAGGACAGGGAGCAAAAAAGAAATGGAGTAACTTTTGAGGTACAGAAAGCCATATCAAGAAGATAAATTTCTACTTGAGAAAGATATAAATAATTATGGAAAACATTTAAGAATTTTCAGACATTAAAGAAGACCTAAAGAATAAGAAGATTAAGAATTATTGAGCTTCAATACTAAAAAGGTTTATTAAAGAGGTAGGAAAGTGGATGATACCCTAATTAGCTATATCAGATCATGGTAGAAAATTTGAGCCTTTAAGATATGATCAAATATCCAAAAAGTTCCCAAAGAAACTTTTTAAATCTTCTTTTAATAATAGAAATTGAAATTGTAATCTTAAAACAGGTAAAAATGCCATAAAAAAGAATAAATTTCTGATTATATCAGAACCTAATGAATAATAATTTTAAATAAATTACACCATTGAATTCTCCATCAAAAACTACATGTATGACTCTCTCATGTCACATCTTTAAACCCAATACCTACTGATATAACCTGGATATATGCACTTTTATGATCAGTGAATATATTCATGGTTTTTGGCTCATTTTGTTTGCAATATAAATGATAAAGACTTGATTCAAAGTTAAAGCTACCAAAAAGTAACTTGAATAATAAATATAAAAACTTTTTTGACAATCTATAAACAAGGTTAAGAGTAATAAGGGGAAATTGGCTAAAATAGTAATACCAGTTGACCACTTAAGCTTAAAAGTGGTCCAAACTTAACAGAAGGTATATAGTAAGATTTAAATAGCTTATAAATGAAAAATTACGTAATTTTTTAACATGCTATTCAAGGTATAACCCCATGAAATCATGGTTTGAAGTTCAAAATAGCAAATCTCAACAGAAAAGAGGAGTTACAAGAAAAATAATCAAAAAATAGAGTTTTGATTATATAATGGAGTCTTCTTATAATATTTGTAAGGAAATGAAAAGCTATTGTAATTCAATATCTGAACTGCACTTGAAAGTCATCCAGGATTAAATATAAGGCTCAAAAATGATCATTTCTTATTAGTAACTCTAATCTTATTTTAAGTTTAAAAGTTGAATAAGAGATAAAACTGGTGAATCTTAGTATATCATGATTCAAGTTATTTTAATCCACAAATAAAAGTCATATTCCAAGAATATGATGTAACAGAATTATATTCATAGTTATAAATTCAAAAAATGGCATAATAATGAGATGAAAATGGCATAATTGTAAGGTGTGAATATGAAACTTTGATTATAAATCAAGTACTTTTCCTGTCCTCAAAATTTGTATAAGGTAAAAATCAATTAAAAATAGTAAAAAATATTATTTTTAAGAGAAAACAAGCCAATTTTATTGTTTATAACTTTATTAGTATAAAAAAATAATATTAGAAAGATTTATTGTTTTACCAACAATAAAAATTTATCCCAAAAAATACCCTACAAGAGATATTTAAGGCTACAAAAGAAATTTCTTCAAGAGCAATTTCAATTGTAATTAATTGAGAAAAGAGCTTCAAGAAATTAATTTAAGAACAAAGTCTTTAAAAATAATATTAAAGAAAAAACATGCCCAAAAGTGACCAGAGTGAATTTGGAAACAAAGTGACAAAGTTAACAGTGATGAAAGATGCTTTAATTCACTTTTGGGGTGGTTCAGGGGTAAAAATGATTATAAGAGTTACAAAAAATGATTATAATGATTTTTTCACGTGGTGAAAAGGATTAAAATTATTTGAAAATGGTGGTTGAAATCTTTTATTGATTGGTTTAACAGTGTTTAAACTAATTATAAAAGGAAAAGATTCTAACATGAAGAGAAAAGTGGGGCAAAGAAGACATTCTTTTATAGCCATCAATTTTCTTACTCCAAAAGTAAAATTTACTCTTGTCAGTCGTGAAAAACAGTCTGAAAATAGAAAAGCCAATTATGGCATAATTGAAACCTGGTTTAGACCAAAAAAGGGCTGGTTTAAGCCATTTTTAGCCATTTTAGACCCTTAAATCAGCCATTACTATAGCAATACCTGGTCTAGAGCCCTCAAAACACGTCAGAATGTTTTTAAGAGGCGTAGAAACCAGTTGAAACTGTTTTTACTAACATTGTTTTAACTTAAAGGTAGTTTTACCCTCTTGGAAGCAGTTAAAACCACCCTGGTTGGTATCAAAACCTCATCATCAATTGAGTCACAGACCCTGTGACTCAATTCCAGGCCAAAAGTAATGAACTTTTGCATGGATTTTGACATCCCACACCAGTAAGCAAGGATTTTGGGGGTCTGGCTCCCCCTTAGATCTAGAATTCCTTTCCCCCCCAATTTTAATCTTTCCAATTTATTTTTTCCTTTAATTCCTCATCATGTATTATACTTGTAATTTACATATGTAATTCAATTGAATTGTACAGTACAATACAGTAATAGTTGATACCTCATATTTAAATCAAAGTTCACTTATGTAATACACGCACACATTTTGACATTTCAATTGAATTCAATTGAAAATACTTCAATTCCTCATAACTTCTAAGCTAAACACAACACCTCAATTTTAACACAAAAATTGATGGTTAACACCACATGTGCTGCGAATTAAATTAAAGTTTTGAGGATTTTCAATTTTTGTATTGAAAATACTAAAAATGTAATTTAAGCTTATTTAGAGTTGAGTTACAGAAATTTCATCCAGAGGTGACCCCACTTTATTTTTTATGAGGAATCCAATGGTGTGATAATTTCTTTATGTTTATTTATTGGATAAAAATTTATAATATATTTTATATAATGTTTTACCAAAAATATTTTAATTTCACAATTTTTCTTAAAAAATTCATTTTTACTTAATTTTTACAAGTAAAAATATAATTTCATAATTTTAAATTTCATTGTAAGTTTATTTTTAAATTATAATTAAATTTTGAGTTTTCAATATAAATTTGTAGTTATATTTCAATTATATCTTTATAATATAAATAAATTTATTTTATTTATATTTGTGTCTTAATTTATCTTTTGTGGTCTTTTGGTAATTTGAAAATACCTCTAAGGCTCCCAATAATAATGATGTAATAATCCTATATTATTAAAGACCAAAGTTTTATCTTATAGTAATCATTATTTTATAATTGATTACACCAATGTTTCATTTTTATTTGTTTATTTCTCCTGAATTCTCTAAATAAATGTAAAAATGGTATAACCTGCAATTCTCTTGATTTTCTATTGTAAATAAAATTTAAATAAGCTGTATTTACATTATTAGGCATAAAGTTAATCAATATTTTTATATTAAGTGTTAAAAGTAGGTTATTTCCTCTCTATTATTCTTCTTGATAATTCCTTCATTAAGATCAATAGTATTTATATCAATATATACCTTTTATATTATCTATAGTATTCTTAGAAATTGTTTTTTATTATTAAAGAAATTTTTTTCATTTATCTATCATTTTTTTTGTAATAATAATAAATTTCCCTAAATATATTAATGATGAAATATTTATATATTCATTTTCTTATATCTTTTTATTACCTTTAAATAATATACATATTTCTCCACCCTAATTATAATAATACTTCATTATACATTTAAATTACAAAATTAAGAGTAAAATAAGTAAAATATTTGTAATTTTTACTTATTGTTTCATAGTCAAACTTTAAAATGAAAATAGTGACCCAAAAGATATTGAAGGATAAAAAGCCTCAGGGAAGGGTGAAGGAAGGACTATATTATGTTATTTGAGCCCATAAATAAGGACAACTTGACCAGTTTATTATTAATTAGGACAAACAGTTTTTTGACCAGTAAAACACCTTTTATCATATATATGAATCTCAGAAAAAGAGAGACACCTTTTTTTGCAAGTTCAAAGAAAATAAACAGGGACACTAAGCTTCTTCCCATAAGAACACCAATGAGGATGTGGGATCTATTTCTCAAGAAAATCCAAAGGGCTCATCAAATAAGATCATAATTACAATTATATACCAACTCCAGTGAGAATGAGATAAATTTTAAAATTGAATAAACATGGAGTGCAATGGAATTTATGGAACCAATTATCAAAATTTTCAAAGAATAATTCAATTTTTCTTAATACAAAAAGTGTCAGGATGAGTCTATGTTGAAGAAGTAATAAGGCTATTTACAACTGAAACTATGACTGTGACACGGTAAAAATGGTTTTAAAAGATAATAAAGTTGATAATGGATGATTAAATTAAGATTTTAAGGGCTTTACTATAGAGATATAGTGGTGGTGAGCGCTGCTGAAAGCCCTGGGTGCAGCTTTATCTGTTGGGTTACAATAATAAAAGACTACAATAATTAAATTTATAATTATACCTTATTATTAGCCAAGAGTAAAACTGTTTTTGACAGTTTACTACGTAGGTTATTCAAGAGCAGGATGAGGAGATGATTTTGGCTGTGAAAAGCCCTCCTTTTATCCTGAAATTGGGGTGGAAAGGCTGCTAGACCTTTCCACGTAGAGGAAGTGAAGATTTTTCACTCTCCAGGACAGGCTTGTGGTTTGAAAACAGCCTGTATACCCTGTATTGGGCTCAGATGTGGTTTTGAAACCACATCTGGGCGGTTTTCACCAATACAGGGTGAAAATTTTCATCTGGGGACCTCACAGCCTGATTCTGATGTGTATGACGCGTAGAATGCTGTACAGAAACTGTATGGGACCCCAGTATTGACTGACATATGAGGTATTGAAGTAAAAACATGCTTCTTCGTCTATTTGACACCTCATATTCATGATTATGGGATATTATCCCATGGTAAGGCTGTATATGACAGCAGGTGGGATTTTGACCTTAAACCAGCCATAAATCTGTCAGTTTTTGAGATATCAACCTAAGAATTGGTTCATTGGATAGCCCTGTATGAGCTCTACACAATGGTACCCAATTTGGTATGGCTATCATGAAATATGGCAAAGTTATCCCATGTACAAGGTTTTTTGTACATAGGCGTGGTTTGGGCAAAAAGCTGTATTGAGCTTGTTTGCCTCATAACTTCTGTTATAGTTGAAATATGAAGGAGTGGATGGCACCATCAGATAGCCCTGATTGTGCTCTTTCCAAAGATACCCCACTTCAGGTATCCCACACTAAAACTGTAGAAGTTAGATGAGAGGTGAATGTTTTGTTCACCCTTATTTGGCCTGAAATCGACCATAACTCCAGTAATATTGGTGCTAGCTCAGTTTGGCTGGTACCATTGGATAGCCCTTGCTTAGAGCTTCATTTTGAATACCCATTTGATGGGGTTAAGCCTCGCCTTCTAGATTTTAGATGAGAGGTGAAAATTAAGGTTTATGCTCAGCAATAACTTTGAGCAGGAATAACTTTGTTATTTCTTGTCCTATGGTGATGGGACTTAGATTTTCAGAAAGAGGTGAGTTTCCTCTATCTTTTGATACCTTTTGAGCTAATTTGGCTCAGCTCCATGTTTTGGTGGTATCTTAGCTATACCATTGGTTTATGGTATTTTGGCTGTCATGCTTGTGCTCTGGTTTTGAGTCACAGGCTGACATACCCTCCCTCCAAAAAAGGCTCATAATTGATGAGACTGTTCAGTCCTCCTAGAGGCTCTGAATCTCCTTAAATGAAGGTTCCCATCTGGTATGGCATCCTCTGCCAACCATTTGTCTTTATCTGCTGTCTGGTTCTTGAATCTGACTAGGTATTGTCTCTGATCCTTCCCATCGAGTCTGATCTTCCTGGCCCTGATGATCTTACTCACAGGTCCAGGGGAGTCCTCCACTTCCACTATCTCTTGTGGTGTGGGATTCTTTCTCCTGGAGGGGAATTTATCCACCTCTGTCTGGAAGTATGGTTTGACCAAACTCACTGGAAAGACTGGGTGTTTCCTGGAAAACTCCTCAGTGAGCTTGACCTCTACTGCATTCTTCCCTATCAACTTAATGATAGTGAAGGGCCCTACAAATGAGTCTCTCATTTTCTTGGGTCCCTTGAGATTGTTAAAGTTCAGTGTAGACACTAACACCTGGTACCCTTCCTTAAAGTCAGGTTCCATGTGTGATTTGTCCCACCTCTGCTTGTTATACTCTTTGGCCTCAGCTATGCATTTGGCAGCAGTGTCACAGGCTTTCTTCCACATATCATGGAAGTCTTTGGCTGTGGGGTGGATGGTTAGAAGATTCTTCTTCAAGTTATCCACAGGTAACAGGGGGTTCCACCCTTTCTCCACCAGTGCAGGTGTTTTACCTGTGGTGGAGTGCTGGCTTGTATTATAAGCCAGCTGGACTGCTGGTAAGAGGGTAACCCAATCATGGGTGTATCCCTCATGGTCCTTGTATTCCATGCCATAGGCACAGAATCTTCTGAGGATGTCCTCCATTGTTTGGATCATCCTTTCAGCTAGGCCATCTGTTTGTGGATGGTAAGCTGTGGAAAAAGCAAGTTTGGTGCCAAGCATGTCATATAAGTTAGTCCAGAATTCAGATGTGAATTTCGGGTCCCTATCACTAATGATGATCTTAGGGACTCCACAGGTGGATATGATGTTATTCCAAAACAACAGAGCAGTATCCATGGCTGTGTCTTCTTTATGGCATGGTAGACACCTCATGCTCTTGCTGAACCTATCAACTATGATCAAACAGGCATTGTAGTTTTCTTTGCCTCCTGGGACAAGTCCTGTAACCCAGTCCATGTTGATGGTTTCCCATGGGTGCTTGGGTTCTTCTATGTGTTGAAGTAACCCATACTTCTTCCCATGTTTCCTATTTGCCTTTTGGCATCTTTCACAAGTGTTGATGTATTCACTAAACTCTTGTTCCCACTTGGGCCACCAAGCTGTTCTTGCTACCCTCTCTCTGGTCCTGTCTTCACTCATGTGTCCCATGTAGGGGCAGTCATGGCATTCTTGTAGGATCAATGAGATGTGGTCTCTGTCTACCACTGTGAGTGCACTTGTGTGCGTTTCTCTGTGGTAGAGCAGGCCATCTATAAGAAAAAGCTTATTGTCCTTATAGGCCCTCAACCAGGGTTCTTCCAGCTGGGTTTCCAGTTCTGGGCTCCTGTACTTTTGTTGAAGGAGTTGGAGTAGTATGCTACACTTTTTGTGTTTGGCATAAGACTTCTGTACTGTACTGAAGAATTCATTTTGCAGTTCTGAGGAGCTTATTCCCAGTATGGGAGTTTCTGTTCCTTCTGAATCAGTGTTTCCACTGTCAAGGGTACCATTCCCTGGTGCCCATTCAGAAAATCTGAAGTTCCTCCTCCTATCTATTTCCATGAAATGGATAGGGATTTTGGCTGCAACTTCTGGGTCATAAGCTGGATTGCTCTTGACATTGTCCAGTGGCCATCTGCTGAGGCCATCTGCATTGGTATGGCTTTTACCTTCCTTGTATATGATGGTCATGTTCCCTCTATACTCCTGGATAGCTATTTGCCATCTCAGCATATGTCTATTAGTAGTCTTCATGTTTAGTAAAGACTTCAAGGCTGTGCAGTCTGTGTAGACTTCAAAGACTGCACCCTCCAAATAATAATTGAGTTTTTCTAGAGCCCAGACTAGACATAGACATTCAGTCTGGGTGGCCCGATACCTGGTTTCTGAATCTTTCAGTTGCCTAGAGATGTAACATATTACACCTTCTTTTGGTTCACCATCCACAATTTGTCTTTGGTGAAGGGCTTCTCCTAAGCCTTGGCTGCATGCTGCATCTATATATAACTTGAATGTTAGTTCAAAGTCAGGTAAGATGAGCACTGGTGCATTGGTGAGTTCATATTTGATTCTCTCATATGCATCCCTCCTCTCCTTGGTTATTTCAAAAACTACATCTTTTGAACATAACTTGTATAAACTACTAGTTATGTGTGCAAAATTCTTGATATGGTTTCTATAGTAGCTAGCAAACCCAAGGAAAGATTGCATCTCTTTGATGTTCTTTGGTACTGGCTTTTGCAGTACTGCTGCCACTTTGTTCTGGTCAATTGCCAGACTAAGACCTGAGACTTTATGTCCCAGAGCTAGTAGCTCTTGTTGGCCAAAATTACACTTTTTGAGTGAAATTTTCAGATTTATGGGTATACATTTACTTAGAACTCTGTCTATGTATTGTACATGGTCTTCCCATGTCTCTGAGTATATAATGATATCATCAATATATACTACCATCCAGCCTTCCATTATTTCTTCTTGGAATATGGTGTCCATCATCCTTTGGAAGTGGGCTGGTGCATTCTTAATGCCAAATGGCATTCTGGTGTACTCATATATGCCCATATGGCATATTATTCTGAGTAATTTCATGGAGTTTGGTTTAACTCCATTTTGGTGGAAGCCTTTCATACAATCCATCTTGGTTATGTATTTGGCTTTGGCTAGCGTATCCAAGGCATGAGGTATCCTTGGTATAGGGTACCTGTCTGCTTTTGTGTAGTTATTAAGGGCTCTGAAGTCTCCACACAATCTAGATTTGCTATCATGCCAAGTGATTAGGACAGGAGTGGTGATTTCCACTATCTCATTATGTCCAATCTTCCTGATGACATCCATATCCAGGAGTTCATTGATGTGTTTCTCAATTTCTTTCCTGGTTTCCAGGCTTGCTGGATAAGGAGGTCTTCTCAGAATGGGTGGATAAGGCCTTTCCACATCCAGATATAGTTCTATATCATGGCCTTTGATCTTGCCTAATGGTTCTTCACCAATGGAAAATGCTGGTCTGTTCTTTCTCAGCATCTTCAGTAAACTTAGTTTTTGTTTACTGGTGAGGGTAGTGCTAAACTGTCCCTCTCTGAATTCCTTCAGAAGTTCTTCCAGTGGATCCTGAGAAGATATCTGGTATATGTGGAGTGAAAATTTCTTTTCCTTGTTAGTACCTATGGTGATGTGCCTATTTTTACTGTTGTAAATATCTATGACATACATCCTCTGGTAATCTGTTCCCAGTAAAAACCCTTGGATGTGGGCATCATTAAGCACTACAAACTCTGGGTTGAGTCTGATATTACCCTTCCTGTGGGGTATAATTATCTCCTTGATAATTGTCCCAATGGAAGTCATCTTCCCTGATGCACTTTTAAAGCTCTTTGCCTTAGTGGGCAAGAGCTGTTTTTCTCAGTTTGGGAAGTGGGTATCCAGATAGTTTCTGGCCACTATGGAGCAGTGTGCTCCACTATCAATGATCAGTGGATGCTGAGCATTGTCAATACAAACAGTCATTTTTGTGGCTGTTCCATGTATATATGCCATTCCTTTGGTTGGTGTAACCAGGAATGTTTGTGCATCTTGTGTGTGTTTGCACAAGTTCTTGTTAGCAGTGTCCTGTGGCATGCCTGCTTCCAACTGTATGTCCTGGATTTCCAGTGGGGTTTCTTCTTGGTATTCCACTAGAAATTACTCTCTTGGGTCTTGATCATCCTCAGATGGTTCTCTGATGGCATCACCCATAGAGTCTGAATCAGAATCCTCTGTTGGAGGTTCTTCCTCAGGGACTTTCTCTATGGCATAGACTTTCTTTTTTGCCTTTGGACAGTTGTTGGCATAGTGGTCTGTTGAACCACAATTGTGACAAGAATTTCTTTTCTTTGCCACTTCTGCCACTCTTTCTTTGGGTTTGTCTTTAAACTCTACCCTGCAAGGTTGTTTCTCTTTGAAACTACTGCTTTTATATGGGGTGAATTTCCCTATATTTGTCCTCTTCCTTATGTCTTGTAAGGTGTTGGCTATGTCATCTAGAGTGCAATTTTGGTTGCATCTGCAGTTTACTGCATGATTTAGTTCTCCTGGCAGTTGTGTCAGGAGTTTGTGATTCCTCATTTGGATGTTCATCTGAGGGTCAATGGCTTTGAGTCTTTTAGACTGTCTAAGACACCACTCATATGGATCTTTGTCCACAGAGTATTTGTCATTTTCAAATGACATGGTCTTTTGCCATATCCAAGTTCCATTACTGTACTTTTGGATGATTTGATTCTTCCACCATGGCCAGTTTCTTCTGCCATGGATTTCTTTCATTTCTGTGTACCATATACTTGCATGACATTTAAATGCAGTATTCAATCTAGCAGTGATC
Source organism: Austropuccinia psidii (assembly GCA_023105745.1). Classification (NCBI taxonomy): domain Eukaryota; kingdom Fungi; phylum Basidiomycota; class Pucciniomycetes; order Pucciniales; family Sphaerophragmiaceae; genus Austropuccinia; species Austropuccinia psidii. The sequence goes on along the minus strand of JALGQZ010000005.1, from coordinate 9,533,605 downwards.
CAGTAGTCTGGTATGCTTGGTACATCAATGAAGAGTCCATCAATATAATCTATGAGCTCCATATGATCATATTCTCCTGATCCAGAGAATTTAGGCCAGTTGGAGGCCTCAGGAAGCTGTTTCAAGGCTTCCTTTTCTGAATAAGACATGCCATCTCCATCCTGGCACTGGAGATATTGGGGTAGGACTTGCCTACAAGTCCCTTACAACCACCTTGATTTTTATCTCCAAGTTAACTCAGCCTTAACTCAAATCATATCTTCAATTGTATCTCCAAGGTAACACAGGATTAACTTCATATTTATCTCCATTTATATCTCAAATTTAACTCAGAATCAGCTACAATTCTTTCTGAATCTGTCTATCCCATTTACCTGAGCAGCATGTCAAAGAAGGCCTTTAGCTGTACCTCCATATAGCCTCAGTATCAGCTTTGGTATTTTGTGATATACTTGAGCTATCTTACTATTCAAAAATATATAGAGATAAATCTATAAATAAAGTTTCTCTTGAGCTTCAAATGACTAAAAGAAGCACCTCCAAAATGACCACATGGGTATTTTGCCTCCTTTTTCCTAGCCTTAAACTAAATGCTGCAGATACTCTTTTTGACACCAAAAGATAAACATTATTATATAGCTATATCTATAGCCTCAAAACCCATTTCTGATATTTTTGACAAGAAAGAAAAGTTACTATATCTAGTTAATTATTAGAAAAGCATCATGAAATTTATCATGGAGCAAAAAACATATTTTTGGAAACTAATATAAAGATAAATCCATTTTGCATTTTTCAGTTTTTACATCTCTCTTTGGGTTACAAATATTTCTTTTGAATATTTGGAATATTTTTTATGAAAACAAAAGAGCATCTTACACCATGGACAAAAAGACATAAAATTCATTAAAATCTATAAATTTAATCTGAATTTTCAGAATCAATTGTTTCACATCCAAAAATTCAAAGAAAAAAATCATTGGTTTTTCCTTCACTTAAAATATTAAATTCAATTATTCAATACAAAACTGAGTGATTATTTTCTTCCCACTACTGTTATTTTCAAGAGAACTGAGCTCCCTGTCATCATCCAAATATTAAATGTTCATCAAAATGCATTTTTTCTCTTAAGTTCTGATTCTCTAAATCTCAATATTGTTCTTTTTCTTGAAAATTTAAATTCTTTTGCTTAATTATGAAGTTTAGCATGATATAAATTGTTTCAAAAATAATAAGGCTCTACTCAAACATTTCTCTTTTTTTTGAGATTTTCAACTTTTCAAAGGAGGTTTCTTTAAAGGACAAAAAGATCAATTACTTTAATTAAGCACATATATTTAAACTGAAATGGAATCATTTTCTTGTGGGTTTTCTCTTTTGAGTAAACTGAAATTAAATTTCAGCCTTTTTTCATTTTGATTTCTCTTCTCTCAAGCTTCATTAAACTATGGGAGAATACCAATGGAAAACTTTCCTTATTAAGTGATACAAAATTCAAATTTACTGAGTAAATAACAGTTTGAAGCCTTTGTTCTATAGTTATATAACAAAAGAAAATCAGTTTTTAAATAGTGATAGTTTGGCTAAAATATCTCCAGAATTCAAAGAAATTCAAATACAAAATATCTTTTTAAGCTCAAACATAGGTTTGGGCATGTCATGTATTATTTATGGCTTCTGGTTCTTCTGGTATTGACTAACTGAATGCTGAAACTTCAGCTAGAAAATTGGTCCACTGGCTTCTGCTTTGAAAAATGTTATTGGTCATTTAGTTTTCTCTGTTGAAAATCTGAAGTAGGAATGAAATAGTAAAGAAATTCTGGGTATCAAGAAATAACCAATCATTACCTTCATCATTAAGTGCATTTCTTGGCTAACCCCTGTATACATAAGCAATGATTCCAAATGGCTATGAACTGGTCTTTATTGAATTAGAAGATTATTGCCTTTGGTGCTCAATAAAATAAGTGGAAGCAATAGTAGCTTAACCAGAAAACATAAGCTTGACATAGTAAGCTAATAATAATAAATATATAGATATTCCTGTGGTAATAATTATTAATCTAGTAACAATATCCTATTGTTAAAAACCACAGTTGAGGTTGGGTCTGTAGTGAGAAACAGTAACTATTATAAGCATTATGGTGTAGGTCTCAACATAGCACCAACTCTTACATGGAAAGACGTAATAAAGCTTGTAGTTCTATCGGAGAGGTTGTATATTAAGACTATAAATACTACTGTTGAGCTATTGTTTTCATTCCAAAATCTAATTGTGAATGGAAACTTGGCCCCTATAGCATAGAAGGAATACTTCTGGGATACAAGAATGACAACTCTTCTTACTGAATTCTTCAACTAAGCGATCAAATATTAATAATCTCATGACATGTTACTTTTGAGGAAAATGTATTTCCAAAGTTGAAATCTCCAATCTCTGACTCAATACTGACAATTCCTGAAGAATAAAAAGCATTAGCAGAGGTGGTAGATGAAATCCACACGGCTGAAATGGGAATGGTAAATCAATTCCAAAGAAAATTGATTGGAACTTGTCTTCTTTTCTGGGAGCTCAAACATTTTCAGAAGCTTGAACTGCTAGTTAGTCAACCTTCAGCAAAGAAGAATCAGTACTATTATAATTATTAATCCATCTAAGTAAATAAAGACTGATCATCCATGTCAATTTCCAAATGCAGCACCTGCTTTCAGTTTTAGCCATTTTTCTCATGGTGATTGAGTTCCCATGAAATTTTTTTTTGGGTCACCCCTGGGTGAAAAATATGTAACTCAAATCTCTGTATAGATTATAATTGATCCATTTAACTCAAAAATTTTATATATTATCGATTTAATAAATTTTTGAGCAAATTTAATTTGTTTTTAATAAATTGTGAGGTTTTTTTACCTCTGTATTTCTTGGGGAATGATTTATGGTGTATATTTATCTTGATCATCAGTGGTTATGATGCATCTGAAAGAACTTGGTAAAGCACCCACTTCTTTCTTTTATCCTGAGTGATAATAAAAATTCCTGATACAAGTAATCAATCACTTTTCTCATTCTCATTTCTTCAATTAAATTTACTTTTTTGTTAAAATTTATTTTTTTCTACAAATAATATCATGGTACCATAGATTAACAATTCTCAAATTATACTTACCTAAGAGTATATTTTGGCTATTTTAAACAAAAATCAGCAGCTACAGTGATTAAATTTGTTAAATAGCTCATTTCTAATAATTTATTATCATTGAAATAGGATTCAGTAAATAAAGTTTAGTATTTAAGTATCTACAATAACTACTGTATAGCTTTATCCTGGAAAACTGGGTTTTTTTAGTCCATCTATAATTTGGCTGAATATTCATACAATAATCCATAAGCCATATCTTTGGAGCATAATTTTTAAAAAGAAACAATAAGATAAACTTTAATTAATCTTTTCCATCAAGTTTATAAAATTGACCATGCTTTATATTTGGTTCATGCCTCAAATAATTCATTTTATCTATTAAATCCTGATTATTTTAATGATTTGGTTTGTTAAATTTTTTCATTTACCAACTTAATCAGATCAATTAGTCCATATTTTTTTTACCAAGATATTTTATTTATTATCACTATCCAATATTTTAGTTTATTTACTTTAAGTTATTATTCCCCAAATTTATCTGAATTTCATTTAATAAAAGTTTTAATTTGGATTAAAAAAATCAAAAGATTGAGTAGCGGGCGGTGGAAAAAGGTTAATATTAAGAAGATGATGAGGTTGTTGAATAAATGACGATGGAAAGTGGGGTTGATTTAAAGTAAATAAATATGGATTCTCAATCATCATTGAATTATGATGAGCTATTGATTGTCTTAGGTTCAATTGACTTTGGATTCCTAATGGGACATCATCATCATCATCATCCTTAGCTTGACTATCTTGCAGACTTTCACCATCTGGCGCCGTAGGATTTAGCTCATCTCGCTCTACTGATGTTTCTTTTTGCTTCTTTTTAGTCTTAATTGCTTTAATTCCTGACATTCTGGTATGAGTCGCTCTAGTCACTTCAAGAGGCACATCATCGTCTTTGGGTTCTTCGTCAGGATTTACTCTTCCATTAAGTGCTGCCAATATATTTTGCCGAGAAATATCAGATTTCATTTCACTAGCAGGTGGGTTGCCGCTCTTTTCCTTTTCTTTATGCAAGAACAAAGCAACACCATCAGGAGAGCTTGAAGTTTTCAAATCATCTTCGTTGCTTGAATTTGAGTTTTTAACATCAGCGTTTGTGACTTGGTTTATCTTCCTGATCATTGATTGATGCAACCTAGATTGAATTTTGCTTTTTTGTCGAGCAACGCTAACTAATGGCTCATGAGCCTCTTGATCCCTGTCACTTTCACCCCCACCAGTGTTATTGACACCCTGTATAGGTGTATGTGCTCTGGCTGCAAATGCAAAGCATTCTGCGTCTTTTTTGCCAAAAATTGATGTCTAATAGGCAAGTCATTGAAGTCGTTGGTGAAAGGCTTATAGTCCATTCCTTCTGCTTGAAGCTCCAACTTGCGCGCCAGAGAATGAAAATCTCATTGATTGATTGATGGGTGGATCTCATTGAACCAATTTCCAATATCACTCATTTTATTGGAACAAATAACAGGTGGGATGAGCATGGGGGGTAATGCCGGCGATGGAGCTGGGAGTGATGATGGAGGTGCAGGAATAGGGGAGTTTTTGAGAGAAAAAAGTAAAATAAAAATAAGTTTCTTTTGTGGGCTTGAAGCTAATAAGATTGACTATGAATGAAAAACTGACATCGATTGGCTTTTTCCAACATTGTATCCCAATCATTCATGTGTGAAATTCAATTGATTGTCTTGTCAATTCCTCCCACATGTTCTTGCGCGCTTTGGACAAATTGATTGAAGCTTGATTAAATTTGATTTGGGTGACATCTTTAGCTTGATTAGCCATAAAAAGTTTTGAATGAGTACTTTTTGGCATTAATAAGTTTTCATTGAAATCTGGATCAAAAGAGGAATATATTGACCCAGGTCAAGTGATATCTTGAGTTGAAAGATGATTAGAAAACATTTTTGGATGGCCGCCTCCTGCAAAGACACTAGTGGCAACATTAAGATTTTGTAAGTAATAGCGTCAAGCTGATGGGAAAGTCAGTGAAAAAATATAAATGATAAACGGCATATGCTTGCCTAGATTTTGGAGCTCCTTTTCTAGAATTTAATTCATCAATCAGACTTTGCCCATATAACCTCCCAGCAGGTCTTAGTTTTTGAGGAGTTTGCATTTCTTCAACGTGTCTATTTTGATCATCCTCAACCACGACTTGATCGATTGGATCCGGTTCAACCTCTGGCTCTGGTTCTGCAGGAGTGAGAGGAATTGGCATGATAAGAACTAGAGGCTTAAGGGCCATTGGAACTCATATACGACCAAATTCATCATACACAACTCCTTTCTCTTCTTGATCCTCAATTTCATCGGCTAATTGATTGTCGTTATCTTGATTGTATTCGAAGGCCTTATTGTAATTTTTATCTAACGAGCTAGCGTCAAAACCATCTGAATCGTCTCTTTGACGAAATCTTGATGTTGAAACTTGAGTAAGGACAGATGTAGCTTTTGGATCGAATCAACTAGTGAAATCTTTTGGAGCTCCTAAAGAAAATTTGCTTTCACCAAGTTGCGATTGATATTAGAGCCCATGGGGTTAATTAAATTTGTTGATAGACTAAAGCTCTTTCTTGTTTTACTGCCAGACTCGATTTCTTCTTGATCTTGATTAGTTAAAAAGTATGAATCAGAGGCATTAGGAAATTGATAAGTAATATCTTCACTCTTTTGACTTTCCAATAAATCCATTGACTCCTTATACCTCTGAACAATATCAGCAGAGGTCCTTTTTCTAATTTTGGATTCAGAGAGGACATAATGACTGGCAAGCGAAGGTCCTTTTGAGCTATGTATGCTGTGATGAGGTGGAGATGAGACGGGATTGGTGGATGACTTTTTTGATCTGATCAAGTGGTCCACCAAAGTGGAAAGATGTGGTAAAATTGGAAGAGATTTGCGACAATGATGAAGGCGTTTACTAAGACCTTGAAGGGGTGTTATTAGATTGAGTGGATTGGTAGATAGTATGTCAAAAGTGCTTTTCCTTTTTGGTCTAAATTTTGGTGTATTATTGCTGCTTTCAAAAGGTCCTGGACACGGTAAATTTCCGGCTTTGGATTGACGACAATATGATTTCAAGCATGAGAGTTGAGATTTGCGCTGATGATGAGAGTTATTATTGACCAATTTGCTTGAAGAGATAGATTGAGTACAAAGTTTAATGTTAGTTTGAATGTGAATACCAGGATTGGCCCTTGATCTAGAATGCATTTGTTGAAATACTAAGCATTGAAGATTTTGAACATTTTTTGAAAATTTTAAATGATTAAATTGATCAGGGGAATCATGTAATTCCATCACAGATTGAGGTCTCCAAATTTGACGCCCTGCAGGATCATGACCGATTCTTTGACGTAAAAGAGTTTCATCATCAATTGGTTTATCTGAATCAAAATTTGTAAGTTGAGTTGAATTGTTAAGAGTATTAATTTTATTATCAGAAAAAAAGTCAATTGAAATGGATGGATTTTGACTTTCTAGCCTAATTTGAGAAAAGTGAAAGTCAAATAGATCCGATTTTACATCAGATCTATCTTTTAATTGGATTGAGGCTAAACAATCAAGCTGATTGATTTGAGGTGTTGGAGTTTGAATTTTTTTGTTTGATTTGAGTCTGATAGTTAATTATCTAAACCCCAAACTGAAAGTAGCTCAATTTTGTTGTCATTATCCTTATTCTTGCCTTTATGATCAATATCAATTTGATTGAGATTGGAGACCTTTCAATTAAGCCATTGAGGGATTCTCTAATAAAACCAGAGCTGAACAAAGGTACATGAGCATTGGATATTTTTGAAACTAAACTAAAGCCACTAATATTGTTTGAAAGATTTGATTGATGAATGGGCAAAATCAAATCTGAAAAGAAGTCCTTTGATTTTGAATTTTGAGTAGTTTGACGAAATGAGATGAAGATAGCCAAAAGCGCAGCTTGCTTGACTTGATGATGAAGAGTGACTATGGTTACCATTTTGAGAATGATCATATCATATAATTTGTAACTATGTGATTAACGTTTAAGATATAATTTTATTCCAATGATCAATGAGAAATTTGAGAGTACCTTTAGTGCTACCTTTACTGAGACATAGCAATTGAAAGACATCTCACTTGAATTGACTTGATGCCATTAAATGTTAAAGGTGATGTTTAGTAGAAGTTGGCTGGATTATCAAAGTTGGGGTGCTAACCAACAGCCAGGGTCAATGGAACCAACACTGGAACGTCAATGACCCTGATTGTTTCTGTAGCATTGGAGGGTGCAAAAGAGCTGAGGGTATGAAAGAGCTTGAGGGTGCAAAAGAGTAGGTTAAATTAAGGATGAGAATACATTAAGTAAAAAACAATTGAGGTGATAAAAAAAGTTGGGGGGTGATAATATTTAATGATTGAGAAACAATGAAGTTAGGTTTGAGGAAGAATGAAATTTGGATTATAAGAAAGAGGACCCAATGAGACCCACTCAGATACAGAAAAAAGTTTATCTGAATGAGGCCCAGAGAAAATACAGCTTTGGCTGTAATCATACACAGGTGGTAAAATTATGACCCCCGGCTATAATTTGTACCACTTGCAAACCAATTAGGGCTGTAATTGGTTTGTCACCTGGAAATTTAATCAGACCCATTCAGATACAGAATAAACTGTATCTGAATGGGGTCCAGCCGGAATAGATCTTGTCTGTAATTGTACACAGGATGTCAAATTGTGACTTCCGGTCATAATTTGTACCACTTGCGAACCAATTACGGCCGTAATTGGTTTGTCTCCTGTAAATCCAATCAGACCCACTCAGATACAGAAAAAACTGTATCTGAATGAGGCCCAGAGACAATACAGCTTTGGCTGTAATCATACACAGGTGGTAAAATTATGACCCCCGGCTATAATTTGTACCACTTGCAAACCAATTAGGGCTGTAATTGGTTTGTCTCCTGGAAATTTAATCAGACCCATTCAGATACAGAATAAACTGTATCTGAATGGGGTCTAGCCGGAATAGATCTTGTCTGTAATTGTACACAGGATGTCAAATTGTGACTTCCGGTCATAATTTGTACCACTTGCGAACCAATTACGGCCATAATTGGTTTGTCTCCTGTAAATCCAATGAAACCCACTCAGATACAGAAAAAACTGTATCTGAATGAGGCCCAGAGACAATACAGCTTTGGCTGTAATCATACACAGGTGGTCAAATTATGACCGCCAGTCATAATTTGTACCACTTGCAAACCAATTATGGCCGTAAATGGTTTGTCTCCTTGAAATCCAATAAGACCCACTCAGATACAGAGAAAACTGTATCTGAATGAGGTCCAGCCACAATAGATCTTGTCTGTAATTGTACACAGGTTGTCAAGTTATGACCGCCAGTCATAACTTGTACCGCTTGCAAACCAATTACGGCGGTAATTGGTTTGTCTCCTGTAAATCCAATCAGACCCACTCAGATACAGAAAAAACTGTATCTGAATGAGGCCCAGAGACGATACTGCTTTGGCTTTAATCATACACAGGTGGTCAAATTATGAGCGCCAGTCTTAATTTGTACCACTTGCAAACCAATTACAGCCATAATTGGTTTCTCTCCTGGAAATCTAATCAGACCCATTCAGATACAGAAAAAACTGTATCTGAATGAGGCCCAGAGACAATACAGCTTTGGCTGTAATCATACACAGGTGGTTAAATTATGACTGCCGGTCATAATTTGTACCACTTGCAAACCAATTACAGCCGTAATTGGTTTGTCTCCTTGAAATCGAATTAGGCCCACTCAGATACAGAGAAAGCTTTCTTTGAATGAGGTGCAGGCACAATAGATCTTGTCTGTAATTGTACACAGGTTTGTACCACTTGCAATCCAATTACGGCCGTAATTGGTTTGTCTCCTGTAAATCCAATGAAACCCACTCAGATACAGAAAATACTGTATCTGAATGAGGCCCAGAGACAATACAGCTTTGGCTGTAATCATACACAGGTGGTCAAATTATGACCGCCAGTCATGATTTGTACCACTTGCAAACCAATTACGGCTGTAATTGGTTTATCTCCTGGAAATTTAATCAGACCCATTCAGATACCAAAAAAACTGTATCTGAATGAGGCCCAGAGAAAATACCGCTTTGGCTGTAATCATACACAGGTGGTCAAGTTATGAGCGCCAGTCATAATTTGTACCACTTGCAAACCAATTACGGCTGTAATTGGTTTGTCACCTTGAAATCCAATCAGACCCACTCAGATACAGAAAAATCTGTATCTGAATGGCATCCAGCCACAATAGATCTTGTCTGTAATTGTACACAGGTTGTCAAATTATGACTGCCGGTCATAATCTGTACCACTTGCAAACCAATTACGCCCGTAATTGGTTTGTCTCCTGTAAATCCAATCAGACCCATCAGATACAGAAAAAACTGTATCTGAATGAGGCCCAGAGAAAATACAGCTTTGCCTGCAATCATACACAGGTGGTCAAGTTATGAGCGCCAGTCATAATTTGTACCACTTGCAAACCAATTACGGCCGTAATTGGTTTGTCTCCTGTAAATCCAATCAGACCTGCTCAGATACAGAGAAAGCTGTATCTGAATGAGGTCCAGCCACAATAGATCTTGTCTGTAATTGTACACAGGTGGTCAAATTATGACCGCTGGTCATAAATTGTACCACTTGCAAACCAATTACAGCTGTAATTACGGCCGTAATTAGTTTGTCATCTGTAAATCCAATCAGACCCTCTCAGATACAGAGAAAACTGTAACTGAATGAGGTCCAGAGAAAATACAGCTTTGGCTGCAATCATACACAGGTGGTCAAGTTATGAGCACCAGTCATCATTTGTACCACTTGCAAACCAAATACAGCCGTAATTGGTGTGTCTCCTGTAAATCCAATCAGACCCGCTCAGATACAGACAAAACTGTATCTGAATGAGGTCCAGCCACAATAGATCTTGTCTGTAGTTTTACACAGGTTGTCAAATTATGACTGCCAGTCATAATTTATACCACTTGCAAACCAATTACACCTGTAATTAGTTTGTTTCCTGGAAATTTATTCAGACCCATTCAGATACAGAAAAAACTGTATTTGAATGAGGCCCAGAGACAATACAGCTTTGGCTGTAATCATACACAGCTGGTTAAATTATGACTGCCAGTCATAATTTGTACCACTTGCAAACCAATTACGGCCATAATTGGTTTGCCTCCTTGAAATCCAATCAGACCGACTCAGATACAGAGAAAACTGTATCTGAATGAGGTCCAGCAACAATAGATCTTGTCTGTAATCATACACAGGTGGTCAAATTATGACCACCAGTCATAATCTGTACCACTTGCAAACCAATTATGGCCGTAATTGGTTTGTCTCCAGGAAATTTAATGAGACCCATTCAGATACAGAAAAAACTGTATCTGAATGAGGTCCAGAGACAATACAGCTTTGGCTGTAATCATACACAGATGGTCAAATTATGATTGCCTGTCATAATATGTACCACTTGCAAACCAATTAAGGCCGTAATTGTTTGTCTCCTTGAAATCCAATTAGACCCACTCAGATAAAGAGAAAACTGTATCTGAATGAGGTCCAGCCACAATAGATCTTGCCTGTAATTGTAAACAGGTTGTCAAATTATGACTGCCGGTCATAATTTGTACCACTTGCAAACCAATTACGGCCGTAATTGGTTTTTCTCCTGTAAATACAATCAAACCCGCTCAGATACAGAAAAAACTGTATCTGAATGAGGCCCAGAGACAATACAGCTTTGGCTGTAATCATACACAAGTGGTCAAATTATGACTGCCTGTCATAATATGTACCACTTGCAAACCAATTAAGGCCATAATTGGTTTGTCTCCTGTAAGTCCAATCAGACCCACTCAGATACAGAAAAAACTGTATCTGAATGAGGCCCAGAGACAATACATCTTTGGCTGTAATCATACACAGGTGGTCAAATTATGACCGCTGGTCATAATTTGTACCACTTTCAAACCAATTACGGCCGTAATTGGTTTTTCTCCTGTAAATCCAATCAGACCCACTCAGATACGGAAAAAACTGTATCTGAAGGAGGCCCAGAGACAATACAGCTTTGGCTGTCATCATACACAGGTGTTCAAATTATGACCACTGGTCATAATTTGTACCCCTTGCAAAACAATTACGGCCATAATTGGTTTGTCTCCTGGAAATGTAATCAGACCCATTCAGATACAGAAAAACTGTATCTGAATGAGGCCCAGGGACAATAAATCTTTGGCTGTAATCATACACAGGTGGTCAAATTATGACCTCCGGTCATAATTTGTACCACTTGCAAATCAATTACAGCTGTAATTGGTTTGTCTCCTTGAAATCCAATCAGACCTGCTCAGATACACAGAAAACTGTATCTGACTGAGTTCCAGCCACAATAGATCTTGTCTGTAATTGTACACGGGTTGTAAAATTATGACCGCTGGTTATAATTTGTACCACTTGCAAACCAATTACGGCCGTAATTGGTTTGTCTCCTGTAAATCCAATCAGACCCACTCAGATCCAGCAAAAACTGCATCTGAATGAGGCCCAGAGACAATAAAGCTTTTGCTGTAATCATACACAGGTGGTCAAAGTATGACCGCTGGTCATAATTTGTACCACTTGAAAACCAATTACGGCTGTAATTGGTTTGTCTCCTTGAAATCCAATCAGATGCACTCACATAAAGAAAAAACTGTATCTGAATGAGGTCCAGCCACAATACAGCTTGTCTTTAATTGTACACAAGTGGTCAAATTATGACCTCAGGTCATAATTTGTACCATATGAAAACCAATTAGAGCCATAATTGGTTTCTCTCCTGGAAATGTAATCAGACCCACTCAGATACAGAAAAACCTGTATCTGAATGAGGCCCAGACACCGTACATCTCGGCTGTAAACACATTTTTTTACAGGTGCTGTAATCTCAAAAGTGGTCAAACTATGACTGCTGTATAAAATTTGTACCCCATGCAAACCATATAGGGGCATAATTGGCTTCTATCTTTGCAAAATCAAAGATGCTCAAATATAAATGAAGCTATGTTTGTGTCCACTTTTCCCCCCAAGACGTTCCTCATAACCACATATATCCATTTCAATTTCTTGGGCCCTTTTTGTTCATGCGCCACAAAATTTCATGGTGCAAACAATGGGCCGCCCTAAAAATATTTGCACTTGTCACAAGCTTTGCTGTTACAATCAATATCATGAAGAGTTGAACAATATTGTTCAGCATGGAAGACCTATGTTTGACCCAGCTTGGAAGACACATCAATTGGAACTACTAAAACTCAGGAGACCCCAGCCTTTGGTTGGTAAGATGTTTATAGCCCAAAATAGTGAAAATGTAAGGACTCTTTCCCTCATTCATCTCAATTATTCATCATTACTGACATCCCCTGGATTCTCTCAAATTGAACAGATATGTTTTCAGAATCATGGAAGAAATTTACTTTTTGATACCAAAAAATATGAAAACAAGACCTTTAAATTCATTGATTCTCATGCTCTTAAAGGTTTGGCTCAAGCTTCCAGCCTATACCTCAAAAATGGAATGTCCAGAGATAGTATCAAAATTTCTTCTATCAGAAAGAGAAAAGATCACTAGCCTTGGAGAGAAATTCAATTTTGATGGATTATCCATTGCTAAAAGAATTCCACTTTCCATTGAAACTATTTTGGTTCAGCTGGGCATATCCATGGACTTTGAAAAAAAGATTGGCTGTCCAGAATTGTGAGCCTTTGAGATATGACCACATACCCAATAAGGTCACAAAAAAGACTCAGAACAATTATACCTTTAATATAATTGTATTAAAACTACTTAGAATAATTATACATTAAGAATAATTACTTAAATATACAAAAAATACCATAAATTGGTACAAAAATTGGTTTAACTTAAAAACCAATGAATCAACATGTAAAAAAAATTATACCATTGGATTCCCCATGGAAAAATACACATATACCATTTTTATGGCATATCTGTAAAATCAATATTTAAGGAATTATAAGGTATAATACCTTATAAAAATCATAAAACCTTATTTATCTCAAGAACTAATGAAACAAAATGTAAAATAAATTGTACCAGTGGATTCCCCATGAAATTCCACACATAAAACAATTAATAAGCTAATTTCCAATGTTAATACTTAAGGAATTATCTTGAATATATGCACTTTTTTGGTCAACACATATATTCAAGGATCATAGCTAATATCTTCTAAACTATACATGATAGAATGATGAACCAAAAATAAAGTTACCACGTAATTACTGTAAGAACACAGATATGAACTTTATTTTACAAATTATAAACAAGGTTAAAACCTATGATGAATTATTGATAAAAATCAACAGAGCTGTTGACCACTTTGTTGTGAAAGTGTTCCAAACTTGAAAAAAGGTACACAGTTGGATTCTCCTAGTTTATTCGTGAAGAATGATGTAATTTATATTATTAAATTCAGGGTATAACCCCCTGAAATCAAGGTTTGAAGTTTAAAATATTGAATTTCGACAGAAAAGATGAGTTACAAGAAAAATCATCAAAATTAGAGTTTTGATGATGTAATGAAAAGCTCTTGGCAGAATAATAAGGTTATGCCAGGCTATCAGAATTCACTCTCTGAATTGCTGTAGCGTGTAAATCTTAAAAGTTACTGAGGATCAAAGTTTGAGCTTAATTTGAGCAGTTATGATCACATACTGTAACCTTAATTTAAGTTTAACAGTCTTAAGAGTGATAAAACTGGTGAATATTATTAGTTTATGATTAAAACTAATAAAATCCACGAAATTTGGGGTTCTGCCAAGCCTCTGATGTCATCAAACCTAGAGTTATAGTGATAACTCTAAATAATGGTGTAATAATGATGTAATATGGTTTGATCATGATGTAATCACCCTCAAACCTTAAAATATTGATAAATTCCAGTGGATATGATCAGTACACGTCTACTAGAAGCCTGTTGGACTCTAGGAGGTAGGTATTGACTATAAATAGAGCTCTTTTTACTCTATTTACCCCTCAGACGCATCAAAAACATTAAATCAATTAAATAAAAGGTAATTTCTTTATTCTTTATATATAAAACTCTTATATTATTAAACAACAAAGACCATCTTAATATTAATCACTATTTTCACGTGATTAAATCAATTCTTTAATTGTTTTTGTCATAAATCTCTCTATAAACTCATTTCCACGTAAAGTCAAGAAATTTAGTAATTTTCTTTATTTTTTATTGTAAATACAATTTGAAAAAGTTGTATTATATTCTTTTGGCGTAAAATATCTCAAAATTATTATTTTAAGTGTTAAAAGTAGGTTATTTCATCTTATTATAATAATTTCTCTCTTATTATTACTCTTAATAATTCTTAATTAATATAAATAGTATTTATATTAATATATAACTTTAATATCAGTAATATTATTGTTATTAATTGTTTTTTATCTATAAAAAACAGTTTTTTATGCCTTTATTATTTGTTGGTAACAATAATAAAGAGCTTTATAATATATTAATTATTTTATACTAATATATTATTTATAATATTATAATTTCATATAATATTAATTATATTATTATATTTATTTAATAATATAATATTTTTACGCCATAATAATAATATTTCTTTATTATTATTATTATTATTATTTTAATCTTATTTATTTCAATTATAAGGACATTCAGAGTACAATAAGTAATAAATTAGTAATTTTTACTTATTGTTTCATAGTCAAACCTTACATTTGGGGGCCTGGCCATGATATTTACTTAAAAGACCTTTCAAAAGATTCTATTTGGGTTTATCCAATAATAAATTATATTTATAATCATAAAGTTATATAATAATTTTATATTTTATTGATTTTAAAATCTATTGAGGCATTTGGAAAGCAATTGTACTGTCTTACACGTGGTTTTTCACATCCTTAGACTTGCAAGAAGTTTCTTTGAGTGACTCTAGTGATTAAAAGAGATATTTTATAAATTAAAAATAATTTTTATTATAATTTAATTTTATAAGAATCATATTTATTTTTTATTTTATTCTTTAAAAATAAAAAAAAATATATAAAAAATATTAAAAAATATTAAAAACCAATAAAAAAGTTATTTTTATTCATTTTTATTCATTTCTTTATTTATTTCAATTTTTCAAAGATAAAAAAGAAATTTCTACGTGGAAAATTGCCATATCTTACCAAAAATAACACTTCTTATAAAAAGACTTATATTTATTTGTCTTTTTTAGTGTTTGAAGATAACCCAACAGAAGACAACCAAGCTACTGTTGAGAGATTGGTGGAAGAAACTTGTCAAAGTTCTCCAACACCAGTTATCACCAAAAGAAAGAAAGCTAAGAAATTAGACTTTCCAGGGCCCACCATTCAAGACTCTGAAGGTGAGAACCTCTTTTTAAATTGCCATAAAAGAGTTTTATTCTAAAATACTTTTATTTTTTCTTATTCTTTAAATTATGACTACCAGAAGAGGTTCCCAATACTCCATCCAATCAGATGGAGCTGGACTCAGAGGTAGAACTGATCCCTCAAAAGGGAAAAGAAAGGGCAATATCCCCAGTGGAACAGAATCCACACAAGGAAGTGCCTTATCCCAAAGGCAAGTCCCAGAAAACCCCATGATATCTGGCCTGAATTAGAACTAAGTATGAGTAACTCAAACAGGTACAAATCACATTCAGAGGGCTCAAATAGACATCTACATGAGCCAGTACAAGCAGTATTACACAGTATACAAGGACAAAGACTGGGAAATGCTGCCTCAAATACACCAAGGAGTGATGAACTCCTGGCACATCCTGAAAAAGTTCCTCAAAGAGGAGGAGATAGTGAAATACTCCAATGGATGGAATCCACTGTCATCCAAACCTCAAATCAAAAAAATCAAGGATTATCATGCCAAAAAGAAGGAGGCAACCAAGGAAGAAGCCCCAGTAGCCTCTACCAGCAAGCCTCAAGCCAACCCACTTCCCCAAGAAGGGAAGAAGAACAAGAGAAAGCATTGGAGGAAACCATATTCCCCAAGCTACAGAATCCCAAGAATCCAAAAGGATGCCATGGACAATGTTTTCAACATGGCCAGAACCTTGATGGAATTCAAGGACAAGGAAGAGCAAAGAATGAGACAACCTCATTTCCCAAAGAAATAACCTTGTCCAAAGATGTTGTAAATACTTTAACAGAAATTAAAAATAGTATATTACCTCTAAAAGAAATTAAAGATAGTTTATTATCACTACAAGAAATAAATAACAATTTATCTTCTTTAACAAAAATTGTTGTGCAAAACAAAAAAGAAATTGACAACATTAAGTTTATTGTTGAAAATAATAAACCAAAGAATTTAATTGACAATACTCAAAAATTAATACAAGGACAACAAGAATTGTATAAATACATAAAAGATATCAAAGACAAGACTTTGACAATCAATTATGATGTGTAAGATGTGACTATGAAACTGATGATAATATTACTATTAATCAACAGCACTATGTCTGTTCTTATGAAATATAATAATAAAAATTATTATAACCACAATTAAATAATTATAAAATTATTTCTTTCACGTGTTATACACTACTAGTGATTATAACAGTGAGCAGTAATTGTCTACAAGAATCAATTACAAGAAGAATTTAATAATAAAAACTTCTTTTATTAAAATAATAAAATTATTTTAATATATAATTATCTTTTACAAGAATAATTATAAAGATAATTCTTGAAGAAAACTATTACTAGAGAAAAACTTTAAGAATTAAAGATAAAAGACTCACTAATACTCCAAAGAACTTATTGATAATAAAAGTAGAGAAATTTGACGTGGAATTGTGGATTTAAGGGATCAAAAGGATTTATAACAGTATTACAACAATATATAGTTGGATTCTATGATTTCACGTCTTTCTGATTGATTCTGAAAGAATTAAAACACTTAAGAATAGTTGAACTAATACTTACTTGTTGGTAATAAAGATTTAATAAATTGATAAGATGATGATACGGAAAAAACAGCAAGAAGAGGCTTCTTTTAAGTCAATAACAGCTCACAGAGGCGTGCCATGGAGCAAACTGAAAAACCAGTGAGTGAGAAAACAATAAACCTTTTTGGATTATTGATTGCATCATCTGTTGTCATGTAAGATTATCATAATTACTTAATTGATGCTTTTACGTGACTACCAACCCCAATATGGTTAAGAATAAAAGGAGTAACACTTGTAAATCTTCTTTTATTCTAAAATAATCATTGATTTCTCAAAGTTATCAATGTTATTTCCAATTTCATCACAGGTTGTAATTACTGTGAATTTTTGAAGATTCAGTGTTTCACGTAGAATATCCAAAGATGGACTGTAAGTAAAACTTTTAATTTTACTAGTAAAACTGTAATTCCTTTTGGTTGTACCATAGATAATACAGTTCTCCTTTAGTCCTGAAAGTTTCAGAAAGATTCATTAAGAATTGTATTTTTAATGAATTTTTGAAGGTTTTACCTCATTTCTACGTAGAATTGCAAATAGCAGTGTTTTGCTGGTTGCTATGAGGTAAATCAATGAATATGGGTCCCAAAAGGGTTTTAATTACTCTTTTGGGGTTTATCCATGGAAAGTCATTAGTAATTGACATGGTTACAGGAGTGTAAGTAGCTCATTACCTCCTTGGCACGTCAAAATAGCAGGTTATTTGCTATTTTCTGATGTTTTACAGTAGTTGTAACTTGGTAACCAAATTCCCAAAGAGTTTTAGTTTACCAATTGGGCCAAGATGAGCCATGGATCCATGCTCTGGAGCTATCCTCGCCTCTGAGGCCTCAGAAGTTGGGTACCCTGGCTCTCTTTGATGTCTTTTGTCCCCCTTGCCTATTTTTTACGTCAAAATAGTAATTTAAGCTTAAAGTGAGATATCCACTATGGGTGTACCAAAAGTCCATGTAAGAATACCATGATATTAAGTGCTCAAAACATGCATAACACTATTCTTAGTGTATATGTAACATGGGATTTCTCACTTTCCCATTATTTTGGCTAAAAATCAAGAAAAACAAAAATTTTCACGGATCTTTTATGTGGTATCAATGATGTGGTATTGAAGTATTTTCCATTTTACCACCTCAAATACTTAAATTGAGCTTATTCACTCTATGGAGCTACCCTAGGTGAATTTTTGTGTAGAATCCAAATCTGGTCTTAAATCCATGGATTTACTTACTCAATAAAAAGTTATTCATCTTTTCTGAAATTGAAAATGATGAATTTTGGATATATGCATGACTTATGAGTTTTGCATAATTCAAAATTTCTTTTTAAGATAATTGTGGCCTATTTGGGTATGTAAAATATACCTCAAGGCTCACATTCCCTCCCACCAAAAAATAAAATTGTACTACAATTTTATTAGTGATAAAAAGAATAAGGCCCCAAAAGGGGGTTAATGTCCACTGTCCAACCTCTTCACATTACTCAGATCAAGTAATTTAAAGCACATTTATAGACATATTCAGGCTTGTGGCCTTCTTTCATGTCTAAATCTTCTTAAGAGTTTATCTGAGTCAGGTATTTCTGATTCTGCCATCCATTCATCTTCATGTACTGGATTTCTATATCTGACAAGATATTCTCTTTGATTTTTACCCCTAAGTCTCCTTTCTTTAATGACTTTCTTTATCTTTCTGTCTTCATTCTGTTCCACAGGTGGTACAGTTAAAGGAGTTGGGTTTCTTAAAGGAAACAATTCTTTATCAGCTGGTTGATAAGGTTTTATCAAGCTGACTGGAAATGTGGGGTGTTTATTTTCCAATTCACCACTCAATTCCACCTGAACTGCATTGGTTCCATGTAAAGCAACAATAACAAAAGGTCCTACATAAGAATCTTTAAGTTTCTTTGGGCCTTTGATATTATTAAAATTCAAGGTTGAAACTAGAACTAAGTCCCCTACTTTGAAGTCTGGTACTTTATGACTCTTGTCCCACTTCTGTTTTGCATAATCAAAAGCATCATCCATAATTTGTTTTGCATGGTGTTTTACTTTATCAAGCATTAATTTGAAGCTGGAAGCTGTAGGATGAATGTCAATCAAGTCTTTCCTCAGTGTGTCTGCTGGGAGTCTTGGATTCCATCCTTTTTCTAACATAGCAGGAGTTTGTCCTGTGGAAGAATGGACTGATGTCTTGTATGCCAATTCTAATGCAGGTATCAGAGTGCACCAGTCATGGGTAAAGCCATCTGAGTCTTTAAATTCTAATCCATAAGCACAAAATCTCCTGATCATGTCTTCTAAAGTTTGAATCATCCTCTCTGCTAGCCCATCTGTTTGAGGGTGATATGCTGTAGAGAATGATAACTTAGTCCCAAACAATCTATGAAGATTGGTCCAAAGTGCAGATGTGAACTTGGGGTCTCTGTCACTTATGATATTCTTAAATAACCCTGTATGAGAAATAACTCTACTCCATAAAAGAAGAGCTGTATCCATAGCAGTGTCATCTTTATGACATGGTAAGAATATGGGAGTTTTGCTATATCTGTCTACAATGACTAAACAAGCATTATAACTTTTGTCACCACTTGGAGGAAGTGCTGTGACCCAATCCATGTGAACAACTTCCCAAGGGGATTTTGGTTCTTGAATATGGATCATTAATCCAAATTTCTTGCCTGTACTCCTGTTTGCTTTTTGGCATCTATCACAGGTATGGCAATATTCAATGGTTTCTTTTCTCCAAGATGGCCACCATGCACAGTTCTTCACCTTTTCAAGTGTTCTGTCTTCTGATAGGTGTCCAGAGTAAATGCTATCATGGCATTCATGAAGAATGGTATTGATGAGCAATCTACTACACAATGTCATCACACAAGAATGTTTTGTTCTATGGTAAATAATCCCATCAAACAAGTGAAATCTTCCTTCAGAATAGGAATTTTTCCAAACTTCATCTAGTGTATTAACCAAAGATGTGTCTTTGCAGTCTTTATCCAATAAAG
The DNA here is from genome assembly GCA_023105745.1 of Austropuccinia psidii. NCBI lineage: Eukaryota > Fungi > Basidiomycota > Pucciniomycetes > Pucciniales > Sphaerophragmiaceae > Austropuccinia > Austropuccinia psidii. Next base: position 9,513,335 of record JALGQZ010000005.1, on the reverse strand, counting down.
AAATCAAGATATGGCAATTCTTGTCTTGTTTATAAGACTCTCTGACCTCTTCAAAGAATTCAGTCCCAATATCAGTTATGTTAATCCCTTCAATTGGAATCTGTGGTTCAGCTTCCAAAGGTACATAAGCTGGGTTATCAGGAGTGTTGGCTAAAGCCCATCTACTAAGTCCATCAGCATTTTTGTGAATGTTTCCTGCTTTATGAACTATAGTCATGTTTCCTCTATATTCTTGAATGGCTATTTGCCATCTCAACATATGTCTGTTGGGAGTTTTCATGTTAAGAAGTGATTTCACGGCATTACAGTCAGTTATCACTTCAAAAACACTGCCATCAAGGTAATAGTGTAATTTCTCAAGTGCCCATACCAAACATAAGCACTCCATTTGGCTTGCACCATATCTGGCTTCTGTTGGTTTGATTTGTCTTGAGATATAACAAACTGGTCCTTCTGTAGGTTTGTCATCAATAATTTGGACTTGGTGTAGGGCTGCCCCTAATCCATCCCCACATGCATCAATGTACAATTTAAAAGGAATATTCCAGTCAGGCATGAGGAGTAAAAGTGCTTCTGTAAGGGCTTTCTTTATCTTCTCATAAGCTTTAATTCTTTCCTGTGTCATTTCAAATACAGTCTGTTGATCACAGATTCTATAAAGTGACTTGGCTAGAATTGCAAAATCTTTCAAGTGTTGCCTATAGTAACTAGCAAATCCAAGAAAAGACATCATTTCTTTTTTATTCTGGGGTATTGGCTTAAGTAACACTGCTGCTACTTTATTCTTGTCAATACCCAAGCTCAAACCAGAAACAACATGTCCTAATGCTTTGAGTTCTTCAAAACCAAAATTGCATTTCTTAAGTGAAATTTTCATGTTCACTTCTGCAACTTTATGAAGTACTCTTGCAAGTCTTTCAAGGTGCAAAGACCATGAGTCAGAACATATAATAATATCATCAATATAAATGATAAGCCATCCTTCAGACAATTCTGTGGGGAAGATGGTATTCATCATTCTTTGATAATGAGATGGAGCATTTTTAATGCCAAATTGCATTCTAAGATACTCATAAATACCGCAGTGAGTGATAATTCTAAGTAATTTCCTAGCTTTAGGCGTCAAGACATTTTGATGGAAGCCTTTTAATGCATCCATTGATGTTATATACTTGGCTTTAGACAATTGAGTCAAGGTTTCTTGGATCCTAGGGATTGGATACCTATCTGGAACTGTGTAGGTATTCAAAGCTCTAAAATCTCCAACCATTCTTGACTTATCATTATGCCATGCAATAATAACAGGTGTTGTCACTTCAACTTCCTCATTATGGCCTACTTTCCTTAGCACACCAAGTTGGATCAACTCTTGGATATGTTTTTCCAAGGCTTCTCTAGCTCTGGGACTGGCTGGATAAGCTGGTCTTCTAAGTACTGGGGGATATGGTCTATCAATATTAAGAGTAATATCAATTTCATGTCCCCTTATAGCGCCTAATGGTTCATTATCAGATGCAAATGCATTATTGTATGTATATAATACATCAATAAGTTCATTCCTCATCTTTGGTGACAATGATGGATTAATTTGTGCTTCAACAAGTTGTTTAGACACAAATACATCTTTGTAAGTATCTTTGACAGAAGATACTACAGATATCTGTTTTGGCATATTGGAGAAAGCAAATTTTTGCCTTTTGTTATCTCCAATTGTGAAATATCTGTCTTTATGGTTATTTATATCAATACCATAAATATTCAAGTAATCATTTCCAAGAATGATATGCTGAGATGTACAATTATCCATTACTACAATCTCAGTTTTCATTCTTACACTTCCTGCTGGATGTGGGAATACAATATTAGTATCCAATATGCCCAAGGGGTACATATTGTTACTGGCACTACTGAACTGTACACCTTCTTTTGGTAATAGATGGTTTTTCCATTCAGGAAGTATAATTTGGAGATAATCCTTGCCAATACAAGTGCAAAATGCCCCTGTATCCAGATTTACTTTGGCTTCAATATCACCCATTAGAACTGATGTGATACAGGATGCTCCAGCAGTGTAACCCTTTCCTCTAGCAGGTTTTGTTTTACACATTCTGGCATCTTGGATATTGATCAGGTTGTAGCAATCCTCACTGTACTGTGGCAAGTGGGTATGGACTTCTGTGACCTCAAAGAAAGCTGAAATGTTTTCAATGGGATAGTCCTCTACTGGTGTATCTTCAGAGACTGCAGAATCTTGGTCAGACTCTTCTTTCTCTTCAGTACACTGAATGTCTTCAATGATTTGAACTTCATTGATCTTTGTCTTCTTAGGGCAAGTGTTGGCTAAATGTGAAGTACTTCCACATTTATGACACTTCAAGACAGGTCTTTCTGGTCTTCTTTCCTCTCTAGGAATCTTTGAGACTATTTTGGACTCTATTGGGTTTCTAACCCAAGTTTTACCAATTCTTGTTCTGGTAATGATATCTTCCATAGCATTAATGTAGTCCTCTGTTGAACAGGGTTCCACACATCTGCTTTTGATAGCATGTTCCAGTTCTCCTCCACACTTTCTTAATATTTTCATATTAATCATAGTGTCAGACATATCTGGGTGTAAAGCAGATAATCTGTCTTTTTGTTTGAAGAACCAAGTAAGTGGTTTGTCTTTTTCTGAGTTAAAAATGGCACTTTCAAAAGCATTCTCCATTTTAAACCTCCAAGAATTATTGGCCCATTTGGTAATCACTTCAGATTTCCACCAAGACCAGTCATGTCTTCCATGATCTATTCTCATCTTGTAATACCATTTCTTTGCAGTCTTGGTAAACAAACAATGTAATTTTCCTACTATGATTTCATCAGGTATATTAAAGTCTTCTTGCAACATATCAATAGTCCTGATGAATTCAATATGGTTGTATTCTCCTTCACCAGAGAATGTTGGCCATTCTTCTAATTTGGGAATATCCTTTGCAGAAATAACATTCTCTCCTAAGAATGGAGTCAAACTTTCTTTGACAGAAAGTTTTTCTTCAGTCAAAGGTGTAGAATGTCTTGGCATATGTGGTTCATGATTCTTATGAATTTGCTCCACACTTGCAATTATTTCATTCTTCAATTTCTGCCTTTCACTGTCACTTTTTGCTAAATGTATAGCAAATTGATTGGTGTTCTTAACTATTTGTAAGACATGGTCTTCAAGAGTTTTAAGTCTATCATTTACTTTAAAGATGGAAAGATCCTCTGTGTCATTATTTTGACATTGGTTCTCAATTCTTTCACAAGCATTGCTAATTGACTCAAGGGTGACAGTTGTCAATTTATGCCAATCAGAATGTTGCTTGTCATTTTTCTTTAAATCATTGATGTCTAATGTAATTTGCTTTAACTTTGACTCAAGTTTGCCAATTTCTACACTAATACTTCTATGTACATCATTTATTTGCGTGGAAAAGTCCTGTTCATCCTTTCCTGCTCTTTGGCTGTGAATTCCATAAGAGTTCTGGCCATATTGAAGACACTGTCCACGGCTGAAGGCTCCAATCTGGGGATCCTGTACCCTTGTGGGTAAGGTCTGTGCCAATTGGCTTTGCCTTTGCCCTTGCCTTGATGGTTCTTGGGACCTCTCTGTTTCTTTTGAGGTCCTTTGGGCTTGTCCTTGGATGCTTCTGGAGCTGGTTTGGAGCTGGTAGATGCCACTGGTGCCTCTGTCTCCAAAGTTGGAGTCATTTCCAATTCTTTCTTCTGGTCTATGGATAAAAGACTCTGGTTCTTCAACCAATTCTTTATCTTTTTGACCTTGTCTTTGCAAGACAGGGGGCTCCAACCTCCTAAGAGTTCTATGGTCTTCTCCTGACCCAGAAAGCTCTTGATGTGTAAGTAGGAGTTCATGGCCCCCTGCCAAAGGCTTGGGCAGATTTCCCACTCCTCTTCTTTGGCTGCTCTGAACCAATTTTTGTACTGGCTCTGATATATTTCTATTGCTGCCACTTGAAAATGGTTCAGTCCTGGAAATATTATCATAAATTAGTTCAGGCTCAGAATTCACGTCAAAATCTGTTGGTACAGACCTTGGGGAATGGGGGGCAACTCTGGCATCCTCCAGATGTGCCTTTCTTGTGGAAGATTTGGCACTTCTGGATTTGGTCTTGCCTCTTCCTTGTCCACATCCATCTGGTTGGACTGAATAGTTGCTTCCATTTCTGGTATGCACCATTTTCACGTCAATTTAAAGATAAAAGGTGAAAATATAAGATAAAATACACACCTTTTGGTGGTAATTTAGCTTTTTCTGAGTTGAATAAGGTGCCTCTTTTAGCAATCTGCACCTCAATACTGTCTTCAGATTCTGCTTCTGAAGATTCTGGACTAGTGATATATCTTTTACTGAGTCTGTTGCCAGCTGCACAGTATTTGATTAAAGACACTAAAAGAAATTATAAAAGAGAAAAAATTATTTTTTTATACTTTTTTAAAATATTTTTTAAAGATTTTTATAAGTTTTATATTTTTTAATATTAAAAAAATTATTCTTTTTAAAGAAAAAAAATTAAAATTTAAGATTTTGAATGAAAATTAATTCAGAGTAACTCAAAGAATAATTTTATAAGTTTTTGGATGTGAAAAAGCCACGTGTAAAAACAATATAAAATTAAACCAAATTCCTCAATGAAAAAGATTTTAAAACAATTTCAAAAATAAAAATATTTTTAACTCCAAATTGAAAGAAAAAAATTAATTAAATTAATATATTTTAGAGCTTAAAAATATATTAATTAAGGGTACAAGGTTCAAAAAACACGGCCAGGCCCCCAAATGTAAGATGTGATAGGTATGGTGGTTTTTTGAACACAAAAAATGAAGTCTAGAATATGATTAAAGCCAAGTCTATGGATAAAATCACGGCCAGGCCCCCAAATGTAAGATGTGATAGGTATGGTGGTTTTTTGAACACAAAAAATGAAGTCTAGAATATGATTAAAGCCAAGTCTATGGATAAAATCACGGCCAGGCCCCCAAATGTAAGATGTGACTATGAAACTGATGATAATATTACTATTAATCAACAGCACTATGTCTGTTCTTATGAAATATAATAATAAAAATTATTATAACCACAATTAAATAATTATAAAATTATTTCTTTCACGTGTTATACACTACTAGTGATTATAACAGTGAGCAGTAATTGTCTACAAGAATCAATTACAAGAAGAATTTAATAATAAAAACTTCTTTTATTAAAATAATAAAATTATTTTAATATATAATTATCTTTTACAAGAATAATTATAAAGATAATTCTTGAAGAAAACTATTACTAGAGAAAAACTTTAAGAATTAAAGATAAAAGACTCACTAATACTCCAAAGAACTTATTGATAATAAAAGTAGAGAAATTTGACGTGGAATTGTGGATTTAAGGGATCAAAAGGATTTATAACAGTATTACAACAATATATAGTTGGATTCTATGATTTCACGTCTTTCTGATTGATTCTGAAAGAATTAAAACACTTAAGAATAGTTGAACTAATACTTACTTGTTGGTAATAAAGATTTAATAAATTGATAAGATGATGATACGGAAAAAACAGCAAGAAGAGGCTTCTTTTAAGTCAATAACAGCTCACAGAGGCGTGCCATGGAGCAAACTGAAAAACCAGTGAGTGAGAAAACAATAAACCTTTTTGGATTATTGATTGCATCATCTGTTGTCATGTAAGATTATCATAATTACTTAATTGATGCTTTTACGTGACTACCAACCCCAATATGGTTAAGAATAAAAGGAGTAACACTTGTAAATCTTCTTTTATTCTAAAATAATCATTGATTTCTCAAAGTTATCAATGTTATTGCCAATTTCATCACAGGTTGTAATTACTGTGAATTTTTGAAGATTCAGTGTTTCACGTAGAATATCCAAAAATGGACTGTAAGGAAAACTTTTAATTTTACTAGTAAAACTGTAATTCCTTTTGGTTGTACCATAGATAATACAGTTCTCCTTTAGTCCTGAAAGTTTCAGAAAGATTCATTAAGAATTGTATTTTTAATGAATTTTTGAAGGTTTTACCTCATTTCTACGTAGAATTGCAAATAGCAGTGTTTTGCTGGTTGCTATGAGGTAAATCAATGAATATGGGTCCCAAAAGGGTTTTAATTACTCTTTTGGGGTTTATCCATGGAAAGTCATTAGTAATTGACATGGTTACAGGAGTGTAAGTAGCTCATTACCTCCTTGGCACGTCAAAATAGCAGGTTATTTGCTATTTTCTGATGTTTTACAGTAGTTGTAACTTGGTAACCAAATTCCCAAAGAGTTTTAGTTTACCAATTGGGCCAAGATGAGCCATGGATCCATGCTCTGGAGCTATCCTCGCCTCTGAGGCCTCAGAAGTTGGGTACCCTGGCTCTCTTTGATGTCTTTTGTCCCCCTTGCCTATTTTTTACGTCAAAATAGTAATTTAAGCTTAAAGTGAGATATCCACTATGGGTGTACCAAAAGTCCATGTAAGAATACCATGATATTAAGTGCTCAAAACATGCATAACACTATTCTTAGTGTATATGTAACATGGGATTTCTCACTTTCCCATTATTTTGGCTAAAAATCAAGAAAAACAAAAATTTTCACGGATCTTTTATGTGGTATTAATGATGTGGTATTGAAGTATTTTCCATTTTACCACCTCAAATACTTAAATTGAGCTTATTCACTCTATGGAGCTACCCTAGGTGAATTTTTGTGTAGAATCCAAATCTGGTCTTAAATCCATGGATTTACTTACTCAATAAAAAGTTATTCATCTTTTCTGAAATTGAAAATGATGAATTTTGGATATATGCATGACTTATGAGTTTTGCATAATTCAAAATTTCTTTTTAAGATAATTGTGGCCTATTTGGGTATGTAAAATATACCTCAAGGCTCACATGATGTGAGTATTGACAATCTTACAGAAAAATTAAATAAATTAAGTATTTCTGTAGAAAAATTTGAAGAAAAGACTTCATCACACCAAAAATTACTTTTGGACCATGTGGAAAAAAGTGATGAAGCAAGAATGCATCTGAAAGATGATATTCAAAGTGAAATAAGGCTTATTACAGAAAAAATGGATAAAATTAATGAGGCTAATTTAAATATGCCAAAGTTATCAACACCATTTTCTCATATAAGAAGCCCTGTTAAAACAAAAGAGGAATTGTCAAATCCTTTCATAACAGACTTGAGTCACCAAGACAATAACCAAGTCTTAATGAAAGAAGCACCTCAATTGAAGGAATGGCCAACATTCACAGGAGAAGGTGAATATGACCACATGTCATTTATTAAAACAATTGACATGTTACAAGAAGACTATGCCATACCAGATGAATTAATCACTGCAAGATTACATTCATTATTTGAGAAATCTGCAAAAAGATGGTATTATGGCATAAGACAAACAAATGGTAAAAATACCTGGTCTTGGTGGAAACAAGAAATAATCACCAAGTGGGCAAATGATGCCTGGAGGTATAAGATAGAAAATGCATTTGAAAACTCTTTCTTTTACCCAGAGAAAGATAAACCTTTAACTTGGTTCTTAAAACAAGCTGAAAGGCTTAATGCACTGTACCCAGAAATGTCACAGAAGATGGTGCATATGAAAATACTTAAAAAATGTGGAGGGGAACTAGAACATGCCCTAAGAAGCAGGTGTATAGAACCATGCTCCACAGAAGAGTATATAAATGCACTAGAAGATATAGTGACAAGAACAAAAATTGGCAGGACTTGGAAACAATTGGACATTAAAAGCCCAAATAAACCATTTATCAAAAAAGATAAGTCAAAAGAATCCTTTAAGCCCAATACATCCAACAATAATGAGCAAAGAAAATGCCATAAATGTGGAGGTATTGGACACTTAGCCAATAATTGCCTTAAAAAAGCAAAGATTAATGAAATTGTGGAAACAGAAAACCACAATGACAAAGAAGATGAATCTGACTCTGAAAAAGAGACAGAAGAGTCAGAAAGCTCTGAAAGTGATGAAATCAATATAATTAATGCACAAATTAATAATATTGATATAATTTATGAAGTACTGGATGTTAATTCAAACTTGCCACAAGTTGGAACATCTGACACAAATCTGACAAACATACAAGATGCCAAAATGTATAGAACCAAACCTGCAAGAGGAATGGGATATACAGCTGGAAAATCAAGTATTAGTATTGTTATGGTTGATAACCAAGAAGGAAAGGTTAACTTGGATACAGGAGCATATTGCACTTGTGTTGGCAAAAGTTATTTAAAAACCATTGTCCCAGACTGGCAAGAAAAACTTATGCCAATACAAGGTGTCAAATTTAGTAGTGCAAGTGAGAGCATGAAGCCCCTTGGAATAATTGATTTAACACTAATTTTTCCTCATCCCTCACAATGTGTCAGAATTAAAGTAGAGTTTGTAGTAATGGACAACTGTACTAGTAATCATTTCATACTTGGGAATGACTACTTATCAATCTATGGTATAGATATCTCCAACCAAAAGGATAGATATTTTACCATAGGAGATAACAAAAGACAAAAATTTGGATTCTTAAATAACAAAAAACAAATCACAGTTATTAAGAATGAAGAAAAAATTCCAGAAAAGGAACTTTTTATATCTGAACAACTCAAAGAGGCAGAATTCAATCAAGAATTAACAGAAAAAATGAAAGAAAAATTGATTGACCTCTTATTTAAGTATAAAAATGCCTTTGCAACTGACAAAGAGCCACTAGGTGCCATAATTGGACATGAAGTGGATATAATTCTTAATGTAGAAAAACCTTACCCACCTTTATTAAGAAGACCTGCTTATCCAGCCAGTCCAAGAGCTAGAGAAGCCTTAGAGGTGCACATTAAAGAATTAATGGACCTTGGAGTATTAAGAAAGGTTGGACATAATGAACAAGTAGAAGTTACTACACCTGTCATTATAACTTGGCATAATGGAAAATCAAGGATGGTAGGAGACTTCAGAGCCCTGAATACCTATACCATTCCAGACAGATATCCAATACCCAGAATCCATGAGACATTAACCCAATTGTCACAAGCTAAGTTCATCACAGCTATGGATGCTCTGAAGGGTTTTCATCAAAATGTCTTAACAGACAATGCCAAGAAACTACTAAGAATAATAGTCCATTGTGGAATTTTTGAATACTTAAGAATGCCGTTTGGAATAAAAAATGCACCTTCCCATTATCAAAGAATGATGAATACCATATTCCCTGAAGAATTATCAGAAGGATGGTTGATTATCTATATTGATGATATCATAGTTTGCTCAGAAACTTGGGAAAATCACCTTACAAGACTAGAAAGGGTACTACAGAAAATAGTCCAAGTAAATATGAAAATTTCCTTGAAAAAATGTCATTTTGCATACAGTGAATTAAAGGCACTAGGACATGTAGTATCTGGCCTTAGTCTAGGCATAGACAAAAATAAAGTAGCAGCAGTACTACTTAAACCAATGCCTCAAACCAAAAAAGAAATGCAATCATTTCTAGGATTTGCTGGTTACTATAGACAGCATATAAAGGACTTTCCAAAGATTGCTAAATCCTTGTATAAGCTATGTGACCAACAAACAGTCTATGAGATGACAGAAGAAAGAGTCAAGGCATATGAAGAATTGAAAAATTCCTTAACAAATGCCCCATTTCTTCTGATGCCAGATTGGAAACTACCCTTCAAACTGTACATTGATGCTTGTGGAGAAGGACTAGGTGCTGCACTTCACCAAACACAAATTATCAATGATAAACCAGTGGAAGGACCAATTTGTTTCATTTCAAGGCAGATAAAGCCAACAGAAGCAAGGTATGGAGCAAGCCAAATGGAATGCTTATGCCTAGTATGGGCTTTAGAAAAACTGCATTATTATTTGGATGGCACAGTATTTGATGTAATCACAGACTGTAATGCTGTGAAATCACTATTAAATATGAAGACTCCAAATAGACATATGCTGAGATGGCAAATTGCTATCCAAGAATATAGAGGAAATATGACTATTGTTCATAAATCTGGGAATATTCATAAAAATGCAGATGGTCTTAGCAGATGGGCTCTAGCAAATACCCCTGACAATCCAGAATGGGTACCACAAGAAGAGCACCACAGACAAAAATTGCCATATCTTAAGCCAACTTCTAATGAAAGACTGCAAAGATCCATCACTTTCATCAAAACTAGATGAAATATGGAAAAAGGCATATGATGAAGGAAGATTTCACCTCCTTGATGGAATCCTTTACCATAGAACAAAACACACATGTTTTATGGCCTTAACAGATAGAACACTAATAAACACTATTTTACATGAGTGTCATGATAGTGTTGCATCTGGACATCTCTCAGAAGATAGGACACTAGAGAGGGTAAAAACATGCTCTTGGTGGCCAAATTGGAAGAAAGATGTTGCAGAGTACTTCCAAACCTGTGACAGATGTCAAAAAGCCAACAGAGCCACAGGAAAGAAATTTGGAATGATGCTCCAAATCCAAGAACCAAAATCCCCATGGGAAATAGTTCATATGGATTGGGTAACAGCCTTACCTCCAGGAGGAGACAGGAGTTATAATGCATGCCTAGTGTTAGTTGACAGGTACAGTAAAACTCCCATGTTCTTACCATGTCATAAAGATGACACAGCTATGGATACAGCCATAATGATATGGAATAAAGTCATTAGCCACACAGGCTTATTCCAAAATATTATAAGTGACAGAGACCCAAAGTTCACTTCAGCATTATGGACAAATCTCCATAACTTGTTTGGGACAAAATTATCATTCTCAACAGCTTATCATCCTCAAACTGATGGTCTAGCAGAAAGAATGATACAGACCCTAGAGGATATGATCAGAAGATTCTGTGCTTATGGGCTAGAATTCAAAGATTCTGATGGTTTTACCCATGATTGGTGTACACTAATACCAGAACTTGAACTGGCATATAAGACATCAATCCATTCTTCTACTGGCAAAACACCAGCAATGCTAGAGAAAGGTTGGAATCCAAGACTTCCTTATGATACCCTCAAAAAGGACTTAGTGGATATACATCCAACAGCAAGCAGTTTCAAGATAATGCTTGACAAAGCAAGACACCATGCAAATAGATGCATGCAAGATTCTTTTAAATATGCAAAAGAAAGATGGGATAAAAGTCATAAGCCACCTGATTTCAAAATAGGAGACTTGGTTTTAGTATCAACCCTTAATTTCAATAACATAAAAGGCCCAAAGAAATTGAAAGATTCCTTTGAAGGACCATTTATGATAAAAGCACTCCATGGACCCAATGCTGTGCAATTAGAACTCACAGGTGAACTAATGAACAAACACCCAGCTTTCCCTGTGAGTCTAATAAAGCCTTACAGTTCAAGTGACGAGGAGTTATTTCCACTAAGAAATAAACCCCCACTTGAAATTCCACCCTTGGAAGAAGGAGAAGAAAAGAAAATAGTAAAAGTTCTTAAAGAAAGAAGGACAAGAAGCAAAAAAGAAAGGGAATACCTTGTAAGGTATAGAAATTCAATTCAAGAAGATGAATGGCTACTTGAGAAAGATATAACAAATGCTGATAAACTACTAAGAAGGTTCAGACATGAAAGAAAGCCTGAAAAATAGAAAAGTTAAGCATTATTGAGCTTCAAGACTAACAAAGTCTAATGAAGAGGTAGGACAGTGGATGATACCCTAATCACACATATCAGATTGTGGTACAATCTTTTTTGGTGGTAGGGAATGTGAGCCTTTGAGATATGACCACATACCCAATAAGGTCACAAAAAAGACTCAGAACAATTATACCTTTAATATAATTATATTAAAATTACTTAGAATAATTATACATTAAGAATAATTACTTAAATATACAAAAAATACCATAAATTGGTACAAAAATTGGTTTAACTTAAAAACCAATAAATCAACATGTAAAATAAATTATACCATTGGATTCCCCATTGAAAAATACACATATACCATTTTTATGGCATATCTGTAAAATCAATATTTAAGGAATTATAAGGTATAATACCTTATAAAAATCATAAAACCTTATTTATCTCAAGAACTAATGAGACAGCATGTAAAATAAATTGTACCAGTGGATTCCCCATGAAAATCCACACATAAAACAATTAATAAGCTAATTTCCAATGCTAATACTTAAGGAATTATCTTGAATATATGCACTTTTTTGGTCAACGCATATATTCAAGGATCATAGCTAATATCTTCTAAAATATACATGATAGAATGATGAACCAAAAATAAAGTTACCACGTAATTACTGTAGGAACACAGATATGAACTTTATTTTACAAATTATAAACAAGGTTAAAACCTATGATGAATTATTGATAAAAATCAACAGAGCTGTTGACCACTTTGTTGTGAAAGTGTTCCAAACTTACAAAAAAAGTACACAGTTGGATTCTCCTAGTTCATTCGTGAAGAATGATGTAATTTTTATTATTAAATTCAGGGTATAACCCCCTGAAATCAAGGTTTGAAGTTTAAAATATTGAATTTTGACAGAAAAGATGAGTTACAAGAAAAATCATCAAAATTAGAGTTTTGATGATGTAATGAAAAGCTCTTGGAAGAATAATGAGGTTATGCCAGGCTATCAGAATTCACTCTCTGAATTGCTGTAGCGTGTAAATCTTAAACGTTATTGAGGATCAAAGTTTGAGCTTAATTTGAGCAGTTATGATCACATACTGTAACCTTAATATAAGTTTAACAGTCTTAAGAGTGATAGAATTGGTGAATATTATTGATTTATGATTAAAACTAATAAAATCCACGAAATTTGGGGTTCTGCCAAGCCTCTGATGTCATCAAACTTAGAGTTATAGTGATAACTCTAAATAATGGTGTAATAATGATGTAATCACCCTCAAACCTTAAAATATTGATCAATTCCAGTGGATATGATCAGTACACGTCTACTAGAAGCCTGTTGGACTCTAGGAGGGAGGTATTTACTATAAATAGAGCTCTTTTTACTCTATTTACCCCTCAGACGCATCAAAAACATTAAATCAATTAAATAAAAGGTAATTTCTTTATTCTTTATATATAAAACTCTTATATTATTAAAGACCAAAGACCATCTTAATATTAATCACTATTTTTACGTGATTAAATCAATTCTTTAATTGTTTTTGTCATAAATCTCTCTATAAACTCATTTCCACGTAAAATCAAGAAATTTAGTAATTTTCTTTATTTTTTATTGTAAATACAATTTGAAAAAGTTGTATTATATTCTTTTGGCGTAAAATATCTCAAAATTATCATTTTAAGTGTTAAAAGTAGGTTATTTCATCTTATTATAATAATTTCTCTCTTATTATTACTCTTAATAATTCTTAATTAATATAAATAGTATTTATATTAATATATAACTTTAATATTAGTAATATTATTGTTATTAATTGTTTTTTATTTATAAAAAACAGTTTTTTACGCCTTTATTATTTGTTGGTAACAATAATAAAGAGCTTTATAATATATTAATCATTTTATATTAATATATTATTTATAATATTATAATTTCATATAATATTAATTATATTATTATATTTATTTAATAATATAATATTTTTACGCCATAATAATAATATTTCTTCATTATTATTATTATTTTAATCTTATTTATTTCAATTATAAGGACATTCAGAGTACAATAAGTAATAAATTAGTAATTTTTACTTATTGTTTCATAGTCAAACCTTACAAGAATGCTTCATCTTTTATGATCTGACTGCAATGGGGAACATCAACAAACAGTGTATAGCCAAATTTATTCAACCTTTTCCTTCCTCCATTTTCAAATTAGGATCTCTTGCAAGAAAAGAATGTGGCTCTATTTTTTCAAAACTGATGACAAGAATGATTTTTCACTTCAAAAACCAATCTGTACCTTTACATACCAATCCTTGAAAAAATGGTTGGCCTACCATATGTGGATTCCTGGCTTTGAAAAGCTATTAAATGCTCACAATACCCATAATTCTAAAAGAAACCCTAAAGCTATTTCTGATATTTGGCATAGCAAAATTTGGCACACATTCAAATCTCCCCCACATAGTAAACAAGCATTTACAAATAGAACAGTTAATTCAATATTTAGCTGATATATGGATTGGTTCAATCCATTCTGTAACAAAGGGGCTGCAAAATCCATTTCAACTGGGTAAATTCTTCTCACTTGTTTGAATCTTCCTCCAAGTGAGTGTCGCAATGAGGAGAACATGTTTTTGTATGGAATAGTTCCCTGTCCCGAAGAGTCATCCCTTGACAAATGAATTCAATATTGGAGCCTCTTGTGATTGAGCTTCCAATGCTATGGAATGGTATTTGATTTTCTAATACCCATGACCTTCCACATGGTAGAATTATTAGAGTGGCTTTATTACCTTTGATAGCAGTACTTCCTGCTCTATGTAAAGTGGCTGGATTTTCCTCTCATTTGGCCAATCAATTTTGCGCCTTTTGTAATATTACAAGGGTGGACATGAATGAAATAGATATTACAAAATTTGAAACAACAACACATGAAAATCATATTTCCAAGGCAAATGAATGGCTCCAACTTCAAACCAAAAAGGAACAAGATGAATTTTTAAAATCACATGGCGTCCAGTGGAGTATTCCAAATACACTAGATTACTGGAGACCAATTGACTTTTGTGGCATAGATATAATGCATTGTTTGATTTGAGGGGATATCAAAGACTATTGCATATCATTCCTCAAGGTGGGGTTGGCTGGTCATGAGTTAGAGCTTAAAAGGAAAAAGCAAAGTTTTTTGGCAGACTCAAATCCCTCCAAATATCCTTTTTGTTTATTGGGGCGTCCAAGAAAAAGGAAAAACAAAGATGACAATGATTCTGACAAAATAAGTAGACCCAAGAAAGAAAAACTTACAATAGCTAACCTTGCCCACATTTGAACTCCTAATTCCCAAAGGCACAAAGGCTCTAGTGAAGCCTCCAGGACCAAAAGTGATCAAGCTGCAAAAAGCAACAGAAATTCAAACTCCAGGTATTCCCTTAGATCCCAGACAACCACTTCTACAGTACTCAACTTATTACATTTTACACATGGTAGTGATTCATTGGTTCCTTCTGATTTATCTTCTGATGATAATCAGTATTTAAATCCAATGGGGGATGAAGCTCCAAGATTAAAAAAAGACAAATTAGAAGTACTTCAACAAGTCATCAATCAAACAAAAGTCCCGTCATGGTTTTCTTATCTACCAGAAGATTTGGTTTCAAAAGCTTTCAGACACTTGAAGCAGCAGAGTGGCAAATATTGATGACATTGTATTTACCTTTGGCACTTGTACCACTATGGATCTCAAAAATACCTCACAGGGAGGAAAGGGTAAAATTCCCAGGGAACTACCTCCATAAGGATCTTCTACTCAAATCACTAATTTAATTAGTTACATTAACAAACATGTTACTCAGAACAAGAATTAATGAAGAAGACCTAGATAAAATTGAAAGTACTACAAAGATCTATTGTCAAACACTTTGTTTGGGTTGGTCCACGATAAACTCCAAACCTAATCTACACCTCACACAACATTTACCATAGGTTATCAAGGAGCTAGGGCCACCAAGAAGCTTAGCTTTGTGGGCATATGAAAGAATGAACCATACATTTGGGGACATACCATGGAATAATAAGCCATGTTGAGTTTGAATTATATATTTTTATGTCAAAAAATCACCCTCACACAATACTTGATAGGATCGCATGGGTTATATAGTGGAAAGACCCCTGGGGATTTTGTAAGTGATTTTGATAAGCTAAAGATTTAGCCTGTGAATTTTTCTTAATAGTGTAAAAAATGAATTATATTTTGAAACTTAGTTTATTAATGGACATAAATATATTCCAAATCTGCAGATCAATTAAATTTCTTATTACTGTTGTCCCAAATCCTGGGATTTTTATTTTAAAAGAAATTACCTATGAGGAAACAAGTTCCTTTCCAAATGTGGAGTTTGCTCCAAGATATATCCAGCACTGAACAAAGTCTTTCATTTGTGGCCCATGCAACCCCTTTTCAACTTTTTTTTAATTCATCAAAGTATTCCTATACTTTGTTTATTTTTCCTTTTCAGAAATTCTCAAGAATATAATCTCAAAAGTATTCATTAAATCATGTTGAAGGCCATTGACTCACTTTTTGAAGAGCTTCAAGTTTATTTTATTCTCTTTATTTATTCATTTCTTATTTTGAAACATTATTCTAATCAATTAAGATTAATTTTTATGGAAACATCCTTTCGAATAATTTTTCCCAATTTCTATGATGATAATTATCACTCAAGAAGAGGTATTTTACTTATTATAAAACTATTGGATCTTATTTTTACAAGATATTAATAGCTTTAAGGAGGAACACCCATTGTTAATTTAAATTTGGACAGGATTCCCTCAAAATGATTTCCATTATAATTTTCAAATTCATCATTACTTATTATTATCATTGTGGGAAATCAATTCAAGCTTAATTTTTGATTCATCTTAAAACAAGAATTCTGGTAAATAGAATTTCTTGATTCTTAAGTTATCCTCATTCTTTAAGCCAACGTGAAAGATAAATTAAAATCAAACAAATTCAAGAATCAAGGCAGTGGAATTACAATAAGATCAAAGAAGCAATTAATGCTACAAGTATCAAAGAATTCCTTTTCAAGGCTCCCCATATAGCTGGATGAACTTTCAAAATCCACAAGCATTCATGAAGTGAATTGTAAGGAACTCAATTGATGAGAGAATTTGAAGATTATTCTACTAACTATAAGCATCATGAGGGAATTTTAATGTTCTCACAATCCAAAAATTGAATAAGGTTCATTACCTATGTTTGTTGCCAGTGTATATATTGAGTTGAGAAAATATTAGTAAAAATCAAAGGGGGAGTAAAACTGTCAGAATACAATGAATGTGAGTTAAACTAGGGATACTTCCAGAGATACACTAAGACATAAGCTGAAGATACTGTAAAGGACCTGTATGCAAGTCCCCAGCTTTTTTCTGTGGTGTGGTATTGTGATGGAGATCTTGCCTTATTCAACATCATGGCATCTGGTTTGATGTCATCTGGTTGATATGGATTCTCCATAGCTTGGCCTTGTGGTTGGGGCTTCAAGCTATGATAGGCATTAAACAATTTGTTAATGTCTTGATCCAGACACTCCCTGTCCCTTGTGCTGTGGTGTTGTTCTTCAAAGACTATATTCAGTCTTTTGTTGGTTTATTCAGAGGCTTTGCTCAGTTGGGCATAGCCTTCTTGAAGATTTTTAACTATTTGTTCCAAGGAGGCTTGAGTTTGTCTCATCCTCTCTTGGCTAGCTTTAATTTCTGCAAACTGCTTTACAGAATGTTCAGCATATTGGGACATTTGTAACCACAGTGTATCACTGTTGATGTTACTCTCAGATGTGACAATGTTATTTTCAGTCTGAGTGGGGGTAATGTTTCTATTACTAGGACTACTGATTCTAGAGTGGTTTACAACTACTTCTGGTTCTTGTGTACTTCTTTTACCAAATATAACAGCTTCTGGATCATGGGGTCTGACTCTTTCCTCCTCTGGTTGAAGGAGGCTTTGTTCTTGCCCTTGTTTCCTTGTCTTCTCCTGGAAACTTCCTGGAATTGTGAAGAATGGTGACTCTTGGCCACTGATCTGCTGGTTTCTGAATGGTGTGAAGCCACTGGAGAGCTGATTTGGCCTGCTCCTTGTGAACCTGAAGGAATCTGAGTAGGCCCTGTCTGGGTTAATTGTTCTTCTATTGCTTGGATAGTGGCTTGATTCTCCCTTATCCTCTGTGCCCTTGCCTCCAGGAGTCTGTGCTGCCTGGTAGGATTCCAACCTTTGGTGATTTCCATAAGGTCTTTGAAGTCTATCTCTTTGAGACAGATCTTCTGGCAACTTGATCCAAGTTCTGCCCAGTGAGTTGCTAGGTTGAACCTCTTGTTGTCCATGATCCATTGAAACAAATCTTTGAGGAGTTGGTGGATCTGAAGAACTTGATCCATATCCTTCCAGTCCTCTGGTTTGAGGTTTCTGTTGAATTGGAGTGTGAATGGCAAGGTTGATATTATCTCCCTCATTGTTTTGCCATCCACCACTGTGTCCAAGGTGTCTTCTTCCAGGTCTGCTGGTTCTGGACAATCCTTCTCTGTCTTCTGGCTGGTTCCTTTGGAAGCCAAGATCTCTGAGGTATGCAGGGGACATATCAGTGTTTGCAAGCAGTCAAAAACTTTATGTTATTAGGGTATTTACCTTTGACTGTGCCTTGTACAAATTTATTGTCTGCTGACTTGGGCAGTTTGCCTTTGGAAGTTACAACTGGGTTAATAATTGTAATCTTTCCTGTACAAGTGGTTAAGGTTGGTTTACCTTGTATTGAAGCAGAGTTTCGTGGTTTTCTACTCCTCTTAGTGGCTATGGGTGTCCACTTTTTGGCTGTAATGAGACCTTCACTGTGCCTCTTTCCTTTGCCCTTGCTGCCCTCTGGTTCTGAGGGTGTCACTGGTGTGTTGGCCTGTGACTGGGTCTCAAGTGGGATGTAGTTTTCTTCACTGAA
The DNA here is from genome assembly GCA_023105745.1 of Austropuccinia psidii. Taxonomy (NCBI): domain Eukaryota; kingdom Fungi; phylum Basidiomycota; class Pucciniomycetes; order Pucciniales; family Sphaerophragmiaceae; genus Austropuccinia; species Austropuccinia psidii. The sequence continues at coordinate 9,494,643 of JALGQZ010000005.1, read as the reverse complement.
ATCAAGGTAGGAAAAAAGAGGACTTATGTCAGTTAAGACTTCTCAAGGATGCTGGTTTTGCACGTCTAAGATTGGCCTCTGGGCTTGTATGTTACTACAATGTGCCCTGTATAATGACAGTTTAATTGAATCAGCAATTCCACGTCAGAATTACAGCTTTTGGTACCCTGTCACACTGTTTGTGTGCCAGTATCCCACAGATACACTTGTGGTTTTCAAGTGTATTCTGTAAAAGTGGTTTTGTATAGGTGTTATTGAGTTAACAATACACTTAACCATGCCTCAACTGATGGTTTTTCAGTCAGAGGTGTCCTTATTCAGTCAAGAATACAGGACTTATTGATGGCTTATGTGTTTCTATATACAAAACACGCCAAAAATAGGTATTTTCAGTGGGTATTAACCACATGAATGATACTCTTATATTATGAGTATATATAAAGAAAAGGATAAAGATATATAAAATATATATCTTAATAGAGAAATCACGCCTAAAAAAAGATAAAACACTTGTTAATAAGTCATAAAAAGAGAAAAGACTTACTTATAAGGTCCAAAAAAGGATTTAAAACACAGCCAGGCCCCCAAAATGTCAGGATGAGTCTATGTTGAAGAAGTAATAAGGCTATTTACAACTGAAACTATGACTGTGACACGGTAAAAATGGTTTTAAAAGATAATAAAGTTGATAATGGATGATTAAATTAAGATTTTAAGGGCTTTACTATAGAGATATAGTGGTGGTGAGCGCTGCTGAAAGCCCTGGGTGCAGCTTTATCTGTTGGGTTACAATAATAAAAGACTACAATAATTAAATTTATAATTATACCTGATTATTAACCAAGAGTAAAACTGTTTTTGACAGTTTACTACGTAGGTTATTCAAGAGCAGGATGAGGAGATGATTTTGGCTGTGAAAAGCCCTCCTTTTATCCTGAAATTGGGGTGGAAAGGCTGCTAGACCTTTCCACATAGAGGAAGTGAAGATTTTTCACTCTCCAGGACAGGCTTGTGGTTTGCAAACAGCCTGTATACCCTTTATTGGGCTCAGATGTGGTTTTGAAACCACATCTGGGCGGTTTTCACCAATACAGGGTGAAAATTTTCATCTGGGGACCTCAAAGCCTGATTCTGACATGTATGACGCGTAGAATGCTGTACAGAAACTGTATGGGACCCCAGTATTGACTGACATATGAGGTATTGAAGTAAAAACATGCTTCTTTGTCTATTTGACACCTCATATTCATGATTATGGGATATTATCCCATGGTAAGGCTGTATATGACAGCAGGTGGGATTTTGACCTTAAACCAGCCATATGTCACAGCCAAGGAGGCAGGGGCATTTCCAATCATCATCAGCAAATCATTATATCATGGATACCCTTCAGAACCCAATCAGCAAGGGGGTTTCATTCAATAATTCACCCAATACAGTTTTCATACCTCAATACAGTTTTCATACCTCAATACAGTTCCATACAGGCAAGACTCAAATACAGGATTCACCAAATACAGGCCTGTCATCAATACAGGTGCAAATACCTGTATTGACTGTATCACCTGTATTGGATTCACCAATACAGGATTCAATCCCACATCCAACTTCTTCCAGCATACACGCCAGTATCTCAACACTCAAACTCCAAGGCTGGTATTTCTCACATATACCAGCCCCTCTTCACCCACCTGGGGGTTTTTCCCCCAGTTAATTAAAATAGTTGATTTATTATTTAATATTATTTTATTCTCACTTTGGAATATTATTTTATTACTTATTAAGTTAGTCTTAGCCTTCCCTCACCTGTTCAGTAGAGTCCTGGTGGCCATATCCTTATTAATCCCTTTTCTCTTTTCTGAACAGGTTGAAACAGTGACTCAGGATTATTTGTGGTTGGCTCTTTATTATTGCTTTTGCTTTGTCTCTCTTATCTTTTATACTTATTATTTTATGACTAGGAATTTATCCTCTTACTCCATTACTCTCATCATTTGAGTATTTCTTCTGAGCCCTCCATAAGTAAGTCTGTTCACTGAGTGCCAGGCCCTCTTCATTTTAGAAGAGCCCCTGTGACATTATTTTAATTAACTCATAATTGCTTCTTTCTTTTCATTCATTTTATTCATTTCTCTCATTCTTCTATTATGATCTTTTAATGATTATGAACTTTAATGATTTTATGATTTTCATCAATTTTCATCTCTCTCATTTCATTCTCATGAAAATTTATTCTTTCTAATTTCTCTATTCTGCTGACCAATTCACTTTATTCTCTATCATATTCATTTCTCTTTTGTTTGAATTCAGGTTTATTCAGGTTTTATTGCTTGGAATTAGTTGGGTTAATTGATTCATCATTCAGGGTTATTTTATTTGGGGTATTCAGTGGTTTTGATTGAAATTTCTCAAGATTATTGATTGATTATTTGAGTCCTCAAGACATTGATTTCACCTCAAGATTTTGAATTGACTTTGATTGATTTGATTTGATTGACTTGATTTGATTCTTCAAGATAGCTGATTTATCCTCAAGATTTGATTTAATTGAATTGATTTTTGAAGATATTGATTGAATTCCTCAAGACTTAATTGATTTGATTTTGATTGACTTGATTTGACTTATTGATTGAAATTGATTATTCATAAGAATTTGACTTTGTCATCTTCACTCTTCAAGATTTATTCATATTGATTCACTTCAAGACTGTTTATTGATTCTTCAAGATCATCAAGATTCTCATTTAATTTGATTTGGTCAAGCCTTAATTTATTCAAAGTATCATCAAGTTTTTATTCATTCTTCTTTCATAATGCCAGTTCAGCATAGCCCACCAGCCAAGAATACAAGATCCCAGAGACATCAAGCTGTTCTCACTCCTACACAAAGGGCTCCTCTTGACCGCACACCATCAGTTCATCAACTGAGTGCAAATTTGGACAGAGGACCACCAATGGAAGGAGCAGCACCCTCCAGAAGAGGAGGTGTGAAGTCTAGAAGACCAAGATCATTCTCTGGACTATTGGGTGGTTATCCTGGTGTTTCTCAAGGGCCTAGAAGTAGATTGGGGGAAGCTGAAGATGAGGAGGGGGAGGAGTCTGTGGAAGAGGAAGAATCTGAGGAGACTGAAGTGGCAGCTGCCTTGGCAGGTGCTTCTGAAGCTCCTGAGGCTCCAAATATAGCCCTTTCTAATCAACCTTCTGTCTCTCAAGCTGAACCAAATTTCCTCAAGATGATGGAGCAAATGACTCAGTTTATGGGACAACTCACTCAAGCAGTTGCCCCAAGGGACACTTCAAAAGTCCCTGCATTCAAGACTCCATCAATGAAGGCACCCGATTCTTTTGATGGTACTAAAGCTCATAAATTGAGAGGATTCATTCAATCCTGTCAATTAATCTTTCATAATGACCCAGCAAACTTCTTCTCTGACAGGAAGAAGGTGCTTTATTCAACTTCTTTTCTTACTGGTAGAGCTGGCAAATGGATTGAACCTTACCTCTCAAATATCTCCAATGAAGACCCATCTTATCTCCTCAATAACTGGCAGTTATTTGAAACCCAGTTATTCACTCTGTTTGGTGATCCCAATGAAGTCAGAAAAACTGAACAAGAGTTGGAAAATTTGAGGATGAGGGAAAGTGGTCAAGTTTCCTTGTACATAGCTGATTTTAGAAGTTTGATGTCAAGAATTGGAGACTGGGGGGAAAGAGCCTATATTCATGTGTATAGGAGAGGCTTGGCATCAAGGTTGTTGGACCAATTGGCTTCTCACCCTGGAACTTTTGATAGTCTTCAAGAACTCATGGACATCACCTTGGAATTAGATACCAGGTACCATGAGAGGCAGAAGGAAAAGGGTAGCCATCAAGAGAAGAAGCCTCCAATCAGTGGATCCAACTCCTCCAAGCCCCCTCAAAGTTCATCATCAAAGAAGCCTTATCACAAGAAGAATAAGAAGGGGAAGAATTTTCAAGTGTCCAAAGACAAGCCTCATGCTGCTCTCCTCAATAAGGACAATAAATTAATTGGTTCTGAAAAGGAGAGGAGGATTAAAGAAGGCTTGTGCAATTATTGTGGTGGTAAACACCCATTTGAAAAATGCTTCAAGAGGCCTGAGAATAGGCAAGGGTCATCAAAAGGCTTCCCTAGCAAGCAGGGAAAAGCCTGAGTGGGAATCATGATGTGTTCAATGGTTCTCACTTATTTCCTTCAAGAGCACAATTGTGCACTCTAAATACTAGTGTCAAGAAATCTTTAAAATTTCTTATTTTTTCTTCAATCTCTGATATTTTTTATAGTATTCTCATTGATTCTGGTGCTAAAAACTCTTTTATTGCAAAGAATTTTGTTCTCAAGTACTCATTGACCATGTCAGAGCTCCCTGAAAGGATTCCTCTTTTCATTCTGGATTCCAGTGAATCCACTTCCCTGTTCATCACCCATTATACCAAGTGGGTTGTTGATTTACCTTCCTTCCCAAGCTTTGAATGGGATTTCTTTATCATAGATTCACCCAAGGGAGAAGACCTAATATTGGGCTATGATTTTCTTTACCATTTTAATCCCATTATTGATTGGAAAAATGGATTGATCACCTATGATTCTAGTCATAAGGATTCTAGTGGTATTATTTCTTCTACTAGTAATGACTTTTCCACTGCTGTCAACAGTGTTGCTCTGGTTGGTGAACTTAAGACACCTTCCCTTCCTCCTTCTGTCCATAACCCCTCCATTTTTCCCTCTCAGTCATTACTTCCATTAAGAGATGAAGTTGTCAAAGAGATAAAAGATGTTGGAGAAGATGTTGCTATATCTTCACTTCATCTCTTTCAAGGGGATATGGACCTTCCTCCTTTATATTTTCATGCCTCCCTGGAGGAGCAGTGGGATGAGGAGGAAGAGCCAGAAGAGATTGAAACTGTGCTGAAGGTAGTCCCTCCTGTTTATCACAAATATTTGGATGTATTCTCCAAAGTGAAAGCAGAGAAACTTCCTCCACACCGTGCCTGTGATCATCATATCGAACTGGAGGGTCTTCTACCTCCAGTTGGTGTTATCTACTCTTTATCAAAGAATGAGTCAGAAACACTGCGGGCCTACATTTTAGAGAATGTAGAGAAAGGTTTCATCAGACCAAGCTCCTCCTCAACAGGGGCACCTGTCCTTTTTGTTAAGAAAAAGGATGGTGGTCTTCGTTTGTGTGTTGACTACCGCAAACTTAATGCTGTCACTAGGAAGAACAGGTATCCTGTTCCTCCAATGAATCAGCTTCTTACCGTCTTTAACGGTGCTACTATCTTCTCCAAGATAGATCTGCGTGGTGCTTATAATCTCCTGAGAATTAAAGAGGGGGATGAGCATTTAACTGCCTTTAGAACCAAATATGGCAGCTATGAGTATTTGGTTATGCCATTTGGATTAACCAATGCTCCAGCTTCATTCCAAAATCTTCTGAATGATATCTTTGCAGATTATTTAGATATTTTTGTTGTAGTGTACTTAGATGATATTATGGTCTTCTCTAGCTCTTTGGATGAACATGTTGAACATGTGGCCTCTGTTCTCCAAAGACTGAGAGACAATAATTTGTTTGCTAAAGCCTCCAAGTGTGTATTCCATGCCTCAAGTGTGGAATACTTGGGCTATGTTGTTTCAAGTGATGGCCTCAAGATGGATTATTCCAAAGTTCAACAAATACTCAATTGGCCTCAGCCCAAGAACATCAAGGCCCTCCAATCTTTCCTTGGCTTTGCCAACTTTTATCGTCGTTTCATTAAAAATTATTCCAAAAAAATCTCTGCTCTCACTTCCCTTCTCAAAAAAGATTCTCCCTTCATCTTCAATGAGGAAGCTCTTAGCCAGTTTCAGATACTCAAAGAAGCTTTCACCACTGCTCCTATCCTCTCTCACTTTAATCCTTCTCTCCCAACTTTTGTAGAGACTGATGCCTCTGATTATGCCTTGGGTGCTGTACTGAGTCAGGTGAATGACTCAGGAAAGCATCCCATTGCATTTGATAGTCGCAAGCTCTTACCAGCTGAACTCAACTATGAAATTCATGACAAGGAACTCCTTGGCATAGTTTGGGCTCTCAAGCGCTGGAGTGCTTTTCTCCTTTCTCTTTCTGATTCCTTTGAGGTCTTGACAGACCATTGTTCTCTCCAATATTTTATGTCCTCTAAAGTCCTTACTCGTCGTCAAGCCCGTTGGGCTGAATTTTTGTCTGAATTTCACTTTGTTATCACTTACCGCCCAGGCAGGCTGGCCACTTTACCAGATGCCTTGTCACGTCGGGACAACGTGTACCCAGAGAGGGGGGTGGATTTCATCAGCAAGAATCCTCAAAACTTTCATCAAGTTCTCAAGCAAAATGAAATTCAAGAGTCAAGATTCTTTTCCATAAAAGTTGAAATGTTTTCAGATTTAGTTGATCAGATCCAAAGACAAGTATGGCAAGACAAAGACTATAAGGAGATCCTCAAGAAATTAGCAAGAGGAGAATCAGTCCCAGACCATTCTCTTGAACCTCAAGCAAAATTATTATTGTTCAAAGATAGAGTAGTCATTCAAAGCAATCACCTTTTTTCACCATTTATGGAAGAAATCCCAGCTTTGACTCAATCCATGTTTCTCAAGATTCACCTGCTGGAAAGTTATCAACAAAACTCCAATCAGTACAGCAAGTTGTCAAAGAAGAATTAGAGTCAGCAATAAGGAGATTCAAGAAGTATGCAGATAGAAATAGAGCAATTCCACCTGATTTCCAACCTGGGGACAAAGTATGGCTAGCCTCCAAGAACATCAAGACAACAAGACCCACCAAGAAGCTCTCAGAAAGATGGTTGGAACCTTTTGAATTTCTGAAGAAGATTGGCAGCCATGCATATCACCTCAAGTTGCCTCAACAATGGAAGTCAGTTCACCCTGTTTTCCATGTGTCCTTGTTAGAACCAGTGAAGCAATCAACTATCCCAAATTGACACCAATTGCCACCACCTCCAGTAATAGTGGAAGAGCAAGAAGAATGGGAAGCGGCTCAGGTTCTGGACTCAAAACTCAAGAGAGGTTCATTATGGTATTTAGTGGAGTGGAAAGGATTCAATGAAGACCCAGAAAGAACAACTTGGGAACCAGCTTCCAACCTTACCAACTCCCCAGACCTTGTCAAGGATTTTCACACTTTGTATCCAGACAAGCCTGGCCCAAATGCCTCAAGAGTTTGATTTATGGTGCTTGGTGGGGATTGGAGTTTATGAAAGTAAGTTCCTCTCCTGGCATGCACCTTTAAGGGGGTATTCTACCCAAATTTGTTGTAAGCATCACCTTGGCCACTTTGTGAGCACTTGTCAATTTTTTGGACAGGTTCAGAAGGCCTTGCAACATAATACCCTCAAGATTTGGACCTTTCATCAAGATTTGGCCCAATCTTTTCTTTTATTTTCTCTTCTTTCTTTAATCATGCCATAAATTATCTTTCAAGACATTCATTATCAAATTCATCTTATGGCATATTTCAATTTTCATTTATGGTGCTTGGTGGGGAGTGGAAGTTATGAAAGTAAGTTCCATCTCCTGGTATGCATCCCTGAGGGGTCTAATTCTTGTAAAACATTACCTTGGCCACGCTGTGAGCATCAAATGCTTGGTTTTATCTTTCAGAACATTTTGGCCAAAATCAAGAAACTCACCACAAGAAGGACAATCCTCAGGAATTTCTTATTTCTTTCTTTACTTTCTTTTTCTCTCAATTCTTTTTCATTTTTCTTTTTTCTTTTTTATTTTTCATTTCTTTTACTTGTATCTTTTATTTTTATTTTTATTTTTTCATTTTTATTTCTTATTTCAAAAAGCAGTAGTCATCACTCCCATATCACGTTTGGGGAGTCAATTCATTCAATAATCAAAGATCAAAACACTAGTAATGGTAAAGACCACCTACAGATAATCCTCATAAAAACTTCTTCAAGTCAGCCTTAAACTAATTCCTTAAGATCAAAATTGAAAGCCAAAACCCAATCAGCAAGGTGTTTATGGCAATTGACCAATCAAAAAGGGGATAAGAAGAAGATATTCAAGAAAAAAATCAAGTTCATAGAAGACAATTGTTCAAATGGCCCAATTGGCCAATTTCATCAAGATGCGCACTATGGCACAATTGGCCACATCAGACCTCAAAACATCAAAACAGCCATTTTTCATCAATTCTTATCATAATATGCTTAGTTAGGCATATTGGCAAATTTGCGCATTTTGCGCATTTGCGCACTTTTGCACACTTTTGCGCAAAAGGGCCTTTTTTCTTGTCAAAAGCCTTCAAAAGGCCTTTTTGGCCAAAATCATTATAATTGCGCATTTGCGCACTTTGCGCAAAAATGCGCAAAATGGCCAAAACCCACTTTTAGGCCATTTTCTCACAATAAATCAGTTTTTTCATCATTTTCACCAATTTATGCCAAATATGGCATATTTGCGCATTTGCGCATTTTGCGCAAAAATTCGCAAAATGGCCAAAACCCACCTTTAGGCCATTTTTTCACAAGATTTCAGTTTTTTCAGTATTTTCACCAATTTATGCCACATATGGCATATTTGCGCATTTGCGCATTTTGCGCACTTTTGCGCATTTTGCGCATTTTTGCGCAAATTGGCCAAAAACCCATTTATTCACACTTTCAGGGATTTTGGCCAGGACTACTCATTTGGTCCAAAATTTCAATTGTTGGCCACCTTATGCCAACACTCTAAAATTCAAAATTATGATGATTTCAAGTGGTCTTGGGACAAAAACCCAAATCAACCACCTTTCAAAAGCCATGAGGACTCAAGAAAGTTGATGAAGACACTCAAGACAAGATTAAAGAAAATTTTATGAAGATTGAAGGCAGTTTTGAATGAACAGAGGAAATTCACAATCAAAATCAAGGGGAAAATACCTACAAATAGTCAAATGAAGATTGGTTTGAGTATTGATTGAAGAAGAAGTTTTTAGGGGAAATCTTAAGGAATTGGGGGAAAGAACTGTTTGAATTGATTGCAAGCTCATCAAGACTCACTATACTTATGGTGCTCAGAGCTCACCACTTTCAAGAGGGGGATAATGTCACAGCCAAGGAGGCAGGGGCATTTCCAATCATCATCAGCAAATCATTATATCATGGATACCCTTCAGAACCCAATCAGCAAGGGGGTTTCATTCAATAATTCACCCAATACAGTTTTCATACCTCAATACAGTTCCATACAGGCAAGACTCAAATACAGGATTCACCAAATACAGGCCTGTCATCAATACAGGCGCAAATACCTGTATTGACTGTATCACCTGTATTGGATTCACCAATACAGGATTCAATCCCACATCCAACTTCTTCCAGCATACAGGCCAGTATCTCAACACTCAAACTCCAAGGCTGGTATTTCTCACATATACCAGCCCCTCTTCACCCACCTGGGGGTTTTTCCCCCAGTTAATTAAAATAGTTGATTTATTATTTAATATTATTTTATTCTCACTTTGGAATATTATTTTATTACTTATTAAGTTAGTCTTAGCCTTCCCTCACCTGTTCAGTAGAGTCCTGGTGGCCATATCCTTATTAATCCCTTTTCTCTTTTCTGAACAGGTTGAAACAGTGACTCAGGATTATTTGTGGTTGGCTCTTTATTATTGCTTTTGCTTTGTCTCTCTTATCTTTTATACTTATTATTTTATGACTAGGAATTTATCCTCTTACTCCATTACTCTCATCATTTGAGTATTTCCTTTTGAGCCCTCCATAAGTAAGTCTGTTCACTGAGTGCCAGGCCCTCTTCATTTTAGAAGAGCCCCTGTGACACCATAACTCTGTCGGCTTTTGAGATATCAACCTAAAAATTGGTTCATTGGATAGCCCTGTATGAGCTCTACACAATGGTACCCAATTTGGTATGGTTATCATGAAATATGGCAAAGTTATCCCATGTACAAGGTTTTTTGTACATAGGCGTTGTGGTATTCCATACCATTAGTACCAGTTTCAAGCTTACCAATAAAACAAAAGAAAAAAGTGATAATAAAAAGAATTACGCAAAACAGATTTACACATTACAATTACAAATTTCAAAAAGAAATATACAATACACAGCCTCAAGATCTTATCAAAACAGTATAGTATCAAAGAATTTATCCACCTTATTGCATCATCAATAACAAATTACATCATTAAAGGCAGTTAATTTAAATAAAGGTATATGAAGACACACCACAGAATCAGCACTGTATTTTCCCCACCTTGATTCAATTGAAAGAAGAAATACCTCAAGGCTATGCATAAAATTACAATATATTTTCCAAGAACAAATGCTTCCTTAGTAATAATAACACGCATCAAACTTGATAGAAATGATAAAATCTCCATATGAAATGATACAATACTAAAATAAAACCACCAGCATAATTCTCTCAGAACATATGTAAAAAATATTTTCCCCGCCTTCAAGAAAACCTCACCAGCTAAATTATCTCAAACAAATCACATGATTTTGATAAGAAAAAGCAGCACCAGCATAATTCTCTCAGAAAATACGTAACAAAGTCACCAAAAAGAAAATCTCACCAGCCAAATTATCTCAAATACATCACATGATTTTGATAAGAAACAGGGCACCAGCATAATTTTCTCATATATATCATATGACTAGAAGAAAGCTCAATTGTCAGGAGCTGCATTTTCTCCACTTTCTTGGCAAAAAGAAAAACTCACCAGCCAAATTATCTCAAATACATCACATGATTTTGATAAGAAAAAGCACCACCAGCATAATTCTCTCAGAAAATACGTAACAAAGTCACCAAAAAGAAAATCTCACCAGCCAAATTATCTCAAATACATCACATGATTTCGATAAGAAACAGAAACACCAGCATAATTTTCTCATATATATCATATGACTAGAAGAAAGTTCAATTGTCAGGAGCTGTATTTTCTCCACTTTCTTGGCAAAAAGAAAAACTCACCAGCCAAATTATCTCAAATACATCACATGATTTTGATAAGGAAAAGAACCACCAGCATAATTCTCTCATAACATACGTAAAAATAGAAACAAAAAATACTTTCCCCACCTTCAAGAAAACATCACCAGCCATATTATCTCAATTACCTCACATGACTCTGATAAAAAAAAACTCACCAGCCAAATTATCTCAAACACATCACATGATTTTGATAAGAAAAAGCACCACCAGCATAATTCTCTCAGAAAACACGTTGCTACACCAAAACTACACATCTCACCAGCTAAAACCTCTCAACTATGATTTTTTCTAAGTACCCTATTTTGAGAAGCTCTATGGAGGCCCAAAAGCTATAAATGGAGGTCCTCTATCCCTCATTTTCCAATCATCATGGAACAAGTTCCCACTATCCAGGATCACAACCATCCCTGAACTAGCAGGATATCTAGAATAGTAGTAGTGTTTTAGTAGTGAAAAGCTCAGTAGCCTTGCTCAGTAGCTTAGTATTAGTGAAGAATAGTAGTATAACCATAGTAAAAGCTCAGTAGCCTTTCTCAGTAGCTTAGTATTATTAAAAAAAAAGTAGTAGTGATATAAAACTCAGTATTAAAAAAAAATCCTAAAAGAATCAAATCCAGTAGTCTTATTATTAGTACTCATATAAAAAAAAACATTATAATCAACCTAAAACCATAAAAATATATATATTCTTATCATTCTTATTAAAAAAAAACAAAAAAAAAATATTCTTATTAGTTTTATTAAAATAACAGAAACCCAAAACATATATATATATATATTATCATCACTTTTATTAAAATAAAGTAAAAAAAATCTAGTGTTTATTTTATCAGAAATTTTAGATCAGAATTTTTACTGTAGTGTTATTGATAGGTCTGATTTAGAGACTGCTGATAAGTCTTCTCTATCTGTTAAAGCCACAACTCTTATTTTATTTTGTGATTCTCTGTAGGTTGACTATTCAGTATTATTTAGAGGGGCAGCTAATACACCTTAGCACCCATGGTTATTGGACAATTCTGAAATTCAAAACAGACTTACCAATAATTTCCCCCTCAAGGTACTGCCTTATTTCATCCCACACCAAAAGGGGTTCCCACATCTGGTGTCCCAACAGTGGCCAACAACAACTTCAATCATCAATAATCCGTCAATTATCAAAGAAAAAAAAACATTCAAATTTAGTCCATAAAAAGAAAAAGCCTTTTATCAATAAACAATTTCAAGCACCTATCAAGTCAATCTGGAATCAGAAAAACCACAAAATTCTAAATCATCATCACCATCAAGTTCTTCAACAAATCAATTTCATTATTATTATCCAAAAAGAGGAGAAACACCACCTGGAGAAGAATCACCTATAGATTATAGTATACCAGTTGGTACACCAAGAACTAAGAAGAAAGATCAAAAGATAGTTACAGATTATTTTCAGAAATTACTCAAGGAACTATTTGAAATTAAAAAGAAAAGTGAAAAAGAGAAAATAAATAAAGAATATATCAATATGGATTCAGCATCATCATCAAAGATACCACACAATCCATATGAATCCAAAGAAGAAATTATAAATGAAGAGACCATGCAAGGACAAGAAGATATTTCTGATGTAGAAAGACTTCATCAAAGAATGTTGGAAATGAAACAAGAATTAATTGAACTCCTTAAAAAAGAAGGGAAAAGGAAAGAGTCAAGTTTTACCGCAGAAAACAGCCCAATGGAAGAAACTACGAGCATGCCAAGAATCTTTAGACAAGAAGGGTCACCATCACCATTTTCAAGGCCTATGGCCTCATCAACTCCATTCACTTCACAAAGACCAAATACTCTACCAAAGCGGGTTAATATTCATGCACAGGCTTCAAGCCCATTGCAACAAGAAATCCCACGAAACAATACACCCATTGTCAAGATCAGACCAAAGCGTTATAATTTATGGTTTGATGGAAAGGAAGTGGAAAGATTTATTAAAAAAGTAGACAATATAGCAGAAATTGAAGGAGCAAGTGGAAGGGATATAGCAAGACAGATATCCTTTTGGACTAACGATCAAGAAATTAGCTACCATATTGAAGGAATGCCCGGATATGAAACTGGCAATTGGGAGCAATTAAAATTGGATATGAAGAGGAGATGGGGAACAGTGTCACCTGAAAGAAGATACAAGCTGTCCTCAATTACTCAATTATTTACAAAGATTCAACAAGAAGGGGGAATTAGAAATATGACCCAATATAAAAAGTTCATTGGTGAATATGAATCCATTATTGATTATCTCAGAAGGTATCAATATATACAAGGAGATATCAATCACAATCAAGAAATTTTGGCCAGTCTTTCCTCAAGTGTTCAAGAATCTATTTACAAAGAAATGATTAAAGATAAGGCCATGGTTCAAGCTTTGGATGGTGGTTATATCATTCCAAGATTGGAAATCTTAAAGTTATATATTGAACAAGATTTAGAAGCCAAAGTCTTAATTCAACAGAAGGAATTTTCACAACCAAAGTCACAAGAGAAGAAAGGTAGGTTTGAAGAGGAAAGCTGGGAAGAAGTCTTAAAGCAAATGAAAGATCTTACCCAAAAAATTCAAAATCCTCAGCCGCAAGGGCATCAATCAAAGGATACTGGGAAGGAATCAGTTAAGCAAGTATTGAATCAGCTCAAACACCTTTCAGAAGTAGTTGAATCTCCAAATGAAATACAAGCAGGCAATAATCAAGATCAGAAAGTTACAAAAAACTCACAGCCACTCAGGCCAAGATATCCTTTACTACCCATATCTTCTGGTTATCAATCATATGTTCCAGCACAAATGGCTCCAAGACAGCTACTGAAGTGTTATTACTGCTTAGAAGAAGGACATTCCGCAATAAGATGTAATCACCTCACAGAAGACTTAAAAAGAATTGTCTTGAAGTGTGGAGGAACATATCTTTTTCCAAATTTTCAAAGAGTACCCACAGAAGGCCCTAAATCTGCAAAAGAATTAGTTAGACATTTTGCCAAAGAGCAGGAGGATTTTACAAAGAAAATGATGGAACAATCAAATCCACCCCAAAAGAAGCAAGAAACAACAGTAATTGAGGAAAGTAAAGGTGAGAAGGCAGCAGCTATAGCTCAAATAGAAGAATGGGGAAACTGGAAACCTCCTCAAATATCACCAGCAAATGAAAATATTCAAATAAATGTTGGGCTTAGACAGACAAGGCAAAGAGCTGCAAGACAGGAAACTCAAAGTCAAACCCAGCAAGAGGATAAAAATGAAACACACAAACCCTTTAAAAAGAAGATACCAGGTGCCTACCACAAGGAAGATGAGGCAGAAGAAGAAATAAGAGTTCTAATTCCAACAAAATACAAGAAAACACAAGAAGGAAAGGAAGTAGATAATGATATTGAAATCATTTCCAAGGAAAAGAATAAGGAGGTACTTAGACAGGATTCACAAAAGATGGAATTAAAAAACAAGGTAAAATCTATACCCAATAACCCAAAGATAATAATTGAACATTTGATGAAGAGAATACTTGAACAAAAGATAAATCTTACTCTTGAAGAAATATTATCAATGTCACCAGCCTTTATTGATAAACTACAAAATTTAACTACCCAGGAAAAATAAGTAATAAAATCAGTCAATACATCAAATATTCAAGAAAGACTACTTTCAGTAAAGCTACGGGACTATGATACCCCAAGATTACATTATGCATGCCCACTTGGATTTATGAAGTATTTATTGGAAGAGAAGAATATCCTACAATGGCATTGGTGGATACTGGATCAGAAATTAATATAATACCAGAGGAAATTGCAATTCAAGCCTCACTTACAAGTAGAAAGCTCAATATGAATCTCAGAGGAATTGGTGGACATACCACATCCTTGGTTGGACTCTCAGAATTTACACCAATTACTATGATAACAGGAGAAGAAAAAGAAATTCATTTATTCATAGCAAAAGGAGCTGTACACACCATACTTGGAAGACCATTTTTAGCAGATAATAATGTTAAATTGGAATTTTCACACAAGAAAGGGGAAATATTTAGTTATCCAGAGCAAGATGGACGTCGATTATGCTTACCAATATGTAACCCTCAAGCTATGGGCTGGGAAATTTCTCCACCAATAGGTATGGAGCTTTGTGCATCCTCAGAGATTGGAAAATGGTCAATACATGGAGCAGAATCATCCAAAAGAAAAGAAACAAGGGAAACAGAAAGTCAATCTTCAACAAGAGTGAAGACAATATTTCTTGGAGCAAACAAAATACCCTTCTCAGCTATTTTTGATGCAAAAAATGAATTGAATGTTATAACTCAGGAAATGGCCCTAAAAGCAGAATTAAAAATCAGCCCTTACACATCAAAATCATCAGATAAATTTTTGAAGCCAATTGGTCAAATTAAAAATCTTGAAGTCACTTTGGAAAGTGAAGAGAAAACCTACCTGGACTTCTTAGTATTTGATAATTTCAACCAGATAATAGATGAAGAAAAGTTAAGCATATTATCTTCATCTAAAGAAAGTATTCCACCTCAAACTGAAAGAAAATCTAAAGGGAAGGATCCAGAAGAGGATGAATTAAAGGTAGAAGATAGTGAAGCAATAGAAAAAATAAAAATGGAACTGAAGAAGATGAGAAGAAATTTGGACATGGCCATAGAAAATCCAGAGAAATGGCTAGCACTTGAGTTAAGTGGTATGAAAAAAGAAGATCAAGTAGAAAGCCCACAGAAGAAATTCAAAATGGATCTGAAGCCACCTGAAGCAAATTCCTCAATAATTTCAGAAGACTATTTCAATTTATTCCAAGAGGAAATTGGGTACATTGGTGACACTGAAAAAGATTTTCTAAGTGAAGAACCAAAAGATAGCATAATCAAGCCATTGGCAAAAAGAAAATTTGAAGAATTGAAAAAGGATAGTGCCATAATTACTGAAGACAAAATGGATCAAGTTTGGGATAGAAATATTCAAAAGAGGAATGAGAAAAAAATGGAAACAGCAGAATCAGAAGATGACTTGAAGCTATACCAACAAAATAATGGAGATTTGGAAGATAAATATAAGCAAGGAAGAATATTTGATGATCTAGAAGAAGGAGAGTTATCAGAAAATACACAAGGGCTAGCTGGACTTAGCATTCTAGAAGAATTTAATCATGCCTATGATCAAATATTCTGCCTTACAAGCTCAAATAATTTATTTAATCAAAAGAAAGGAATTACATCTGAATTACCAAATGACTCCCAGAATCAAAATGGCATACAGGAAGACATACCAGAATATGAAGGACTGGAAGATTACGTAATACTTCCAATGATAACATTTGAAGAACTGTATGATTATGAGCTAGATTCACCAATAATTCAAACCAAATATATTTCAGAACTACCTGGATCAAATCTTACAAATGTTGATTTTCTGGAATTACTAACCACTATTGGAATCAAAGGAAATTTAAGGAACCCTTACTGGAAGAAGCCTTATGGATATTATCAAATGACAATAGAAGGACTGTATCACAAAATGTTATGGGCTCAAGAAGATTTGAATCTAGATGGTTTGGAAATTTTGGGGGGAACTCTTTGCTGGTGTGATTTTGGGTACATGTTTATTCATGAAGTCAAAGGTTTTGTTTCAGAATGGAAAGGAAATACACAAAGAAAACAACGCAACAAGATATTTGGAGAAATATTGAAGGACATATGTCTTTCAGTAATTCACAACAGAAGGTTGAATATTTCTCAATAACAGCTGAAGTAATCCAATTTCAATCACCAAGTAAAAAATAAAAAACCATATAAAAAATAGCAAAATAAAACAAAAAAATCACCAAAAAAAAAGAGAATTCCGTATATATCTGTATTAGTATCAAGGGCAGTGACCTCCTGCCTTATCAAAGAGGAATTTCAATTTTTTCAATTTTTTTTCAAGTATCTTATCACTCAAGGCTATAAATCAGTATTCAATAAAAGACTCCAAACTCAACATTTTTCAAGATATTCTTTTTCAATGTATAAGTATTATGATTTTATTTTGAAAAAAACAGGGGTGGTTATCTGTTCTTATGCCACCTCATATTAAAAATGGCACAAGTTTGGGGAAGTGTGGGCCCATAGGCCTTTATTAATGTTATTTCTCTTTTTTTGAAAAAAAAACCATGAAAAGATAGTGTGAAGAAACAGCAAAAGAAGATATAGATAGCTCAAAATATCAAAATTATGACCACTGGTCATAATTTTGTTCTTTGAGACAGGAAGAGAGAAAATATGGAAAGGAAAACAAGAAGAAACAAAAACCAACCAAAAAAAAACAGCTAGGCCATTCAGATACAGAAAAAGAAGATAGAAGAAGCTCAAAATGTCAAAATTATGACCGCCGGTCATAATTTGGCCTAAAATCAAGAAAATTATCTCAAGACATGGGGGAAAAATCAACCAAACAAGCTGGGCTATTCAGATACAGAAAAGGAAGATCAAAGAATTTAAAATGTCAAATTATGACCGCCGGTCATAAAATGACCACCTTATTACAGAAAATAATTCAACTCACCAAAAAGGCTACCACCATTTATACTGGATGACATTCTTATAGCCCCAAATTAATGGGTTTGTCAATCTTTGACAAGCACACATCCTTCCAGCATTTTAAATGAGCAAATTGAAATAAGTACTTCTCAAGTTGTGATCAAGGTTGAGCACCCTCAATCACAACAAGTTTCCAAAGATCAATTTTGTTTGACAGAATCAAGGAACAAAAAGATACCAAATTGCATCACTAAGCTTGCTCAAGGCTCAGAATATGCTACCCAGCATGGTTACCCTATTCCAGAAACTGACAGGTCCGGTAGAAGAATTACTACCAGAGGGGGGATTTGAACCCGTTTCAAATTTGATGAAAGTTGAAAGCAACCCGGAATTACTAACCACCACCCCCGGCAAACACCCGATGAAGGGCATTTTACATTGCACTGTCGTCTTCAAGTAAATTTTTTTTCGAAAGCTCAACAAAATGCTCAATTACATCCTTTCAACTTGCTCATCACCCTTTCAATTAATTCTTAACGCTTAATGCATTGAAAATGGACAACCAATATTATGCTTCTGTCCAAACGTTTTTCTTTCGATCCTTTCTTATGCATCATTGAGCTTTATCATAGAGTTACCAAAATCTTTTGAGTAATCTCCCTAATCATAAAATATTATTGCTGCTTTTTTTTTGACAAAACTCATAAAATATATTTCTATTCTTCTATCTTTATTTTTGGAAAACCACAATGAGTTTTAATAGATTCACAGCTTTCAATTATGTCGATCCAGATGACCCACTAGCAGAACCTGATCCTGATCATATAATTAATCAGCAAAATCAATAAATTTCCTTCTTACAGCAGCAACTTCAACAATCACAAAATGCGTATCAGGCTATTTTAGAGAAAGTCAACCACCTTCAAATAGATAAATCTCAAAACCAAATCTGCTGGAAACAGATTCAAAAATTCCAATGATGTAATCCCTTTCTCTTTGGAAGTTAAGTTTGCTGAGTCCACAAACTAAATGAAGCCACATGATTAAGTGTATTATAAGGGCTATGGATTCAATGTAAAACATAGATTAGCACATGATTGCAAAAAAAGATTGGGATTGGACCGCACAGAGAATTTCAAAGTCGGTGCTTCTTTCTGGTAAGCTTTCCGTTTCATCTTCAAAATCAGAAATTTGAATATGAACTTTTTCAGTGGAAAAATAAATTGTTTGTGGAACTGATTTGAGTGAAAGCTTGGGAAGAATTTTTCCAATTTCATTGTCTTCTTGTGAGAATTGCCCCCAATGTCCTGACCTAGTAGTTCGATGAACAAAGAGTCCTTGGCATGTATGACCATTGCTGTCGGTAATGGTAAGCTGTCAAAATTTGGGACAAGTACAAACTTCCATTGGAAAGGTGCGCTAGTTTTGAGCTGTTTGTACTTCGTTCAGATTGAGGAGAATAGTTATTGAGAATTAAAGAAAGTTTCAGATTGTTTTGGAATAAAAAAAATCAGAGTGTTGCAAAATAAAAAAAATAAAATAGTTAACTTTGAGAGGAATACGATTGATTTGGATGCATAAGAATGAAGAGCAATGTGAAATACTTATAGGCACAGCTCATGCTTGAAGGGGGGTCAGTAGAATACAATGTAGGAATTTTGTCAGTTTGACAACTGTGCGATGTGGGGGATTTCACATTGGGTGTTTGCCGGGGGTGCACTACACCATTTGAAAATGTAACCTCACTCCTCAAATTGAAAACTCATTCAACATAACTCATCAATTTGATCACTCTTAAAAAAAAAAAAAAAATTTTCAACATAAAAAAAAAAAAAAATTTTTTTTCAACATAAAAAAAAAAAAAAAAAAAAAAAAATAATTTTTAACATAAAAAAAAAAAAAAAATATTTTTTTTTTTTTTCAACATAAAAAAAAAAATTTTTTTTCAACATAAAAAAAAAAAAAACTTTTTCAAGATAAAAAGAAAATGAAAAAAAAAAAAATTTTAACATAAAATAAAAAAAAATATATAAATAAAATTGTTTTTCAACAGAAAATAAATTAAAAAAAAAAACCTTTTTTCAACATAAAAAAAAATTATAATAACAAAAAAAATAAATAAAATAAACTGTTGCGATTAAAATTAAGGATAAAAGATCAGATCAAATAAAGAAGGCTAAAATTAGTCCTTGTATGACTTTAAACTACAGGGTAGCAACCTGAAGGCTAAAATTAGTCCTTGTATGACTTTAAACTACAGGGTAGCAACCTTAAGGCTAAAAATCAGTCCTTGTATGACTTTAAACTACAGGGTAGCAACCTGAAGGCTAAAATTAGTCCTTGTATGACTTTAAACTACAGGGTAGCAACCTGAAGGCTAAAATTAGTCCTTGTATGACTTTAAACTACAGGGTAGCAACCTGAAGGCTAAAATTAGTCCTTGTATGACTTTAAACTACAGGGTAGCAACCTGAAGGCTAAAATAAGTCTTTGTATGACTCAAACTACAGGGGTAGCACACCAGAGGGCTGGATATGCAAGTAAAATGAAGGAATCAAGAAAAATTCAAAAAAAAGTGAAGATATCAAAAGTAATAACCAAAGTCAAGAATCGGACAATGAAGAACATTCAATGAAATAAAATATCAACAAGAGAAGACCCATTGGAAGCAAGAGCAATACAGATTGCAGCAAAAGAGGAAACAAGATTAGCAGCAGCAGAGAAATTAAGAGATTCAAGACACAAATCAGTTCAATATTTGGACAAAAAGATGGCACATAGACTGAGAAATCCACTTGAACCGGGGGACTTGGTATTGGTTTATAATAAACCACTTGAGTCACAGTGGGGTTTACTCTTCAAGAACCGTTGGAATGGACCTTATATAGTCATAAAGCGAATTAATAATGGACCGTATGAGCTTGAAGAATTGGATGGCACTAAACTTACAAGAAAATTTGCAGCAAGTCACATCAAGAGGTTTTATCCCAGAGGAAAGAAAGTTGAATCAAGTACAGAGTCAGAAAATGACAGCAGTGAAGAAATTGAAGAAGAAGATTTAATATCAGAGGGAGAAGAAATTGATCAAAATGGATATGATTGATATTGGCAAGCTTTTCAACTGGAATGCTGGGGACAGCATTAAATGGAGAGGGGGATGTGGTATTCCATACCATTAGTACCAGTTTCAAGCTTACCAATAAAACAAAAGAAAAAAAATGATAATAAAAAGAATTACGCAAAACAGATTTACACATTACAATTACAAATTTCAAAAAGAAATATACAATACACAGCCTCAAGATCTTATCAAAACAGTATAGTATCAAAGAATTTATCCACCTTATTGCATCATCAATAACAAATTACGTAATTAAAGGCAGTTAATTTAAATAAAGGTATATGAAGACACACCACAGAATCAGCACTGTATTTTACCCACCTTGATTCAATTGAAAGAAAAAATACCTCAAGGCTATGCATAAAATTACAATATATTTTCCAAGAACAAATGCTTCCTTAGTAATAATAACACGCATCAAACTTGATAGAAATGATAAAATCTCCATATGAAATGATACAATACTAAAATAAAACCACCAGCATAATTTTCTCAGAACATACGTAAAAAATATTTTCCCCGCCTTCAAGAAAACATCACCAGCTAAATTCTCTCAAACACATCACATGATTTTGATAAGAAAAAGCACCACCAACGTAATTCTCTCAGAAAATACGTAACAAAGTCACCAAAAAGAAAATCTCACCAGCCAAATTATCTCAAATACATCACATGATTTTGATAAGAAACAGAGCACCAGCATAATTTTCTCATATATATCATATGACTAGAAGAAATTTCAATTGTCAGGAGCTGTATTTTCTCCACTTTCTTGGCAAAAAGAAAAACTCACCAGCCAAATTATCTCAAATACATCACATGATTTTGATAAGAAAAAGCACCACCAGCATAATTCTCTCAGAAAATACGTAACAAAGTCACCAAAAAGAAAATCTCACCAGCCAAATTATCTCAAATACATCACATGATATTGATAAGAAACAGAAACACCAGCATAATTTTCTCATATATATCATATGACTAGAAGAAAGTTCAATTGTCAGGAGCTGTATTTTCTCCACTTTATTGGCAAAAAGAAAAACTCACCAGCCATATTATCTCAAATACATCACATGATTTTGTTAAGGAAAAGAACCACCAGCATAATTCTCTCATAACATACGTAAAAATAGAAACAAAAAATACTTTCCCCACCTTCAAGAAAACATCACCAGCCATATTATCTCAATGACCTCACATGACTCTGATAAAAAAAAACTCACCAGCCAAATTATCTCAAACACATCACATGATTTTGATAAGAAAAAGCACCACCAGCATCATTCTCTCAGCAAACACGTTGCTACACCAAAACTACACATCTCACCAGCTAAAACCTCTCAACTATGATTTTTTCTAAGTACCCTATTTTGAGAAGCTCTATGGAGGCCCAAAAGCTATAAATGGAGGTCCTCTCTCCCTCATTTTCCAATCATCATGGAAAAAGTTCCCACTATCCAGGATCACAACCATCCCTGAACAAGCAGGATATCTAGAATAGTAGTAGTGTTTTAGTAGTGAAAAGCTCAGTAGCCTTGCTCAGTAGCTTAGTATTAGTGAAGAATAGTAGTATAACCGTAGTAAAAGCTCAGTAGCTTAGTATTAGTGAAGAATAGTAGTATTAACATAGTCAAAAGCTCAGTAGCCTTGCTCAGTGGCTTAGTATTATTAAAAAAAAGTAGTAGTGATATAAAACTCAGTATTAAAAAAAATCCTAAAATAATCAAATCCAGTAGTCTTATTATTAGTACTCATATCAAAAAAAAACATTATAATCAACCTAAAACTATAAAGAATATATATATTCTTATCATTCTTATTAAAAAAAAACAAAAAAATATTCTTATTAGTTTTATTAAAATAACAGAAACCCAAAACATATATATATATATATTATCATCACTTTTATTAAAATAAAGTAAAAAAATCTAGTGTTTATTTTATCAGAAATTTTAGATCAGAATTTTTACCATAGTGTTATTGATAGGTCTGATTTAGAGACTGCTGATAAGTCTTCTCTATCTGTTAAAGCCACAAATCTTATTTTATTTTGTGATTCTCTGTAGGCTGACTATTCAGTATTATTTAGAGGGGCAGCTAATACACCTTAGCACCCATGGTTATTGGACAATTCTGAAATTCAAAACAGACTTACCAATAATTTCCCCCTCAAGGTACTGCCTTATTTCATCCCACACCAAAAGGAGTTCCCACAGCGTGGTTTGGGCAAAAAGCTGTATTGAGCTTGTTTGCCTCATAACTTCTGTTATAGTTGAGATATGAAGGAGTGGATGGCACTATCAGATAGCCCTGATTGTGCTCTTTCCAAAGATACCCCACTTCAGGTATCCCACACTAAAACTGTAGAAGTGTCACAACCACGAGTTTGACCCTCCTCCTTGATGGTTGCGGCAGTCCAACCTGGAGCCAAGTTGGGGCCAATTGGCCACGTCATATCATTTATGGCCCATTGGCCCCCTTTGGGTGTTCAATGGCTCTTATGCCACAACCCATCCCAATGGCCATATCCTGCCGTCATTGGCCCTCTTGGCCAATTCACACCTCACCAACCCCCAGGCCTTCATCATTGATTTTGGGCCTGGGGGGTCCTTTTTGTCTTCTAGGGGTCTCCAGGCCCCCTAGCCACCACCAGTTGATCCAGGCCTCCCCTTTTCATTAGGGGGTCTTGGGCCATTTAGGCCCCCTACGGTCCGCAGGCCTTTTAGGCCCCTTTTGGCCTAATACAATGAGGCCAAAAGGGGCCAAAGGGGGCAACCACCTAGCCCCCAAGGCCGGGTGGGTCCCAAACCACATCTGGGCCCACCTGAGCCAAAATTGGCCATATTCCCCTTGGACCCAAAATTGGCCAAAAACGCCTTGGACACCTTTTTGGCCACAAATCATGTAGGACTCATTTTTGGCCATGGACAACTATGGACCAATATCTCCATCATAGCCTCTGGCAACCACCAGGGGCCACCAAATCAGTTCATCAAGCTTTTCCCTCAACTTAAGGAAGATTCTTCCATTCCTCCATGCACCCCGTACTCAAGGTGGCAGGAGTGGTGCATATATGGTGTTATATACCATTATGCACCATTTTTGCTCAGCAATTCAATGGTGACGTTTTCAGGACTCAATTCCACCTTCTCAACTCAAGGCACCAAAATCCAACGCCCATTTCAAAGGAGGATTTTTGGACTCATCAGTTTGGTAATCCATGGCGGCAAGCAGAAGACCATTCAAGGACTCCAACCACCTGGCTATGCAGGAGTTGGGTTGGTACTCTCATTCAGGATTCTTCCAAGGTTCATTCTCAGAGGTATTCCATCATTTCAATAAGTTGTCAAGGCATCAAGTATCTCAATACTCCTTGGACAACTCAATTGGTTCATACAGGCGGCAATTAATCAACCTGTATGTACTTGGCCCATTGGGCCAATTCATATATTCACTGTGGGAATTCAATGACACAATTCAATTTCAAGATGTCCAGAATTGTATTGGCCTGATTCGGACAATACAGCCGGTGATCCACCTTCAGGATCAATCTTTCAGTTTTTCACATATACTGGCCACCTTTCAGCACCTGGGGACTTTTTCCCCAGTTAATTAGTATATTGGATTTATTTTTATCCTTATTTTCTTTTACCTTATTAAAGTTAATACTGATAATCTTAAGTCAGTCATTAGCACCTTTTCTCTTTCTTTCTTCGCCTGTCAGTGGATATTGGTGGTCATATCCTTTACTAATTCCATTGTTCTTTCTGGCAGGTTGAAACAGTGAATTGAGGATTCACTTGCTTGGCTTTTGGCTTCCTTTCA
Source organism: Austropuccinia psidii (assembly GCA_023105745.1). Lineage (NCBI taxonomy): Eukaryota > Fungi > Basidiomycota > Pucciniomycetes > Pucciniales > Sphaerophragmiaceae > Austropuccinia > Austropuccinia psidii. Next base: position 9,470,137 of record JALGQZ010000005.1, on the reverse strand, counting down.
TTTTGGCCTCTGGCTTCATTCTTCTTATTCTTTGTTATCTTTGGCATATTTGTCCTTTCTCTTATTCCTGCTTAAGAAATATATTCCATAGTATTTCTTATCATCTTTGGAGCCCTCCAAGTGAGTTCTTGATTCCTGAGTGCCAGGCCCCCTTGCTTCCATAAGAGCCCCTGTGACATTATATTAATTAACTCATAATTTCTTTTCATTCTATTCATTCATTCTTCATCAATTTCATTCACTCATTCATCGAAATTATGACTCTTTAACGCTTATGAAAATTTATGATTCTTCGTCATCTCTCAATTTTCTCTCATTCATTTCCTCATTCTGAAAATTGAAAGCTGACCCAAATTTTATTTTTCTGTCTATCTTTTCAATCTTAATCTCAATCATCAATCTCATTTTATCCTACATTTCAGGCGTCTTGTTTTTTTTGAATTTCAGATTATTCATCAAATTATTCAGACACGTTCTTCATATCAGGATTCAATTTGATTTTCTCTTCAAGAATTTTGATTTCAGGAAGAATTCACTTGATAATTGATTTGATTTACTGATTCAACATAATTGATATTGACTTCAAGATATCTGATTGACCTGAAGATTTTTCCATTGATTTGCTGAATTTCACATCAAGACTTTGACATAAATTGATTTTTGACTCAAGAATTCATTTGACTGATTGATTTTCACTGAAAGATTTGATTTCATTGATTTTGATTGACTGATTTTTATTGACTTGAAGATTTTCATTGATTTTGATTTTTTGGCTTCATAACTCATCTGATTGATTGATTGACATACTTGAAGACTTTAATTGATTCATTGATTTTTCCCCTCAAGATTTGATTTGATTTGATCCTCAAGACTATTTTGGTTTTGCCTCAAGTTTTGTTCAAATTTTGATTCTTTTATTTAAATTTTACTCTTATTTAAATCATGCAACTCCAACACTCACCTCCTGCAAGACAGACAAGATCCCAGGCTTGAACTCAAGCTGTTCTTACTCCTACTCCAAGAGTTCCTCTTGATGGCACCCCAGCAGTTCCTCAACTGAGGGCCCAGTTAGATAGAGGACCCCGCATGGAAGGAGCAGCACCATCCAGGAAGGAAGGAAGAGTGCCAAGAAGATCAAATTCTTTTTCAGGAGTAGTTGGCGGTTTTCCAGGAATGTCAAGGACTAGTTTCAAAGGTCCAGGTGAAGACGGTGAAGAGGAAGAGTCTGAAGGTACTGAAGGTGTTCCTGCTCCGGTGGGGGCATCCCAAGGTACTGGAAGACCAACTCTAGCCCAGTCTGATCAGCCTGTCTCTCATCAGTCTGAACCATCTTTATTGGCCATCATGCAGCAAATGACTCAGATTATGGCCAATCTTCAAGCAGCTTCATCCTATGAAGCATCAAGACCACCAGCCTTCAAAACTCCATCTATGAAGGCACCAGAATGCTTTGATGGGACTCAACCCTTCAAAGTCAGAAGCTTTATTCAGTCATGCCAGCTTATTTTTCATAATGATCCGGCAAACTTCTCTCAAGACAGGAAGAAGGTTCTTTATGCCACTTCATTTCTTATAGGCAGGGCTGCAAAATGGATTGAGCCTTATCTTTCTAATCTCACCAATCAAGACTCAAGTTATCTTCTCAATTCTTGGCCATTATTTGAATCCCAACTCTTCACTTTATTTGGAGACCCAAATGAAGTTAGAAAAGCTGAAGCAGAGTTGGATGGCCTTAGGATGAAAGAAGGGGGCCATGTTTCACCATACATAGCCGATTTCAGGAGTTTGGTTTCAAGAATCGGGGATTGGGGAGAAAGAGCTCTCATCCATCATTTCAGGAAGGGATTGCCATCCAGGATTCTGGATCAATTGGCCTACCATCCTTCAAATATTGATTCTCTTCAAGACTTAATGGACGTTACCCTGGAACTTGACACCAGGTACCATGAGAGGCAAAAGGAGAAGAATAATCATCAAGAGAATAAACCTGAAGCCTCAAAGTGAAGTTCTTCTCATCCTCAAAATTCTTCAAGCTCAGGTCAAAAGAAGAAGAAGAATTTTCAGAAGAGGGACAAGCCCCATTCTTCTTTGTTGAATAAAGATTTCAAGCTCATGAACTCTGAAAAAGAAAGAAGAATCAAAGAGGGTCTTTGTACCTATTGTGGTGGGAAGCATAGTCTTGAGTCCTGTTTCAAAAGGCCTCAAAACAAGCTTACCCAACCGTCAGGAAAAAGCCTGAGTGGAGACCATGTTGTGTTCAATGGTCTTCACAGTTTTCCTTGCAGAGCACAATTGTGCATTCTGAATACTGGTGTCAAAAATTCTCTTAAATGTTTTGTCTTTTCTTCTCTTTCTGATGTTTTTTACAGTATTCTCATTGATTCTGGTGCTACACACTCATTTATTGCAAAGCAGTTTGTTCACAAGTAGTCATTGACTACGTCAGAACTTCCAGAGAAGATTCCCCTTATCATTCTTGACTCCTCTGAGTCTCCTTCCTTATTTGTGACTCACCATACCAGATATATGGTTGAGCTCCCTTCCTTCCCAAGCTTTGAATGGGACTTTTTAGTCATTGATACTCCCAAGGGAGAAGACCTTATATTGGGCTTTGACTTTCTCAATCATTTCAATCCTTCCATTGATTGGAGGCAAGGGCTGATCACCTTTAATCCTGATCATTTGGACTATTCTGATCCTTCTAATTCTGTCCGTAATAACTTTTCTTCTGCCAAATCCTGTGCAGCTCTGGTTGGTGATTCTAGAACACCATCATTTCCATCTTCTGTCCATATTCCTCCCCTTAATTCCCCACAGTAATTACTATCTACTAGAGCTGAAGTCTTCAAAGAGATTCAAGATGTTGGAGAAGATAATTCTGTATCTTCACTTCACCTCTTATTTGGGGATATGGACCTTCCTCCTTCATCTTATCATGACTCCCTGGAGGAGTTGTGGGATGAAGAGGAAGAGCCAGAAGAAGTAGAAACCGTGATGAAGGTTGTTCCTTCTGTCTATCACCAATATCTGGATGTATTCTCCAAGGTGAAAGCAGAAAAACTTCCTCCTCACCGTGCCTGTGATCATCATATTGAGCTGGAGGGGTCTCTACCTCCAGTTGGGGTGATCTACTCTTTATCCAAACAAGAGTCAGATACACTCAGGGCCTACATTTCAGAGAATGTAGAGAAAGGTTTCATCCGGCCAAGCTCCTCTTCAACAGGAGCACCTGTTCTTTTTTTCAAAAAGAAAGATGGTGGCCTCCATTTGTGTGTTGATTACCGCAAACTCAATGCTGTTACTAGGAAGAACAAGTATCCTGTTCCTCCTATGAACCAGCTTCTCAATGTCTTTAATGGTTCTTCTATCTTCTCCAAGATTGATTTGCGTGGTGCATATAACCTGCTCAGAATCAAGGAGGGTGATGAACATTTGACTTGCTTTAGAACTAAATATGGCAGTTATGAGTACTTGGTTATGCCATTTGGGCTCACCAATGCTCCTGCTTCTTTTCAAAACCTTGTCAATGATATCTTTCAAGATCTTCTCGATGTTTATGTTGTGGTTTATTTGGATGACATTATGGTCTTTTCCAAATCTGAGGAAGAACATGTCACTCATGTGTCCACTGTTCTTTCCAGACTCAGAGCCAATAACCTTTTTGCTAAGGCATCCAAATGCCTGTTTCATGTTTCAAGCATGGAATATCTTGGTTATGTAGTTTCTTCTGAAGGCCTCAAGATGGACCAAGCAAAAGTCCAGCAGATTCTCAGTTGGCCGCCTCCAAGGAACCTCAAGGCTCTTCAATCCTTCCTTGGCTTTGTCAACTTCTACCGCCGTTTCATCAAGAATTATTCAAAAAAGATCAGTTCACTCACCAGTTTCCTCAAGAAAGATTCCTGTTTTCCCCTCAATGAGGAAGCTATTAGTCAGTTTCATCAACTCAAAGAGGCTTTCACCACCGCTCCAACCCTTCTCTACCTGCCATTGTAGAGACCGATGCATCAGATTATGCCTTGGGTGCTGTACTGAGTCAGGTCTCTGACTCAGGAAAACATCCCATTGCATTTGATAGCCGCAAGCTTATCCCAGCAGAGCTCAATTACGAAATTCATGACAAGGAACTCCTTGGTATCGTCTGGGCTCTCAAGTGCTGGAGGCCTTTTCTTCTTTCACTGGCTTCCCCTTTTGAAGTTCTTACCGATCACTCTTCCCTGCAATACTTCATGACCTCCAAAGTACTCACTCGCCGTCAAGACCGTTGGGCTGAATTCCTTTCTGAATTTCATTTCTCAATCACTTACCGCCCTGGCCGCCTAGCTACTCTTCCGGATTCCTTATCACGTCAGGACGACGTTTATCCGGAGAGGGGGGAGGATTTCATCAGCAAGAATCCAATGAATTTTCAGCAACTCATTAAGCAAGATGAAGTTCAACCCTCAAAGTTTTTTGCAGTCAAGGTGGAATATTTTTCAAATTTGATTGATTCAATCCAGAAGAAATTATGGCAAGATCCCCAGTACAGAAGTATCCTTGAAGATTTGGGTAAAGGTAAATCTTTTCAAGATTATTCTCTTGATTCCTCTTCCCAACTCCTTCTCTTCAAAGATCGGGTGGTAGTTCCAAATGACTCCACAATTCAGCTTAGTATTCTTCAAAAGCGTCACGATTCTCCTCTAGCTGGCCACCATGGCCAAGAGAAGACTCTCAAACTTGTCAAGCGGGATTTTCACTGGTCCGGCATGACTCAATTTATCAAGGATTATGTTTCATCCTGTCAACAGTGCTCAAGAAACAAGAATATTCACCATAAGAAGTTTGGATTCCTCAAACCTCTTTCAATTCCAAATGGTCCTTGGATTTTTCTTTCAATGGACTTCATCACTCAACTGCCGCTGGCCAATTCCTTTGATTCAATCCTGGTCATAGTGGACAGATTCTCAAAAATGGCGGTTTTTATTCCAACAATGTCTTCAATCACTTCCCTGGACTTGGCCCATTTATTCATCAAGAATATCTTTTCAAAGCATGGCCTTCCATTAAGCATTGTCAGTGATAGAGGTTCACTCTTTGTTTCTTCTTTTTGGACCAATCTTTGTCAGAAGCTCAAGATTTCAAGAGACTTGTCAACTGCTTACCATCCAGAGACTGATGGACAGACAGAGAGGGTAAATCAGATACTAGAACACTATCTTTGGATGTATGTCAGTTATCATCAAGATGATTGGAACACCTGGCTCCCTCTGGCTGAATTTGCCTACAATAATGCTGATCACTCTTCAACAAAGCACTCCCCGTTTTTCACTGTTTATGGAAGAGATCCACATTTTGATTCAGTTCACATCACTCAAGACACTCCTGCTGGAACGTTATCAACAAAAATCCACTCAGTACAGCAAGATGTCAAGAGAGAACTTGAAGCTTCCATAAACCGGTTCAAGAGGTATGCAGATAAAGGTAGAGCAAGTACACCTGTTTTCAATCCTGGTGACATGGTATGGCTTTCCTCCAAGAATATCAAATCAACCAGACCCACCAAAAAACTATCCGAAAGATGGTTGGGTCCTTTTCCAATCTTGAAGAAAGTCAGTTCCCATGCTTACCACCTCAAGCTTCCATCTCAATGGAAATCCATCCACCCAGTCTTCCATATCTCACTCTTGGAACCAGTCAAGACATCAACAATCCCAAATAGGCAGTAAGAACCTCCTCCTCCAATTACCATTGAAGAAGAAGAGGAATGGGAAGTTTCTCAAGTACTGGATGCTAAGCTCAAGAGGAGAAAATTATGGTATCTGGTGGAATGGAAAGGTTTCAGTCAAGACCCAGAAAGATCCACTTGGGAACCAGCCAAAAACCTCAAGAATTGCCCTGATCTTGTCAAAGATTTCCATTCTCTGTATCCTGACAAGCCAGGACCCAATTCTTCAAAAGCTTGATCTTTTATGGTGCTTGGTGGGGAGAGGAATTACCAAACGTAAGTCCCACTCCTGGTATGCACCTTTAGGGGTATTCTATTCCTCCTTGTTGTAAGCATCACCTTGGCCACTCTGTGAGCACTTTGCAATTTGAACACAGATTCGTTGGCCTGGCTTTCAACATCAATCCCAAGATTATGGCCATTTTTCACTTGGGCAAATGGACCATTCAATTTCCTCTTTCTTTCCAAGTTTTCCAATTCAAGACACTCCTTAATACAATTTATATTCTTATTTATGGCACTGGCGGGATTGGCAACTTCTAAAAGTAAGTTCCTCTCCTGGTGTGCACTTCCCTGAGGGGTCTACATTCTGTCAAAACATCACCTTGGCCACTCTGTGAGCACCTGGCATCAAACTCTTTTATCCAGGTCCTTGGCCACTTTCAAAATCCACTGTTGTAATCCGTGATGAAGATTGGATTCCTCCTCGAAATTCATTTCTCTTTTATTTTTCTTTTTCTTTCTTATATATGTTTCTTTCTCTTTAATTATTTATATTTTTCTCAAAATTCTTTTCTTATAACTCTTTAATGCCAAATCTTTACGTCAAATCACGTCTTCAACATTGTCAAAGCCAAATGTCAAGAGAAGACCAAGTCAAACTCAATTCATATGCCAAAAAGTTTATCAGTTCAAGTTTTCTTCTAAAGATTCAATGCCTCTGGAATCCCTCTGTCAAATCCGCCTCAATAGCCTCAACAGGCTTCTACCTTATCTTGGTGCTCAGGAGCTCACCATTCAAGGTAGGGGGGTACTGTCACAACCACGAGTTTGACCCTCCTCCTTGATGGTTGCGGCAGTCCAACCTGGAGCCAATTGGCCACGTCATATCATTTATGGCCCATTGGCCCCCTTTGGGTGTTCAATGGCTCTTACGCCACAACCCATCCCAATGGCCATATCCTGCCGTCATTGGCCCTCTTGGCCAATTCACACCTCACCAACCCCCAGGCCTTCATCATTGATTTTGGGCCTGGGGGGTCCTTTTTGTCTTCTAGGGGTCTCCAGGCCCCCTAGCCACCACCAGTTGATCCAGGCCTCCCCTTTTCATTAGGGGGTCTTGGGCCTAAATGGCCTTTTTGGGCCATTTAGGCCCCCTACAGTCCGTAGGCCACGTGCCGCGGTCTGCAGGCCTTTTAGGCCCCTTTTGGCCTAATCCAATGAGGCCAAAAGGGGCCAAAGGGGGCAACCACCTAGCCCTAAAGGCCAGGTGGGTCCCAAACCACATCTGGGCCCACCTGAGCCAAAATTGGCCATATTCCCCTTGGACCCAAAATTGGCCAAAAACGCCTTGGACACCTTTTTGGCCACAAATCACGTAGGACTCATTTTTGGCCATGGACAACTATGGACCAATATCTCCATCATGGCCTCTGGCAACCACCAGGAGCCACCAAATCAGTTCATCAAGCTTTTCCCTCAACTTAAGGAAGATTCTTCCATTCCTCCATGCACCCCGTACTCAAGGTTGCAGGAGTGGTGCATATATGGTGTTATATACCATTATGCACCATTTTTGCTCAGCAATTCAATGGTGATGTTTTCAGGACTCAATGCCACCTTCTCAACTCAAGGCACCAAAATCCAACACCCACTTCAAAGGAGGATTTTTGGACTCATCAGTTTGGTAATCCATGGCGGCAAGCAGAAGACCATTCAAGGACTCCAACCACCTGGCTATGCAGGAGTTGGGTTGGTACTCTCATTCAGGACTCTTCCAAGGTTCATTCTCAGAGGTATTCCATCATTTCAATAAGTTGTCAAGGCATCAAGTATCTCAATACTCCTTGGACAACTCAATTGGTTCATACAGGCGGCAATTAATCAACCTGTATGTAATTGGCCCATTGGGCCAATTCATATATTCACTGTGGGAATTCAATCACACAATTCAATTTCAAGATGTCCAGAATTGTATTGGCCTGATTTGGACAATACAGCCGGTGATCCACCTTCAGGATCAATCTTTCAGTTTTTCACATATACTGGCCACCTTTCAGAACCTGGGGAATTTTTCCCCAGTTAATTAATATATTGGATTTATTTTATCCTTATTTTCTTTTACATTATTAAAGTTAATACTGATAATCTTAAGTCAGTCATTAGCACCTTTTCTCTTTCTTTCTTCGCCTGTCAGTGGATATTGGTGGTCATATCCTTTACTAATTCCATTGTTCTTTCTGTCAGGTTGAAACAGTGAATTGAGGATTCACTTGCTTGGCTTTTGGCTTCCTTTCATTTTGGCCTCTGGCTTCATTCTTCTTATTCTTTGTTATCTTTGGCATATTTGTCCTTTCTCTTATTCCTGCTTAAGAAATATATTCCATAGTATTTCTTATCATCTTTGGAGCCCTCCAAGTGAGTTCTTGATTCCTGAGTGCCAGGCCCTCTTGCTTCCATAAGAGCCCCTGTGACAAGAAGTTAGATGAGAGGTGAATGTTTTGTTCACCCTTATTTGGCCTGAAATTGACCATAACTCCAGTAATATTGGTGCTAGCTCAGTTTGGCTGGTACCATTGGATAGCCCTGGCTTAGAGCTTCATTTTGAATACCCATTTGATGGGGTTAAGCCTCTCCTTCTAGATTTTAGATGAGAGGTGAAAATTAAGGTTTATGCTCAGCAATAACTTTGAGCAGGAACAACTTTGTTATTTCTTGTCCTATGGTGATGGGACTTATATTTTCAGAAAGAGGTGAGTTTCCTCTATCTTTTGATACCTTTTGAGCTAATTTGGCTCAGTTCCATGTTTTGGTGGTATCTTAGCTATACCATTGGTTTATGGTATTTTGGCTTTCATGCTTGTGCTCTGGTTTTGAGTCACAGGCTGACAAAAAGGCCAACTGGAAATTTAGTCCAACTCAATTATTACTTTATACTTGAATTATTTGCTCATTATGATTAGACTAGTCCTTAATAATGGCTATATGCTTTGAAAGATGTCCATAATAAATTATAAATATTATTATGACAAGATGTGAAATAAGAATTAACTAGTTTCTGGCTTATGAACTCCTTTAAATTCTTTTATATCAGGAAGGCATTTATAAAAATATCAGTGCTACCTAACCAATTTAAGGCTGTGATCGAATGCTCTTCCCCAATTTCCTCAAAGACTCAAGACAATAAAATCAATAGACTAAGGAATTCCCCTGAAGATTTCAGTGAAACCAAACCTATTATTTCAGGAATATTATTCAACCACCAATTTAATCCACATTTATTGCTTCTGTCAGCCTGTGACTCAAAACAGAGCACAAGCATGACATCCAACATACCATAAATAATGGTATGACAAGTATTGAACAAACATATTCAATACAGGTAATAAATAAGAGGAAAAAATTCCTCTTAAATTAAACACCAACCTTATCCAAACAGAATAAGGAAACCTAGAGGAGAATAAACAAGTCAAAACCCTTATTTTCACCTCTCATCTAACTTATGCATATTTAAGGTATTCTATACCAAAATGGTATTTTTCTTAAAGCTCACATAGAGAGCTACACAATGGTATCATCCATGTTGCTATAACACCACTACAACTGGAGATACCATATGACCTTTATTTTAAAACCAAGACCCCCCTGAAAGTCAAAGAGGGCTTGTACAAAACTGTACAAAAGTATAACCAAATTAAATATCTAAGCAAGAGCTTTAATTTGAGACACCTTAGACCTCTGTATCTCTTAAATTGACTGAGGGATCTTGGTTCAAAGGTTTAACAACCAAAATACAGATATTCTGAAAACAACAATGTAAACAAACCCCTGTATCTTTGGCATACACTCATACAGCTGTACAGTGTAATATACCAAACTGTAGAGCTAATCAAGCCCTACAAGACTGTATCATCAGAATACAGATATCTTCCAAATTGAAGAAGATATCTGGTATGGAAGTTTTTGAAGCCTCATACTGATGTACAAAAATACATCCAAAAACTTAAAACCCTTATAACTTTTGCTATTTTGAAGAAGGATAAAAATGAAGCATACCAAATTAAAGTGCTCATTAAACCCTTCAATTCTGTGCTCTTGGTTTCTTGATATCTTAAGAACTGACTGAGATATCTTGATTGGAAGGTTTTTCTAGTAATACATGACTGTATCAAACTTGTATCAAACAGTATTGCTCTCATACTTAAAATAATATACTTAGTAAGATATAACCTCTCTAAAATCATCATTATTGATCATACAGACACCATAAACACGTCATCCAAGTGCTGACGTGGCAGGTGAAAAGTTTTTTCACCCTGTATTAATCCAGAATGATCATTTGTGGTTCCAAAACCACAATTCTGCCTCTATTGACGTCAGAATTGATGATCCAGAACCACAGACTGATCATTGGAGTGAAAAGTTTTACTCCTCTGACATGTGAAGAGTTAATAACTCTTGAAAGTCTTGAAAGATATAAAAAGAAGGGCTTTTTCCTTGAAAACCCATCATCTTATCTTATTATCCATATTCTTACATGACAAAACTGTTATCAATAAGTAGTGTCCTTAGAATTATTATCAAAGATATAATTAGAATATAATTATAGTAGTAATTCTTTACAGTCAAAGATATTAGAGTATTGCAACCCAGGTCCTCAATAGACTCATCACCACTGTTACCACGTAGTAGTAGGACCTAAAGATTTAATTTTATTTGTTTTTGACGTGTCACAGTCATAATACTAGCTTGTAACTAAATTTTATAGCTACTATATAGACTCACCCTGACAGCTTCCAACACTGAAGATGACAAAGTGTTGTATTAGAACTTAAACCCAATGGTGAAAGGCAAGGAGAAAATTTATTACTGGAAATGCTTATCTTTTATCTTCAGAGGCCAATCATTATAGGTGATTTCCCTAATTTATCTCAAATAGAATTGTGGTATTTATAAATGCCTGCCTCTTCAGTATGTATTTAGTAGGTATTTTCTCATAGTGGCCAACATAAAGCCCCACAGGGCTTGGAACCAGAACCATAGCTCACCTGAAATTTTTAAAGGAATGACTCAATGAGGAGACACCTCCATATTGTATTGGACACTTAGGTGATTATGAATAACGACACAGAGGCATGTGGTCTTGATAGATTATCAGTTTCGAATCAAAACAATTCTTCTTATTTATTCAAATAAGTTTTAAAAACATGATAAATTTAGTCTCACTATTTTCTCTTTTGTTGCCCTTTTGACCCATTAAATCATGGGTGGCCTTACTGAGACTAAATCTCCTTTGAGTAAATCCAATACTTTTAAAGCCATAATTCCTTAATCTAATTGATTATGTGCTGTATAGCAGTGTTGGCATATGAGTATGTAATGAATACAAGTCCGCACTCAATAATTTGCTTAATTATCAAGTGTGGACTACATCACGCTCTTAATTGTCCCAAACTAAATAGGTCTTGTATGAATTGATACATAATCCAGTATGAGTATGTCTCATTAAATACAAATGAGTATACTCCAAAAAAAACTAAAATAATACCTAACCTTCCACTGAGAATTAAAAAAATAGTACAAGTATGATTACCGACCCAACAAAAAGCAATAAGCTGAGAGTAAAAAAACAATAGTCATATAAGACTGTGAGTCCAATCGCCAGCTTAATATTGAGGGGCCTCTTCATTCAGCCACTCCTTCAGAAAAGCAATGTGGGCAAACATTCTTGATCCAAGGGCCGCACATGTGGGAGCTTTGGGCCTCCCACTATGGGAGAACACCCTTTCTACAAATTCTGAACCTGCCGAAATTGATAAATAACTTAGGCAAATCTTCCCCAATTTGGGGAAGTTAGCTGTGACAATTTGGCGCTGGAGTAACACAACAAGGGATTTGAGTACCAGGTCATGAGCAAGAGGCGGTAGAAATACACATACCTTCCAATAATAAATGATTGGTTCACCTTTTGTCATTGGGTGTAATTTTTGCAAGTAAAACAAAATCTGTTCACCTTGGCTCCTTGGTAGCTCATCTGAAGCCTCTATTGGTGGCTGATTCAAATGTTTCAGAAGGTCTTTGTTTTCAGTCTCACTCAATTACTGTGGGGATCCGCATTGGAGTTCAGGTTTTTCTGGATCGGCTGGTTTCATTTTGCTGATCATTGATGCTAACTTGATGTTGAGAACCTCAATAATTTCCTTGGAGTGATGTATGGGAGTACCCACCTGTTTACATATGCCTTCATGGTATTTTGGATTAAGAAAACAGGCTATTCGGACGCCATTATTAGCTATTTCCATTTCATAATACTTGTAAAAGTTTTGCCAAAAAGCATCACATGAATATTGCCATGAATTTGGGGCCACACTTGAAGAGTGTGATAACCAATTCAACAATACCTGGTAGTATGGAAATAGGAGATGCTTTGTTGGCCCTGTGGATTGAAATAGATTGCACAATTTCTCAAACATTTGGAGAATTGGCTCCATAAATTCCATGGCATATGTTGCAGGAAAACATTCCAGCATTTCATTGGAATGTTGATCGGAAGGACTTTGGGATCACAGGTTTTGTTACAAAATTGTATGAATATATCTTGTTGTTTTTCTGAGCCACAAATTTGAGAGCATAGGTCTCCTAAAATGTGGACAATGGTTTTTTGTGCTGAAGAGATGCGATAGAATTAAATATGCTCCATCCCTTGGTAAACTGTTGTGAGAAAACTCCAACACTTACGTGGTGCATGCATGTCACTTTGGCTTTGAGGCTGCACCTCTGGGCTGCTTGAATTAAAGTCTTGATCCTCTATAAAGGCCAAATTGGCTGATTTATATTTTGTCCCCAAAGCCGCATGATTCAATGGTTGGTTTCAAAGTCTCTTAATTTGCTTGCCTGATGCTCAATTGAAGCTCTTGATGGCCTTCAATGACAAAGAATTGTATCAATGTAATTTCAACCCACTTTAAGAATATTGATTGTTAATACTCACCTTGAATCTCACCAAGAGCCCCATTGTGGTCATCATTCCTATCCTCAATGGGGGCTTGTTTGATGCCAAGGTAATCATTGAAAAATCTGTACTCCTCATCTGTTAGCTCACCTATGTATTTGAAAGACTGTTTCACCACAGGTTTTATGACATTTCAGGCACATTGGTGAAATTGCTTGGCTTCTGGCCATGCTATACCAATTCCGGTAAGCTTTTTCTGAACAACTGTGGTCATAGAGATGTTATTGGCGGCATTGTTGCCAGTAATGCTGTAGAGACCCTTAATCATCCCTTCCTCTGAAAGGGCCTCCCAAAGCTTCCAAGAAAGGTACATGCCTAAATGAGAACCAGAAATGCTCTGGAGGTGAACACTTTCAGATCAAAATGACCTTTCCCAGCATATTTATTGTTATACTTACTTTAAATGCCACCAACATTTTTCAAAATGCATAGCTTGTCGGGTCAACCCCTTGGAGGACAATGGCAAAGTAGCTCTGATCTTTATCTTTTGTGGTCCAGAAATCAACAGAAGAACACAAAGGCATTCCATTGGGTAAGCCTCCAGCTTTGTCCATTAGGTTCTGTTTGAATTTGTAATTGTCACAGGGGCTCTTATGGAAGCAAGAGTGGACTGGCACTCAGGAATAATGAACTCACTTGGAGGGCTCCAAAAGATATAAGGAATAATAAAGATTAAATTTCTTTAAAGAAGGATAAGGGAAAAGACAAGTATGCCAAAGATAAAGAAAAAGATAATAAGAGAAGCCAACCAAGTGAATCCTCAATTCACTGTTTCAACCTGCCAGAAAAGGAATTGGAATTAGCAAAGGATATGACCACCAATATCCACTGACAGGCAAGGAAGAAAAAGGGAAAGGTGCTGAATGACTGACTTAAGATTATCAGTATTAACCTTAATAAAGTAAAAGAAAATAAAGATAAAAATAAATTCAATATATTAATTAACTGGGGAAAAAGTCCCCAGGTGCTGAATGGTGGCCAGTATATGTGAAAATTTGAAAGACTAATCCTGGAAAGTGAGTCACCGGCTGTATTGTCAGAATTGGGTCAATACAGATCTGGCCATCTTGAAATCTGAACTGTGTGATTGAATTCCCACAGTGGAATATGAATTGGCCCAATTGGGCTAAGTACATACAGGTTGATTGATTGACGCCTGTATGGACCAATTGAGTTGTCCAAGGAGTATTGAACAACTTGATGCCTTGAAAACTGATTGAAAGAATTTCTAACCTCTGAGAATGGCCCTTGGAATAATCCTGAATGAAATTGGCAACCCAACTCCTGCAGGGCCAGGTGATTGGGATCCTTGAATGGTCTTCTGATTGCCAGACTGATGAGTTAAGAAGTCTTCTTTTGAAATGGGCTTTGGATTTTGGGACCTTTATTTGGAAAGATGGAATTGGGTCCTGAAAACGTCACCATTGAATTTCTGAGCAAAAATGGTGCATAATGGTATATAATACCATATATGAACCACTTCTGCAACCTTGAGTACAGGGTGCATGGAGGAATGGGAGAAATCCCCTTGAGTTGAGGGGAAATCTTGAGCTGAGCTGATCTGGTGGCCTCTGGTGGTTATTGGCCAAAATTGGGTCCTGAGGGTCTCATGGCCATTTTTGGGTTTGATGGAATTTGCGGCCAAGATTGGCTCAGGTGGGCCCAATTGTGGTTTGGGACCCACCTGGCCTTGGGGGCCAATGGGCTTCCCCCTTTGGCCTCATTGGATTAGGCCAAAAGGGGCCTGATTGGCCCACCAACCGTAGAAGCCTTAGGGGACCTAAATGGGCCAAAAAGGCCATTTAGGCCCTAGACCCCCTAATGAAAAGGGGTGGCCCAGAAGGGCTGGTTCTGGCTAGAGGCCCAGAATCCCCTAGGATGCAAAAGGACACTGCGAGGCCCAAAAACAAGGATAAAGACCTGGGGGTTGGGGATATGAAAGAATTGGCCAGGGAGGCCAAGGATGGCAGGATATGGCCTGAGGCCATAAAAGGCCAGGGAAGAGTGATATGGCCAAAATTCCATAGAGCACCAGAAGGGGCCAAATTGGTCAATTGGCCCCAACTTGGTCCCAGGTTAGAATTGCTGCAACACCAATGGAGGAGGGTCATTCTTTGTGGTTGTGACAGTACCCCCCCCTACCTTGAATGGTGAGCTCCTGAGCACCAAGATAAGGTAGAAGGCTGTTGAGGCTGTGAAGATGGATTGGACGCAGGGATTCCAGAGGTATTTGAATCTTGAAAAGCAAAATTCTGAACTGATAAGAGTGTTGGCATATGATTTGAGGCTGACTTGGTCTTCTCTTGAAATTTGGCTTGAAAATGTTGAAGACATGATTTTGGCATAAAGATCTTGGCATTAATAGTTATAATAAAAGAAATTGAAGAAAAAGTAAAAGAAACAAATATGAAGAAAGAAAAAAAAGTTAAAAAAGGAAAATAAAATTTGAGGGAGGGTCAAATCTTCATAACAGATTTTGACAATTGATTTTGAAAGCGGCCAAGGACCTGGATAACAGAATTTGATTCCAGGTGCTCACAGAGTGGCCAAGGTGATGTTTTGAAAGATTGTAGACCCCTCAGGGAAGTGCACACCAGGAGAGGAACTTACTTTTGGTAGTTAACAGTCCCACCAGTGCCATAAATGGAAAAAAGGCTCTTGATAAATGAATGTGTTGAAAGTATAATATCTTGGGAAGGAAAATAAGAAAGGAATGATCCATTTTGCCAAGTGTAAATGGCGATAAATTGGAATTGATGTTGAAAGCCAGGCCAAGAGATCTGTGTCCAATTTCAAAGTGCTCACAGAGCGGCCAAGGTGATGCTTAAAACAGAAAAGAGTAGAATGCCCCTAAAGGTGCATACCAGGAGTGGGACTTACTTTTGGTAATTTCTGTCCCCACCAAGCACCATAAAAATTCAAGCTTTTAAAGAATTGGGTCCCGGCTTGTCAGGATACAATGAATGAAAATCTTTGACAAGTTCAGGACAATTCTTGAGGTTTTCAGCTGGTTCCCATGTGGATCTTTCTGAGTCTTGACTGAAACCTTTCCATTCTACCAGATACCATAACTTTCTTCTCTTGAGCTTTAAATCCAGTATTTGAGAGACTTCCCATTCCTCTTCTTCTTCAATGATGATTAGAGGAGGAGGCTCTTGATGCCAATTTGGGATTGTTAATGTCTTGACTGGTTCCAAGAGTGAAATATGGAAGATTGGGGTGGTAAGCATGAGTACTGACTTTCTTCAAGATTGGAAAAGGACCCAACCATCTTTCAGACAGTTTTTGGTGGGTCTGGTTTATTTGATGTTCTTGGAGGAAAGCCATACCATGTCACCAGGATTGAAAACAGGTGGACTTGCTCTACTTTTATCTGCATACCTCTTAAACTGGTTTATGGCAACTTCAAGTTCTCTCTTGACATCTTGCTGTACTGATTGGACTTTTGTTGATAACTTTCCAGAAGGAGTATCTTGAGTGATGCTAACTGAGTCAAATTGTGGATCTCTTCCATAAACAGTGAAAAACGGCGATTGCTTGGTTGAAGAGTGATCAGAGTTATTGTAGGCAAATTCAGCCAGAGGGAGCCAGGTGTTCCAATCATCTTGATGATAACTGACATAAATCCAAAGATACTGTTCTAGTATCTGATTTACCCCCTCTTTCTGTCCATCAGTTTCTGAATGGTAAGCATTTGACAGATCTCTTGAAATCTTGAGCTTCTGACAAGGATTGGTCCAAAAGGAAGAAACAAAAAGGGGACCTCTATAGCTGACAATGCTTGAAGGAAGGCCATGCTTTGAAAAGATATTCTTGATGAATAAATGGGCCAAATCCAAAGAAGTTATTGAAGACATTGTTGGAATGAAAACCACCATTTTTGAGAATCTGTCCACTATGACAAGGATTGAGTCAAATGAGTTGGACAGTGGCAGTTGAGTGATGAAGTCCATTGAAAGACAAATCCAAGGACCAGTTGTATTTGGAAGAGGTTTAAGGAGTCCAAACTTCTTATGGTGAATATTCTTGTTTCTTGAACACTATTGACAGGATGAGACATAATACTTGATAAATTGAGTCATGGCATACCAGTGGAAATCCTGCTTGACAAGTTTGAGAGTCTTCTCTTGGCCAGGGTGTCCAGCTAGAGGAGAGTCATGACGCTTTTGAAGAATGCTGAGTTGAATTGTGGGTTCATTTGGGACCACCACCCGATCTTTGAAGTGAAGAAATTGGGAAGAGGAACCAAGAGAATAATCCTGAATGGATCTACCTTTGCCCAATTCTTGGAGGATACTTCTGTACTGAGAATCTTGCCTAAGAGCCTTCTGAATTGAATCAATCAAATTTGAAAAAGATTCCACCTTGACTGCAAGATATCTTGAAGGTTAGACTTCATCCTGATTTATGAGCTGTTGAAAGTTTATTGGATTATTGCTGATGAAATCCTCCCCCTTCTCCGGATAGACATTGTCCCAACGTGATAAGGAATCCAGAAGAGTAGCTAGGCGGCCAGGGCTGTAAGTGATTGAGAAATGGAATTCAGCCCAGCGGGCTTGACGGCGAGTGAGTACTTTGGAGGACATGAAGTATTGAAGAGAAGAATGATTGGTGAGAACTTCAAAAGGAGAAGAGAGAGAAAGAAGGAAAGCCCTGCAGCGCTTGAGAGCCCCGACTCTGCCAAGGATCTCCTTGTCATGAATCTCATAGTTGAGCTCTGCTGGGATAGGTTTGCAGCTGTTGAATGCAATGGGATGTTTTCCTGAGTCAGAGGGTAAGGTGTGGATATGAAACTTGGATTAAAAATTAAGTACTTTTCCTGTCCTCAAAAGTTTTATAAGGTAATAATCAATTAAAAATAGTAAGAAATATTATTTTTAAGAGAAAACATGCCAATTTTATTTTTTATAACTTTATTAGTATAAAAAAATAATATTATAAAGATTTATTGTTTTACCAACAATAAAATTTATCCAAAAATACTCTACAAGAGATATTTAAGGCTACAAAAGAAATTTATTCAAGAGCAATTTCAATTGGAATTAATTGAGAAAAGAACTGCAAGCAATTAATTAAAGAAAAAAGTCTTTAAAAAGAATATTAAAGAGAAAACACACCCAAAAGTGACCAGAGTGAATTTGGAAACAAAGTGACAAAGTTTACAGTGATGAAGGATGCTTTAATTCACTTTTGGGGGTGGTTCAGGTGTAAAAATGATTATAAGAGTTACAAACAATGATTATAATGATTTTTTCACGTGTTTAAAAGGTTTAAAATGATTTAAGAAAGGTGGTTGGAGTCATTTATTGATTGGTTTAACAATGTTTAAACTAATTATAAAAGGAAAAGATTCTAACATGAAGAGAAAAGTGGGACAAAGAAGACATTCTTTTATAGCCATCAATTTTCTTATTCCAAAAGTAACATTTACTCTTGTCAGTCGTAAAAAACAGCCTGACAACAGAAAATCCAATGATGGCATCATTGAACCCTGGTTTAGACCAAAAAGCGCTGGTTAAAGCCATTTTTAGCCATTTTAGACCCTTAAATCAGCCATTACTATAGCAATACCTGGTCTAGAGCCTTTAAAACACGTCAGAATGTGTGTAGGAGACGTAGAGACCAGCTAAAACTGTTTTTACTATGATTGTTTTATCTTAAAGGTAGTTTTACCCTCTTGGCAACAGCTAAAACCACCCCAGTTGGTATCAAAACCTCATCATCAACTGAGTCCACAGACCCTGGAGCTCAATTCCAGGCCAAAAGTGATGACCTTTTGCATGAAGTTTGACACCACATGCCTGTCAGCAAGGAATTTGGGGGTCTAGCTCCCACTTGAAGCTGGAGTTCCTTTTCCCCCCCAAATTTAATCTTTCCAATGTATTTTCCCTTTAATTCCTCATAATGTATTATACTTATAACTTACATATGTAATTCAATTGAGTTGTACAGTTAAATACCGTAATAATCAATACCTCATATATAAATCAAAGTTCACTTATGTAATACACGCACACATTTTGACATTTCAATTGAATTCAATTGAATATACTTTAATTCCTCATCACTTTTAAAATATACACAACACCTCAATTTTAACACAAACTTTGGTGATTAACACTACATTTGATATGAATTAAATCAAAGCTTTGAGGATTTTCAATTTTCATACAGAAAATACTAAAAACTTAATTTAAGCTTGTTTAGAGTTGAGTTACAAAATTTTCACTCAGAGGTGACCCCACCTGATTTTCTATGAGGGATCCAATGGTGAAATAATCTTTTTATGTTTATTTATTGGATAAAAAGTTATAATAATTGTTATATAACTTTTTTCCAAATTTATTTATTTTTTTACAATTTTGTTAAAAATTCATTTTTACTTAATTTTTTCAAGTATAAATGTAATTTTATAATTTCAAAATTTGATGTAATTTTATTTTTAAATTGTAATTAAATTTTTAATTGTGAATATAATTTTACATTTATATTTTGATTTTCATTTTAATAATATGAATAAATTCATTTTATTTATATTTATATGTTAATTTTGTATTTGTGGTCTTTTGGGTATATGAAATTACCTCTAAGGCTCACATTCCCTCCCCCTAAAAAAAGAATATTAATTTGTAATATTGGTATTTCTAGTGTTTCTGAATCTCCTGAGGAGTTTGGTAGCTTCTGGTATATCTTTTTCTTCTAACCATTCATCTTCACAAGTTGGGTCACTGTACCTAACAAGGTATTCCCTCTCTTTCTTGGTTCTTAATTTTCTTTGTTTAAAAACTTTGGTAATTTTCTTAGTACCAGATGTCTCAATAGGAGGTATAACTTGGGGAACTTTATTCCTCAAGGGAAATTTCTCAGCATCACTAGATTTATATGGTTTTACCAAGCTCACTGGAAATGTAGGGTGCTTATTACTAAGTTCTTCAGATAATTCTACTTCAACAGCATTTTCTCCATGGAGGGCTTTAATAACAAAAGGTCCTGAAAAGGAGTCTTTCAGCTTTTTACATCCTTTGATGTTATTGAAGTTGGTGGTGGATGCTAGTACTAAATCCCCTACCTTTAAATCTGGAGTGGCATGAGATTTGTCCCATTCATCTTTAGCATATGCAAATGAGTCTTCCATGAATTTTACTGCATGCTTTCTGGCTCTGTCTAGCATTCCTTTGAAGCTGGCAGCTGTAGGATGTATTTCAACCAAATCTTTCCTTAAAGAATCTTGGGGTAATTTGGGATTCCATCCTTTTTCCAAAATAGCAGGAGTCTCATTGGTACTGGCATTGTGAGCCTGTGAGGTATGTATAACATACCCATAAGGCCACAAATGATTTTACAGACAGTTAATTTTATCTTAAACAGACTTTTTAGTTGAATTTAAAATAAAAAATAACAAAAAATAAGTATAACTTTTTTTTGGATAAACAAAGTTATAATTATTATGTCATTTTTGGATTCTACACCAAAAATAACATAGGGTACACCCATAGGGTGTTATACCCAAAAACACTTATTTCTTGTGTTATTGGCAGATTTAAGAATCTCACAGTACTAATGTAGCTTTTTTAACATTTTTTTAAAATTGTTAAATTTAAGCTTAATTAAGCTTAAATTTAAAGTTACATAAGGTTTATGCAACTTTACCAAAATTTTAGTTAAAATTGAGGTGTTGTGTATATTTACTGAATTGGCTAAGGATTTGCCATACAGAATGTAAATCCTGCGTGAGCTCAATTTAAAAGGGTTTAAGGCCATAGTATGGCTTTAAATAAATAAAAGGGCAAAATCCACGCAAAAAGGTGGGACAAAGGAAAAAGACCAAATAGAGCTGGGGTACCCAACTTTTTGGATCTGCAAGGACTCAATTAAGGTTGTCCACCTGTATTGGAGGATTGTCAACCTTATTTAAACTTTAAGATTAGACTTTGATCCAACCTTAAGGTTTAAACTGGTTTTATCCCAATTTGGACAGGAATTTCAAGCTGCCAAAGGGTAAATCCCAATATGCAGGCTTGAAATCAAGGTTTTAAGAACTGTCAGAGCTTAATTAAGCTTAAAAACCTTAAATAAGCTTAAAACTTTAAAGTTTCAAACATTAAAACCTTATCAAAACTTAAGGTTTGGTGTGTATTGCTATTTTACGTGGAAAAATAGCAATAACTTCAAAAATTCATTAAAAATCCAATTCTTGATGGATTTGCTTGAAAATTTCACACAACTTAGAATTTAATATTATCAATATATAAATTAAATTTTAAGTATCCTTTATAAATAAGTTTCCTGGGTAATTAGCCTGGAAATTTACTCTTTTAATTAAGCTTAAAGAAAATTATGATTTCTTTAAAAATTAATTAAAAATTGAGTTTAAAAGATTTCTGCTTGAAACTCTAATTTTAAGTTGTTCATGTGATGAACTTTAATATAAATAAACTTCTTTTATATTAAAACTTAAAATAATTAAATTAAATGAGGATTAAAGCTACTTGGAGTTAAGAATAACACTGGTAACTTTAAATTGGAAGTAAAAATAAGTTGCCTTAAGTTAAGAACTCTATTTTTAAGCATGGTTTTTCAGTTTTGACCTGAGCACGCCCTCTATATTCATTTTGAATCATGAGAGCTGCCCTGAAGACATAAAAAGAGTCTTTTCATCACTGTTTTTGTCCATCATTCATTATCAATCCAATCATATTAGTAATTTAAACAGGTAAAGTTTTATTAAATATAAAATCTTATTATTAAAAGTAATTCTTAAGTTATTTTTATTCTTTATTTATTGAAATTAAAGAATTGAAGTCATAGAATTTAGATTATTGTTGTAATCACCAATAATATATTTTATTATATAAAATTATCATTTTAAATATCTTTTAAAATCCACAAATTCCTCTCAAAAAGCTCTTAAATCATAATTTATATTATTAAAAGTTGTTTATCTTTAAATTTATTGATTTTTGACGTGTTTTTAACTCATAATTATTATTTAATATTATAACTGTTGTATTTTGACTTATTATATTAAATAAATCTTATAAGTAAGTTTTCTCTAGAATTCTATATTTTTTTTATCTAGTATTAGTTTTTTTATATAGAATTTTTATTCTAAAAGAATTATTTCTGCACAGTGTGTGTTTAATTCCTTTTATAATAAATATTTATATTATTTATAAGTGGTTAATATTCATATTTTCCACGTGTAATTGTCTCATTAAGAGCTTTACACTTCTTATTGTTATAACTGTCAGTGACTATAACAATAATAGAATAATTATAATTTATTATAATTATTATTTTATTATTATTATATTATTATAATAATAATTAAATTTATTTTATATAATTATTTTTAATAATTATATTTAAATTTGTGGTTATAATATTTTATTATATTATATTTTTCTACTGAGGACAGTCATAGTACTCTTGATATTGCTACTATTATCAAGAGTTTCATAGACAAACCTTACATTTGGGGGCCTGGCCGTGATTTTAAACCAATTTTTGGGACATAAATCATATTCTAGACCTTATTTTACTAATTTTTGACGTAAAATTGCCATATTTATCTTAATATTGGCTTTTTTGGGACTTATCCCTTATAAATAATCTTTATAATATTAATAAAGTTATTTTTTCTTAAGAATATTTTTTGAAACAATATACTATTGAGTGATTTGGAATAAATTTCTTTTGTCTAACTAGTGGCTTTTTCACATCACAGACTTGAAATTTATTCTTTGAGTTATTCTAGTATAAAGTGAATAATAATATAATTTTGATTAATTAACTTGTTGATTGCATAATTATTATTTCTTTAAAGAAAATAATAAATCAAATAAAAAATCTTTAAAAATAAAAATCTTTACTAAAACATTTTTTCTTTTTATCTTAGACATTTTTCTTTATTTTTGACGTAATTTGCCATAAATTACATAAAAACAACTTTATTCAATAAGTTGAGTTTATAAGTTATTTTTATTATTTGATAAAATAACTTATATTGTTAATTTTTCTCTAGTGTCTTCTATCAGAGAAAGTTCTTCAGACTCTGAAGCCTCAGAGTCCAGTATTGAAATTCAAACCAGCCCAGCACCAAGGGGTTTGATAACCAAAGAACCCTTTAAAGGTCCTGCAGGTGAATTCAATCCAATTTTTACTCTATTTTTTATTAAAATTGACGTGAAATGACTCCTACTAGAAGTGGAAGCAATTACTCCATCCAATCAAATGGATCTGGACCAGGACATTCCAGCCACAAATCCAAAAGGCAAGAATGTCCTCCCAGAGGAGAGGCACAAATGGAGGATGCCAGAACTTCCACCAGTTCCCAAAGGTTAGCCAGCACCTTTGAACCTCTTCTTGAGAGTCCAGAAGCTGACATAACTGCTATTGCTGTTAGACCTGAACCATTTCCAACAGGCAGCTGTGGAAATTTATCAATCCCAATGGAAAAACTGGTTCCTGGCGTCAAAACAACAAGAGTGGGAACTCCTTCCAAGTCTTTGGATAGGCACCATGAACTCTTATCTTCAAGTGAAGAAGTTCATGGGGCCAGAAAAGACAGAAGATCTTCTACTGGGTTGGACACCAATGTCTGTCAAAGGACAAGTCCAACAGATAAAAGCTTGGTTGAAAAACCAAAGCATGTTGTCAGAAGATCAGAAGAAGAAATTGGCTCAAGGCAAGGACAACAGCCCAGTGGAAGCTCCTCAAGCATCCACCAGCAAAAATCCGCCTCAACCAGTGCCAAACAAGCCCAAGCAAGCCCCAAAAACCAACCAAAAGGGCAAGCAGAAGGCAAAGGGAAAGGCAAAGCCCAAGTGGAACAAGCCTTACCCGCAGAACTACAGAATTCCAAAGAAGGAAAAGACAGCCATGGACAATGTGTTCAATATGGCAAGAACTTTGATGGAATTCAAAAACAAGGAGGAGGGAAGATTGAACCAATCCTTTCCAAAGAAGTAGACCTTGTAAAGCTTGTAACTTACTTTGAATCTTGTAATAAAGAAATGATGGCAAAATTTAAAGCATTTGATCATGTCCAACAGAAGTTGGGTAATGAAATATTACAAGTAAAAGACCAACAAAAGACCATAATTGGCCTTGAAAATGTTAATAAGGCAAATATTTTGTCTTTGACGCAAATTTGTGAAAGACTTGAGTTTAAAGTTACCTTACTCAATCAACCAGATGAGCATTCAATTTATTTTATAACTGGACAGTTGAAAGAATTGAAAATACAAGTACAAAACTTGGAAAATTCAACTGGTCACAATGCAGCTCTTTTTCAAGAACAATTGGAAAAAAGTGATAAAGCAAGACTTGAATTGAAAGAAGATATTCAATCAAGTATTAATAATATATCACTGAAAAATGAATTGCCAAGGCAATCCACACCATTTCTTGACAGGAATGTTCTTAACTTGAATAATGATTTACATCATACAATTTCAAGTAATGATGTGGAAACTGCTTGCAATTTTAAAGACATTCCAAGATTAGAGGAATGGCCAACCTTCAGTGGTGAAGGAGAATATAATCATATGGAATTTATGAAAACAATTGATATGTTCAAAGAAGACTTTAACATACCAGATGAATACATAAGTGCCAGATTACACTCATTATTTACCAAATCAGCAAAGAAATGGTATTATAAGATGAGACAAGACCATGGTAAACATTCTTGGCCTTGGTGGAAAGAACAAGTTATTTCCAAATGGGCAAATGATTCCTGGAGATTTAGAATGGAAAATTCTTTTGAAGAAGCCATTTTTAATATTGAGAGGGACAGGCCCATGTCTTGGTTTCTTAAACAGAAGGACAGATTAACTGCCCTTCATCCTGATATGTCTGAAACAATGGTACATAAAAGGATATTAAGAAAATGTGGTGGTGACCTTGAGCATGCTATAAGAAGCAGATGTATTGAGCCTTGCTCTACAGAGGATTATATCAATGCTATGGAGGATATCACTACTAGAACAAAAATTGGAAGAAATTGGTATAAACCCCCAATAGACAACAAGACTAGTGGGAAACCAATTTCAAAACCAAATAAACCACATGACAGACCTCCTTTGAAATGTCATAAATGTGGAAGTACATATCATTTGGCAAACACTTGTCCCAAAAAGACAAGAGTCAATGAGATAAATATTGAAAAAGTGGAAGACACAAAAGAAACTGATGTATCTTTACATGAAAGTGATTCTGAACCTTCAGAAGAAGAAGTATTAGAAGAACTTAGTATAGAAAATATTAATGTTTCTTTTGAAGTCACTGAGGTACATACTCACTTACCACAGTACAGTGATGAATGTATGGATCTCATACATGTGCAAGATGCCAAAATGCAAAAAACCAAACCTGCCAGAGGTAAAGGTTATACAGCTGGGTCATCTTGTATCACTAATATTGTGATAAATAACATAGAAGCCAAGATACATCTTGACTCAGGTGCTTTTTGCACTTGTGTTGGAAAAGATTATCTTGACAAGATTTATACCAATTGGCAAGACAAGTTGATGCCAATTGAAGGTATAAGATTCAGCAGTGCTAGCCAAAACATGCACCCTTTGGGTATATTGGAAGCAGCAATAATATTTCCTCATCCTGCAGGAAGTGTAAGATTGAAAGCTGAATTTGTTGTTATGAATAATTGTACTTCACAACACTTTATACTTGGAAATGATTATCTCAATATCTATGGTATTGATATCAATAATCATAAAGACAGATATTTCACTATAGGGGAAAATAAAAGGCAAAAATTTGCTTTTTCTCCAGAAAGAAGAGAAATCACTGTCATTAAACAAGTGAAAAATGTTAACAAGGACAAATTTGTGTCAGATCAGCTAAGTGAAGCACAAATTAGTCCTGAATTAACACCTGAAATGAAGGAAGATCTTATTGAAATTTTATTTCAATATAGAGAAGCCTTTGCTTCTGATAATGAACCACTTGGGGCTATAAAAGGTCATGAGGTGGACATTATGCTTAATGTGGAAAGGCCTTATCCGCCACTATTAAGAAGACCAGCTTACCCAGCTAGCCCTAGGGCTAGAGAAGCATTAGAAAGTCATATTAATGAACTAATGAAACTGGGAGTTCTTAGAAAAGTTGGACACAATGAGGAAGTTGAAGTCACAACTCCAGTGATCATTACTTGGCATAATGACAAGTCAAGAATGGTTGGTGATTTTAGAGCACTGAATACCTACACTATTCCAGACAGGTATCCAATCCCTAGAATTCATGAGACTTTAACTCAATTATCCAAAGCAAGATTTATTACTTCTATGGATGCTCTTAAAGGCTTCCATCAGAATGTTTTAACAGCTCATGCTAGGAAATTATTGAGAATAATTGCTCATTGTGGTATTTATGAATATTTGAGGATGCCTTTTGGTATTAAAAATGCACCCTCTCATTATCAGAGAATGATGAATACCATCTTCCCACATGAATTATCAGAGGGATGGTTAATCATTTATATTGATGACATTATCATTTGTTCAGAAACCTGGCAATTACATTTAGAGAGACTTTCATTAGTACTTAAGAAAATCTTACAAGTGAACATGAAAATTTCTCTTAAAAAGTGTAATTTTGGATTTCATGAGTTAAAAGCTCTAGGACATGTAGTCTCAGGACTGAGCCTTGGTGTTGATAAAAACAAAGTGGCTGCAGTTTTACTGAAACAAATGCCCCAGAACAAAAAAGAAATGATGTCTTTCTTAGGGTTTGCCAGTTATTACAGGCAACACCTTAAAGATTTTGCAATCCATGCCAGATCATTATACAGAATTTGTGATCAACAAACTGTTTTTGAAATGACACAGGAGAGAATTCAAGCATATGAAAAAATCAAGTATGCCTTGACCAATGCACCATTATTATTAATGCCAGATTGGAAACCTCCTTTCAAGCTGTATATTGATGCATGTGGTGATGGTTTAGGAGCTGCTCTTCATCAAGTTCAAATTGTCAATGACAAACCTTATGAGGGTCCAATTTGTTTTATTTCAAGACAAATTAAACCTACTGAGGCCAGATATGGAGCGAGCCAAATGGAGTGCCTTTGCCTTGTTTGGGCTCTGGAAAAACTTAATTACTATCTTGATGGTAGTGTGTTTGAAGTAATTACTGATTGTAATGCAGTAAAATCACTTCTTAACATGAAAACTCCAAACAGACACATGTTAAGATGGCAGATTGCTATACAGGAGTATAGAGGAAATATGACCATAGTACATAAAGCTGGAAATATTCACAAGAATGCTGATGGCTTGAGTAGATGAGCATTACCCAATACACCTGAAAATCCTGCCTATGTTCCTACAAGTGCAGAACCTCAAATTCCAATTGAAGGAATTAATATCACAGATGTTGGAACAGAATTCTTTGATGAAGTTAGAGAAAGCTATAAGCAAGATAAAAATTGCCATATACTTACTTCTCTACTTGACAAAGATTGCAAAGATGCAGCATTGGCTAATTCTCTGGATGATATTTGGAAAACATCTTATGACAACGGAAGATTCCATTTATTTGATGGTATATTATACCATAGGTCTAAACACACATGTGTCATGGTCCTATGTAGTAGAATGTTGATTAACACAATACTACTAGAATGCCATGATAACATTTATTCTGGACATCTGTCTGAAGACAGAACAATGGAAATAATTAAGACATGTGCCTGGTGGCCATCTTGGAGAAAAGATGTCATTGAGTACTGCCACAGTTGTGATAGATGCCAGAAAGCCAATAAAGCTACTGGTAAAAGATTTTGTTTAATGATCCATATTCAAGAACCAAGTACCCCATGGGAAGTGGTTCACATGGATTGGGTAACTGCCTTACCACCTGGAGGTGATAAAAGTTACAATGCATGTCTTGTTATTGTAGACAGATACAGCAAAACACCAATCTTTTTACCATGTCATAAGGATGACACAGCTATGGATACAGCTCTTTTAATTTGGAACAGAGTCATATCCCATACTGTTCTCTTTAAAAACATCATTAGTGATAGGGACCCGAAATTTACATCAGCCTTATGGACTAATTTACATAAGCTTTTGGGTACAAAATTATCATTCTCAACAGCATACCATCCACAAACAGATGGGTTAGCAGAAAGAATGATTCAAACCCTTGAGGACATGATCAGAAGATTTTGTGCTTATGGCCTGGAGTTTAAAGATTCTGAAGGCTTTACCCATGATTGGTGTACTCTTATACCAGCATTGGAATTAGCCTATAAGACCTCCATCCATGCTTCCACAGGCAAGACTCCTGCAATGTTGGAAAAAGGATGGAACCCCAAACTTCCAGTTGATACTTTGAAGAAAGATCTAGTTGATATTCATCCAACTGCTTCAAGCTTTAAATTGTTGCTTGATAAAGTGAGGCACCATGCAAATCAAAGCATGAATGATGCCTTTGAATATGCTAAACATAAATGGGATAAAAGTCATAAAACCCCAGAATTCAAAGTAGGGGACTTAATACTGGTTTCAACCTTGAACTTTAATAATATTAAAGGTCCAAAGAAATTGAAAGATTCCTTTGCAGGACCATTTATTATCAAAGCCCTTCATGGGACAAATGCAGTACAAGTGGAACTGTCAGGAGAGTTAGGAAATAAGCATCCAACTTTTCCTGTCAGTCTTGTAAAGCATTACACTTCAAGTGATAAGGAATTATTTCCTTTAAGAAATGAAACACCCTTAGAGGTACCCCCACTTGAACCGAGTGAGGAAAAGAAAGTACTGAAAGTCTTAAAAGAAAGAAGACTTAGGGGCAAAAATGAAAGAGAATACTTAGTCAGGTACAGAAATCCACAACATGAAGATGAATGGATTGAAGAAAGTAAAATACCTGATTCCCAAAAGTTTCTTAGAAGATTCAGACATGAGAGAAGACCAATTCCTCAGTAAACAGTTTGAATTGTGTGCTTTACATACTTGAAAAGTATAAGTGAAGAGGTTGGACAGTGGATTATACACCCCCAAATAACTTGGGGGTATACTACAAAGAAAAATTGTGGTACAATTTTTTTTTGGTGGTAGGGAATGTGAGCCTGTGAGGTATGTATAACATACCCATAAGGCCACAAATGATTTTACAGACAGTTAATTTTATCTTAAACAGACTTTTTAGTTGAATTTAAAATGAAAAATAACAAAAAATAAGTGTAACTTTTTTTTGGATAAACAAAGTTATAATTATTATGTCATTTTTGGATTCTACACCAAAAATAACATAGGGTACACCCATAGGGTGTTATACCCAAAAACACTTATTTCTTGTGTTATTGGAAGATTTAAGAGTCTCACAGTACTAATGTAGCTTTTTTAACATTTTTTTAAAATTGTTAAATTTAAGCTTAATTAAGCTTAAATTTAAAGTTACATAAGGTTTATGCAACTTTACCAAAATTTTAGTTAAAATTGAGGTGTTGTGTATATTTACTGAATTGGCTAAGGATTTGCCATACAGAATGTAAATCCTGCGTGAGCTCAATTTAAAAGGGTTTAAGGCCATAGTATGGCTTTAAATAAATAAAAGGGCAAAATCCACGCAAAAAGGTGGGACAAAGGAAAAAGACCAAATAGAGCTGGGGTACCCAACTTTTTGGATCTGCAAGGACTCAATTAAGGTTGTCCACCTGTATTGGAGGATTTTCAACCTTATTTAAACTTTAAGATTAGACTTTGATCCAACCTTCAGGTTTAAACTGGTTTTATCCCAATTTGGACAGGAATTTCAAGCTGCCAAAGGGTAAATCCCAATATGCAGGCTTGAAATCAAGGTTTTAAGAACTGTCAGAGCTTAATTAAGCTTAAAAACCTTAAATAAGCTTAAAACTTTAAAGTTTCAAACATTAAAACCTTATCAAAACTTAAGGTTTGGTGTGTATTGCTATTTTACGTGGAAAAATAGCAATAACTTCAAAAATTCATTAAAAATCCAATTCTTAATGGATTTGCTTGAAAATTTCACACAACTTAGAATTTAATATTATCAATATATAAATCAAATTTTAAGTGTCTTTTATAAATAAGTTTCCTGGGTAATTAGCCTGGAAATTTACTCTTTTAATTAAGCTTAAAGAAAATTATGATTTCTTTAAAAATTAATTAAAAATTGAGTTTAAAAGATTTCTGCTTGAAACTCTAATTTTAAGTTGTTCATGTGATGAACTTTAATATAAATAAACTTATTTTATATTAAAACTTAAAATAATTAAATTAAATGAGGATTCAAGTTACTTGGAGTTAAGAATAACACTGGTAACTTTAAATTGGAAGTAAAAATAAGTTGCCTTAAGTTAAGAACTCTATTTTTAAGCATGGTTTTTCAGTTTTGACCTGAGCACGCCCTCTATATTCATTATGAATCATGAGAGCTGCCCTGAAGACATAAAAAGAGTCTTTTCATCACTGTTTTTGTCCATCATTCATTATCAATCCAATCATATTAGTAATTTAAACAGGTAAAGTTTTATTAAATATAAAATCTTATTATTAAAAGTAATTCTTAAGTTATTTTTATTCTTCATTTATTGAAATTAAAGAATTGAAGTCATAGAATTTAGATTATTGTTGTAATCACCAATAATATATTTTATTATATAAAATTATCATTTAAAATATCTTTTAAAATCCACAAATTCCTCTCAAAAAGCTCTTAAATCATAATTTATATTATTAAAAGTTGTTTATCTTTAAATTTATTGATTTTTGACGTGTTTTTAACTTATAATTATTATTTAATATTATAACTGTTGTATTTTGACTTATTATATTAAATAAATCTTATAAGTAAATTTTCTCTAGAATTCTATATTTTTTTTTATCTAGTATTAGTTTTTTTATATAGAATTTTTATTCTAAAAGAATTATTTCTGCACAGTGTGTGTTTAATTCTTTTTATAAATAATATTTATATTATTTATAAGTGGTTAATATTCATATTTTCCACGTGTAATTGTCTCATTAAGAGCTTTACACTTCTTATTGTTATAACTGTCAGTGACTATAACAATAATAGAATAATTATAATTTATTATAATTATTTTTTTTTATTATTATATTATTATAATAATAATTAAATTTATTTTATATAATTATTTTTAATAATTATATTTAAATTTGTGGTTATAATATTTTATTATATTATATTTTTCTACTGAGGACAGTCATAGTACTCTTGATATTGCTACTATTATCAAGAGTTTCATAGACAAACCTTACAGGCATGAATGGAGGTTTTGTGTGCCAGTTCCAGTGCAGGTGGAAGAGTACACCAATCATGGGTGGGACCATCACTATCTTTAAATTTAAGGCCATATTCACAAAATCTTCTTACCATGTCCTCTAAGGTTTGGATCATCCTTTCCGCCAGGCCATCAGTTTGTGGGTGGTAGGCTGTAGAGAAAGACAGTTTAGTGCCAAATAATTGGTGAAGACTTGTCCATAGTGCTGAAGTGAATTTGGGATCCCTATCACTAATGATATTTGTAAATATCCCAGTCCATGACACTACTCTATTACATATCACAAGAGCTGTATCCATGGCTGTATTATCCTTGTGACATGGTAAAAAGATTGGAGTTTTACTGAATCTGTCCACAATTACTATACAAGCATTATAGCTTCTGTCACCTCCTGATGGTAGGCCAGTTACCCAATCCATATGGACAGTTTCCCAAGGTCTGCTTGGTTCTTGGATTTTTATCATATTTCCAAGTCCCTTGCCAGTGGATTTATTTGCCTTTTGGCATCTGTCACAGGTCTTGCAGTACTCTGCAACATCTTTCTGCCACATTGGCCACCATATGCAGGTCTTTACTTTCTCTCTTGTTCTGTCTTCAGACAGATCCCCTGAAAAGGGACTATCATGGCATTCTTTCAGTACGAGATTGATTAATGACCTGTCTGCAACTGTCATGACACATGTGTGCTTGGTTCTGTGGTAAATTATACCATCCAATAGGTGAAATATTCCTTCATGATAATATTTTTTCCATATTTCATCCAAAGCATGTATTAGAGAGTTGTGTTTACAGTCTTTGTTAAGTAATTGGCATAAGATGCTACAATTCTTATCTTGAGTGTAACTATTTCTGACATCTTAAAAGAAGGTGGTGTTCAAGTCTGTAACACTTATTCCTTCTATTGGGATTTGTTGTGAAGTTTCTTCTGGGACATAAGCAGGATTATCAATATTATTTGGTAATGGCCATCTGCTTAGTCCATCTGCATTCTTATGAATATTCCCATCCTTATGAAAAATAGTCATATTGCCTCTGTATTCTTGTATGCCTATTTGCCATCTGAGCATATGTCTGTTGGGTGTTTTCATGTTTAAAAGTGATTTGACAGCTGTACAATCTGTTATCACCTCAAAAACACATCCCTCTAAGAAGTAGTTCAATTTCTCCAAGGCCCAGACAAGGCATAGACATTCCATTTGACTTGCCCCATATCTGGCTTCAGTTGGTTTGATTTGCCTGGATATGAAGAATATGGGTCCTTCTACAGGTTTATCATTTATGATCTGAACTTGGTGAAGTGCAGAACCCAGTCCATCCCCTGATGCATCAATATACAATTTGAAAGGTAATTTAAAGTCTGGCATCAGTAAGAGTGGAGCAGTGGTCAAGGATTGTCTTAGAGACTCAAAAGCGTTGACTCTGTCAACAGTCATTTCAAATACTGTGTCTTTGTCACACAATTTA
Source organism: Austropuccinia psidii (assembly GCA_023105745.1). Taxonomy (NCBI): domain Eukaryota; kingdom Fungi; phylum Basidiomycota; class Pucciniomycetes; order Pucciniales; family Sphaerophragmiaceae; genus Austropuccinia; species Austropuccinia psidii. Next base: position 9,437,443 of record JALGQZ010000005.1, on the reverse strand, counting down.
TAAAGTGGCCTTGCTATGGATGCAAAATCTTTAATGTGTTGCCTGTAATATCCTGCAAAACCTAAGAATGACTGAATTTCCTTCTTGTTCTGAGGCATGGGTTTTAGCAATACTACTGCAACTTTGTTTTTGTCAATTCCAAGGGACAAACCAGAGACAACATGTCCTAGTGCTTTAAGTTCTTTAAATCCAAACTGACATTCCTTCAAGGAGATTTTCATGTTTACTGATTGAATTTTTGTCAAAACTCTGGACAATCTGTACATGTGCTCCTCCCAAGTTTTGGAACAGACAATAATGTAATCAATGTAAATGATTAACCATCCCTCTGAGAGTTCTTGAGGGAAGATTTCATTCATCATTCTTTGGAAGTGTGAAGGTACATTTTTGATACCAAAGGGCATTCTTAAATATTCATACACTCCACAATGAGCAATATTTCTCAAGTATTTTCTTGCTCTTGGTGTCACCACATTTTGATTAATCCTTTAAGGGCATCCATAGTGGTTATATACACTGCTTGAGATATTTGAGTAAGGGCAATTTGGATTTTTGGTATTGGGTATCTGTCTGGAACATTCTAAGTGTTCAGAGCTCTAAAGTCCCCAACCATTCTAGATTTTCCATCATGCCATGCCACTATGACTGGTGTAGTTATTTCTACTTCTTCATTGTGGCCTACGTTTCTTATTACACCAAGGTCCAGAAGTTCTCTGATATGAATTTCAAGAGCTTCTCTTGATTTAGGACTTGCTGGATATGCAGGTCTTCTCAAGAGGGGTGGATAAGGTCTCTCAATGTTAAGAATGATGTCAACTTCATGACCAATAATTGCTCCTAGAGGTTCTTTGTCTGAATCAAATGCTCCTCTGTGGTCATAAAAAGGGAAGAAAGTTCATTTTCTTGTTTATCAGTCAGATGAAGGCTTATTTCAGCCTCATTTAACTGTTCAGACTTGAATTTCTCTAACTCTAAGTTGACTGGTGATACTTTGCTTACTGTAATTTGTCTTTTAAATGGTAAAAAGGCAAATGTTTGGCGCTTATTGTCTCCAATAGTAAAGTATCTGTCTTTGTTGTTATGTAAATCTATCCCATACATGATTAAATATTCATTTCCCAATATAAAATGGGTACTAGAGCAATTTTTAATGACAAAAAATTCAACTGTGATTCTTAAATTCCCATTAATGTGTGGGAATATGACATTGGTCTCAAGAATTCCTAATGCTTTCATTGGATTACTTGCACTATTGAATTTTATACCATCAATTGGCAACAATTGGTCTTCAAGAATTGGTACACAAGTCTTAAGAAAAGATTTTTCAACACAAGAGCAGAAGGCTCCTGGGTCAAGCAAAAGCTTGGTGGGCTTGTTGTCAATCACCACTTCTGTTATACAGGAGTTACCAGCTGTATAAACTTTCCGTCTGTTTTGTTTTGTTTTCATAAGTTGTGCATCTTGAACTTTTGATAAATCAAGTTGACCATTGCTCAATTGTGGCAAGTGGGAATAAGATTCCATGAGGTCAAAAGTGGCATTGATATTTTCTATATCTTTTGAAGATTCAGAAAATATGGATGACTTATCATCTGAATTGTCTTCAATTATGTCATCTTTTTCAACATCAGGTTCCTTTTCAATGTCAATTTCATTGATTTCCCGCTTTTTGGACATGTATTGGCTAAATGGGTGGTGCTTTGGCAAATATGGCACTTTCTGACTGTATCTGAAGATTTATACTTAACATTATTAGAATTTTCTTTGGGGTTTTTGTCCACAGAATCTTTCCAAGGTGTATTAGACCTTGTTTTGAGATTCACTCTACTAGAACCAATTTTGGTTCTGGTGGTTACTTCTTCTAATATATTGATAATATCATCTGCTGAAGATTGTTCAGTAGTCCTGCTTTTGACAGCATGCTCTAAGTCACCTCCACATTGTCTCAGAATTTTTCTATGGATCATAAATTCTGACATGTCAGGATATAATGCTGTTAATCTGTCTTTTTGTTGGCAAAACCATGGTAAAGCGTTGTCTTTATCAGCATTAAATTTGAAAGATTCAAAGGCTGTTTCAACTTTAAACCTCCAAGAATCATTTGCCCATTTGTTAATGATTTGGGGTTTCCACCAAGTCCAACTCTGGTGTCCATGTGCTTGTCTTATTTTAATGTACCATCTGTGAGCTGATTCAGTAAACAAGGTGTTAAATCTGGCTGTTACCAATCTGTCTGGTAATTAAAAATCCTCTTTGATCATGTCAATACCTCTAATGAATTCCATATGGTCATACTCTCCTTCACCACTGAAGTGAGGCCATTCTTTAAGTTTTGGAACTTCTTTCAAGAGTTCTTGGCCCATTGATGGTTCTAAGTTATGAAAAGAGCTAGAAAATCCATTTTTTAACTGTGAATTTTCAATATCCAATACTTGTGGATTGGGAATTCTTGCTTCTTCATTTTGATTCAGAGGTGTAGACATTCTTGGTAAAGTGTTTAGCAGTTGTTAAATATCATTCATTTTACTGTTGTTACACCTTTGTGAATTTCTTAATTCATGTTGCAAGTTTTATATAGAGTTTATGACATTCTTTCTATGATCATCCTCTTTATATGTTAGCTCATTCCATAATTCTGTTTGTTTAGTATTATCAGATATAAATTCATTTAAATTTATTGTTAATTTTGTTAATTCCTCTATTGAGGTATCAAAATGCTTTTTCAGGGCAACTGTATTTGTCTTTACTTCAGCAAATGATTTTGAAATATCATCAAGAGCTTTCTTATCTTCTTCTTTGATAGTGCTTATGGCTTGTTTTATTCTTGTTTCAATTCTGTCATCAATATTGAATTTAGAATATTTGTCTGTTAATTCTTTAATAATGGCAGATTGTTCATTCATCTTAATGCCAAACAAATTATCATTATTGGAAGTTTTGATTGTTCTTAAAACTCTTTCAAAGAATTTAAGTGTATCATTTATTTGGCTCAGACTCAAGTTATTTGTTTTGAGATTGTCACAAATTGATGTATTTTGATCAGAAAGATGACTTTTTACGTCAGAAATAGCTTTATACAACTCTGGAATACAATCAAAAGTATCAGAAATCATTTTTGATATTTTAATCTGGCTTCCTCCTTCTTTTGTAATTCCATCATGGTTCTGGCCATCTGAAATACATTTTCCATGGCATCCTGCTGAATCTTTGGGATTCTCTAGCCCTGGCTGTAAGGTTTTGGGGCTGGTGCCTTCCCTTTGCCCTTGTTTGGAGTTTGTGGTTGCTTTTTCACGTTGGAATTGCTGCTGCTGGCCACTGGGGCTGTTTTTGGCACTGGTTTGGGTGGTGGAGGGTTGTTTTTCCTCCATTCTAGTGTGAAAAGCATCATGTTTTTCTTCTCCATCAATGGATGCCATCCATTGAGCAATTTGCAAGTGTTGGGATGGCCCAAGAATTTTCTTACTGTCAGGTAAGAATTCATGCAATTCTTCCAGAGGTCTGCAAGGATCTGGTACTCCTTGAATTGAAGTGCATTGTTGTATTCACTGTGGCTGGCTTTGTATATGTCCACTGAGGCTTGTTGTGGCGGTTTCAGTTCTTTTTGAAGGTAAAATGGTATTATCAGCTTCAGAATGACCCATTTTAGTTGTTTGAAAGTCATCAACTGACCCTTTTCCTTCTGTACCTGATTGGCCTCTGCCATAATCACGTCTATTACCTTTCTGGGAGCTGCTTGAGGGGTTATAGCTGGCTCCTGATCTGGTTGAAGGCATAATTATGGTTAAAAAGGCCTAAGATAGTAATTTTACGTCAAAACACTTACTATTGGCCAAATCTTTGGCTTTCTGAAGAGTATTACTTATTTCCAAGTTGACTAATTCAGAAGAAATTGGCTCTGGTTGAATATTCTGAGTCACAATAATAGTACTATTATGATCAGAATTAACAGTACTGGCAGGAATAATGCTGGTTACTGTTGAGGCTGTTTCAATTTTTTCTTGTCTTACCACGTTGTCAGACACTAAAATTAATGAAAAAACCAATTAATTAAGTAAAAAATAAGGTTATTTCAAAAAAAGAAATAAAAATATAAGCCTCGTTTATAATATTAAAAAAATTATTTTTTTATTGATTTTTTTTTGAATTATAAGTATTTTTTATATGTTTTTAAATTTTTCAATATAAGAAAAAAGATTTAAAAAGAGTAAAAAAAATATGTCAAAGGTAAAATATCATGGCTGGGACCCCAAATGTAAGGTGTGGATATGAAACTTTGATTAAAAATCAAGTACTTTTCCTGTCCTCAAAATTTGTATAAGGTAGTAACCAATTAAGGATAGTAAGAAATATTATTTTTAAGAGAAAACACGCCAATTTTATTTTTTATAACTTTATTAGTATAAAAAAATAATATTATAAAGATTTATTGTTTTACCAACAATAAAAATGTATCCAAAAATACTCTACAAGAGATATTTAAGGCTACGAAAGAAATTTCTTCAAGAGCAATTTGAATTGGAATTAATTGAGCAAAGAACTGCAAGCCATTAATTAAAGAACAAAGTCTTTAAAAAGAATATTCAAGAGAAAACACGCCCAAAAGTCACCAGAGTGAATTTGGAAACTAAGTGACAAAGTTTACAGTGATGAAAGATGCTTTAATTCACTTTTGGGGTGGTTCAGGGGTAAAAATGATTATAAGAGTTACAAAAAATGATTATAATGATTTTTTCACATGGTTAAAAGGTTCAAAATGATTTCAGAAAGGTGGTTGGAATCTTTTATTGATTGGCTTAACAATGTTTAAACTAATTATAAAAGGAAAAGATTCTAACATGAAGAGAAAAGTGGGGCAAAGAAGACATTCTTTTATAGCCATCAATTTTCTTACTCCAAAAGTAAAATTTACTCTTGTCAGTCGTAAGAAACATCTTGAAAACAGAAAATCCAATGATGGCATCATTGAACCCTGGTTTAGACCAAAAAGGGCTGGTTAAAGCCATTTTTAGCCATTTTAGACCCTTAAATCAGCCATTACTATAGCAATACCTGGTCTATAGCCTTGAAAACACGTCAGAATGTGTGTAAGAGACGTAGAAACCAGTTGAAACTGTTTTTACTATGATTGTTTTATCTAAAGGGTAGTTTTACCCTCTTGGCAACAGCTAAAACTACCCCAGTTGGTATCAAAACCTCATCATCAATTGAGTCCACAGACCCTGTAACTCAATTCCAGGCCAAAAGTGATGAATGTTTGCATGAATTTTGACACCACACGCCTGTCAGCAAGGAATTTGGGGGTATAGCTCCCCCTTAGAGCTGGAGTTCCTTTTCCCCCCCAAATTTAATCTTTCCAATTTATTTTTCCTTTAATTCCTCATCATGTATTATACTTATAATTTACATATTGAATTCAATTGAGTTGTACAGTTCAATACAGTAATAATTGATACCTCATATGTAAATCAAAGTTCACTTATGTAATACACGTGCACATTTTGACATTTCAATTGAATTCAATTGAAAATACTTTAATTCCTCATAACTTCTAAAATATACACAACACCTCAATTTGAACACAAATTTTCGTGATTAACACTACATGTGATGTGAATTAAATTAAAGTTTTGAGGATTTTCAATTTTCATACAGAAAATACTAAAAACTTAATTTAAGCTTATTTAGAGTTGAGTTACAAAATTTTCATTCAGAGGTGACCCCACCTGATTTTCTATGAGGAATCCAATGGTGAATTAATTTTTATATTTTTATTTATTGAATAAAAATTTATAATAATCTTTATTTAACTTTTTTCCAACGTTATTTATTTATTTACAATTTTGTTAAAAACTCATTTTTACTTAATTTTTTCAAGTATAAATGTAATTTTATTTTTAAATTGTAATTAAATTTTTAATTGTGAATATAATTTTATATTTATATTTTGATTTTCATTTTAATAATATAAATAAATTTATTTTATTTATATTTATATGTTAATTTTGTATTTGTGGTCTTTTGGGTATATGAAATTACCTCCAAGGCTCACACAGAGACCTGACTCAGTACAGCACCCAAGCAATAATTGGATGCATTGGTCTCTACAATGGTGGGTAGAGAAGGAGTGGAGCGGTGGTGAAAGCCTCTTTGAGTTGGTGAAGCTGAGTGAGAGCTTCCTCATTGAGGGGGAAACAGAAATCTCTCTTGAGGAAACTGGTGAGTGAACTGATCTTCTTTGAATAATTCTTGATGAAATGCCAGTAGAAGTTGGCAAAGCCAAGGAATGATTGAAGAGCCTTGAGGTTTCTTGGAGGTGGCCAATTGAGAATCTGCTCAACTTTTGCTTGGTCCATCTTGAGGCCTTCAGAAGAAAAAACATAATCAAGGTATTCTACACTAGAGACATGAAATAGGCACTTTGAAGCCTTAGCAAAAAGGTTATTGGCCCTGAGTCTGGAAAAAACAGTGGACACATGAGTGACATGTTATTCCTCAGATTTGGAAAAGACCAGAATCTAATCCAAAGAAGCTACAACATAAACATCAAGAAGATCTTGGAAAATATCATTGACAAGATTCTGAAAGGAGGCAGGAGCATTGGTGAGCCCAAATGGCATAACCAAGTACTCAAAACTGCCATATTTAGTTCTGAAGCATGTCAAATGTTCATAACCCTCCTTGATTCTGAGCAGGTTATATGCATCACGCAAATCAATCTTGGAGAAGATAGAAGAACCATCAAAAAAATTGAGAAGCTGATTCACAGGAGGAACAGGATACTTGTTGTTCCTAGTAACAGCATTGAGTTTGCGGTAATCAACACACAAACGGAGGCCACCATCTTTCTTTTTGACAAAGAGGACAGGTGCTCCTGTTGGAGAGGAGCTTGGCCGGATGAAAACTTTCTCTACATTCTCTGAAATGTAGGCCCTGAGTGTATCTGACTCTTGTTTGGATAAAGAGTAGATAGCCCCAACTGGAGGTAGAGACCACTCCAGCTCAATATGATGATCACAGGCGTGGTGAGGAGGAAGTTTCTCTGATTTCACCTTGGAGAATACATCCAAATATTGGTGATAAGTAGAAGGAACAACCTTCATCATGGTTTCTATTTCTTCTGGCTCTTCCTCTTCATCCTACAACTCCTCCAGGGAGTCATGATAAGATGAAGGAGGAAGGTCCATATTCCCAAAGAAGAGATGAAGTGAAGATACAGAATTATCTTCTCCAACATCTTGAATCTCTTTGAAGACTTAATCTCCAGATAATGGTAATGACTGAGGGGAATTTATGGAAGGAATATGGACAGAAGATGGGAATGATGGTGTTCTAGAATCACCAACCAGAGCTGCACATGATTTGGCAGAAGAAAAGTCATTATGGAAAAAATTAAAAGGATTGGAATAGTCCTTATGATCAGCATTAAAGGTGATCAGCACTTGCCTCCAATCAATAGAAGGATTAAAATGATTTAGAAAGTCAAAGCCCAATATGAGGTCTTCTCCCTTGGGAGTATCCATGACTAAAAAGTCCCATTCAAAGCTTGGGAAGGAAGGGAGATCAACCATATATTTAGTATGGTGAGTCAAAGATAAGGAAGGGGACTCAGAGGAGTCCAAAATGATAAGAGGAGTCTTCTCTGGAAGTTCTGACGTAGTCAATGAGTACTTGTGAACAAACTGCTTTGCAATAAATGACTGTGTAGCACCAGAATCAATGAGAATACTGTAAAAACATCAGAAAGAGAAGAAAAAACAAAGAATTTGAGAGAATTCTTGACACCAGTATTCAGAATGCACAATTGTGCTCTGGATGGAAAACAGTGAAGACCATTGAACACAACATGATCTTCACTCAGGCTTTTCCCTGGCTGGAAAAACTGCCTGATGGTTGGGTAAGCTTGTTTCGAGGCTTTTTGACACAGGACTCAAGACTATGCTTCCCACCACAATAAGTACACAAGCCCTCCTTGATTCATCTTTCTTTTTCAAAAACTTTCAACTTGAAGTCCTTATTCAACAAGGAAGAATGGGGCTTGTCCCACTTTTGAGAATGAGAATTCTTCTTCTTATGACTTGAGCTTGAAGAATTTGACTTTGAGGCTTCAGGCTTCTTCTCTTGATGATGATTCTTCTCCTTTTGCCTCTCATGGTACCTGGTATCAAGTTCCAGGCTGACGTCCATGAAGTCTTGAAGAGAATCAATATTTGAAGGATGGGAGGCCAATTGATTCAGAATCCTGGAGGCCAAACCCTTCCTGAAATGATGAATAAGAGCCCTTTCACCCCAATCTTCAATTCTTGAATCCAAACTCCTGAAATCGGCGATGTATAAGTCAACATGCCCACCTTCTTTCATTCTAAGGCCATCCAACTATGCTTCAGCTTTTCTAACTTCATTTGGGTCCCCAAATAGAGTGAAGAGTTGGGATTCAAACAATGGCCAGGAATTGAGAGGATAGCTTGAGTCTTTATTATTGAGATTGGAAAGATAAAGCTCAATCCATTTTGCAGCGCTGCCAACTAAGAATGAAGTGGCATAAAGAGCTTTCTTTCTGTCTTGAGAGAAATTTGCTGGGTCATTGTGAAAAATAAGCTGACAAGACAGAATGAAACTTCTGACTTTGAAGGGTCGAGTCCCATCAAAACATTCTGGTGCCTTCATAGATGGAGTCTTGAAGGCTGGTGGTCTGGAAACACCAGAAGATGAAGCGGCTTGAAGATTGGCCATAATTTGGGTCATTTGATGCATGATGGCCAATAAGGATGGTTCAGTCTGGTGAGAGACAGGCTGATCAGACTGGGCTAGAGTTGGTCCTCTGGTGCCTTCAGATGCTCCCACAGGAGCAGGAGCAGCCACAGTGCCATCAGACCCTTCCTCTTCCACAGAATTCTCCTCCTCCTCTTCACCATCTTCACCTGGACCTCTAAAAGTAGTCCTTGACATTCCTGGAAAACGGCCAACTACTCCTGAAAAAGAATTTGATCTTCTTGGCACTCTTCCTTCCTTCCTGGATGGTGCTGCTCCCTCCTTGATTGGGCCTTCAGTGGTAGAACTGCTGGGGTCCCATCAAGAGGAGCTCTTGGAGTAGGAGTGAGAACAGCCTGAGATATTGTCTTTCTTGCAGGAGGTGAGTGTTGGAGTGGAATTATGGAATAAAAAGAAAATTTAAATGAATATAATAAAAACTTGAATAAACAACTTGAGGCCAAACCGCAATAGTCTTGAAGTTCAAATCAAAATCAAATCTTGAGGAAAATCAATAAGTAAATTAATCAAAAGCAATCAATCATTCAAAATGAAATTTCAAATCAATTCAAAATCAAAATCTTTCAGAAAATGAATTCTTGAGGCAAATCAATTTATGTCAAAATTCTTGATGTGAACAATCAGCAAAATCAATAAAATCTTCAGGTCAATCAATTATCTTGAAGTAAATGTCAATTTATGTCAAATCAATCAGTCAAAATCAAAATCAAGTGAAATCTTCTTGGAAAATCAAAATTCTTGAAGAACAGATCAAATATGAATCTTGATGTGAAGACATGTCTGAATGATAATAAAGATCAATTTGAATTTCAATAATGAGGGCCTGAATACAAAGGATTTGATGAATTGAATGAAGATGAAAATGAGATAAGATTTCAAAAAGAAAAACAAAAGATAAAATTGGGGTCAGCTTTCAATTTTCAGAATGAAGAATGAATGACAGTGTAAGGTGTGGATATGAAACTTTGATAAAAAAATCAAGTACTTTTCCTGTCCTCAAAATTTGTATAAGGTAAAATTCAATTAAAAATAGTATGAAATATTATTTTTAAGAGGAAACACGCCAATTTTATTGTTTATAACTTTATTAGTATAAAACAATAATATTATAAAAATTTATTGTTTTACCAACAATAAAAATTTATCCAAAAAATACTCTACAAGAGATATTTTAAGGCTACAAAAGAAATTTCTTCAAGAGCAATTTCAATTGGAATTAATTGAGCAAAGAACTGCAAGCAATTAATTAAAGAACAAAGTCTTTAAAAGAATATTAAAGAGAAAACACGCCCAAAAGTGACCAGAGTGAATTTGGAAACAAGGTGACAAAGCTTACAGTGATGAAAGATGCTTTAATTCACTTTTGGGGTGGTTCAGGGGTAAAAATGATTATAAGAGTTACAAACAATAATTATAATGATTTTTTCACGTGGTTAAATGGATTAAAATGATTCAAAAATGGTGGTTGGAATCTTTGATTGATTGGTTTAACAGTGTTTAAACTAATTAATAAAAGGAAAAGATTCTAACATGAAGAGAAAAGTGGGGCAAAGAAGACATTCTTTTATAGCCATCAATTTTCTTACTCCAAAAGTAAAATTAACTCTTGGCAGTCGTGAAAAACAGTCTGACAACAAAAAATCCAATTATGGCATCATTGAACCCTGGTTTAGATCAAAAAGGGCTGGTTTAAGCCATTTTTAGCCATTTTAGACCCTTAAATCAGCCATTACTATAGCAATACCAGGCCTAGAGCCTTAACAAAATGTCAGAATGTGTGTAAGAGGCGTAGAAACCAGTTAAAACTGTTTTTACTATGGTTGTTTTATCTTAAGGGTAGTTTTACCCTCTTGGCAACAGCTAAAACTACCCCAGTTGGTATCAAAACCTCATCATCAATTGAGTCCACAGACCCTGTAACTCAATTCCAGGGCAAAAGTGATGAACTTTTGCGTGAATTTTGACATCCCACGCCTGTCAGCAAGGATTTTGGGGGTCTAGCTCCCCCTTAGAGCTGGAGTTCCCTTTCCCCCCCAAATTTGATCTTTCCAATTTATTTTTCCTTTAATTCCTCATCATGTATTATACTTATAATTTACATATGTAATTCAATTCAATTGTACAGTACAATACAGTAATAATTGACACCTCATATGTAAATCAAAGTTCACTTATGTAATACACGCGCACATTTTGACATTTCAATTGAATTCAATTGAAAATACTTCAATTCCTCATAACTTCTAAACTAAACACAACACCTCAATTTTAACACAAAAATTGATGGTTAACACCAAATGTGGTGTGAATTAAATTAAGGTTTTGAGGATTTTCAACTTTTGTATTGAAAATACTAAAAACTTAATTTAAGCTTATTTAGAGTTGAGTTACAAGAATTTCACTCAGAGGTGACCCCACCTGATTTTTTATGAGGAATCCAATGGTGAAATAATTTTTATGTATTTATTTATTGGATAAAAAGTTATAATGATTTTTATTAAACTTTTTTCCAAATTTATTTATTTTTTCACAGTTTTGTTAAAATTTCATTTTTACTTAATTTTTTCAAGTATAAATGTAATTTTATACTTATAAAATTTAAAGTATTTTTATTTTTAAATTGTAATTAATTTTTTTATTTTTAATATAATTTTATCTTTATATTTTGATTTTTATTTTAATAATATAAATAAATTTATTTTCTTTACATTAATATGTTATTTTTTATATTTGTGGTCTTTTGCGTATATGAAATTACCTCTAAGGCTCACATTCCCTCCCCCTAAAAAGAATATTACTTTGTAATATTGGTGTTTCTAGTGTGTCTGAATCTTCTGAGGAGTTTGATAGCTTCTGGTATATCTTTTTCTTCTAACCATTCATCTTCACAAGTTGGGTCACTGTACCTAACAAGGTATTCCCTTACTTTCTTGGTTCTTAATTTCCTTTCTTTAAGAACTTTGGTAATTTTCTTAGCACCAGATGTCTCAATAGGAGGTATAACTTGGGGAATCTTATTCCCCAAGGGAAATATCTCAGCATCACTAGATTTATATGGCTTTATCAAGCTCACTGGAAATGTAGGGTGCTTATTGCTAAGTTGTTCAGATAACTCTACTTCAACAGCATTTTCTCCATGGAGGGCCTTAATCACAAAAGGTCCTGCAAAGGAGTCTTTCAACTTTTTACATCCTTTTATGTTATTGAACTTAGTGGTGAATACAAGTACTAGGTCCCCCACTTTGAAATCTGGAGTTGCATGTGATTTATCCCATTTATCTTTAGCATATGCAAAAGAGTCCTCCATGCATCTTACTGCATGCTTTCTAGCTTTTTCTAGCATTCCTTTGAAGCTAGCAGCTGTGGGATGTATTTCAATTGAGTCTTTCCTCAAGGAATCTTGGGGTAACTTGGGGTTCCATCCTTTTTCTAGAATAGCAGGAGTCTGATTGGTACTGGCATGGATTGATGTTTTATATGCTAATTCCAGTGATGGCAACAGAGTACACCAATCATGGGTAAATCCATCACAATCTTTGAATTCAAGGCCATATGCACAAAATCTTCTCACCATGTCCTCTAAGGTTTGGATCATCCTTTCAGCCAGGCCATCAGTTTGTGGGTGGTAGGCTGTAGAGAAAGACAGTTTAGTGCCAAATAATTGGTGAAGATTTGTCCATAGTGCTGAAGTGAATTTGGGATCTCTATCACTAATGATATTTGTAAATATCCCAGTCCATGAAACTACTCTATTCCATATCAGAAGAGCTGTATCCATGGCTGTATCATCTTTGTGACATGGTAAAAAGATGGGAGTTTTACTGAATCTGTCCACAATTACTAGGCAAGCATTATAGCTTCTGTCACCTCCTGGTGGTAGGCCAGTTACCCAATCCATATGGAAAATTTCGCAAGGTCTGTTTGGTTCTTGGATTTTTATCATATTTTCAAGTCTTTTGCCAGTGGATTTATTTGCCTTTTGGCATCTGTCACAGGTTTGGCAATACTCTGCAACATCTTTCTGCCACATTGGCCACCATATGCAGGTCTTTACTTTCTCTCTTGTTCTGTCTTCAGACAGATGTCCTGAAAAGGGACTATCATGGCATTCTTTCAGTACAAGATTGATTAATGACCTGTCTATAACTGTCATGACACATGTGTGCTTGGTTCTGTGGTAAATTATACCATCCAGTAGGTGAAATCTTCCTTCATCATAAGATTTTCTCCATACTTCATCCAAGGCATGTATTAGAGAGTTGTGTTTACAGTCTTTGTTAAGTAATTGGCATAAGATGCTACAGTTCTTATCTTGAGTGTAGCTGCTTCTGACTTCTTCAAAGAAGGTGGTGTTCAAGTCTGTAACACTTATTCCTTCTATTGGAATTTGTGGTGAAGCTTCTTCTGGCACATAAGGAGGATTATCAATATTATTTGGTAATGGCCATCTGCTTAGTCCATCTGCATTCTTATGAATATTCCCATCCTTATGAACAATAGTCATATTGCCTCTGTATTCTTGTATGGCTATTTGCCATCTGAGCATGTGTCTGTTTGGTGTTTTCATGTTCAAAAGTGATTTGACAGCTGTACAATCTGTTATCACTTCAAAAACACATCCCTCTAAGAAGTAGTTCAATTTCTCCAAGGCCCAGACAAGGCATAGACATTCCATTTGACTTGCTCCATATCTGGCTTCAGTTGGTTTGATTTGCCTGGATATGAAACATATGGGTCCTTCTACAGGCTTATCATTTATGATCTGAACTTGGTGATGTGCAGCACCCAGTCCATCTCCTGATGCATCAATATACAGTTTGAAAGGCAATTTAAAGTCTGGCATCAGTAAGAGTGGAGCAGTGGTCAATGCTTCTCTTAGAGACTCAAAAGCTTTGACTCTGTCAACAGTCATCTCAAACACTGTGTCTTTGTCACACAACTTATAAAGTGGTCTTGCTATGGATGCAAAATCTTTAATGTGTTGCCTGTAATATCATGAAAAACCTAAGAATTCCTGAATTTCCTTCTTATTCTGAGGCATGGGTTTTAACAATACTGCTGCAACTTTGTTTTTGTCAATTCCAAGGGACAAACCAGATACAACATGTCCTAGTGCTTTAAGTTCTTTAAATACAAAATGACATTTCTTCAAGGAGATTTTCATGTTTACTGATTGGATTTTTGTCAAAACTCTTGATAATCTGTACATGTGCTCCTCCCAAGTCTTTGAACAGATAATAATGTCATCAATGTAAATTATTAACCATCCCTCTGAGAGTTCTTCAGGGAAGATTTCATTCATCATTCTTTGGAAGTGTGAAGGTGCATTTTTGATACCAAAGGGCATCCTTAAGTATTCATACACTCCACAATGAACAATAATTCTCAAGTATTTGCTTGCTCTTGGTGTTACCACATTTTGATGTAATCCTTTAAGGGCATCCATAGTGGTTATATACACTGCTTGAGATATTTGAGTAAGGGCAATTTGAATTTTTGGTATTGGGTATCTGTCTGGGACAGTGTAAGTGTTCAGAGCTCTAAAGTCCCCAACCATTCTGGATTTTCCATTATGCCACGCCACTATAACTGGTGTAGTTATTTCTACTTCCTCATTGTGGCCTATGTTTCTTATTACACCAAGGTCCAGAAGTTCTTTGATATGAATTTCTAGAGCTTCTCTTGATTTTGGACTTGCTGGATAAGCAGGTCTTCTTAAGAGTGGTGGATAAGGTCTCTCAATGTTAAGAATGATGTCAACTTCATGACCAATAATTGCTCCCAGAGGTTCTTTGTCTGTAGCAAATGCTCCTCTGTGGTCATACAAAAGGGAAGAAAGTTCATTTTCTTGTTTATCAGTCAGATGAAGGCTTATCTCAGCCTAATTTAACTGTTCAGACTTGAATTTTTCTAACTCTAAGTTGACTGGTGATACTTTGTTTACTGTAATTTGTCTTTTAAATGGTAAAAAGGCAAATTTCTGGCGCTTATTGTCCCCAATTGTAAAGTATCTGTCCTTGTTATTATGTAAATCTATCCCATACATGATTAAATAGTCATTTCCCAATATAAAATGGGTACTAGAGCAATTTTCCATAACAACAAATTCAACTGTGATCCTTAAATTTCCATTTATGTGTGGGAATATGACATTGGTCTCAAAGATTCCTAATTCTTTCATTGGGTTACTTGCACTGTTGAATTTTATACCATCAATTGGTAACAATTGGTCTTCAAAATTTGGTACACAAGTCTTAAGAAAAGATTTTCCAACACAAGAGCAGAAGGCTCCTGGGTCAAGCAAAAGTTTGGTGGGCTTGTTGTAAATCACCACTTCTGTTATACAGGAGTTACCAGCTGTATAACCTTTTCCTCTGTTTGGTTTTGTCTTAATAAGTTGTGCATCTTGAACTTTTGATAAATCAACTTGACCATTGCTCAATTGTGGTAAGTGGGAATAAGATTCCATGATGTCAAAAGTGGCATTGATATTTGCTATATCTTTTGAAGATTCAGAAAATATGGATGACTTATCATCTGAATTGTCTTCAATTATGTCTTCTTTTTCAACATCTGGTCCCTTTTCAATGTCAATTTCATTGATTTTCCCCCTTTTTGGACATGTATTGGCTAAATGGGTGGTGCTTTGGCAAATATGGCATTTTCTGACTGTAAGGTTTGTCTATGAAACTCTTGATAATAGTAACAATATCAAGAGTACTATGACTGTCCTCAGTAGAAAAATATAATATAATAAAATATTACAACCACAAATCTAAATATAATTATTAAAAATAATTATATATAAAAAAAAAAATTTAATTATTATTATAATAATATAATAATAAAGAAATATAATAATTATAATAAATTATAATTATTCTATTATTGTTATAGTCACTGACAGTTATAACAATAAGAAGTTTAAAGCTCTTAATGAGACAATTACACGTGGAAAATATAAATATTTAACCACTTATAAATAATATAAATATTATTTATAAAAGAATTAAAACACACACTGTGCAGAAATAATTCTTGTAGAGAAAATTCTATATATAAAAAAAACTAATACTAGACAAAAAAATATAGAATTTTTAGAGAAAACTTACTTATAAGATTTATTTAATATAATAAGTCAAACAACAACAGTTATAATATTAAATGATAATTATAAGTTAAAAACACGTCAAAAATCAATAAATTTAAAGATAAAACAACTTTTTATAATATAAATTATGATTAAAGAGTTTTTGAGAGGAATTTGTGGATTTTAAAAGATATTTAAAATGAAAATTTTATATAATAAAATATATTATTGGTGATTACAACAATAATCTAAATTCTATGACTTCCATTCTTTAATTTAATAAATAAAGAATAAAAATAACTTAAGAATTACTTTTAATAATAAGATTTTATATTTAATAAAACTTTACCTGTTTAAATTTCTAATATGATTGGATTGATAATAAATGATGGACAAAAACAGTGATGAAAAGACTCTTTTTATGTCTTCAGAGCAGGTCTCATGATTCATAATGGATGTAGAGGGCGTGCTCAGGTCAAAACTGAAAAACCATGCTTAAAAATAAAGTTCTTAACTTAAGGCAACTTATTTTTACTTCCAATTTAAAGTTACCAGTGTTATTCTTAACTTAATGTAACTTTAATCCTCATTTAAACTAAGTATTTTAAGTTTTTAATATAAATAAGCTTATTTATATTAAAGTTCATCACATGAACAACTTAAAAATAGAGTTTCAAGTAGAAATCTCTTAAACTCAATTTTTAATTAATTTTTAAAGAAATCATAAATTTCTTTGAGTTTAATTAAAAGAGTAAATTTCCAGGTTAATTACCCAGGAAAGTTATTTATAAAAGATACTTAAAATTTAATTTATATAATGATAATATTAAATTCTAAGTTTTGTGAAATTTTCAAGCAAATCCATTAAGAATTGGATTTTTAATGAATTTTTGAAGTTTTTGCTATTTTTCCACGTAAAATAGCAAAACACACTAAACCTTAAGTTTTGATAAGGTTTTAATGCTTGAAACTTTAAAGTTTTAAGCTTATTTAAGGTTTTTAAGCTTAAATAAGCTCTGACAGTTCTTAAAACCTTGATTTCAAGCCTGCATATTGGGATTTACCCTTTGGCAGCTTGAAATTCCTGTCCAAATTGGGATAAAACCAGTTTAAACCTTAAGGTTGGATCAAAGTCTAATCTTAAAGTTTGAATAAGGTTGAAAATCCTCCAATACAGGTGGACAACCTTAATTGAATCCTTTCAGATCCAAAAAGTTGGGTACCCCAGCTCTATTTGGTCTTTTTCCTTTGTCCCACCTTTCTGCGTGGATTTTGCCCTTTTATTTATTTAAAGCCATACTATGGCCTTAAACCCTTTTAAATTGAGCTCACGCAGGATTTACATTCTGTATGGCAAATCCATAGCCAATTCAGTAAATATACACCACACCTCAATTTTAACTAAAATTTTGGTAAGTTTGCATAAACCTTATGCAACTTTAAATTTAAGCTTAATTAAGCTTAAATTTAACAATTTTAAAAAAATGTTAAAAAAGTTACATTGGTACTGTGAGATTCTTAAATCTTCCAATAACATAAAAAATAAGTGGTTTTGGGTATAACACCCTATGGGTGTACCCTAGGTTATTTTTGGTGTAGAATCCAAAAATGACATAATATTTATAACTTTGTTTATCCAAAAAAAAGTTATACTTATTTTTTATTATTTTTTCTTTTAAATTCAACTAAAAAGTCTGTTTAAGACAAAATTAACTGTTTATAAAATCATTTGTGGCCTTATGGGTATGTCATACATACCTCACAGGCTCACACTGACTGTATCTGCAGATTTATATTTAATATTACTAGAAATTTCTTTGTGGTTTTTGTCCACAGAATCTTTCCAAGGTGTATTAAACCTTGTTTTGAGATTCACCTTACTAGAACCAATTTTGGTTCTGGTGGTTACTTCTTCTAGTATATTGATAATATCCTCTGCTGAAGATTGTTCAGTAGTCCTGCTTTTGACAGCATGCTCTAAGTCACCTCCACATTGTCTCAGAATTTTTCTATGGATCATAAATTCTGACATGTCAGGATATAATGCTGTTAATCTGTCTTTTTGTTGGCAAAACCATGGTAAAGCTTTGTCTTTATCAGCATTAAATTTGGCAGATTCAAAGGCTGTTTCAACTTTAAACCTCCAAGCATCATTTGCCCATTTGTTGATGATTTGGGTTTTCCACCAAGTCCAACTCTGGTGTCCATGTGCTTGTCTTATTTTGATGTACCATCTGTGAGCTGATCTGGTAAACAAGGTGTTAAGCCTGGCTGTTACCAATCTGTCTGGTAATTCAAAAACCTCTTTGATCATGTCAATATCTCTAATGAATTCCATATGGTCATACTCTCCTTCACCACTGAAGTGAGGCCATTCTTTAAGTTTTGGAACTTCTTTCAAGAGTGCTTGGCCCATTGATGGTTCCAAGTTATGAAAAGAAGTGGATAATTCATTTTTTAATTGTGAATTATCAGGATCCAATACTTGTGGATTTGGAATTCTTGTGCCCTCATTTTGATTTAGAGGTGTAGACATTCTTGGTAAGGTGTTCAGTATTTGTTCAATGTCATTCATTTTACTGTTGCTACACCTTTGGGAATTTCTGTATTCATGTTGGAAGCTTTGTATTAAATTTATTACTTCAATTTTATACATGTCTTCCTTATGTGTCAGTTCTTGCCATAACTCTGTCTGTCTTGTATTATCAGCAGTGACTTGATTCAATTTCATTGATAATTTTGATACTTCTTCTTGTGAAGCATCAAAACACTTTTTCAAGGCAATGGTATATGTCTTTACTTCAGCAAATGAATTTGAAATGTCATCAAGGACTTTCTTGTTATCTGTCTTGATAATATTTATGGCTTTTTAATTCTTGTTTCAATTATGTCATCAATATTGAATTTAGAATATTTATCTGTTAATTCTTTAATAATGGCAGATTGTTCATTTATTTTATTGTTAGAAGAATTATTATTATTGGAATTTTTAATTGTTCTTAAAACTTTCTCAAAACACATAAGTGTTTCATTAATTTGGCACAGACTCAGGTTGTTTGTTTTAATGTTGTTACAAATGGTTTCATTTTTCTCAGAAAGATGTTTTTTCACGTCATTTATAGCATTATACAACTCTGGGATGGAATCAAATACGTCAGAAATCATTTCTGGAACCTTAATCTGGCTTCCTCCTTCTTCTGTAATTCCATCATGGTTCTGGCCATCTGAAATACATTTTCCATGGCATCCTGCTGAATCTTTGGGATTCTGTAGCCCTGGCTGTAAGTTTTTGGGGCTGGTGCCTTCCCTTTGCCCTTGTTTGCAGTTTGTGGTTGATTTTTCACGTTGGAATTGCTGCTGCTGGCCACTGGGGCTGTTTTTGGCACTGGTTTGGGTGGTGGAGGGTTGTTTTTCCTCCATTCTAGTGTCAAAAGCATCATGTTTTTCTTCTCCATCAATGGATGCCATCCATTGAGCAATTTGCAAGTGTTGGGATGGCCCAAGAATTTTCTTACTGTCAGGTAAGAATTCATGCAATTCTTCCACAGGTCTGCAAGGATCTGGTACTCCTTGAATTGAAGTGCATTGTTGTATGCACTGTGGCTGGCTTTGTATATGTCCACAGAGGCTTGTTGTGGCGGTGTCAGCTCTTTTTGAAGGTAAAATAGTATTATCAGCTTCAGAATGACCTAATTTAGTTGTTTGGAAGTCATCAACTGACCCTTTTCCTTCTGTACCTGGTTGGCCTCTGCCATAATCACGTCTATTACCTTTTTGGGAGCTGCTTGAGGGGTTGTAGCTGGCTCCTGACCTGGTTGAAGGCATAATTATGGTTTAAAAAGGCTTAAGATAGTATTTTTACTTCAAAAAACTTACTATTGGCCAAATTCTTAGCTTTCTGAAGGGTATTACTTATGTCCAAGTTAATTAATTCAGAAGATATTGGTTCAGGTTGATTATTTTGAGTCACAATTACAGTACTATTATGGTCTGAATTAATAGTGCTTGCAGGAACAATGCTGGTGACTGTTGAGGCTGTTTCAATGTTTTCTTGTCTTACCACATTGTCAGACACTAAAATTAATGAAAAAAGCCAATTAATTAAGTAAAAAAAGGGTTATTTCAAAAAAGAAATAAAAATATAAGCCTCACTTATAATATGAAAAAAAGTTATTTCTTATGGATTTTTTGAATTATAAGTATTTTTTATATATTTTTAAATTTTTCAATATAAGGAAAAAGATTTAAAAAGAGTAAAAAAATATGTCACAGATAAAATATCACAGCAGGGCCCCCAAATGTAAGGTGTGGATATGAAACTTTGATAAAAAAATCAAGTACTTTTCCTGTCCTCAAAATTTGTATAAGGTAAAATTCAATTAAAAATAGTATGAAATATTATTTTTAAGAGAAAACACGCCAATTTTATTGTTTATAACTTTATTAGTATAAAACAATAATATTATAAAAATTTATTGTTTTACCAACAATAAAAATTTATCCAAAAAATACTCTACAAGAGATATTTTAAGGCTACAAAAGAAATTTCAATTGGAATTAATTGAGCAAAGAACTGCAAGCAATTAATTAAAGAACAAAGTCTTTAAAAGAATATTAAAGAGAAAACACGCCCAAAAGTGACCAGAGGGAATTTGGAAAAAAAGTGACAAAGTTTACAGTGATGAAAGATGCTTTAATTCACCTTTGGGGTGGTTCAGGGGTAAAAATGATTATAAGAGTTACAAACAATGATTATAATGATTTTTTCATGTGGTTAAATGGATTAAAATGATTTAAAAATGGTGGTTGGAATCTTTGATTGATTGGTTTAACAGTGTTTAAACTAATTAATAAAAGGAAAAGATTCTAACATGAAGAGAAAAGTGGGGCAAAGAAGACATTCTTTTATAGCCATCAATTCTCTTACTCCAAAAGTAAAGTTACTCTTGTCAGTCGTGAAAAACAGTCTGACAACAAAAAAATCCAATTATGGCATCATTGAACCCTGGTTTAGATCAAAAAGGGCTGGTTTAAGCCATTTTTAGCCATTTTAGACCCTTAAATCAGCCATTACTATAGCAATACCAGGCCTAGAGCCTTAACAAAATGTCAGAATGTGTGTAAGAGGCGTAGAAACCAGTTAAAACTGTTTTTAATATGGTTGTTTTATCTTAAGGGTAGTTTTACCCTCTTGGCAACAGCTAAAACTACCCCAGTTGGTATCAAAACCTCATCATCAATTGAGTCCACAGACCCTGTAACTCAATTCCAGGCCAAAAGTGATGAACTTTTGCGTGAATTTTGACATCCCACGCCTGTCAGCAAGGATTTTGGGGGTCTAGCTCCCCCTTAGAGCTGGAGTTCCCTTTCCCCCCCAAATTTGATCTTTCCAATTTATTTTTCCTTTAATTCCTCATCATGTATTATACTTATAATTTACATATGTAATTCAATTCAATTGTACAGTACAATACAGTAATAATTGACACCTCATATGTAAATCAAAGTTCACTTATGTAATACACGCGCACATTTTGACATTTCAATTGAATTCAATTGAAAATACTTCAATTCCTCATAACTTCTAAACTAAACACAACACCTCAATTTTAACACCAAAATTGATGGTTAACACCACATGTGGTGTGAATTAAATTAAGGTTTTGAGGATTTTCAACTTTTGTATTGAAAATACTAAAAACTTAATTTAAGCTTATTTAGAGTTGAGTTACAAGAATTTCACTCAGAGGTGACCCCACCTGATTTTTTATGAGGAATCCAATGGTGAAATAATTTTTATGTATTTATTTATTGGATAAAAAGTTATAATAATTTTTATTTAACTTTTTTCCAAATTTATTTATTTTTTCACAGTTTTGTTAAAATTTCATTTTTACTTAATTTTTTCAAGTATAAATGTAATTTTATACTTATAAAATTTAAAATATTTTTATTTTTAAATTGTAATTAATTTTTTTATTTCTAATATAGTTTTATATTTATATTTTTATTTTTATTTTAATAATATAAATAAATTTATTTTATTTATATTAATATGTTATTTTTTATATTTGTGGTCTTTTGGGTATATGAAATTACCTCTAAGGCTCACAGAGAGAAAATTGAGAGGTCACAAATAAATCATAAGATCATAAAACGTTAAAGAGTCATAATTTTGATGAAGTGAAATTAATGAATTAAAAAATAAGAATGAATGAACAGAAAAGAATTATTAGTTAATTAATATAATGTCATAGGGGCTCTTATGTAAGCAAGAGTGGCCTGGAACTCAGGAATGAAGAAATCACTTGGATGGCTCCAAAAGATATAAGGAATAATAAAGATTAAATTTCTTTAAAGAAGAATAAGGGAAAAGACAAGTATGCCAAAGATAAAGAAAAATATAAGAATCCAAAGGCCAAAGATAATAAGAGAAGCCAAAGGCAAAGAAGCCAACCAAGTGAATCCTCAATTCACTGTTTCAACCTGCCAAAAAAGGAAATGGAATTAGCAAAGGATATGACCACCACTATCCACTGACAGGCAAGGAAGAAAAAGGGATAGGTGCTGAATGACTGACTTAAGATTATCAGTATTAACTTTAATAAAGTAAAAGAAAATAAAGATAAAAATAAATTCAATATATTGATTAACTGGGGAAAAAGTCCCCAGGTGCTGAAAGGTGGCCAGTATATGTGAAAAGCTGAAAGACTGATCCTGGAAGGTGAGTCACCGGCTGTATTGTCAGAATTGGGTCAATACAGATCTGGCCATCTTGAAATCTGAACTGTGTGATTGAGTTCCCACAGTGGAATATGAATTGGCCCATTTTGGCCAAGTACATACAGGTTGATTGATTGACGCCTGTATGGACCAATTCAGTTGTCCAAGGAGTATTGAAAAACTTGATGCCTTGACAACTGATTTAAAGAATGTCTAACCCCTGAGAATGGCCCTTGGAATAATCCTGAATGAAATTGGCAACCCAACTCCTGCAGGGCCAGGTGATTGGGATCCTTGAATGGTCTTCTGATTGCCAGACTGATGAGTTAAGAAGTCTTCTTTTGAAATGGGAATTGGATTTTGGGAGTTTGATTTGGAAAGATGGAATTGGGTCCTGAAAACGTCACCATTGAATTGCTGAGCAAAAATGGTGCATAATGGTATATAATACCATATATGCACCACTCCTGCAACCTTGAGTACAGGGAGAAATCCCCTTGAGTTGAGGGGAAATCTTGAGCTGAGCTGATCTGGTGGTTATTGGCCAAAATTGGTTCCTGAGGGTCTTATGGAATTTCTGGCCAAGATTGGCTCAGGTGGGCCCAATTGTGGTTTGGGACCCACCTGGCGTTGGGGGCTAATGGGCTGCCCCCTTTTGGCCTCATTGGATTATGCCAAAAGGGGCCTAATTAGCCCATGGACTGTGGACCGTGATTACGGCCCATGGACCGTAGAAGCTGTAGGGGGCCTAAATGTCCCAAAAAGGCCATTTAGGCCCTAGACCCCTAATGAAAAGGGGTGGCTCAGAAGGGCTGGTTCTGGCTAGAGGGCCCAGAACCCCCTAGGACACAAAAGGACACCCCCAGGCCCAAAAACAAGGATAAAGACCTTTGGGTTGGGGACTTGGAAGAATTGGCCAGGGAGGCCAAGGATGGAAGGATATGGCCTGAGGCCATAAAAGGCCAGGGAAGAGTGATATGGCCAAAATGCCATAGAGCACCAGAAGGGGCCAAATTAGCCATAACAATATGGTGCAGCCAATTGGCCCCAACTTGGTCCCAGGTTGGAATTGCCGCAACACCAATGGAGGAGGGTCATTATTTCTGGTTGTGACAGTAATATAGTTGAGTCACTGTGGTGGAAATCATACATTGATGAGGCCATTGAAAATGTGAGGTAATTTGCTTTAAGAGTTTACATATGTGAGGTGAATCAAATATTGAGAATGACCATTGAATGGACACCAGGCCCTTAAAAAGTTCTTTTTCAAGTTCTTAATGGTCCTTTGCAGTGATTCAAGCTCCCATGTTGGGATAAATTGATCCTGGGGATTTGGCGGCCCATGCTTCTTTTGATGCTTATTAATATTAAACATTTTATATCACATAAAACCTATTTTAACACTAAAAGATAGTAAAAAATAATAATATAAACAATCTTAATTATTGTCATCTTCATTGATCAAAATTGGAAGATGAAAGCTTATCTGCAATGCCTGAATTTGTAGATAAAGTGATATTTGCTCTTTTTGGCTACCCACAATCATGTCTTGGTGAATTCCTGACATTAATCAATGATTAGCCTGAAGCCACACATTCTCATCAAGATGAGAAAAAGCTTAATTCAAAATATTTGTAAATGTCTTGTTGCTTGAAATGACATTCGTGAGTCCTGGTAATAGATTGCAGAGATTTATCATTGTCTTGATCATCAGGAATATCATTGGTGACATTGCAATTGTCTTGTGAGTCGTAACAGGTATCCTGAAAATTTTTTAATGGAAATCTTTGAGCTAAATGAGGAGCTGGGTTCAGAGAAATCAGTGAAGATTGTGGAAAATGAACTTCCAAAAGGGAGGGTAATTTGTTTATTGAGTTGTGAGACTGATGAGTGTTAATCATTGAGAAACATGAGCTGGTGAAATAGCAGTGGGTTGGTTTTTAAATGATTTTATGTGCCATTGATTCATAGAAAGGGGATAAAGAAACTTTTTAGTAACTGTCTTCATTTTTTATTGGACCAATCAGGATTGGTTTGAGTCTTTCATGAACAATAAGGATGTGTTTGACAGGTGAATGATCAGATAAATGATTGTTGGGGAGTGTGATGTAAGGAAGTGAGGTATAAATAAAATTAAGATGGAAGCAAAATATATGAAGGAAACACTGAAGAGATTAAAAAAAGAGGTTTGGGCATTAGCCATATCTGGGATTTGCTTTTTGGGTAAAGATTTATTTGGCTCAGACCCACCAATTTTGTATTGGAACTGCGTGTGTACTGGGTTAAATAGATTTCAGTACTTGAGTTATTCAGTAGGTTACAATTAAGAAAACTTCCCAGTTGGCTCATACTGGGGAGCAACTAATTCTGTACAAAAAGCCTTCCCTGTGGGAATACTGCAGCAAATCACCTATCCTGCAGCATGGACTGTTTTTGTTTTTCAAAACTATACCAGGCCATAGCTGGCCGGTATTGCCAGTATTGGGGGGGGGAGCAGTGAGGTAAAAATATTCCAGTACCACCTCCCTTCTTCCCCACCAATTTTAAATTTCTCTTCTTTGCTTTTCCTCACTTTCTGTCTCCTTTTTTTCTTTTGTTCTGTCTCTCTTGTCTCTAAGGTTTTTATTTTTAACCACATTTATTTATTTTTTTAATACTTTGCTTTTTCTTATTCTTTTGATTCCTCTCACAAGAATGTCTTTGGCAATTTCTTCCACTATGTCTCAGCTCATTGCCCATAGTGAGATGGACAAACCAACTAAACTATTGAACAGTGACCCGCCCACCAAGAAACAATAGTGGGTATGGGTCTACTTTGTGGAGCTCAATGGATC
Organism: Austropuccinia psidii; assembly: GCA_023105745.1. NCBI lineage: Eukaryota > Fungi > Basidiomycota > Pucciniomycetes > Pucciniales > Sphaerophragmiaceae > Austropuccinia > Austropuccinia psidii. Next base: position 9,412,027 of record JALGQZ010000005.1, on the reverse strand, counting down.
ATTTATTGAATGTCAGGTGATGGACAAAAGTGGAAAACCATTCCAAAAAAATCAAACATGATCAAGCAAGTAGTACAAAAGCCACGGCAGATCATTTAACGGGCATTCATAAATTGGAGACTCCAAATAAGAAAGAAATACAACCCTGTTCAATTCTTGATCAATTTTTGAAACATGGATTTCCCAAAAAGGTATGTACTCTTACTTTTTGGGTACATTCAACAATGCTAAAGTTTTCTTTCAAAAAATATTACCCTTTGTGTCCAGAGTCATTGAAAAATTCCCTTGTGTATTTTATTTCATAAAGCAATCTCCCATGTTCAATTACCAAATCAGCCTTGTTTAAGGCTCTACTTGAGCTCTGCCATCCAGGGATTCTCAAGATATTAGTTCAGCAAAATTCATTGACAGCACATCTTGCCAATGTTTTTTTCCTCCATCAACAACACATTTGCAATATCTTGGCTTGCAATGTGAATGGAGTATCCTTTACAATGGATGTGTGGACTAGTCCACATGCAATTTCCTTCATGGGTGTTACTGCAAATTTCCTGGACCACAAATTCCAGCTTATCTCAGTCCTTCTTGGTCTCAGTCAAATCCAAGGTAAGTCAAATTCTTTGACTATAAATTTTAAACGATTTTTTATTGCAATACTGATTAGTGGCTTTGATTCCCACCTCAAGGTGATCATTAAGGCAATTCACTTTCTGAACTCTTCCCAAGTATCTTACATAAATACAACACAGAGTCAAAAATACTCTGCATTACAACTGATAATGCTTTGGCAAACACTCAAATGGATAAGGAGAGTGGAAAAAACCTCCTGTGTTTGATCCAAATCAGCAAGCCATTGGCTGCATGGCTCATAAAATAAATCTTGTGGCCCATGATGGTCTCAATGCTCTAGGCCTTCAACCCAATCCAATTTATGAAGAACCTACCAAGGTTGAAGGTTCTATGTCTATTTCCAACCTATTTGATCCCCCAGATGGACTGAACCTCAATTATATCTCCATTGTCTCTTGCATAGCACAGCTTGCCCCATACATCAATCAAGTCCCTCAACAATGAGAAAGTTTCCTTACAACTTTTCAACTGGTATATGACAAATCCAAAACCACTCATGCAACTACCCTCCTCAGTCATTCTGTGACACAATGTAATCCCACTTTTGAAATGTTCACAAGAGAATTAGAACTTGAAGATGCTTACCATCACTTTTGTACCATTCTGAACCTCAATTATTATCAATTGTGGCCAATTGAGTGGGATGATTTCAAGGTGATGATTGAATTTCTCTTTCCTATCTATGAAGCTACAGTAGTTATAGGTGGTTCTAAATACCCAACAATAAATAATGCATTGCTGCTATATATACTCTTGATTAAACACATCCAACAGGTACATTATTGTTTATTTTTAGAATAATTGATTCTACTTACTCTCTTACCGGCTTGTGAACAGTACAATGTGGTGCAAATAGAGCCAGAAAAAATCACAATGAACATCAAGCTCTCTAAATACCTCAAAATACTCCTGTAGAAGACCCCAGGCATATGCACAACAATCTTGAATCCTTGATTAAAGATTAAATTCTTTACATCCCATGAATAAACTTTGGAACAATTTGGTACATGTGAAAGATATTTACCAGGACTATTTGAAGGGGAAGAAAGGAAACATTTTATTTATCAGGAAACTATACCTAGCAGAAAAAATGCTGAGAATGTTATTCCAGGCTTATTTGATGAGACTTACTAATAGTCTTCACCTGAAGAAGGTTCCTTGGAAAAAAAGCTCAATAGATTCTTGGTTGAACCTATTGAGTCAAAATAAACCAATGTTCTTACTTTTTGGAAGGCCCAATCAAAGAATTTTCCAACTTTAAGAAAAATGGCCCAGAAGTACCTTTCTATCCCAGAAATTATTTTTACATCTGAGCAGATTTTCTCTATTGGGAAAAAAAACCTAACTTACCAGTAAGCTTCTCTCTCTCCCATGCATGTTGAGAAGTTAGCTTGTATAAAATATTGAGCTCATATCTTTTGTCATCTGCACTCTGATAGTGATAAAAAAATTGATTGTTTTAATTTTTTTCTCATTTTCTGGTTTTTATGGAATGATTCAGGCCTTATTGACCATTGGTCCCCTTTGGGATTTTAGCCATGTACAATACCCTGTCCCAACCAGGGATAGGGAAAAATTATTTCCAATAAGTTTCCCCCGAGTCCCTTTCCCTAGGGACAGGAAATCGGGGGGCAGGATTACTGTACCAGGGCAAGTTCCTGGGTACCTTTTCAGTATTCTGTCTACCCATTAAAAGTTCCTGACCAGTAGCTACATACTCACATATGTGTTGAGTCATCCAGGAATTATTAAGTCCTGGACCACACTCACATACTTATAGTATCAGTCTTATTTAAGAAAAGTAGCAAAAGTACGCATAAAAAGTCTTGTATTGCAATTCAGAGATTCAAATAAAACAGGAAATAGGTGATATTTTCAGAGCATAACATGAGTAATAAGACAATACCAAAAAAAGGCTCAGAAAATCTTATCATATTTGAGCCATTCCTCCAAACATGTCAAGTGAGAAATTGTACAAGAACCCAATGATTCTTGCACAGGAGACTTCAATTTGCTACTATGTGAGAAAACTCGCTCCACACCAGCAGAGAATGCAGGAATAATCAAGTAACAAAAAGCTATTTTGACTAAGGTGGGGAAATTCCCTGTTATAATCTGCCGCTGAAAGTTCAAGTGGGATATTGAGATAAATTGCCATTATAATGTATAAAAAAACGCCTTCCAGTATTCCAAAATGTCCTCACCCTTGCCTACTGGGTGCAAGCTTTTCAAGCAAATGAGCACATCATCTTCTTCCAAATGAGAGAAATCCAGGGTTTATTGAGGTGGTGGTGGATATCTAACTTATCTGGCTAACTCTGGTAGTCAGGGGAACTGTTGTGACTCAAGGCCTCATCCTTCTTGGCTTGCTCAGATTTCAATCCAGAGAGCTTTCAACAAAGGAACTCAACTTTCATTCATGATTGATCATCTGGAACCCCCAAACACTTGAATATTTCCTTGCGATATTTTAGATTTAATAAAATGGAAGTCAAAGTGTCATTGTTATTCATTTTGTAATAGTAGTATTTCTTCAATTTTGACCAGGCAGCCACACATGCATTGTGCTATGTTGGGGGGCTCACTTGTTCATAGTGGCTTGAGCGCTTGATTATCACATGGTAGTAATGCAATAACAGATGCTTTGTTGGTGCCTTTGATTGATGAATTAAGAGGCAAATATTTTTGAGCTTACATAAAAGCATAGGAGCTTCTTGTGAAAGGTATAGGTTGAAGGATTGATCCATTTTATCACAGTTTCCATGTTTGACTGACTTTTATCTTTTGTTGTCCAGAAATCTATAGCAGTTCTCATTGTTTTTTCCAAAGGTAAATTCCATACCTCATTGATGAGGGCCTGTTTTCTTTCATAGTACAGCTGGCTGGCCATGGAAGCGATCTGATGTCTTTTAGGCCAAGGAAATGTTGGAAAAATTTGTTGGAGGATTGATTGAAATTGGGAATGAGACCTGAATGGCTACCAAAGCACTCACAAAATATTTAATTAAAGTATCACTCTCTTCAGCCGCCACTTTAGCCCCCAGGTTTTAAGCAATTGATCTTGGGAGTTTTGTTTCCTATGCTTAGAATTGACCAACACAGCAAGTGAAATGATTTTTCAAGTTGGAGGTATTCTTGCCCAGGATTCCAATCTTGTTGCTATGAAGAGCACTGAGACAGGTAAGTGCAAAAACTGAAAAATAAAAAGGCTTGGCTCACCTGCAATGGCAACATTTATATGTATATCAAAGGGCCTTCTTCTCTTCATCCCACTTGCCTCCTGGTATCATGTCCTAATAAATTGATGATTCTAATTGAATTATTATTCAAATAATCATTATTATGGAATCAAAGACTTACCTTGTAATAATAATATACACTAGAGAAAACACATTAGCACTTTTGGTGGCTTCTGGAGGGTTGAGGAGGATATTTCTCATACTCTCCATGGAAAATACCATTGAAATCCTCATCTTTTTCTATTCAATAACTTGCATAATCCTCATTAGGAATGATTGAACTCAATCTGTAATTGTTGTTGTCAGGAAAAATGACCGAATGCACAAGCATTGAGGTGCCAAATTTAATGTAAGTGTCCTCAAAGAGGGCTTCAAGGTTGAAAAATTCCTCCATTGAGCGGGCAAGGTGGGTCTTTTATAGTTGAAGAATCAATGATAATTATGATTCAGATGGGTCGCATTGTTTGTTATACAAAGCTCTGCCATTGGGAAGATCTTGTGAGTGAGTTAAGTTAGTTTTGTGGTGTCTAAAATGGTCTTGAACTCTAAATGGCAAAGTGAGATAAGATAAGATAATCAAGTAAATTTTAAGGTAAGTCAGAATATAAAGGAAATTTGGATGGAAGAAACTAGTTTGAAAAGGTGGGAAAATCCATGAGGAGAAAGTAATCATAAGTGGGAGAAATTAGGCGTGTGCAGAAAAGGTGGGTGTTGAGGGGGGATGTTGCTGGAACATGAGCCAGGTCCGGAGCAGTTATAGATGGGTTATCACTTGATATGTATTTACCCTCTACGGAAGATTTACAGTCAAGGTACCCACTGAGGGAGTTGCAGCACCAGTAAGTACTAATTTTGTACCAAGAAACAGAGATACCATGTTGGTTATGAGGGACTGAAGGTAGTTACCAGGATTTCAGCCCTGTACTGTAAAGTACTCATTTGCCAACATTACTATCTATCAAGGCTGTCCAGTCAGTTCCACCCTCCAGTTTGAATGAAATTTTTACATCATTAAATGACATTCACCTTACTCACCGCCACACAATCAATTATTTTTTCAGTTTCTACTGAAACTGACCAATCATGATTCAATTCCCAACTCATTCAATCCATAATCCTTTACACAATAGCCCAGGACTTCTCATCATTTCTTATAATTTCATTTTAATCTTAATTTAAACGTATTTTGACTACTTTATCTCATTTTTTTTGTTTTTTCTGAAATTTTAAATTAATTATTTTAGTTATTCCTCATGCCCTTTGATTGGCTATATAATAATTTATTCAATTCAAAATGAGTTCAATATTCAACAACACCAGCTATTCATCTGATCATGCCAATGATCTTAATTCCCTTAAACCCTTATATTTATCTTTTGACCCTTCAATTACTCCTTCATTACCATCACAGGTACCTATTATCCATAGATTCCCAACTGATAACTGTAAGATGTGTCTATGAAGCTGTTGATAATATTACTATTAATCAACAGTACTATGACTGTTCTTATGAAATATGATAGTAAACATTATTATAACCCCAATTAAATAATTAAGGCTTTAATTATTTGTTTTACTTATTATACACTACTAGTAATTATAGCAGTAAGCAGTAATTGTCTACTTGAATCAATTACAAGAAGTATTTCATAATAAAACTTCTTTATTAAAATAATAAATCTATTTTAACGTATAATCATCTTTTGCAAGAATAATTATAGATATAATTCTTGAAGAAAACAATTACTAGGGAAAAACTTTAATAATTAACATGAATCACCCACTAATAATCCAAAGAACTTACTCAAGATAAAAGTAGAGAGATTTGACAGATAATTGTGGATTTAAAAGATTGAAAATGGATATATAACAGTATTACAAAAATATATAGTTGATTTCTATGATTTCACGTCTTTCTGATTGATTCTGAAAGATTTAAAACACTTAAGAAAAGATTAAACTAATACTTACTTGTTGGTAATAAAGGTATAATTGAATAATGTGATTATTTGAAAAAAACGGCAAGGGAAGGCCTCTTTTTAAGTGTGAGCCTTTGAGATATGACCACATACCCAAAAAGGTCACAACAAAATTTCTGTAATGATTATAATTATAATAACTATCTCAAAGACTAGTAAAAATACCATAAATAAGTACAAAATCTGAATTAACTCATAATATAATGAGTAAAAATGTGAAAGAAATTACACCATTAGACTCCTCATGGTAAAATACACATATTTCATCTTTATGGCATATCTGAAAAGTCAATAATTACTGAAGAATAAGTAATAATACCTTAAATAAGGTATAAATCCTTATTTAACTCAGAAGACAATGAAACTACATGTGAAATGAATTTTACCATTGAATTCTCCATAAAAGGCCACACATAAACAATTATGAAGCTTTTCTTCAAAGTCAATACTTAAGGAATTAAGCTGAATATATGCATTTTTTTGGTCAATGAATATCTTCAACATTTTTAGCTATTATCTCTTTAAATATACAAGATAGAGAGATAGACCAAAGAGAAAGTCACCACGTAATTACTGTAAGAACACAGATATGAAATTTGTTTTACAAGCTATAAACAAGGTTAAAACTTGTAATGGATTATTGATTAAAATCAGTGGAGCTGTTGACCATTTTGTTGTGAAAGTGGTCCAAGATAGAAAGGGAGTATACAGTCATATTCTACTAGTTCATACGTGAAGAATGATGTAATTTGTATTATAATATTCAAGGTATAACCCCTTGAAATCATGGTTTGAAGTTTAAAATATTACATTATGATAGAAAAGATGAGTTACACAAAAAATCATCAAAAATAGAGTTTTGATGATGTAATAAAATGCTATTGGCAGTTTAATGAGGACATGCCACGCTATCAGAATCCACTCTCAGAATAGCTTTAGCCTGTATACCTGAAAATTATCAATGATCAAAGTTTATGCCTAAATTTGATCATTTATGATCACTCACTGTAATCTTATTTTGAGTTTAACAGTTATATAAGTGATGAAGCTGGTGAATAATATTAGAGTAGGATCAATACTAATAAATTACACAAATTTTAGGCTTCTGTCAAGCCCATGATGTCATCAAACTTAGAGTTATAGTGATAACTCTAAATAATGGTGTAATAATGAGACAAGATGGTTTGTGTCACAACCACGTATTTTGACCCTCCTCCTTGATGGTGGCGGCAATCCAACCTGGAGCCAAGTTGGGGCCAATTGGCCATGCCACATCATTTATGGCCAATTGACCCCTTTTTGGGGGGTTCCATGGCTCTTACGCCATAACCCATTCCATTGGCCACGTATGGCCTCCATCATCTTTTATGGCCTCAGGCAATATCCTGCATCATTGGTCCTCTTGGCCAATTTCCACCTCACCAACCCCCAGGCCTCCATCACTGTTTTTGGGCCTGGGGGGGCCTTTTGTCTTCTAGGAGCTTCCAGGCCCCATGGCCACCTTCATTGGTTTCCTGGCCACCCCTTTCATTATGGGGGTTTTGGCCTAAATGGCCTTTTTGGGCCATTTAGGCCCCCCACGGCTTCTATGGTCCGTGGGCCGTAATACGCGGTCCGCGGTCCGTAGGCCACGTACCGCGGTCCGTAGGCGGATTAGGCCCCTTTTGGCCTAATCCAATGAGGCCAAAAGGGGCCAAAGGGGGCAGCCACCTAGCCCCCAAGGCCAGGTGGGTCCCAAACCACAATTGGGCCCACCTGAGCCATCTTTGGCCACCAATCCCTTGGACCCAAATTGGACCAAAAAACACCTTGGATCCATTTTTGGCCATAAATCCCGTAGGACCCATTTTTGGCCCTGGACCACCATGGACCAACTTCACCGTCATGGCCTCTGGCAACCACCAGAGGCCACCAAATCATCTCAACAAGCATTTCCCTCAATTTAAGGGAGGATTGCTTCATTCCTCCATGCACCTCGTACTCAAGGTTGCAGGAGTGGTGCATATATGGTGTTATATACCATTATGCACCATTTTTGCTCAGCAATTCAATGGTGACGTTTTCAGGACTCAAATCAACCTTCTTAACTCAAGGTACCAAGATCCAACGCCCATTTAGAAGGAGAACCTTTGGACTCATCAGTTTGGTAATCCATGGCGGCAATCAGAAGACCATTCAAGGACTCCAATCACCTGGCTCAGCAGGAGTTGGGTTGGCAATTTCATTCAGGGTTATTCTAAGGGCAATTCTCAAAAGGTATTACATCTTTTCAATCAGTTGTCAAGGCATCAAGTATTTCAATACTTCTTGGACAACTCAATTGGTTCATACAGGCGGTAATCAATCAACCTGTACGTACTTGGCCCAATTGGGCCGATTCATATTCTACTGTGGGAACTCAATCACACAGTTTCAAATTCAAGATGGCCAGAACTGTATTGGCCCGATTCGGACAATACAGCCGGTGATCCAACTCCAGGATCAATCTTTCAGCTTTTCACATATACTGGCCACCTTTCAGCACCTGGGGACTTTTTCCCCAGTTAATCAATATATTGAATTCATTTTTATCTTTATTTTCTTTTACTTTATTAAAGTTAATACTGATAATCTTAAGTCAGTCATTCAGCACCTATCCCTTTTTCTTCCTTGCCTGTCAGTGGATAGTGGTGGTCATATCCTTATACTAATTCCATTTCCTTTTCTGGCAGGTTGAAACAGTGAATTGAGGATTCACCTGGTTGGCTTCTTGGCTTTTGGCTTCTTTAGTATCTTTGGCCATTGGCTTCATCTTTTTCTTATCTCATCTTTGGCATACTTGTTTTCTCCCATATTCTTTCTTAGAGAAAATTCATTCTTATTATTCTTTTATCTTTGGAGCCCTCCAAGTGAGTTCTTGATTCCTGAGTGCCAGGCCCTCTTCTTCCAAGAGCCCCTGTGACATTATATTAATTAACTCATAATTCTTCTTCATTCATTCATTCTCTTATTCTTATATTTTAAATTCATTCATTCATTTCATCAAAATTATGATTCTTTAACGTTTTATGATCTTATGATTCTTCGTCACCTCTCAATTTTCTCTCATTCATTCTTCATTCTGAAAATTGAAGGCTGACCCATTTTCTATTTTTTGTTATATTTTCAATCTCATTCTCAATCTTAATCAATCTATTTTTATCCATAATTCAGGCATTTTTTATCTTTGGTTCTCAAGTTATTCATCAGGTTATTCAGACATGTTCTTCATATCAGGATTCACTTTGATTTATTCCTCAAGAATTTTTGATTTTTTGGAAGAATTCACTTGAAAATTGATTTGATTGACTAATTTGACATGATTGAAATTGACCTCAAGATAATTTATTTACCTGAAGATTTTATTGATTTGGCTGATTATTCACATCAAGATTTTTGACATAAATTGATTTTGACTCAAGAATTCATTTTGATTGATTGATTTTTTCTGCAAGATTTTGATTTGATTTGATTTTGATTGTTTGATTGATTGATTTATTGACTTCAAGATTCTCATTGATATTGATTTTTACTTCAAGACTCATTTGATTTGATTGATTGACGTATTTGAAGAATTTTGATTCATTGATTATCCAATTTCCTCAAGATTTGATTGTTGATTTTGTACTTCAAGAAAATTTTGATTTTACTTCATTTATTTTGGTTGATTATTCCTGAAATCATGCCAGTTCAACATTCACCTCCAGCAAGACAGACTAGATCTCAGGCCAGAGCTCAAGCTGTTCTGACTCCAACTCCAAGGGCTCCTCTTGACGGTACCCCAGCAGTTTCTCAACTGAGGGCCAGATTGGACAGAGGACCCATTATGAAAGGAGCAGCACCATCCAGGAAGGAAGGAAGAGGGCCAAGAAGATCAATGTCTTTATCAGGAGTGGTTGGCCGTTTCCCAGGATTTTCAAGAACCAGTCCCAAGGTTCAAGGTGAAGATGGTGAAGAGGAGGAGGAGAATTCTGTGGAAGAGGAAGAGTCTAATGGCACTGAGGCTGCTCCTGCTCCTGTGGGAGCATCTGAGGGAACCAGAGGAGCAACTCTAGCCCAGTCTGATCAGCCTGCCTCTCATCAGTCTGAACCGTCTTTATTGGCCATTATGCAGCAAATGACTCAGATTATGGCCAATCTTCAAGCAGCTTCTTCTTCTGAATTATCAAGACCACCAGCCTTCAAGACTCCCTCTATGAAGGCTCCAGAATGCTTTGATGGGACTCAGCCCTTCAAAGTCAGAAGCTTTATTCAATCTTGTCAACTCATCTTTCATAATGACCCGGCAAACTTCTCTCAAGACAGAAAGAAGGTTCTTTATGCCACTTCATTTTTAGTTGGCAGGCCTGCAAAATGGATTGAGCCTTATCTTTCCAACCTCAATAATCAAGACTCAAATTATCTCCTCAATTCCTGGCCATTATTTGAATCCCAATTGTTCACTTTATTTGGAGACCCAAATGAAGTTAGAAAAGCAGAAGCTGAATTGGATGGCCTTAGGATGAAAGAAGGTGGGCATGTTGCTTTGTATATTGCCGATTTCAGGAGTTTGATTTCAAGAATTGGGGATTGGGGTGAAAGGGCTCTTATTCATCATTTCAGGAAGGGCTTGGCCTCCAGGATTCTGGATCAATTGGCCTCCCATCCTTCAAACATTGATTCTCTTCAAGACTTAATGGACGTCAGCCTGGAACTTGATACCAGGTACCATGAGAGGCAGAAGGAAAAGAATCATCATCAAGAGAAGAAGCCTGAAGCCTCAAAATCTCACTCTTCTCATCATCAAGTTTCTTCAAGTTCAAGACCAAAGAAGAAATTTCATTCTCAAAAGCGGGACAAGCCCCATTCTTCATTGTTGAATAAGGACTTCAAGTTGAAAGGTTCTGAAAAGGAAAGAAGAATCAAGGAGGGTTTGTGTACCTATTGTGGTGGGAAGCATAGTCTTGAGTCCTGTGTCAAAAGGCCTCAAAACAAGCTTACCCAACCGTCAGGCAGTTTTCCCAGCCAGGGAAAAGCCTGAGTGAAGATCATGATGTGTTCAATGGTCTTCACAGTTTTCCTTCCAGAGCACAATTGTGCATTCTGAATACTGGTGTCAAGAATTCTCTCAAATTCTTTGTTTTCTCTTCTCTTTCTGATGTTTTTTACAGTATTCTCATTGATTCTGGTGCTACACACTCATTCATTGCAAAGCAGTTTGTTCACAAGTACTCATTGACTACGTCAGAACTGCCAGAGAAGATTCCTCTTATCATTTTGGACTCCTCTGAGTCCCCTTCCTTATTTGTGACTCACCATACTAAATATATGGTTGAGCTCCCTTCCTTCCCAAGCTTTGAATGGGATTTTTTAGTCATTGATACTCCCAAGGGAGAAGACCTCATATTGGGCTTTGACTTTCTCAATCATATTAATCCTTCTATTGATTGGAGGAAAGGGCTGATCACCTTTAATACTGATCAAAAGGACTATTCTGATCCTTCCAATTCCTTCCGTAATGACTCTTCTTCTGCCAAATCATGTGCAGCTCTGGTTGGTGATTCTAGAACACCATCAGTTCCATCTTCTGTCCATATTCCTTCCCTTAATTCCCATCTGTCATTACCATCATCTGGAGATGAAGTCTTCAAAGAGATTCAAGATGTTGGGGAAGATAATTCTGTATCTTCACTTCATCTCTTCTTTGGGAATATGGACCTTCCTCCTTCATCTTATCATGACTCCCTGGAGGAGTTGTGGGATGAAGAGGAAGAGCCAGAAGAAGTAGAAACCGTGATGAAAGTTGTTCCCTCTGTTTATCACCAATACTTGGATGTATTCTCCAAGGTGAAGGCAGAGAAACTTCCTCCTCACCGTGCCTGTGATCATCATATCGAACTGGAGGGGTCTCTACCTCCAGTTGGGGTGATCTACTCTTTATCCAAACAAGAGTCAGATACACTCAGGGCCTACATTTCAGAGAATGTAGAGAAAGTTTTCATCCGGCCAAGCTCCTCCTCAACAGGAGCACCTGTCCTCTTTGTTAAAAAGAAAGATGGTGGCCTCCGTTTGTGTGTTGATTACCGCAAACTCAATGCTGTCACTAGGAAGAACAAATATCCTGTTCCTCCTATGAACCAGCTTCTTAATGTCTTTAATGGTTCTTCTATCTTCTCCAAGATTGATTTGCGTGGTGCATATAACCTGCTCAGAATCAAGAAGGGTGATGAACATTTGACATGCTTCAGAGCTAAATATGGCAGTTTTGAGTACTTGGTTATGCCATTTGGGCTCACCAATGCTCCTGCCTCTTTTCAGAATCTTGTCAATGATATATTCCAAGATCTTCATGATGTTTTTGTTGTGGTTTATTTGGATGACATTATGGTCTTTTCCAAATCTGAGGAAGAAAATGTCACCCATGTGTCCACTGTTCTTTCCAGACTCAAAGCCAATAACCTTTTTGCCAAGGCTTCTAAATGCCTTTTTCATGTTTCTAGTGTAGAATATCTTGGTTATGTTGTTTCTTCTGAAGGCCTCAAGATGGACCAAGCAAAAGTCCAGCAGCTCCTTAATTGGCCTCCTCCAAGAAACCTCAAGGCTCTTCAATCCTTCCTTGGCTTTGCCAACTTCTACTGCCGTTTCATCAAGAATTATTCAAAGAAAATCAGTTCACTCACCAGTTTCCTCAAGAAAGATTCCTGTTTCCCCCTCAATGAGGAAGCTCTTAGCCAGTTTCATCAACTCAAAGAGGCCTTCACTACCGCTCCAATCCTTTCCCACTTCAATCCTTCTCTACCTACCATTGTAGAGACTGATGCATCCGATTATGCTTTGGGTGCTGTACTGAGTCAGGTCTCTGACTCAGGAAAACATCCCATTGCATTTGACAGCCGCAAGCTTATTCCAGCAGAACTCAACTATGAAATTCATGACAAGGAACTCCTTGGTATAGTCTGGGCTCTCAAGCGCTGGAGGGCTTTTCTTCTTTCTCTGTCCTCTCCTTTTGAAGTTCTCACCGATCACAGTTCCCTTCAACACTTCATGTCCTCAAAAGTACTCACTCGCCGTCAAGCCCGCTGGGCTGAATTCTTATCTGAATTTCATTTTTCAATCACTTACCACCCTGGCCGCCTAGCAACTCTTCCAGATGCCTTATCACGTCGGGACGACGTCTATCCGGAGAGGGGGGAGGATTTCATCAGCAAGAATCCAATGAATTTTCAACAACTCATTAAGCAAGATGAAGTTCAACCCTCAAAGTTTTTTGCAGTCAAGGTGGATTCTTTTTCAAATTTGATTGATTCAATTCAGAAGAAATTATGGCAAGATCCTCAGTACAGAAGTGTCCTTCAAGATTTGGGTAAAGGTAAATCCATTCAGGATTACTCTCTTGACTCCTCTTCAAAGATGGGGTGGTGGTCCCAAATGACCTCACAATCCAACTCAGTATTCTTCAAAAGCGTCATGACTCTCCGCTAGCTGGACACCCTGGCCAAGAGAAGACTCTCAAACTTGTCAAGCGGGATTTCCACTGGTCCGGCATGACTCAATTCATTAAGGATTATGTATCATCCTGTCAACAGTGTTCAAGAAACAAGAATATCCACCATAAGAAGTTTGGACTCCTCAAACCTCTTCCAATTCCAAATGGTCCTTGGATTTGTCTCTCAATGGATTTCATCACTCAACTGCCCCTGTCCAATTCTTTTGACTCAATTCTTGTCATAGTGGACAGATTCTCAAAAATGGCGGGTTTTATTCCAACAATGTCTTCAATAACTTCTTTGGATTTGGCCCATTTATTCATCAAGAATATCTTCTCAAAGCATGGCCTTCCTTCAAGCATTGTCAGTGATAGAGGTCCCCTTTTTGTTTCTTCCTTCTGGACCAATCTTTGTCAGCAGCTCAAGATTTCAAGAGACTTGTCAACTGCTTACCATCCAGAAACTGATGGACAGACAGAGAGGGTAAATCAGATACTAGAACAGTATCTTCGGATGTATGTCGGTTATCATCAAGATGATTGGAACACCTGGCTCCCTCTGGCTGAATTTGCCTACAATAACTCTGACCACTCTTCAACCAAGCAATCACCGTTTTTCACTGTTTATGGAAGAGATCCTCAATTTGATTCAGTTCACATCACTCAAGATACTCCTGCTGGAATGTTATCAACAAAAATCCAATCAGTACAGCAAGATGTCAAGAGAGAACTTGAAGCTTCCATACACCGGTTTAAGAGGTATGCAGATAAAAGTAGAGCAAGTCCACCTGTTTTCAATCCTGGTGACATGGTATGGCTTTCTTCCAAGAATATCAAATCAACTAGACCCACCAAGAAACTGTTGGAAAGATGGTTGGGTCCCTTTCCAATCTTGAAGAAAGTCAGTACTCATGCTTACCACCTCAAGCTTCCATCTCAATGGAAATCCATCCACCCAGTCTTCCATATCTCACTCTTGGAACCAGTCAAGACATCAACAATCCCAAATCGGCATCAAGGGCCTCCTCCGCCAATCATTATTGAAGAAGAAGAGGAATGGGAAGTCTCTCAAGTACTGGATTCAAAGCTCAAGAGAAGAAAATTATGGTATCTGGTGGAATGGAAAGGTTTCAGTCAAGATTCAGAAGGATCCACATGGGAACCAACTGAAAACCTCAAGAATTGTCCTGAACTTGTCAAAGATTTTCATTTGTTATATCCTGACAAGCCAGGACCCAATTCTTCAATGGCTTGAATTTTTATGGTGCTTGGTGGGGAGAGGAATTACCAAAAGTAAGTCCCACTCCTGGTATGCACCTTTAGGGGTATTCTACTCTTCTTGTTGTAAGCATCACCTTGGCCACTCTGTGAGCACTTTTCAATTTGGACACAGACTTCTTGGCCCGGCTTTCAACATCCGAATTCCAAATTTATGGCCATTTACACTTGGGCAAATGGACCATTCCTTTTTTATTCTCCCTCCCAAGACTTTATTCTTTCAACACATTCATTTATCAAGATCTTTCTTATTTATGGCACTGGCGGGAGTGGCAACTACTAAAAGTAAGTTCCTCTCCTGGTGTGCACTTCCCTGAGGGGTCTACAATCTGTCAAAACATCACCTTGGCCACTCTGTGAGCACCTGGCATCAAATTCTTTTATCCAGGTCCTTGGTCACTTTCAAAATCAATTGTCGTAATCCGTGATGAAGATTGGATTCCTCCTCAAATTTCATTTTCTTTATTTTTTCTGTTTTCTCTCTTTATATCTGTTTCCTTTTCTCTTTTACTCTTTATATTCTTTTAAAATTTCTTTTCTTATAACTCTTTAACGCCAAAATCTTTATGTCAAATCATGTCTTCAACTTTGTCAAAGCCAAATGTCAAGAGAAGATCAAGTCAACCTCAATTCATATGCCAACAAGCTTATCAGTTTAATTCTTCTTTTCAAGATTCAATACCTCTGGAATCCTTACGTCAAATCCGTCTCATTAGCCTCAACAGGCCTCTACCTTACCTTGGTGCTCAGGAGCTCACCATTCAAGGTAGGGGGGTACTGTCACAACCACGTATTTTGACCCTCCTCCTTGATGGCGGCGGTAATCCAACCTGGAGCCAAGTTGGGGCCAATTGGCCATGCCACATCATTTATGGCCAATTGACCCCTTTTTGGGGGGTTCCATGGCTCTTACGCCATAACCCATTCCATTGGCCACGTATGGCCTCCATCATCTTTTATGGCCTCAGGCCATATCCTGCGTCATTGGTCCTCTTGGCCAATTTCCACCTCACCAACCCCCAGGCCTCCATCACTGTTTTTGGGCCTGGGGGGGCCTTTTGTCTTCTAGGAGCTTCCAGGCCCCATGGCCAACTTCATTGGTTTCCTGGCCACCCCTTTCATTATGGGGGTTTTGGCCTAAATGGCCTTTTTGGGCCATTTAGGCCCCCCACGGCTTCTATGGTCCGTGGGCCGCGGTCCGCGGTCTGTAGGCGGATTAGGCCCCTTTTGGCCTAATCCAATGGGGCCAAAAGGGGGCAGCCACCTAGCCCCCAAGGCCAGATGGGTCCCAAACCACAATTGGGCCCACCTGAGCCATTTTTGGCCACCAATCCCTTGGACCCAAATTGGACCAAAAAACACCTTGGATCCATTTTTGGCCATAAATCCCGTAGGACCCATTTTTGGCCCTGGACCACCATGGACCAACTTCACCGTCATGGCCTCTGGCAACCACCAGAGGCCACCAAATTATCTCAACAAGCATTTCCCTCAATTTAAGGGAGGATTGCTTCATTCCTCCATGCACCTCGTACTCAAGGTTGCAGGAGTGGTGCATATATGGTGTTATATACCATTATGCACCATTTTTGCTCAGCAATTCAATGGTGACGTTTTCAGGACCCAAATCAACCTTCTTAACTCAAGGTACCAAGATCCAACGCCCATTTAGAAGGAGAACCTTTGGACTCATCAGTTTGGTAATCCATGGTGGCAATCAGAAGACCATTCAAGGACTCCAATCACCTGGCTCAGCAGGAGTTGGGTTGGCAATTTCATTCAGGGTTATTCTAAGGGCAATTATCAAAAGGTATTACATCTTTTCAATCAGTTGTCAAGGCATCAAGTATTTCAATACTTCTTGGACAACTCAATTGGTTCATACAGGCGGTAATCAATCAACCTGTACGTACTTGGCCCAATTGGGCCGATTCATATTCTACTGTGGGAACTCAATCACACAGTTTCAAATTCAAGATGGCCAGAACTGTATTGGCCCAATTCGGACAATACAGCCGGTGATCCAACTCCAGGATCAATCAGATTTTCACATATACTGGCCACCTTTCAGCACCTGGGGACTTTTTCCGCAGTTAATTAATATATTGGATTTATTTTTTATCCTTATTTTCTTTACCTTATTAAAGTTAATAATGATAATCTTAAGTCAGTCATTCAGCACCCTTTTTTCTTTTATTTCCTCGCCTGTCCAGTGGATATTGGTGGTCATATCCTTATACTAATTCCATTTCCTTTTCTGGCAGGTTGAAACAGTGAATTGAGGATTCACCTGGTTGGCTTCTTGGCTTTTGGCTTCTTTAGTATCTTTGGCCATGGGCTTCATCTTTTTCTTATCTCATCTTTGGCATACTTGTTTTCTCCCATATTCTTTCTTAGAGAAAATTCATTCTTATTATTCTTTTATCTTTGGAGCCCTCCAAGTGAGTTCTTGATTCCTGAGTGCCAGGCCCTCTTCTTCCAAGAGCCCCTGTGACAGTTTGATCATGACTTAATCATCACTAAGCCTTAAAATACGGGTCATTTGCAGTGGATAATATCAGTAAAAATCTACTAGAAGCCTACTGGACTCTAGAAGGGAGGTATTTACTATAAATAGAGCTATTTTTACTCTATTTTGCCCTCAGACACATCAAAACATTAAAACAATTAAATCAAAAGGTAAAATCTTTATTCTTTATATATAAATATTTTATATTAAATACCAAAGGTAATATTTATTATAATCATCATCTTTGACATGATTACTTTAATTGTTCTACTGTTTTGCTATATTTCTCTTAAAAATCTCAAATCCACGTAAAATCAAGAAAATTTGTAATTTTTCTTATTTTTATTTGTAGATAAAATTTAAATAGGTTTTAGTTAAATTATTTGGCACAAACATATCCAAAATATTATATTAAGCTTCAAAGGTGGGCTACTTTCTTCTATTAGAATGATTTCTTTCTATTATTACTATTAATAATATCTTGAATTAATATAAATAGTATTTCTATTAATATATAACTTTAATATTAGTAATATTATTGTTATTAATTATTTTTTATTGATAAAAAACAATTTTTTATGCCTTTATTATTTGTTGGTAATAATAATAAAGTGCTTTTAAACATCATAATTATTATATATTAATATATTTATTTATTATATTATTTTATTTGTTCAATAATATAATTCTTTTTACGCCTTAATTATAATAATTCTTTATTATTAGAATTATTTTTATATTATTTATTTTATTTATAAGGACATTCAGAATACAATAAGTAAAAAATCAGTAATTTTTACTCATTGTTTCATAGTCAAGCCTTACATTTGGGGGCCTGGCCGTGATATTTACTTCAAAAGACCTTTAAAAAGATTCTAACTTGGTTTATCCAATAATAAATTAAAATTATAATCATAAAATTATATAATAATTTTATATTTATTGATTTTGAAAGCTATTGAGGCATTTGGAAAGCAATTGTACTGTCTTACATGTGGTTTTTCACATCCTTAGACTTGCAAGAAACTTCTTTGAGTGACTCTTGTGATTAAAAGAGATATTTTATAACTTGAAAATAATTTTATATTATAAATTAATTTCATAATAGAATCATATTCATTTTTATTTTATTCTTTAAAAATGAAAAACATAAAATATAATAAAAAAATAATAAAAACAAATAAAAAAAGTTATTCTTATTCATTTCATTTTTTTAAAGATATAGAAGCAATTTTTATGTGGCAAATTGCCATATCTTACCAAAATAACACTTCGTATATTAAAGACTTATATTTCTTTATCTTTTTTAGTGTTTGAAGGCAATCCAACAGAAGACAACCAAGCCACTGTTGAAAGATTGGTGAAGGAAACTTGCTCAAGTTCTCCAACACCAATTGTGATCAAGAAAAAGAAAACTAAGAAATTAGACTTTCCAGGACCCACTATTCAGGACTCTGAAGGTGAGTACCTCCTTTATAAATTGCCATAGGAAGAATTCTTGTCCTGAAAACTTCTTATCTCATATTTCTTAAATTATGACTACCAGAAGAGGCTCCCAATACTCCATGCAATCAGATGGAGCTAGACTCAGAGGTAGAATTGATCCCTCAAAAGGCAAAAGAAAGGGGGATATCCCCAGTGGAACGGAATCCACACAAGGAAGTGCCTTATCCCAAAGGCAAGTCCCAGAAATGCCCATGATATCTGAAACAGAGTTAGAACTAAGTATGAATAACCCAAACAGGTACAAATTACTTTCAGAGGGCTCAGATAGACATTTTTATGAGCCAGTACAAGCAGTACTACAAAGTGTACAAAGACAAGGACTGGGAAATGTTGCCAAAAATACACCAAGGAGTGATTAACTCCTAGCACATCCTCAAAAAGCTCCCCAATGAGGGGGAAATAGTGAGATACTCCAATGGATGGAATCCACTATCATCCAAACCTCAAATCAAAAAGAATAAGGAGTACCATGCTCAACCCACTTCCCCAAGAAGGGAAGAAGAACAAGAAAAGGAACTGGAGGAAACCATATTCCCCAAGTTACAGGATTCCAAAAATGGAAAAAGATGCCATGGACAATGTCTTCAACATGGCCAGAACCTTGATGGAATTCAAGGACAAGGAGGAGAAAAGTATGAGACAACCTAATTTCCCAAAGAAATAACCTTGTTGGCAGATGTTGGAAATACTTTAACAGAAATTAAAAATAGTATTTTACCTCTAAAAGAAATAAAAAATAGATTATTATCATTACAAGAAATAAATAATAATTTATCTTCTTTAACAAAAATTGTTGTACAGAATAAATAAGGAATCGACAACATTAAATTTATTGTTCAAAATAACAAAACAAAAGTTTTAATTGACAGTACTCAAACGTTAATACAAAGACAACAAGAATTGTATAAATACATCCAAGATATCAAAGCTAAAACTTTGACAATCAATTATGACGTGAGTATTGATAATCTTACAGAAAAATTGAACAAATTAAATATTTATGTAGAAAAATTGGAAGAAAAGACTTCATCACACCAAAAAAAGTGATGAAGCAAGAATGCATCTGAAAGATGATATTCAAAGTGAAATAAAGATTATTAATGAAAAAATGGATAGAATTAATGAGGCTAACTCAAATATGCCAAATTTACCAACCCCATTTTCTCAGATAAGAATCCCTGTTAAACCAAAAGAGGAATTAACAAATCCATTCATAACAGACTTGAGTCATCAAGAAAATAACCAAGTCTCAATAAAGGAAGCACCTCAATTAAAGGAATGTCCAAAATTCACAGGAGTAGGTGAGTATGACCATATGTCATTGAGTTGATCACTGCCAGATTACACTCACTATTTGAGAAATATGCAAAAGGATGGTATTATGGCATAAGGCAGACAAATGGCAAAAATACCTGGTCTTGGTGGAAACAAGAAATAATCACAAAGTGGGCTAATGCTGCCTGGAGGTAAAAAATAGAAAATGCATTTGAAAACTCCTTCTTTGACCCAGACAAAGATAAACCTTTGACTTGGTTCTTAAAGTAAGTTGAAAGATTAAATGCACTGTACCCAGAAATGTCACAAAAAATGGTACACAGGAAAATACTCAAGAAATGTGGAGGAGAATTGGAGCATTCCCTGAGAAGCAGGTGTATAGAACCAGGCTCCACAGAAGAGTATATCAACGCACTAGAAGACATAGTGACAAGGACAAGAATTGGCAGAAATTGGAAGAAATTAGAAATTAAAAGTCCAAAAAAACCATTCATCAAGAAAGATAAACCAAGAGAGTCCCTCAAGCCCAATACATCAAAAAATAATGAGCAAAGAAGGTGCTACAAATGTGGAGGTATTGAACACTTATCCAATAATTGCCTTAAAAAAGCAAAAATCAGCAAAATTGTGGAAACAGAGGATCGCAATGATAAAGAAGAAGAATCTGATTCTGAAAAGGACACTGAAGAATTAAAAACTTCTGAAAGTGATGAAATTAATATAATTAATGCACAAATTAAGAATATTCATTTAATATATGAAGTACTAGATGTCAATTCAAACTTACCACAAGCTGGAACATCTGATACAAACCTCACAAACATACAAGATGCTAAATTGTATAGAACCAAACCAGCAAAAGGGATGGGATATACAGCTGGCAAATCAAGTATAAGTATTGTCATGGTGGGAAACCAAGAGGCAAAAGTGAGCTTAGATACAGGAGCATATTGTACCTGTGTTGGTAAAAGGTATTTGAAAACAATTGTACCAGATTGGGAAGAAAAACTTATACCAATAAAAGGAGTCAAATTTAGTAGTGCAAGTGAAAGCATGAAGCCCCTTGGAATAATTGACTTAACACTCATTTTTCCTCATCCTTCACAATGTATCAGATTGAAAGTAGAGCTTTTAGTAATGGACAACTGCACTAGTAACCATTTTATACTTGGAAATGACTACCTGCCAATTTATGGCATAGATATCTCTAACCAAAAAGATAGATATTTTACCATAGGAGACAATAAAAGACAAAAATTTGGCTTTTTCAATAACAAAAAACAAATTACAGTTGTCAAGAATGAAGAAAAAAGCCCTGAAATGGATTTTTTCACTGAACAGCTAAAAGAGGCAGAATTTGATCATGAAATAACAGTAAAAATGAAAGAAAAATTGATTGAACTCTTATTTAAATATAAAAATGCCTTCGCAACTGACAAAAAACCACTAGGTTCCATAATTGGACATGAGGTAGACATAATTCTTAATGTAGAAAACCCTTATCAACCTTTATTAAGAAGACCAGCTTATCCAGCCAGCCCAATAGCTAGAGAAGCTTTACAGATACACATCAAAGAACTAATGGACCTTGGAGTACTAAGGAACGTAGGACATAATGAAAAGGGAGAGGTAACTACACCTATCATTATAACCTGGAATAATGGAAAATCAAGGATGGTAGGAGACTTTAGAGTTCTGAACACCTTTAATATCCCTGACAGATATCCAATACCCATAATCCATGAGACATTAACACAATTATCCCAAGCTAAGTTCATAACAGCCATGGATGTTCTAAAGGCTTTTCACCAAATTTTCTTAACAGAAAATGGCAAGAAACTACTAAGGATAATAGTCCACTGTGGAATCTTTGAATATCTCAGGATGCCATGTCTACCCGCAATTGTAGAGGCCAATGCATTTGATTGTGCTTTGGGTGCTGTACTGATTCAGTTCTCTGACTCAGGAATCATCCCATTCCATTTGATACCCACAAGCGTACTCTAGCAGAGCTCATGTATGAGATTCATGAAAAGGAACTCCTTGGCATAGTTTGGGCTCTCAAGTGCTGGAGTGCTTTTCTCCTTTCTCTTTCTGATTCCTTTGAGGTCTTGACAGACCATTGTTCCCTTCAGTATTTTATGTCCTCTAAAGTCCTTACTCGTCGTCAAGCCCGTTGGGCAGAATTTCTATCTGAATTCCACTTTATCATCACTTACCGCCCAGGCAGGCTGGCCACTTTGCCAGATGCCTTGTCACGTCAGGACGATGTGTACCCAGAGAGGGGGGTGGATTTCATCAGCAAGAATCCTCAAAATTTTCATCAAGTTCTCAAGAAAAATGAAATTCAAGAGTCAAGATTCATTTCAATGAAAGTTGATATTTTTTCAGATGTAGTTGATCAAATTCAAAGACAAGTATGGCAAGACAAAGATTATAAGGAAATCCTCAAGAAATTAGCAAGAGGAGAATCAGTACCAGACTATTCTCTTGAACCTCAAGCAAAATTATTATTGTTCAAAGATAGAGTAGTCATTCCAAGCAACCATGAAATTCAATTGGACATTCTTCAAAAGCGTCATGACTAACCGTTGGTTGGCCACCCTGGCCAGGAGAAGACCCTCAAGCTCATCAAGAGGGATTTTTATTGGGCTGGCATGAATCAAATCATCAGGACTATGTGTCCTCATGTCAGAAATGTTCAAGAAACAAGGACATCCACCATAAGAAGTTTGGGTTACTCAAACCTCTTCAAATTCCCTCTGGTCCTTGGAATTCTTTATTAATGGACTTTATCACTCAATTGGCCTTGTCAAGCAACTTTGATTCAATTTTAGTAGTTGTAGACAGATTTTCAAAAATGGCAATATTTATTCCAACTTATTCAACAATCACTGCTTTGGACTTAGCTCAAAGATTCATTAATCATGTCTTTTCCAAACATGGTCTTCCAATCAGTATTGTTAGTGATAGAGGTTCATTATTTGTTTCATCATTTTGGACTCAATTGTGTCAGCAGCTCAAGATATCAAGAGATCTTTCAACTGCCTTTCACCCTGAAACAGATGGACAGACAGAGAGGGTAAATCAGATTCTAGAACAGTATCTTTGGATGTATGTCAGTTACCATCAAGATGACTGGCACACCTGGCTCCCTCTGGCTGAATTTGCCTATAATAATGCAGAACATTCATCAACAAAACAGTCTCCATTTTTCACTATTTATGGAAGAAATCCCAGCTTTGATTAAATTCACATTTCTCAAGATACACCTTCTGGAAAGTTATCATCAAAACTGCAATCAGTACAGCAAGTTGTCAAGGAGGAATTAGAGTCAGCAATAAAGCATTCTAAGAAGTATGCAGATAAAAATAGAGCAATTCCACCTGATTTCCAACCTGGGGACAAAGTATGGCTAGCTTCCAAGAACATCAAGACAACAAGACCCACCAAGAAGCTTTCAGAAAGATGGCTGGGACCCTTTGAAGTTCTCAAGAAGATTGGCAGCCATGCATATCACCTCAAGTTGCCTCAAAAATGGAAGTCAGTTCACCCTTTTTTCCATGTGTCCCTGTTAGAACCAGTGAAGCAATCAACTATCCCAAATCGACACCAATTGCCACCACCTCCAGTAATAGTGGAAGAGCAAGAAGAATGGGAAGTGGCTCAGGTTCTGAACTCAAAACTCAAGAGAGGTTCATTATGGTATTTAGTGGAGTGGAAAGGATTCAATGAAGACCCAGAAAGAACAACTTGGGAACCAGCTTCCAACCTTACCAACTCCCCAGACCTTGCCAAGGACTTTCACACTTTTTATCCAGACAAGCCTGGCCCAAATGCCTCAAGAGTTTGATTTATGGTGCTTGGTGGGGATTGGAGTTTATGAAAGTAAGTTCCTCTCCTGGCATGCACCTTTAAGGGGGTATTCTACCCAAATTTGTTGTAAGCATCACCTTGGCCACTTTGTGAGCACTTGTCAATTCTTTGGACAGGTTCAGAAGGCCTTGCAACATCATACCCTCAAGATTTGGACCTTTAATCAAGATATGGCCCCATCTTTCTCTTATTTTCTTTTCTTTCTTTAATCATGCCATAAATTATCTTTCAAGACATTCATTACCACAATCCATCATATGGCATAATTTCTTTTTCACTTATGGTGCTTGGTGGGGAGTGGAAGTTATGAAAGTAAGTTCCATCCCCTGGTATGCATCCCTGAGGGGTCTACTTCTTGTAAAACACTACCTTGGCCACGCTGTGAGCATCAAATGCTTGATTTTATCTTTCAGAACATTTTGGCCAAAATCAAGGAGCTCACCACAAGAAGGACAACCTTCAGGCATTTCTTATTTCTTTCTTTACTCTCTTTTTCTATCAATTCTTTTTCATTTTTATTTTTTATTTTTTCATTTCTTTTACTTGTATGATTTATTTTTCATTTCTTGTTTCAAAAGCAGCAATCATAATTCCCATATCTTGTTTGGGGAGTCAATTTATTTAATAATCAAGAGCAAACACTAGTAATGGTAAAGACCAGCTACAGATAATCCTAATCAAAATTTCTTCAAGGCTTCTCTAAACTTAGCAACCATGGCATCTTCATAAGCAACTGCCTCCCTGGCCAAAGCAGCAGTGGGCTCCCCTGGAATAGCACTCTTCATAGCCTTATCAAAAAACACCTCAGTAAAAGCATAAACTTCAGCAAATAGAGAGGTGACCACCTTCTTGTTCACCCTTTTCTGATCAGTGAAGTTGCCAGTAATATTCCAGAGGCAACGGTTCTCAAAGATTGATTCAGGCTCTGGAGACATTGGGTCTCTAGAAGTGCTGGCCAACTGTGGTTGGATATTGGTAGAGGTGGAGGCAAGTGTGGAGGGCCTGGTTGGGGATCTAATTGGAAGCTGAGGTGGTTGGGGGGACCTGATCACTTCATTATTGGTGGTACTGGCTTGGACTGGGGATTGTGAGGTGGATTGGATTCTTATTTTCTGGTTTGGGGTAGTCATTTCAAGCTCTTCTCCATCAATCTCATCACTGCCTTCAGCATCAGTATCAATTTCATCTTGAACCACCAAATTTCTCTTCAATTTTCCAAGTCTTCCATCTTTTCTGGTGACCAAAGTGGGAACCTCTGGGGCCACTCCAATGGGATTTCCTTGGGAGTGAATTTATCCTCCAATGGCTGCCCAGGAACCACTGGTATTATTACATTGTTGGACACCTCTCATTCTAGATCCAGTCACTGAAGAAGAAGAAAAGTAAACATAGAAGTCAGTAACCCATCAATTTTATGGCCAATCAACTCACAATTGGAGTGACCAGAGGTGGCATCAGAGGTGGGAGGTTCATCAACAGGAGCTTCCAATCCAAATCTTCCACCCTTCTTGATGCTGCTCCATAATCTTCTGGCATTTTCAGGAAAGCTATAGTGGGCTTGAGAACAATTTCTTTTTCCAAGATTGCAAAATTGACACCTGGTGGACCTAGCTGTCACAGCCAAGGAGGCAGGGGCATTACCAATCATCTTCCACAATCATTACCTCATTGGTACCCTTAAAAACACAATCAGCAACAATCATTATTTCATGGATACCCTTCAAAACCCAATCAGCAAGGGGGTTTCATTCTACATTCTCCAAATACAGTTTCAGACCTCAATACAGTTTCATACAGGCAAGACCCAAATACAGGCCTTTCATCAATACAGGCGCAAATACCTGTATTGACTGTATAGCCTGTATTGGATTCACCAATACAGGATTCAATCCCACATACAACTTCTTCCAGCATACAGGCCAGTATCTCAACACTCAAACTTCAAGGCTGGTATTTCTCACATATACCAGCCCCTCTTCATCTGCCTGGGGGTTTTTCCCCCAGTTAATTAAAATATTGGATTTATTATTTAATATTATTTTATTTCTCATTTAAGAAATAGTATTTTATTATTTATTAAGTTAGTCTTTGCCTTCCCTCACCTGTTCAGTAGAGTCCTGGTGGCCATATCCTTTATTAATCCTTTTCTCTTTTCTGAACAGGTTGAAACAGTGGTACAGGATTATTTGTGGTTGGCTCTTTATTATTTGCTTTTGTTTTGTCTCTCTTATCTTTTATGCTTATTATTTCATGACTAGGAATTTATCCTCTTACTCCATTACTCTTATCATTTGAGTATCTCTTCTGAGCCCTCCATAAGTAAGTCTGTTCACTGAGCGCCAGGCCCTCTTCATTTTAGAAGAGCCCCTGTGACATTATTTTAATTAACTCATAATTGCTTCTTTTTCTTTCATTCATTTTATTCATTTCTCTCATTCTTCAATTATGATCTTTTCATGATTTTATGATTTTTATGATTTTTTATGAATTTTCCTTCCTCATCAATTTTCATCTCATTCATTTTATTCAAATGAGAATTGATTCTCTTTCTCATTTCAAAAATTCTGCTGACCATTTCACTTTATTCTTTATCATTCTCATTTCTCTTTTTGTCTGAATTCAGGTTTTTATCAGGTTATTTGAGTGGAATTATTTGGGTTAATTGATTCATCATTCAGGGATTTATTGATTTGGGGTATTCAGTGATTTGGATTTTGAAATTTCTCAAGATTATTGATTGATTAATTGATTCCTCAAGACATTGATTTCACCTCAATATTTTGAATTGACTTTGATTGATTTGATTTGATTGACTTGATTTGATTCTTCAAGATAGCTGATTTATCCTCAAGATTTGATTTAATTGATTGATTTGAATTTGATTCCTCAAGAAAATTGAATTGATTTTTGAAGATATTGATTGAATTCCTCAAGACTTAATTGATTTGATTTTGATTGACTTGATTTGACTTATTGATTGAAATTGATTATTAATAAGAATTTGACTTTGTCATCTTCCCTCTTCAAGATTTATTCATATTAATTCACTTCAAGACTATTGATTGATTTCTCAAGTTCATCAAGATTCTCATTTGATTGTTTTGGTCAAGCCTTATTTTATTCAAAGTATCATCAAGTTTTTATTAATTCTTCTTTCATGATGCCAGTTCAGCATAGCCCACCAGCCAAGAATACAAGATCCCAGAGACATCAAGCTGTTCTCACTCCTACACCAAGGGCTCCTCTTGACCACACACCATCAGTTCATCAACTGAGTGCAAATTTGGACAGAGGACCACCAATGGAAGGAGCAGCACCCTCAAGAAGAGGAGGTGTGAAGTCTAGAAGATCGAGATCATTCTCTGGACTATTGGGTGGTTATCCTGGTGTTTCTCAAGGGCCTAGAAGTAGATTGGGGGAAGCTGAAGATGAGGAGGGGGAGGAGTCTGTGGAAGAGGAAGAATCTGAGGAGACTGAAGTGGCAGCTGCCTTGACAGGTACTCCTGAAGCTCCTGAGGCTCCAAATCTAGCCCTTTCTAATCAACCTTCTGTCTCTCAAGCTGAACCAAATTTCCTCAAGATGATGGAGCAGATGACTCAGTTTATGGGACAACTCACTCAAGCAGTTGCCCCAAGGGACACTTCAAAAGTCCCTGCATTCAAGACTCCATCAATGAAGGCACCTGATTCTTTTGATGGTACTAAAGCTTAGAAATTGAGAGGATTCATTCAATCCTGTCAATTAATCTTTCATAATGACCCAGCAAACTTCTTCTCTGACAGGAAGAAGGTGCTTTACTCAACTTCTTTTCTTACTGGTAGAGCTGGCAAATGGATTGAACCTTACCTCTCAAATATCTCCAATGAAGACCCTTCTTACCTCCTCAATAACTGGCAGTTGTTTGAAACCCAGTTATTCACTCTGTTTGGTGATCCCAATGAAGTCAGAAAAGCTGAACAAGAGTTGGAAAATTTGAGGATGAGGGAAAGTGGTCAAGTTGCCTTGTAAATAGCTGATTTCAGAAGTTTAATGTCAAGAATTGGAGACTGGGGGGAAAGGGCCTATATTCATGTGTATAGAGGAGGCTTGGCATCAATATTGTTGGACCAATTGGCTTCTCACCCTGGAACTTTTGATAGTCTTCAAGAACTAATGGACATCGCCTTGGAATTAGATACCAGGTACCATGAGAGGCAGAAGGAAAAGGGTAGTCATCAAGAGAAAAAGCCTCCAATCAGTGGATCCAACTCCTCCAACCCCCCTCAAAGTTCATCATCAAAGAAGCCTTATCACAAGAAGAATAAGAAGGGGAAGAATTTTCAAGTGTCCAAAGAAAAGCCTCATGCTGCTCTCCTCAATAAGGACAACAAATTAATTGGTTCTGAAAAGGAGAGGAGGATTAAAGAAGGCTTGTGAAATTATTGTGGTGGAAAGCACCCATTTGAAAAATGCTTCAAGAGGCCTGAAAATAGGCAAGGGTCATCAAAAGGCTTCCCTAGCAAGCAGGGAAAAGCCTGAGTGGGAATAATGATGTGTTCAATGGTTCTCACTTATTTCCTTCAAGAGCACAATTGTGCACTCCAAATACTAGTGTCAAGAAATCTTTAAAATTTCTTATTTTTTCTTCAATCTCTGATATTTTTTATAGTATTCTCATTGATTCTGGTGCTACAAACTCCTTTATTGCAAAGAATTTTGTTCTCAAGTACTCATTGACCATGTCAGAGCTCCCTGAAAAGATTCTTCTTTTCATTCTGGATTCCAGTGAATCCACTTCCTTGTTCATCACCCATTATACCAAGTGGGTTGTTGATTTACCTTCCTTCCCAAGCTTTGAATGGGATTTCTTTATCATAGATTCACCCAAGGGAGAAGACCTAATATTGGGCTACGATTTTCTTTACCATTTTAATCCCATTATTGATTGGAAAAATGGATTGATCACCTATGATTCTAGTCATAAGGATTCTAGTGGTATTATTTCTTCTACTAGTGATGACTTTTCCACTGCTGTCAACAGTGTTGCTCTGGTTGGTGAACTTAAGACACCTTCCCTTCCTCCTTCTGTCCATAACCCCTCCATTTTTCCCTCCCAGTCATTACTTCCATTAAGAGATGAAGTCTTCAAAAAGATAAAAGATGTTGGAGAAGATGTTGCTATATCTTCACTTCATCTCTTTCAAGGGGATATGGACCTTCCTCCTTTATCTTTTCATGCCTCCCTGGAGGAGCAGTGGGATGAGGAGGAAGAGCCAGAAGAGATTGAAACTGTGCTGAAGGTAGACCCTCCTGTTTATCTTAAATATTTGGATGTATTCTCCAAAGTGAAAGCAAAGAAACTTCCTCCACACCATGCCTGTGATCATCATATCAAACTGGAGGGTCTTCTACCTCCAGTTGGTGTTATCTACTCTTTATCAAAGAATGGTCAGAAACACTGCGGGCCTACATTTCAGAGAATGTAGAGAAAGGTTTCATCAGACCAAGCTCCTCCTCAACAGGAGCACCTGTCCTTTTTGTTAAGAAAAAGGATGGTGGTCTTCGTTTGTGTGTTGACTACCGCAAACTTAATGCTGTCACTAGGAAGAACAGGTATCCTGTTCCTCCAATGAATCAGCTTCTTACCGTATTCAACGGTGCTACTATCTTCTCCAAGATAGATCTGCGTGGTGCTTATAATCTCCTGAGAATTAAAGAGGGGGATGAGCATTTAACTGCCTTTAGAACCAAATATGGTAGTTATGAGTATTTGGTTATGCCATTTGGCTTAACCAATTCTCCAGCTTCATTCAAAAATCTTTTGAATGATATCCTTGCAGATTATTTGGATATTTTTGTTGTAGTGTACTTAGATGATATTATGGTCTTCTCTAGCTCTTTGGATGAACATGTTAAACATGTGGCCTCTGTTCTCCAAAGACTGAGAGACAATAATTTGTTTGCTAAAGCCTCCAAGTGTGGAATACTTGGGCTATGTTGTTTCAAGTGATGGCCTCAAGATGGATTCTTCAAAAGTTCAACAAATCCTCAATTGGCCTCAGCCCAAGAACATCAAGGCCCTCCAATCTTTTCTTGGTTTTGCCAACTTTTATCGTCGTTTCATTAAAAATTATTCCAAAAAAATCTCTGCTCTCACTTCCCTCCTTAAAAAAGATTCTCCCTTTATCTTCAATGAGGAAGCTCTTAGTCAGTTTCAAATACTCAAAGAAGCTTTCACCACTGCTCCTATTCTCTCTCATTTTAATCCTTCTCTACCAACTATTGTAGAGACTGATGCTTCTGATTATGCCTTGGGTGCTGTACTGAGTCAGGTGAATGACTCAGGAAAGCATCCCATTGCATTTGATAGTCGCAAGCTCTTACCAGCTGAGCTCAACTATGAAATTCATGACAAGGAACTCCTTGGGATAGTTTGAGCTCTCAAGCGCTGGAGTGCTTTTCTCCTTTCTCTTTCTGATTCCTTTGAGGTCTTGAAAGACCATTGTTCCCTTCAGTATTTTATGTCCTCTAAAATCCTTACTCGTTTTCAAGGCCGTTGGGCAGAATTTCTATCTGAATTCCACTTTATCATCACTTACTGCCCAGGCAGGCTGGCCACTTTACCAGATGCCTTGTCACGTCGGGACAACGTGTACCCAGAGAGGAGGGTGGATTTCATCAGCAAGAAGCCTCAAAATTTTCATCAAGTTCTCAAGCAAAATGAAATCCAAGAGTCAAGATTCTTTTCAATGAAAGTTGATATTTTTTCAGATGTAGTTGAGCAAATTCAAAGACAAGTATGGCAAGACAAAGATTATAAGGAAATCCTCAAGAAATTAGCATGAGGAGAATCAGTCCCAGAGTATTCTCTTGAATCTCAAGCAAAATTATTATTGTTCAAAGATAGAGTAGTCATTCCAAGCAATCATGAAATTCAATTGGACATTCTTCAAAAGCGTCATGATTCACCGTTGGCTGGACATCCTGGCCAGGAGAAGACCCTCAAGCTCATCAAGAGGGATTTTTATTGGGCTGGCATGAATCAAATCATCAAGGACTATGTGTCCTCATGTCAGAAATGTTCAAGAAACAAGAACATCCACCATAAGAAGTTTGGATTACTCAACCATCTTCAAATTCCATCTGGTCCTTGGAATTCTTTATCAATGGACTGTATCACCCAATTGCCCTTGTCAAGCAACTTTGTTTCAATTTTAGTAGTTGTAGACAGATTTTCAAAAATGGCAATATTTATTCCAACTTATTCAACAATCACTGCTTTGGACTTAGCTCAAAGATTCATTAATCATGTCTTTTCCAAACATGGTCTTCCAATCAGTATTGTTAGTGATAGAGGTTCATTATTTGTTTCATCATTTTGGACTCAATTGTGTCAGCAGCTCAAGATATCAAGAGATCTTTCAACTGCCTTTCACCCTGAAACAGATGGACAGACAGAGAGGGTAAATCAGATTCTAGAACAGTATCTTTGGATGTATGTCAGTTACCATCAAGATGACTGGCACACCTGGCTCCCTCTGGCTGAATTTGGCTATAATAATGCAGAACATTCATCAACAAAACAGTCTCCATTTTTCACTATTTATGGAAGAAATCCCAGCTTTGATTAAATTCACATTTCTCAAGATACACCTTCTGGAAAGTTATCATCAAAACTCCAATCAGTACAGCAAGTTGTCAAGGAGGAATTAGAGTCAGCAATAAAGCGTTCTAAGAAGTATGCAGATAAAAATAGAGCAATTCCACCTGATTTCCAACCTGGGGACAAAGTATGGCTAGCTTCCAAGAACATCAAGACAACAAGACCCACCAAGAAGCTTTCAGAAAGATGGTTGGGACCCATTGAAGTTCTCAAGAAGATTGGCAGCCATGCATATCACCTCAAGTTGCCTCAACAATGGAAGTCAGTTCACCCTGTTTTCCATGTGTCCCTGTTAGAACCAGTGAAGCAATCAACTATCCCACATCGACACCAATTGCCACCACCTCCAGTAATAGTGGAAGAGCAAGAAGAATGGGAAGTGGCTCAGGTTCTGAACTCAAAGCTCAAGAGAGGTTCATTATGGTATTTAGTGGAGTGGAAAGGATTCAATGAAGACCCAGAAAGAACAACTTGGGAACCAGCTTCCAACCTTACCAACTCCCCAGACCTTGTCAAGGATTTTCACACTTTGTATCCAGACAAGCCTGGCCCAAATGCCTCAAGAGTTTGATTTATGGTGCTTGGTGGGGATTGGAGTTTATGAAAGTAAGTTCCTCTCCTGGCATGCACCTTTAAGGGGGTATTCTACCCAAATTTGTTGTAAGCATCACCTTGGCCACTTTGTGAGCACTTGTCAATTCTTTGGACAGGTTCAGAAGGCCTTGCAACATCATACCCTCAAGATTTGGACCTTTAATCAAGATATGGCCCAATCTTTCTCTTATTTTCTTTCTTTCTTTAATCATGCCATAAATTATCTTTCAAGACATTCATTACCACAATTCATGTTATGGCATAATTTCCTTTTCATTTATGGTGCTTGGTGGGGAGTGGAAGTTATGAAAGTAAGTTCCATCTCCTGGTATGCATCCCTGAAGGGTCTACTTCTTCTAAAACATTACCTTGGCCATGCTGTGAGAATCAAATGCTTGATTTTATATTTCAGATGATTTTGGCCAAAATCAAGCAACTCAGCACAAGAAGGACAACCCTCAGGCATTTCTTATTTCTTTCTTTACTCTCTTTTTCTCTCAATTCTTTTCATTTTCATTTTTTATTTCATTTTCTTTTACTTGTATCTTTTATTTTTATTTTTATTTTTATTTTTATTTTTATTTTTATTTCTTAGTTCAAGAAGCAGTAGTCATCACTCCCATGTCAGGTTTGGGGAGTCAATTCATTCAATAATCAAAGAGCAAAACACTAGTAATGGTAAAGACCACTTACAGATAACCCTCATTGAAACTTCTTCAAGTCAGCCTTAAACCCATTCCTTAAGACCAAAATTGAAAGCCAAAAA
Organism: Austropuccinia psidii; assembly: GCA_023105745.1. NCBI lineage: Eukaryota > Fungi > Basidiomycota > Pucciniomycetes > Pucciniales > Sphaerophragmiaceae > Austropuccinia > Austropuccinia psidii. The sequence continues at coordinate 9,379,249 of JALGQZ010000005.1, read as the reverse complement.
CCCAATCAGCAAGGCATCTATGGCAATTGACCATTCAAGGAGGAGATACAAAGATAGACATTCAGGAAGAAATCAAGATCAAAAGGAAAACCCTGCTTCAAATGGCCCAATTGGCCAATTCCATGAATTTATGCACTTTGGCACAAATAGCCATATCAAACCTCAAAACTTCAAAATAGCTCAGTTTTATCATTTTTCATCAAAATATGCTTAATTAGGCATATTGGCAAATTTGCGCATTTTGCGCATTTTTGCGCACTTTTGCGCAAAAGGCCTGTTTATCTTGTCAAAAGTCTTCAAAAGGCCTTTTAGCCAATTTCATCATGATTGTGCATTTGCGCACTTTGCGCAATTTTGCGCAAAAATGCACAAAATGGCCAGAACACCTTAGAGGCCATTTCTCCATCATTTATCAACTTTTTCACCAATATATATGCCATTATGGCATATATGTGCATTTTTGCACATTTTGCGCAAAAATGCGCAAAATGGCCAGAACACCCTATAAGGCCAATTTTTCATCATAAATCAAGTTTTTCAATTTTTTCACCATTATATGCCATTATGGCATATATGCGCATTTGCGCACTTTGCGCAAATTTTGCGCATTTTGCGCATTTTTGCGCAAATTGGCCAAAAATCCCTTTAGTCACAAAATCAAGGATTTTGGCCAGGACTTCTGAAATGGTCCAAAACCTCAAGTATTGGCCACTTTATGCCAACACTCTCAAGATTAGAATTATGATGAAATCAGGTGTTCTTGGGACATAAACCCAGGTAACCCACTTTTCAAAAGCCATGAGGACTCAAGAAAAGTTTGGTGAAGACACTCAAGACAAGAATGAAGAAATTTTAAGAAGACTGAAAGCATTTTGAAGTAAAAGAGGGAATTCAGAATCAAGATCAAGGGGAAAATACCTACAAGTGATCAATTGAAGATTTGTTTGAGTATTGATTGAAGAAGAAACCTTAATGGGATAAATTTAAGGAATTGGGGGAAAGAACTGTATGGATTTTTTGCAAGCTTATCAAGACTCACTGTACTTATGGTGCTCAGAGCTCACCACTTTCAAGAGGGGCATAATGTCACAGCCAAGGAGGCAGGGGCATTGCCAATCATCTTCCACAATCATTACCTCATTGGTACCCTTCAAAACACAATCAGCAACAATCATTATTTCATGGATACCCTTCAAAACCCAATCAGCAAGGGGGTTTCATTCTACATTCTCCAAATACAGTTTCAGACCTCAATACAGTTTCATACAGGCAAGGCCCAAATACAGGATTCACCAAATACAGGCCTTTCATAAATACAGGCGCAAATACCTGTATTGACTGTATAGCCTGTATTGGATTCACCAATACAGGATTCAATCCCACATACAACTTCTTCCAGCATACAGGCCAGTATCTCAACACTCAAACTTCAAGGCTGGTATTTCTCACATATACCAGCCCCTCTTCATCCGCCTGGGGGTTTTTCCCCCAGTTAATTAAAATATTGGATTTATTATTTAATATTATTTTATTTCTCATTTAAGAAATATTATTTTATTATTTATTGAGTTAGTCTTTGCCTTCCCTCACCTGTTCAGTAGAGTCCTGGTGGCCACATCCTTTATTACTCCTTTTCTCTTTTCTGAACAGGTTGATACAGTGGTACAGGATTATTTGTGGTTGGCTCTTTATTATTTGCTTTTGTTTTGTCTCTCTTATCTTTTATGCTTATTATTTTATGACTAGGAATTTATCCTCTTACTCCATTACTGTGAGCCTTTGAGATATGACCACATACCCAATAAGGTCACAAAAAAGACTCAGAACAATTATACCTTTAATATAATTATATTAAAATTACTTAGAATAATTATACATTAAGAATAATTACTTAAATATACAAAAAATACCATAAATTGGTACAAAAATTGGTTTAACTTAAAAACCAATGAATCAACATGTAAAATAAATTATACCATTGGATTCCCCATGGAAAAATACACATATACCATTTTTATGGTATATCTGTAAAGTCAATATTTAAGGAATTATAAGGTATAATACCTTATAAAAACCATAAAACCTTATTTATCTCAAACCCTAATGGAACAACATGTAAAATAAATTGTACCAGTGGATTACCCATGAAAATCCACACATAAAACAATTAATAAGCTAATTTCCAATGTTAATACTTAAGGAATTATCCTGAATATATGCACTTTTTTGGTCAACGCATATATTCAAGGATCATAGCTAATATCTTCTAAACTATACATGATAGAATGATGAACCAAAAATAAAGTTACCACGTAATTACTGTAACAACATAGATATGAACTCTATTTTACAAATTATAAACAAGGTTAAAACCTATGATGAATTATTGATAAAAATCAACAGAGCTGTTGACCACTTTGTTGTGAAAGTGCTCCAAACTTAAAAGAAAGTACACAGTTGGATTCTCCTAGTTCATTCGTGAAGAATGATGTAATTTTTATTATTAAATTCAGGGTATAACCCCCTGAAATCAACGTTTGAAGTTTAAAATATTGAATTTCAACAGAAAAGATGAGTTACAAGAAAAATCATCAAAATTAGAGTTTTGATGATGTAATGAAAAGCTCTTGGCAGCATAATAAGGTTATGCCAGGCTATCAGAATTCACTCTCTGAATTTCTGTAGCGTGTAAATCTTAAAGGTTATTGAGGATCAAAGTTAAAGCTTAATTTGAGCAGTTATGATCACATACTGTAACCTTAATTTAAGTTTAACAGTCTTAAGAGTGATAAAATTGGTGAATACTATTAGTTCATGATTAAAACTAATAAAATCCAAGAAATTTGGGGTTCTGCCAAGCCTCTGATGTCATCAAACTTAGAGTTACAGTGATAACTGTAAATAATGGTGTAATAATGATGTAATATGGTTTGATCATGATGTAATCACCCTCAAACCTTAAAATATTGATCAATTCCAGTGGATATGATCAGTACACGTCTACTAGAAGCCTGTTGGACTCTAGGAGGGAGGTATTTACTATAAATAGAGCTCTTTTTACTCTATTTACCCCTCAGACGCATCAAAAACATTAAATCAATTAAATAAAAGGTAATTTCTTTATTCTTTATATATAAAACTCTTATATTATTAAAGACCAAAGACCATCTTAATATTAATCACTATTTTTACGTGATTAAATCAATTCTTTAATTGTTTTTGTTATAAATCTCTCTATAAACTCATTTCCACGTAAAAATCAAGATTTTTAGTAATTTTCTTTATTTTTTTTTGTAAATACAATTTGAAAAGGTTGTATTATATTCTTTTGGCGTAAAATATCTCAAAATTATTATTTTAAGTGTTAAAAGTAGGTTATTTCATCTTATTATAATAATTTCTCTCTTATTATTACCCTTAATAATTCTTATTTAATATAAATAGTATTTATATTAATATATAACTTTAATATTAGTAATATTATTGTTATTAATTGTTTTTTATTTATAAAAACAGTTTTTCACGCCTTTATTATTTGTTGGTAACAATAATAAAGATCTTTATAATATATTAATTATTTTATATTAATATATTATTTATAATATTATAATTTCATATAATATTAATTATATTATTATATTTATTTAATAATATAATATTTTTACGCCATAATAATAATATTTCTTTATTATTATTATTATTTTAATCTTATTTATTTCAATTATAAGGACATTCAGAGTACAATAAGTGAAAAATTAGTAATTTTTACTTATTGTTTCATAGTCAAACAATACAATTACTCTTATCATTTGAGTATCTCTTCTGAGCCTTCCATAAGTAAGTCTGTTCACTGAGTGCCAGGCCCTCTTCATTTTAGAAGAGCCCCTGTGACACTAGCAGTAGCAGATTGCACACAAGGAATCCCTTTCCTCTTACAATTGGTGCAGGGTGGCTCAATAACTCTGACAGATTTGAAACCATTATAGGTTTTCTTGATGTCCCAAATCTCTGTAGGGGCCATACTCTCTTCAGAAAGCTCCCTCAAGTTATCAAAAACACCAGGACCATAAAGTACAGAAGGTGGGGAATCAGAGTGATTGGATGTCACAACCATGAGTTTGACCCTCCTCCTTGATGGTTGCGCCAAATCAACCTGGAGCCAAGTTGGGGCCAATTGGCCACGTCATATCTTTTATGGCCAATTGCCCCCCTTGGGTGTTCTATGGCATCCACGCTATAACACCTTCCCATGGCCATATCCTGCTGTCATTGGCCTTCTTGGCCAATTCCCACTTCACCAACCCCCAGGCCTTCATCTTTGATTTAGGGCCTGGGGGGTCATCTTGTCTTCTAGGGGCCTCCAGGCCCCCTAGCCATCATCTTTGGATTCAGGGCCACCCCTTTCATTAATCGGTTTTTGGCCTAAATGGCCTTTTGGGCCATTTAGGCCCCCTACGGCTCCTACGGCCCGTGGGCCGTGATTCATGGTCCACGGTCTGTGGTCCGTAGGCCATTTATGCCCCTTTTGGCCTAATCCAATGAGGCCAAAAGGGGCCAAAGGGATCAGCCACTTAGGCCCCAAGGCCAGGTGGGTCCCAAACATTAATTGGGCCCACCTGAGCCAATTTTGGCTACCACCTCCTTGGACCCAAAAATGACCAAAACCCTCAGGGACACCCTTTTGGCCAGAAATCCCATAGGACCCACTTTTGGCCATGGACCAACATGGGTCAATAGTTCAGCCATGGCCTCTGGAAACCACCAGAGGCCATCAGATCAGCTCAGCCTGTCTTTCCCCTCAACTCCAGGGGATTTCCTCCTTTCCTTCATACCATCTGTACTCAAGGTTGCAGGCATGGTGCATATATGGTATTATATACCATTATGCACCATTTTTTGCTCAGCAATCCAATGGTGACGTTTTCAGGATCCAATTCCACCTTCCCAACTCAAGGTCTCAAATCCCAACGCCCATTTTGAAGGAGGATTAATCAGCTCATCAGTCTGACAAGTTATGGCGGAAATCAGAAGACTCTTCAAGGATCCCAACCACCTGTATCTGCAGGAGTTGGGTTGGCACAATTCATTCTGGATTATTCAAGGGCGATTCTCATGAGGTATTACATCATTTCAATCAGTTGTCAAGGCATCAAGTATTCAATACTCCTTTGGACAACCCAATTCATCCGTACAGGCCTCATTCAATCAACCTGTATGGTCTTGGCCCAATTGGGTCATTTCATATTCCACTGTGGGAACTCCATCACACAGTTCAAAATTCAAGATGGCCAGAACCGTATTTCCCAATCCGGACAATACAGCCATTGATCCACCTTCCAGGATCAATCTTTAAGTTTTCACATATACCTGCTACCTTCCATCACCTGGGGACTTTTTCCCCAGTTAATTAATATATTGGATTTATTTTTGTCTCTATTTTCTTTTACATTATTAAAGTTAATACTGATAATCTTAAGTCAGTCATTAGCACCTTTTCTCTTTCTTTCTTTGCCTGTCAGTGGATATTGGTGGTCATATCCTTTACTAATTCCATTGTTCTTTCTGGAAGGTTGAAACAGTGAATTGCGGATTCACTTGGTTGGCTTCTTGGCTTTTGGCTTTCTTTTATTTTTGGCCTCTGGCTTCATTCTTCCTATTCTTTGTTATCTTTGGCATATTTTTCCTTTCTCTTATTCCTGCTTAAGAAATATATTCCATAGTATTTCTTATCATCTTTTGGAGCCCTCCAAGTGAGTTCTTGATTCCTGAGTGCCCGGCACTCTTGCTTCCATAATAGCCCCTGTGACATTGGAATCACAAAGGGAAGTCAGCCTTGAACTCATTTTCAAGTCAAAATTTCAAATTCAAGACCAAGAGAATTATGGACAATTGCAAGTCAGAAAGGCATTTATGGCAATTGACCAGTCAAGGAGGGGATAAGAAGGAAGAAATTAAAGAAGAAATCAAGATCAAAAAGAAAAAAACTGCTTCAAATGGCCCAATTGGCCAATTTCATGAATGTATGCACTTTGGCACAAATGGCCATATCAGACCTCAAAACTTCAAAACAGCTCAGTTTTATCATTTTTTATCAAAATATGCTTAATTATGCATATTGGCAAATTTGCGCATTTGCCCACTTTTGCGCAAAAGGCCCTTTTATCTTGTCAAAAGGCTTCAAAAAGCCTTTTTGGCCAATTTCATCATAATTGCGCATTTTTGCGCAAAATGCGCAAAATGGCCAGAACACTTTATAAGGCCTTTTTTCATTATTAATCAATTTTTTTCAATTTTTTCACCAATATATGCCATTACGGCATATATGCGCATTTGCGCATTTTTGTGCAAATTGGCCAAAATCCCCTTTAATCACAAAATCAAGGATTTTGGCCAGGACTTCTGAAGTGGTCCAAAACCTCAAGTATTGGCCACTTCATGCCAACACTCTCAAGATTAAAATTATGATGAAATCAGGTGTTCTTGGGACATAAACCCAGGTCACCCACTTTTCAAAAGCCATGAGGACTCAAGAAAAGTTTGGTGAAGACACTCAAGACAAGAATGAAGAAATTTTAAGAAGAATGAAATCATTTTGAAGTAAAAGAGGGAATTCAGAATCAAGATCAAGGGGAAAATACCTACAAGTGATCAATCGAAGATTTGTTTGAGTATTGATTGAAGAATAAAGCTTAATGGGATAAATTTAAGGAATTGGGGGAAAGAACTGTATGGATTTTTTGCAAGCTTATCAAGACTCACTGTACTTATGGTGCTCAGAGCTCACCACTTTCAAGAGGGGCATAATGTCACAGCCAAGGAGGCAGGGGCATTGCCAATCATCTTCCACAATCATTACCTCATTGGTACCCTTCAAAACACAATCAGCAACAATCATTATTTCATGGATACCCTTCAAAACCCAATCAGCAAGGGGGTTTCATTCTACATTCTCCAAATACAGTTTCAGACCTCAATACAGTTTCATACAGGCAAGACCCAAATACAGGATTCACCAAATACAGGCGCAAATACCTGTATTGACTGTATAACCTGTATTGGATTCACCAATACAGGATTCAATCCCACATACAACTTCTTCCAGCATACAGGCCAGTATCTCAACACTCAAACTTCAAGGCTGGTATTTCTCACATATACCAGCCCCTCTTCATCCGCCTGGGGGTTTTTCCCCCAGTTAATTAAAATATTGGATTTATTATTTAATATTATTTTATTTCTCATTTAAGAAATATTATTTTATTATTTATTAAGTTAGTCTTTGCCTTCCCTCACCTGTTCAGTAGAGTCCTGGTGGCCATATCCTTTATTAATCCTTTTCTCTTTTCTGAACAGGTTGAAACAGTGGTACAGGATTATTTGTGGTTGGCTCTTTATTATTGCTTTTTGTTTTCCTCTCATATCTTTTAATTCTTATTATTTTATGACTAGGAAATTATTATCTTATTTCATTACTCTTATCAATTGAGTACCTTATTCTGAGCCCTCCATAAGTAAGTCTGTTCACTGAGTGCCAGGCCCTCTTCATTTAGAAGAGCCCCTGTGACAAAAGCCCAGAATTGGATTTTTTCATAACTGAACAGCTAAAAGAGGCAGAATTCAATCATGAATTGACAGTAAAAATAAAATAAAAATTGATTGACCTCTTATTTAAATATAAAAATGCCTTTGCAACTGACAAGGAACCACTAGGTGCCATAATTGCACATGAGGTAGACATGATCCTTAATGTAGAAAAGCCTTATCCACCTCTATTGAGAAGACCAGCTTATCCTGCCAGCCCAAGAGCTAGAGAAGCTTTAGAGGTACACATTAAATAACTAATGGACCTTGGAGTATTAAGGAAAGTAGGATACAATGAACAGGTGGAGGTCACTACACCCGTCATCTATACTATCCCTGAAAGATATTTAATACCCAGAATCCATGAGACATTAAAAAAATTATCTCAGGCTAAGTTCATCACAGCCATGGATGCCCTAAAGAGTTTTCATCAAAATGTATTAACAGACAATGCCAAGAAACTACTAAGGATAATAGTCCACTGTGGAATTTTTGAATCTCTCAGAATTCCATTTGGTATAAAAAATGCACTATCCCATTACCAAAGGATGATGAATACCATATTTCCTGAAGAATTATCACAATGATGGCTGATTATTTATATTTATGATATCATAATTTGCTCAGAGACTTGGGACAGTCACTTATCAAGACTAGAAAGAGTCTTACAAAAAAAAGTACAAGTAAACATGAAAATCTCTCTGAAAAAGTGTCATTTTGCATACAGTGAACTGAAAGCACTAGGACATGTTGTATCTGGACTAAGCTTGGGAATAGAAAAAAACATAGTAGCAGAAGTACTATTGAAACCAATCCCCCAAACTAAGAAAGAAATGCAATCATTCCTAGGATTTGCTGGTTATTAAAGACAACATATAAAAGAATTTGAAAGAATTGCTAAGTTGTTGTATAAGCTCTGTGACCAAAAGACAGTCTATGAAATGACTGAAGAAAGAGTTAAGGCATATGAAGAGTTGAAAAATTCCTTAACAAATGCCCCATTTCTTCTAATTCTAGATTGGAAGACTCCCCTTCAAACTATAAACTGATGCTTGTGGAGAAGGACTAGGTGCTTCGCTACACCAGACACAAATCATCAATGATAAACCTGTTGAAGGACCAATTTGCTTCATTTAAAGACGAATAAAGCCAACAGAAGCAAGGTATGGAGCAAGCCAAATGGAATGCCTCTGCTTAGTGTGGGATATGAAAAAATTACACTATTATTTGGATGGGACAGTTTTTGATGTAATTACATATTACAATGCTGTAAGATCTTTACTAAACATGAAAACCCCAAATAGACATATGTTAAGATGGCAAATTGCCATCCAAGAATATAGAGGAAATATGACTATAGTTCACAAATCTGGTAATATTCATAAAAGGCAGATGGTCTTAGCAGATGGGCTCTGGCAAATACACCTGAAAATCCAGCATGGGTACCACAGGAAGAGAACTATATAGAAGGCATATGTGTAACAGATATAGGCACAGAATTCTTTAACCAAGTTAAAAAAAGCTATAAAATGGATAAAAACTGCCATATCTTATGCCAAATTCTAATGAAAGACTGTAAAGACCCATAACTTTCATCAAACCTATATGAAACATGGAAAAAAGCATATTATGAAGGAAGATTCCACCTCCTTGATGGAATCCTTTACCATCAAACTAAACATACATGTGTTATGGCTTTGACAGATAGAACCCTAATAAACACTATACTAAATGAGTGTCATGATAGTGTTGCAGCTGGAAATCTCTCAGAAGACAGAACACTAGAGAGGGTAATAACCTGCTCTTGGTGGCCAAATTAGAAGAAAGATGTTGCAGAATACTGGCAAACCTGTGACAGATGCCAAAACGCAAACAGAGCCACAAGTAAAAAATGGGGAATTATGATCCAAATCCAAGAACCAAAATCCTCTTGGGAAATAGTTCACATAGATTGGGCAACAGCATTACCTCCAGGAGGAGACAGAAGTTACAATACATGCCTATTATTAGTTGAGAGATACAGAAAAACCCCAATGTTTTTACCATGCCACAAGGATGATACAGCTATGGATACAGCCATAATGATATGGAATAACGTTATTAGCCACACAGGCTTATTCCAAAACATCATAAGTGATAGAGACCCAAAATTCACTTCAGAATTATGGACAAACCTCCATAACCTGTTTGGAACAAAACTATCGTTCTCAACAGCTTACCACCCCAAAACTGATGGTATAGCAGAAAGAATGATACAGACATTAGAAGACATGATCAGAAGTTTCTGTGCTTATGGATTAGAATTCAAATATTATGATGATTTTACCCATGATTGGTGTACATTAATTGTGAGCCTTGAGGTATATTTTACATACCCAAATAGGCCACAATTATCTTAAAAAGAAATTTTGAATTATGCAAAACTCATAAGTCATGCATATATCCAAAATTCATCATTTTCAATTTCAGAAAATATGAATAACTTTTTATTGAGTAAGTAAATCCATGGATTTAAGACCAGATTTGGATTCCACACAAAAATTCACCTAGGGTAGCTCCATAGAGTGAATAAGCTCAATTTAAGTATTTAAGGTGGTAAAATGGAAAATACTTCAATACCACATCATTAATACCACATAAAAGATTCGTGAGAATTTTTGTTTTTCTTGATTTTTAGCCAAAATAATGGGAAAGTGAGAAATCCCATGTTACATATACACTAAGAATAGTGTTATGCATGTTTTGAGCACTTAATGTTATGGTATTCTTACATAGACTTTTGGTACACCCATAGTGGATATCTCACTTTAAGCTTAAATTACTATTTTGACGTAAAAATTAGGCAAGGGGGACAAAAGACATCAAAGAGAGCCAGGGTACCCAACTTCTGAGGCCTCAGAGGCGTGGATAGCTCCAGAGCATGGATCCATGGCTCATCTTGGCCCAATTGGTAAACTAAAACTCTTTGGGAACTTGGTTACCAAGTTACACCTACTGTAATCATAAGAAAAATAGCAAATAACCTGCTATTTTGACATGCCAAGGAGGTAATAAGCTACTTAGCCTCCTGTAACCACGTCAATTCTTGATGAATTTCCATGACTAGACCCTAAAAGAGTAATTAAACCCTTTTGGGATCCATATTCATTGATTTACCTCATAGCAACCAGCAAAATACTGCTATTTGCAATTCTACATAGAAATGAGGTAAAAACTTCAAAAATTCATTAAAAATACAATTCTTAATGAATCTTCCTGAAACTTTCAGGACCAATGAAGAACTGTATTATCTATGGTACAACCAAAAAGAATTATGGTTTTACTAGTAAAATTAAAAGTTCTACTTACAGTCCATTTTTGACCATTCTACGTGAAACACTGAATCTTCAAAAATTCACAGTAATTACAAACTGTGATGAAATTGGCAATAACATTGATAACTTTAAGAAATCAATGATTATTTTAGAATAAAAGAAGATTTACAGATGTTACTCCTTTTATTCTTAACCATATTGGGGTTGGTAGTCACGTAAAAGCATCAATTAAGTAATTATGATAATCTTACGTGACAACAGATGATGCAATCATTAATCCAAAAGGGTTTATTGTTTTCTCACTCACTGGTTTTTCAGTTTGCTCCATGGCACGCCTCTGTGAGCTGTTGTTGACTTAAAAGAAGCCTATTCTTGCTGTTTTTTCCGTATCATCATCTTATCAATTTATTAAATCATTATTACCAACAAGTAAGTATTAGTTAAAGCTATTCTTAAGTGTTTTAAATCTTTCCAAATCATCCAGAAAGACGTGAAATCCTAGAATCCAACTATATATTGTTGTAATACTGTTATAAATCCTTTTGATCCCTTAAATCCACAATTCCACATCAAATTTCTCTACTCTTATCTATCAATAAGTTCTTTGGAGTATTAGTGAGTCATTTATTCTTAATTCTTAAAGTTTTTCTCTAGTAATAGTTTTCTTCAAGAATTATCTTTATAATTATTCTTGCAAAAGATAATTATATATTAAAATAATTTTATTATTTTAATAAAGAAGTTTTTATTATTAAATTCTTCTTGTAATTGATTCTTGTAGACAATTACTTGCTCATTGTTAAAATCACTAGTAGTGCTTAACACGTGAAAGAAATAATTTTTTAATTATTTAATTGTGGTTATAATAATATTTTATTATTATATTTCATAAGAACAGACATAGTACTGTTGATTAATAGTAATATTATCATCAGTTTTATAGTCAAATCTTACATTAATACCAGCTCTTGAACTGGAATATAAAAAATCAATCCATTCCTCAACTGGAAAGACACCTGCAATGCTAGAAAGAGGCTGGAATCCAAGACTGCCTTATGATACCCTCAAAAAGGACTTGGTGGATATACAACCAACAGAAAGTAGCTTCAAGTTGATGCTTGACAAAGCGAGACACCATGCATGCATGCAAGATTCTTTCAAGTATGCAAAAGAAAGATGGGATAAAAGTCATAAACCACCTGACTTCAAAATAGGAGACTTTGTTCTAGTGTCAACTCTAAATTTTAATAATATAAAAGGCCCAAAGGAATTGAAAGATCCCTTTGAAGGACCATTTATGATAAAAGCACTACATGGACCCAATGCTGTGCAATTAGAGCTCACAGGTGAACTAATGAACAGACACCCAACTTTCCCTGTAAGTCTGATAGAACTTTACAGCTCAAGTGACAAGGAATTATTTCCACTAAGAAATAAACCCCCACTTGGGGTACCCCCTTTAGAAGAAGGAGAAGAAAAGAAAATTGTGAAATTCCTTAAAGAAAGAAGGACAAAAAACAAAAAAGAAAGGGGATACCTTGTAAGGTATAGAAATCCAACTCAAGAATATGAATGGCTACTTGAGAAGGATATAAAAAATTCTGATAAAATATTATGAAGGTTCAGACATGAAAGAAAGCCTAGAGAATAGAAGAATTAAGCATTATTGAGCTTCAGGACTAACAAAGTCTATTGAAGAGGTAGGACAGTGGATGATACCCTAATCAGCTATATCAGATTGTGGTACAATCTTTTTTGGTGGTAGGGAATGTGAGCCTTTGAGATATGACCACATACCCAAAAAAGTCACAACAAAATTTCTGTAATAATTATACTTGTAATAATTATCTCAAAGACTAGTAAAAATACCATAAATAAGTAAAAAATCTGAATTAACTCAGAATCTGATGAGTGAAAATGTGAAATAAATTACACCATTAGATTTCCCATGGTAAAATACACATATGTCATTTTTATGGCATATCTGAAAAGTCAATAATTACTGAAGAATAAGTAATAATACCTTAAAAAAGGTATAAAACGTTATTTATCCCAGAAACCAGTGAAACAACATGGGAAATGAATTGTATCATTGGATTTACCATACACCTCTACACATAAAAAAATTATAAAGCTAATCTCTAAAGTCAATACTTAAGGAATTAAGCTGAATATATGCACTTTTTGGGTCAACACATATATTCATGGTTTTTAGCTGATATCTCTTGAAATATACAAGATAGAGAGATAAACCAAAAATAAAGTCACCATTTAATTACTGTAGGAACACAGATATGAAATTTATTTTACAAGTTATAAAAAAGGTTAAAACTTGTAATGGATTATAGATCAAAATCAGTGGAGCTGTTGACCACTTTGTTGTTAAAGTGGTCCAAGCTTGAAATGAGATAGACATTCATATTCTACTAGCTCATATGTGAAAAATAATTCAATCTTTATTATAATATTCAAGGTATAACCCCTTGAAATCATGGTTTGAAGTTTAAAATATTAAATTTTGACAGAACAGATGAGTTACAAGGAAAATCATCAAAAACAGAGTTTTGATGATGTAATGAAACACTCTTGGAAGTCTAATACAGACATTCCAGCTATCAGAATCTACTCTCAGAATAGCTGTACAGTGTATAAGGTAAACGTTATGAATGATCAAAGCTTAAGCTTAAATTTGATCATTTATGATCACTCACCATAATCTTATTTCAAGCTTAACAGTTATATAAGTGATAAAACTGGTGAATACTATGAGATTAGGATTAATAATAATAAAATGCACAAATATTAGGCTTCTTCCAAGCCTATGATTTCACCAAACCTAGAGTTATAGTGATAACTCTAAATAATGGTGCAATAATGAGATAAGATGGTTTGATCATGACGTAATCATCACTAGACCTTAAAATAATGATCATTTCCAGTGGATACTACCAGTACACATCTACTAGAAGCCTAATTGACTCTAGAAGGGAGGTATTTACTATAAATAGAGCTCATTTTACTCCATTTTCCCCTCAGACGTATCAACACAATTAAACAATTAAATTCAAAGGTAAAATCTTTTATTCTTTATATATAAATCTTTTATATTATTAAAAACCAAAGGTAATATTTATTATAATCATCACTTTTGACATGATTACTTCAATTGTTCTAATTTTTTGCTATATTTCTCTGAAAAATCACAAATCCACATAAAATCAAGAAAATCTGTAATTTCTCTTATTTTTATTTGTGAATTCAATTTAAATAAGTTGTATTTACATTATTTGGTGTAAACGTCTCAAAAGGTATTATAACAAGTGTCAAAAGTAGGTTATTTTTTCTTATTATAATAATTTCTGTTTATTATTACTATTAATAATTTCTTCAATTAATATAAATAGTATTTATATTAATATATAGCTTTACTATTAGTAATATTATTGTTAACAATTGTTTTTATTAATAAAAACAATTTTTTACGCCTTTATTATTTGTTGTTAACAATCAGAAAATGCTTTTAAATATATTAATCATTATATATTAAAATATTATTAATTGATAATATAAATTATATTATCTTATTTATTCAATAATATCATTATCTTTATGGCTTAATTATAAAAATTCTTTATTATTAAGATTATTTTTATCTTATTTAGTTTATTTATAAGGACATTCAGAGTACAATAAGTAAAGTATGAGTAATTTTTACTCATTATTTCATAGTCAAACCTTACATCAAGTCTAAGACAGCTCACAGAGGCGTTCTATGGAGCAAAATAAAAAACCAGTAAGTGAGAAAACAATCAACCTTTTTAGATTATGGATTGCATCATATGTTGTCATGTCAGCCTGTGACTCAAAACCAGAGCACAAGCATGACAGCCAAAATACCATAAACCAATGGTATAGCCAAGATACCACCAAAACATGGATCTGAGCCAAATCAGCTCAAAAGGTATAAAAAGAAAGAGGAAACTCACCCCTTTCTGAAAATATAAGTCCCATCACAATAGGACAAAGAATAACAAAGTTATTCCTGCTCAAAGTTATTGCTGAGCATAAACCTTAATTTTCACCTCTCATCTAGAATCCAGAAGGAGAGGCTTAACCCCATCAAATGGGTATTCAAAATGAATCTCTAAGCAAGGGCTATCCAATGGTACTGGCCAAACTGAGCTAGCACCAGTATTAATTGAGTTATGGCCAAATCCAGGCCAAATAAGGGTGAACAAAACATTCACCTCTCATCTAACTTTTGCATTTTTAGCGTGAGATACCTAAAGTGGGGTCTTTTTGGAAAGAAAGCAATCAGGGCTATCTGATGGTGTCATCCATTTATCCATAGCTCAACTAGAACAAAAGCTATGGGGAAAATAAGCTCAATACAGCTTTTTGCCTAAACCACACAAATGTACAAAAATCTTGTACATGGGATACCTTTGCCATATATAATGATACCCATATCAAATGAGGTACCATCGTGTATAGAACATACAGGACTACACAACGAACCATCTTTGAGGGTGATATCTCAAGAATTGACAAAGTTATGGCTGTTTTAAGGTCAGATTCCCTCCTGCTGTCATATACAGCCTTCCCATGGGATAATGTCCCATAATCATGAATATGAGGTGTCAAATAAACAAAAAAGCTTGTTTTTACTTCAATAACTCATATTTCAGTCAACACTGGGGTCCCATACAGTTTCTGTACAGCATTCTACGCATCATACACGTCAGAATCAGGCTGTGAGGTCCCCAGATGAAACTTTTCACCCTGTATTGGTGAAAACTGCCCAGATGTGGTTTCAAAACCACATCTGAGCCCATACAGGCTATACGGGTCTTTGAAAACCACAAGCCTGTCTCAGAGAGTGAAAAAATCTTCACTTCCTCTACATGGAAAGGTCTAGCACCCTTTCCACCCCATTTCAGGATAAAAAGGAGGCTTTTCACAGCCAGAATTGCTTTCCTCATCCTGCTCTTGAATCCCTACGTAGTACAACTGTCAAAAACAGTTATACTCTTGGAAAATAATCAGGTATACTCTTAACTTAGAAGTATTGTAGTCTTTATTATTGTAATCCAACAGGTAAAGCTGCACCCAGGGCTTTCAACAGCACTCACCACCACTATTGCAAAATAGTAAAGCCCTTTTATTTCATCTATAAACCGTTATTATCAATAAAACTCTTTATTTTATCACTTTATTTCCATGTCAAAGTGAAAGTTAAAGCTGTAACTAGCCTAATTACTGCTTCTACATAGACTCATCCTGACATTTTGGGGGCCTGGCCGTGTTTTTTGACCATTTTGAACCTTATAAGTGAGTTTTTTACTTATTTTCTTTTTTCTCTGACACTTGTTTTATCTTTTTAGGCATAATTAATTCTTAAAAATATATATTCCTTATATATTTATCATTATACTCATATTAAAAAGAGTACTTGTCACGTGGCTAATAACCACAAGGCCCTTATTTTTGGTGTGTTTTGTATATAAAAGCACTTTTAGCCATTAATACAGTCTTAATTTTTAATTTAATTAAGACACCTCATACTGATAAACCAACAGTTGAGGCTTTGTTGGGCAGATTGTTAACTCAATTACCCTCTTACATACCACTTTTTGACAGTTTATACTTGCTAATTACAAGTTATTCTGTGAGATATTGGTATACAAACAGTATACCAAATATCAGTAAGCTGTATTTCTGACGTGAAATTGTCAATTCAATTACACTGTGCTTGTACAAGGGCATATTGTAGTAATACACAAGCCCAGAGGCCATTCTTAGATGTGCAAATAGCATTTTAAGAAGTCTTAACTGACATTAAGCCCTTGTTTTCCTGTTTTATTGCAGTGGAAGATAACTTCATACCACTAGAAAGCCAGTCACAGGCCAACACACCAGTGACACCCTCAGAGCCAGAGGGCAGCAAGGGCAAAGGAAAGAGGAACAGTGAAGGCCTGATAAAAGCAAAGAAGTGGACACCCATTGCCACACAGAAGAGTAGAAAACCATGAAATTCTGCTTCAATACAAGGTAAACCAACCTTGATAACTTGTACAGGGAAAATTACTATAATTAACCCAGTTGTAACCTCTAAAGGTAAATTGCCCAAATCAGCAGACAACAAATTTGTACAAGCCACAGTCAAAGGTAAATACCGTAAGAACATAAAGTTTTTGACTGCTTGCAAACACTAACATGTCACCTGTACACCTCAGAGATCTTGGCTTCCAAAGTGTAAGGTTTGACTATGAAACAATAAGTAAAAATTACTAATTTTTTACTTATTGTACTCTGAATGTCCTTATAATTGAAATAAATAAGATTAAAATAATAATAATAATAAAGAAATATTATTATTATGCCGTAAAAATATTATATTATTAAATAAATATAATAATATAATTAATATTATATGAAATTATAATATTATAAATAATATATTAATATAAAAGAATTAATATATTATAAAGCTCTTTATTATTGTTACCAACAAATAATAAAGGCGTAAAAAACTCTTTTTTATAAATAAAAAACAATTAATAACAATAATATTACTAATATTAAAGTTATATATTAATATAAATACTATTTATATTAAATGAGAATTATTAAGAGTAATAATAAGAGAGAAATTATTATAATAAGATGAAATAACCTACTTTTAACACTTAAAATAATAATTTTGAGATATTTTACGCCAAAAGAATATAATACAACTTTTTCAAATTGTATTTACAATAAAAAATAAAGAAAATTACTAAAATTCTTGATTTTACGTGGAAATGAGTTTATAGAGAGATTTATGACAAAAACAATTAAAGAATTGATTTAATCACGTAAAAATAGTGATTAATATTAAGATAGTCTTTGGTCTTTAATAATATAAGAGTTTTATATATAAAGAATAAAGAAATTACCTTTTATTTAATTGATTTAATGTTTTTGATGCGTCTGAGGGGTAAATAGAGTAAAAAGAGCTCTATTTATAGTAAATACCTCCCTCCTAGAGTACAACAGGCTTCTAGTAGACGTGTACTGATAATATCCACTGGAATTGATCAATATTTTAAGGTTTGAGGGTGATTACATCATGATCAAACCATATTACATCATTATTACACCATTATTTAGAGTTATCACTATAACTCTAAGTTTGATAACATCAGAGGCTTGGCAGAACCCCAAATTTCGTGGATTTTATTAGTTTTAATCATAAACTAATAGTATTCACCAATTGTATCACTCTTAAGACTGTTAAACGTAAATTAAGGTTACAGTATGTGATCATAACTGCTCAAATTAAGCTCAAACTTTGATCCTCAATAACGTTTAAGATTTACGCGCTACAGCAATTCAGAGAGTGAATTCTGATAGCATGGCATAACCTTATTATTCTGCCAAGAGCCTTTCATTACATCATCAAAACTCTAATTTTGATGATTTTTCTTGTAACTCATCTTTTCTGTTGAAATTCAATATTTTAAACTTCAAACCTTGATTTCAGGGGGTTATACCCTGAATTTAATAATAACAATTACATCATTCTTCACGAATGAACTAGGAGAATCCAAATGTGTATTTTTTTTAAGTTTGGAACACTTTCACAACAAAGTGGTCAACAGCTCTGTTGATTTTTATCAATAATTCATCATAGGTTTTAACCTTGTTTATAATTTGTAAAATAAAGTTCATATCTGTGTTCTTACAGTAATTACGTGGTAACTTTATTTTTAGTTCATCATTCTATCATGTATAGTTTAGAAGATATTAGCTATGATCCTTGAATATATGCATTGACCAAAAAAGTGCATATATTCAGGATAATTCCTTAAGTATTAACATTGGGAATTAGCTTATTAATTGTTTTATGTGTGGACTTTCATGGGAAATCCACTGGTACAATTCATTCCACATGTTGTTTCATTAGGGTTTGAGATAAATAAGGTTTTATGATTTTTATAAGGTATTATACCTTATAATTCCTTAAATATTGACTTTACAGATATGCCATAAAAATGGTATATGTGTATTTTTCCATGGGGAATCCAATGGTATAATTTATTTTACATTTTGATTCATTGATTTTTAAGTTAAACCAATTTTTGTACCAATTTATGGTATTTTTTGTACATTTAATTAATTATTTTTAATGTATAATTATTGAAAGTAATTTTAATATAATTATATTGAAAGTCTAATTATTCTGAGTCTTTTTGTGACCTTATCGGGTATGTGGTCATATCTCAAAGGCTCACATTCCCTACCACCAAAAAAGATTGTACCACAATCTGATATTTGTGATTAGGGTATCATCCGCTGTCCTACCTCTTCAATAGACTTTGTTAGTCTTGAAGCTCATTAATGCTTAAATTTTTTATTTTTCAGGTTTTCTTTCATGTCTGAATCTTCTTAGTAATTTATCAGCATTTGTTATATCTTTCTCAAGTAGCCATTCATCTTCCTGAGTTGAATTTCTATACCTTACAAGGTATTCCCTTTCTTTTTTGTTTCTTGTCCTTCTTTCTTTAAGGACTTTTACTATTTTCTTTTCTTCTCCTTCTTCCAAGGGTGGAATTTCAAGTGGGGGTTTATTTCTTAGTGGAAATAACTCCTTGTCACTTGAACTGTAAGGCTTTATTAGACTCACAGGGAAAGTTGGGTGTTTGTTCATTAGTTCACCTGTGAGTTCTAATTGCACAGCATTGGGTCCATGAAGTGCTTTTATCATAAATGGTCCTGCAAAGGAATCTTTCAATTTCTTTGGGCCTTTTATGTTATTGAAATTAAGGGTTGATACTAAAACCAAGTCTCCTATTTTGAAATCAGGTGGCTTATGACTTTTATCCCATCTTTCTTCTGCATATTTAAAAGAATCTTGCATGCATCTATTTGCATGGTGTCTTGCTTTGTCAAGCATTATCTTGAAACTGCTTGCTGTTGGATGTATATCCACTAAGTCCTTTTTGAGGGTATCATAAGGAAGTCTTGGATTCCAACCTTTCTCTAGCATTGCTGGTGTTTTGCCAGTAGAAGAATGGATTGATGTCTTATATGCCAGTTCAAGTGCTGGTATTAGTGTACACCAATCATGGGTAAAACCATCAGAATCTTTGAATTCTAGCCCATAAGCACAGAATCTTCTGATCATATCCTCTAGGGTCTGTATCATTCTTTCTGCTAGACCATCAGTTTGAGGATGATAAGCTGTTGAGAATGATAATTTTGTCCCAAACAAGTTATGGAGATTTGTCCATAATGCTGAAGTGAACTTTGGGTCTCTGTCACTTATAATATTTTGGAATAAGCCTGTGTGGCTAATGACTTTATTCCATATCATTATGGCTGTATCCATAGCTGTGTCATCTTTATGACATGGTAAGAATATGGGAGGTTTACTGTACCTGTCAACTAACACTAGGCATGCATTATAACTCCTGTCTCCTCCTGGAGGTAAGGCTGTTACCCAATCCATATGAACTATTTCCCATGGGGATCTTGGTTCTTGGACTTGGATCATCATTCCAAATTTCTTTCCTGTGGCTCTGTTGGCTTTTTGACATCTGTCACAGGTTTGGCAGTATTCTACAACATCTTTCTTCCAATTTGGCCACCAAGAGCAGGTTTTCACCCTCTCTAGTGTCCTATCTTCAGATGCAACACTATCATGACACTCATGTAAAATAGTGTTTATTAGTGTTCTATCTGTTAAGGCCATAACACATGTGTGTTTTGTTCTATGGTAAAGGATTCCATCAAGGAGGTGAAATCTTCCTTCATCATATGCCTTTTTCCATATTTCATCTAGTTTTGATGAAAGTGATGGATCTTTGCAGTCTTTCATTAGAAGTTGGCTGAAGATATGGCAATTTTTGTCTGTCTTATAGCTTTCTTTAACTTGGTTAAAGAACTCTGTGCCAATGTCTGTAACACATATTCCTTCTATATGGTGCTCCTCTTGTGGTACCCATGCTGGATTGTCAGGGGTATTTGCTAGAGCTCATCTACTAAGACCATCTGCATTTTTATGAATATTTCCAGATTTATGAACAATAGTCATATTTCCTCTATATTCTTGGATAGCAATTTGCCATCTCAGCATATGTCTATTTGGAGTCTTCATATTTAATAGTGATTTCACAGTGTTACAGTCTGTGATTACATCAAATACTGTGCCATCCAAATAATAATGCAGTTTTTCTAAAGCCCACACTAGGCATAAGCATTCCATTTGGCTTGCTCCATACCTTGCTTCTGTTGGCTTTATCTGCCTTGAAATGAAACAAATTGGTCCTTCCACTGGTTTATCATTGATAATTTGTGTTTGGTGAAGTGCAGCACCTAGTCCTTCTCCACAAGCATCAATGTACAGTTTGAAGGGTAGTTTCCAATCTGGCATCAGAAGAAATGGGGCATTTGTCAAGGAATTTTTCAATTCTTCATATGCCTTGACTCTTTCTTCTGTCATCTCCTAGACTGTTTGTTGGTCACATAGCTTATACAAGGATTTAGCAATCTTTGCAAATTCCTTTATATGCTGTCTATAGTAACCAGCAAATCCTAGAAATGATTACATTTCTTTTTTGGTTTGAGGCATTGGCTTAAGTAGTACTGCTGCTACTTTATTTTTGTCTATGCCTAGACTAAGGCCAGATACTACATGTCCTAGTGCCTTTAATTCACTGTATGCAAAATGACATTTTTTCAAGGAAATTTTCATATTTACTTGGACTACTTTCTATAGTACCCTTTCTAGTCTTGTAAGGTGATTTTCCCAAGTTTCTGAGCAAACTATGATATCATCAATATAGATAATCAACCATCCTTCTGATAATTCTTCAGGGAATATGGTATTCATCATTCTTTGATAATGGGAAGGTGCATTTTTTATTCCAAATGGCATTCTTAAGTATTCAAAAATTCCACAATGGACTATTATTCTTAGTAGTTTCTTGGCATTGTCTGTTAAGACATTTTGATGAAAACCCTTCAGAGCATCCATAGCTGTGATGAAATTAGCTTGTGACAATTGGGTTAATGTCTCATGTATTCTGGGTATTGGATATCTGTCTGGAATGGTATAGGTATTCAGGGCTCTGAAGTCTCCTACCATCCTTGATTTTCCATTATGCCAAGTTATAATGACAGGTGTAGTAACTTCTACTTGTTCATTATGTCAAACCTTTCTTAATACTCCAAGGTCCATTAATTCTTTAACGTGCACTTCTAAGGCTTCTCTAGCTCTTGGACTGGCTGGATAAGCAGGTCTTCTTATTAAAGGTGGGTAAGGTCTTTCTACATTAAGAATTATATCCACTTCATGTCCAATTATGGCACCTAGTGGCTCTTTGTCAGTTGCAAAGGCATTTTTATACTTAAATAAGAGATCAATCAATTTTTCTTTCATTTTTTCTGTTAATTCTTGATTCCATTCTGCCTCTTTGAGTTGTTCAGATATAAAAAGTTCCTTTTCTGGAATTTTTTCTTCATTCTTAATAACTGTGATTTGTTTTTTGTTATTTAAGAATCCAAATTTTTGTCTTTTGTTATCTCCTATGGTAAAATATCTATCCTTTTGGTTGGAGATATCTATACCATAGATTGATAAGTAGTCATTCCCAAGTATGAAATGATTACTAGTACAGTTGTCCATTACTACAAACTCTACTTTAATTCTGACACATTGTGAGGGATGAGGAAAAATTAGTGTTAAATCAATTATTCCAAGGGGCTTCATGCTCTCACTTGCACTACTAAATTTGACACCTTGTATTGGCATAAGTTTTTCTTGCCAGTCTGGGACAATGGTTTTTAAATAACTTTTGCCAACACAAGTGCAATATGCTCCTGTATCCAAGTTAACCTTTCCTTCTTGGTTATTAACCATAACAATACTTATACTTGATTTTCCAGCTGTATATCCCATTCCTTTTGCAGGTTTGGTTCTATACATTTTGGAATCTTGTATGTTTGTCAGATTTGTGTCAATTGTTCCAACTTGTGGCAAGTTTGAATTAACATCTAGTACTTCATAAATTATATCAATATTATTAATTTGTGCATTAATTATATTGATTTCATCACTTTCAGAGCTTTCTGACTCTTCTGTCTCTTTTTCAGAGTCAGATTCCTCTTCTTTGTCATTGTGGTTTTCTGTTTCCACAATTTCATTAATCTTTGCTTTTTTAAGGCAATTATTGGCTAAGTGTCCAATACCTCCACATTTATGGCATTTTCTTTGCTCATTATTGTTGGATGTATTGGGCTTAAAGGATTCTTTTGATTTATCTTTTTTGATAAATGGTTTGTTTGGGCTTTTAATGTCCAATTTTTTCCAAGTCCTGCCAATTTTTGTTCTTGTCACTATATCTTCTAGTGCATTTATATACTCTTCTGTGGAGCATGGTTCTATGCACCTGCTTCTTAGGGCATGTTCTAGTTCCCCTCCACATTTTTTAAGTATTTTCATATGCACCATCTTCTGTGACATTGCTGGGTACAGTGCATTAAGCCTTTCAACTTGTTTTAAGAACCAAGTTAAAGGTTTATCTTTCTCTAGGTCAAAGAAAGAGTTTTCAAATGCATTTTCTATCTTATACCTCCAGGCATCATTTGCCCACTTGGTGATTATTTCTTGTTTCCACCAAGACCAGGTATTTTTACCATTTGTCTGTCTTATGCCATAATACCATCTTTTTGCAGATTTCTCAAATAATGAATGTAATCTTGCAGTGATTAATTCATCTGGTATGGCATAGTCTTCTTGTAACATGTCAATTGTTTTAATAAATGACATGTGGTCATATTCACCTTCTCCTGTGAATGTTGGCCATTCCTTCAATTGAGGTGCTTCTTTCATTAAGACTTGGTTATTGTCTTGGTGACTCAAGTCTGTTGTGAAAGGATTTGACAATTCCTCTTTTGTTTTAACAGGGCTTCTTATATGAGAAAATGGTGTTGATAACTTTGGCATATTTCAATTAGCCTCATTAATTTTATCCATTTTTTCTGTAATAAGCCTTATTTCACTTTGAATATCATCTTTCAGATGCATTCTTGCTTCATCACTTTTTTCCACATGGTCCAAAAGTGATTTTTGGTGTGATGAAGTCTTTTCTTCAAATCTTTCTACAGAAATACTTAATTTATTTAATTTTTCTGTAAGATTGTCAATACTCACATCATACTTGATTGTCAAAGTCTTGTCTTTGATATCTTTTATGTATTTATACAATTCTTGTTGTCCTTGTATTAATTTTTGAGTATTGTCAATCAAATTCTTTGGTTTATTATTTTCAACAATAAACTTAATGTTGTCAATTTCTTTTTTGTTTTTCACAACAATTTTTGTTAAAGAAGATAAATTGTTATTTATTTCTTGTAGTGATAATAAACTATTTTTAATTTCTTTTAGAGGTAATATATTATTTTTAATTTCTGTTAAAGTATTTACAACATCTTTAGACAAGGTTATCTCTTTGGGAAATGAGGTTGTCTCATTCTTTGCTCTTCCTTGTCCTTGAATTCCATCAAGGTTCTGGCCATGTTGAAAACATTGTCCATGGCATCCTTTTGGATTCTTGGGATTCTGTAACTTGGGGAATATGGTTTCCTCCAATGCTTTTTCTTGTTCTTCTTCCCTTCTTGGGGAAGTGGGTTGGCTTGAGGCTTGCTGGTAGAGGCTACTGGGGCTTCTTCCTTGGTTGCCTCCCTCTTTTTGGCATGATAATCCTTGATTTTTTTGATTTGAGGTTTGGATGACAGTGGATTCCATCCATTGGATTATTTCACTATCTCCTCCTCTTTGAGTAAGTTTTTCAGGATGTGCCAGGAGTTCATCACTCCTTGGTGTATTTGAGGCAGCATTTCCCAGTCTTTGTCCTTGTATACTGTGTAATACTGCTTGTACTGGCTCATGGAGATGTCTATTTGAGCCCTCTGAATGTGATTTGTACCTATTTGAGTTACTCATACTTAGTTCCAATTCAGGCTCAGATATCATGGGCATCTCTGGGACTTGCCTTTGGGATAAGGCACTTCCTTGTGTGGATTCTGTTCCACTGGGGATATTGCCCTTTCTTTTCCCTTTTGAGGGATCAATTCTACCTCTGAGTCCAGCTCCATCTGATTGGATGGAGTATTGGGAACCTCTTCTGGTAGTCATGATTTAAAGAATAAGAAAAAATAAAAGTATTTTAGAATAAAATTCTTTTATGGCAATTTGAAAGAGGTGCTCACCTTCAGAGTCTTGAATGGTGGGCCCTGGAAAGTCTAATTTCTTAGCTTTCTTTCTTTTGGTGATAACTGGTGTTGGAGAACTTTGACAAGTTTCTTCCACCAATCTCTCAACAGTAGCTTGGTTGTCTTCTGTTGGGTTATCTTCAAACACTAAAAAAGACAAATAAATATAAGTCTTTTTATAAGAAGTGTTATTTTTGGCAAGATATGGCAATTTTCCACGTAGAAATTGCTTTTATATCTTTGAAAAATTGAAATAAATAAAGAAATGAGTAAAAATGAATAAAAATAACTTTTTTATTTGTTTTTAATATTTTTTATATATTTTTTATTTTTAAAGAATAAGATAAAAAATGAATATGATTCTTATAAAATTAAATTATAATAAAAATTATTTTTAATTTATGAAATATCTCTTTTAATCACTAGAGTCACTCAAAGAAAGTTCTTGCAAGTCTAAGGATGTGAAAAACCACGTGTAAGACAGTACAATTGCTTTCCAAACGCCTCAATAGCTTTTAAAATCAATAAAATATAAAATTATTATATAATTTTATGATTATAAATATAATTTATTATTGGATAAACCCAAATAGAATCTTTTTAAAGGTCTTTTAAGTAAATATCACGGCCAGGCCCCCAAATGTAAGGTTTGACTATGAAACAATAAGTAAAAATTACTAATTTTTTACTTATTGTACTCTGAATGTCCTTATAATTGAAATAAATAAGATTAAAATAATAATAATTATAAAGAAATATTATTATTATGGCGTAAAAATATTATATTATTAAATAAATATAATAATATAATTAATATTATATGAAATTATAATATTATAAACAATATATTAATATAAAATAATTAATATATTATAAAGCTCTTTATTATTGTTACCAACAAATAATAAAGGCGTAAAAAACTGTTTTTTATAAATAAAAAACAATTAATAACAATAATATTACTAATATTAAAGTTATATATTAATATAAATACTATTTATATTAAATGAGAATTATTAAGAGTAATAATAAGAGAGAAATTATTATAATAAGATGAAATAACCTACTTTTAACACTTAGAATAATAATTTTGAGATATTTTACGCCAAAAGAATATAATACAACTTTTTCAAATTGTATTTACAATAAAAAATAAAGAAAATTACTAAAATTCTTGATTTTACGTGGAAATGAGTTTATAGAGAGATTTATGACAAAAACAATTAAAGAATTGATTTAATCACGTAAAAATAGTGATTAATATTAAGATGGTCTTTGGTCTTTAATAATATAAGAGTTTTATATATAAAGAATAAAGAAATTACCTTTTATTTAATTGATTTAATGTTTTTGATGCGTCTGAGGGGTAAATAGAGTAAAAAGAGCTCTATTTATAGTAAATACCTCCCTCCTAGAGTCCAACAGGCTTCTAGTAGACGTGTACTGATCATATCCACTGGAATTGATCAATATTTTAGGGTTTGAGGGTGATTACATCATGATCAACCATATTACATCATTATTACACCATTATTTAGAGTTATCACTATAACTCTAAGTTTGATGACATCAGAGGCTTGGCAGAACCCCAAATTTCGTGGATTTTATTAGTTTTAATCATAAACTAATAGTATTCCCCAATTTTATCACTCTTAAGACTGTTAAACTTAAATTAAGGTTACAGTATGTGATCATAACTGCTCAAATTAAGCTCAAACTTTGATCCTCAATAACTTTTAAGATTTACACGCTACAGCAATTCAGAGAGTGAATTCTGATAGCCTGGCATAACCATATTATGCTGCCAAGAGCTTTTCATTACATCATCAAAACTCTAATTTTGATGATTTTTCTTGTAACTCATCTTTTCTGTCGAAATTCAATATTTTAAACTTCAAACCTTGATTTCAGGGGGTTATACCCTGAATTTAATGATTAAAAATTACATCATTCTTCACGAATGAACTAGGAGAATCCACCTGTGTACTTTTTTTTAAGTTTGGAACACTTTCACAACAAAGTGGTCAACAGCTCTGTTGATTTTTATCAATAATTCATCATAGGTTTTAACCTTGTTTATAATTTGTAAAATAAAGTTCATATCTGTGTTCTTACAGTAATTACGTGGTAACTTTATTTTTAGTTCATCATTCTATCATGTATAGTTTAGAAGATATTAGCTATGATCCTTGAATATATGCGTTGACCAAAAAAGTGCATATATTCAGGATAATTCCTTAAGTATTAACATTGGGAATTAGCTTATTAATCGTTTTATGTGTGGACTTTCATGGGGAATGCACTGGTCCAATTTACCTTACATGTTGCTTCATTAGTTTGTGAGATAAATAAGGTTTTATGGTTTTTATAAGGTATTATACCTTATAATTCCTTAAATATTGACTTTACAGATATGCCGCAAAAATGGTATATGTGTATTTTTCCATGGGGAATCCAATGGTAAAATTTATTTTACATGTTGATTCATTGGTTTTTAAGTTAAACCAATTTTTGTACCAATTTATGGTATTTTTTGTATATTTAATTAATTATTTTTAATGTATAATTATTTTAAGTAATTTTAATATAATTATATTAAAAGTCTAATTATTCTGAGTCTTTGTGTGACCTTATTGGGTATGTGGTCATATCTCAAAGGCTCACACAAAGGAACCAGCCAGAGGACAGAGAAGGTTTGTCCAGAACTAGAAGACCTGAAAGAGGACACCTTGGACACAGTAGTGGATGGCAAAACAATGAGGGAGATAATATCAACCCTGCCATTCACACTCTAATTGAATGGAGACCTCAAACCAGAGGACTGGAAAGACATGGATCAAGTTCTTCAGCTCCACCAACTCCTCAAGGACCTATTCCAATGGAGCATGCACAACAAGAGGTTCAACCTGGCATCTCACTGGGCAGAACTTGGAGCAAGTTGCCAGAAGATGTGTCTGAAAGAGATAGACTTCAAAGACCTTATGATAATTACCAAAGGTTGTAATCCTACCAGGCAGTTAAGACTCCTGGAGGCAAGGGCACAGAGGATAAGGGAGAATAAAGCCACTATCCAAGCTAGAGAACAGCTAACCCAGACAGGGCCTACTCAGATTGCTTCAGCCTCACAAGGAGCAGGCCAAATGGGCTCTTCAGTGGCTTCACACCGTTCAGAAACCAACAGATCAATGACCAAGAGTCACCACTCTTAACAATTCCAGGAGGTTTCCGGGAGAAGAAAAGGATACAAGGGGATAAACAAGACCTCTTTCAGCCAAAGGCAGAAATAATCAGACCCCATGATCCAGAAGTTGTTGGATTTTGTGAAAGAAGTACACAAGAACCAGAAGTAGTTGTAAACTACTCTAGAATCAGTAGTCCTAGTAATAGAAACATTACCCCCACTCAGACTGAACATAACATTGTCACATCTGAGAGTAACATCAACAGTGATTTACTGTGGTTACAAATGTCCCAATATGCTGAGCAATCTGCAAAGCAGTTTGCAGAACTTGAAGCAAGCCATGAGAGGATAAAGGAGTTAACAGCGTCCATGGATGAAATAATTAAAAATATTCAAGAAGGACATGCTCAATTGAGCAAAGCCTCTGAAGAAACCAACAAAAGACTGAATCCAGTCTTTGAAGAACAACACCACAGCAGAAGGGACAGGGATTGTCTGGACCAGGACATAAAAAAATTGTTTAATGTCTACCATAAATTGAAGCCCCAACCACAAGGCCAAGTTATGGAAAATCCATATCAACCAGATGCCATGTTGATGAATAAGGCAAGATCTCCATCACAATACCAGGATGAAGATGGCATGTCTTATTCAGAGAAGGAAGCCTTGAAACCGCTTCCTGAGGCCTCAAGCTGGCCCAAATTCTCTGGAACAGGAGAATATGATCATATGGAGCTCATCGATTATATTGATGGACTCTTCATTGATGTACCATGCATACCAGATTACTGGATTACTCCTAGACTGAATACAGCATTTAAAGGTAATGCTAGTATATGGTACACAGAAGTGAAAAAAACATGGCAGAAGAAACTGGCCATCGTGGAAGAGTCAAATCATCCAAAAGTACAGCAATGGTACTTGGATATGGCAAAAGACCATGTCATTTGAAAATGATAAAGACTCTGTGGACAAAGATCCATATGAGTGGTGCCTCAAACAGTCTAAAAACCTTAAAGCCATTGATCCTCAGATGAACATCCGAATGAGGAATCACAAACCTCTGACACAGCTGCCAGGAGAACTAGAGCATGCAGTAAAATGAAGATGCAACCAAAATTGCACTCTAGATGATATTTCTAATACCTTACAAGACATAAGGAAGAGAACTAATATAGGGGAATTCACCCCATATAAGAGCAGTGGTTTCAGAGAGAAACGATCTTTCAGGGTAGAGTTTAAAGACAAACCCAAAGAAAAATTTGCAGAAGTGGAAAAGAAGAAAAATACTTGTTACAATTGTGGTTCAACAGACCACTATGCCAAAAACTTCCCAGAGGCAAAGCAAAAGGTCTATGCCATTGAGAAGATCCCAGAGGAGGAATCCCCAACAGAGGATTCTGAATCAGAATCTATGGGTGATGCCATCCGAGAACTATCTGATGATGAACAAGACCCAAAGGAAGAATTTCTAGTAGATACCAAGAGGAACCCCCACTAGAAATTCAGGACATACAGTTGGAAGCAGGCATGCCACAGGATACTGCCAATAACAACTTGTGCAAACACACACAAGATGAACAAACATTCCTGGTCACACCAACCAAAGGGATGGCATAAATACATGGAACAGCCACTGAAATGACTGTCTTTATTGACAAATGTATCTTCTCAAGATCCACTAGCAGAACTTCTGAATGAATTCCAAGAGGGACAGTTTAGCACTACCCTCACCAGTAAACAAAAACTAAGTTTACTGAAGATGCTGAGAAAGAACAGACCAGCATTTGCCATTGGTGAAGAACCATTAGGCAAGATCAAAGGCCATGATATAAAATAATATCTGGATGTGGAAAGACCTTATCCACCCATGCTTAGGAGACCTCCTTAGTCAGCAAGCCTGGAAACCAGGAAGGAAATTGAAAAACACATCAATGAACTCCTGGACATGGATGTCATCAGGAAGATTGGACATAATGAAATAGTGGAAATAACCACTCCTGTCCTAATCACCTGGAATGATGGCAAGTCTAGACTGTGTGGAGACTCCAGAGCTCTGAATAACTACACTAAAGCAGACAGGTACCCTATACCCAGGATACCTCATGCCTTGGATAAACTGGCAAAAGCCAAATACATCACAAAGATGGATTGTATGAAAGGCTTCCACCAAAATGGAGTTAAACCAAACTCCATGAAATTACTCAGAATAATATGCCATATGGGAATATATGAGTACACCAGGATGCCATTTGGCATCAAAAATGCACCAGCCCACTTCCAAAGGATGATGGACACAATATTGCAAGAAGAAATATTGGAAGGCTGGATGGTGGTATATATTGATGATATCATTATATACTCAGAGACATGGGAAGACCATGTACACTACATAGACAGAGTGCTAAGTAAATTTACACCCATCAATCTGAAGATTTCACTACAAAAAGTGTAATTTTGGCCAACAAGAGCTACTAGCTCTAGGACATAAAGTCTCAGGTCTTAGTCTTGCAATTGACCAGAAAAAAGTAGCAGCAGTACTGCAAAAGCCAGTACCAAAGAGCATCAAAGAGATGCAATCTTTCCTTGGGTTTGGTAGCTACTATAGAAACCACATCAAGAATTTTGCCCACATAACTAGTAGTTTATACAAGCTGTGTTCAAAAGATGTAGTTTTTGAAATTACCAAGAAAAGAAGGGATGCATATGAGAGGATCAAACATGAACTCACAAATGCACCTGTACTCATCTTGCCTGACTTTGAGCTACCATTCAAGTTATATATAGATGCAGCATGTAGCCAAGGCTTAGGAGCAGCCCTTCACCAAAGACAAATAGTGAATGGTGAACCAAGAGAGGGAGTAATATGTTACATCTCTAGGCAACTGAAAGATTCAGAAGCTAGGTATGGGGCCACCCAGACTGAATGTCTATGTCTAGTGTGGACTCTAGAAAAACTCCATTATTATATGGAGGGTGCAGTATTTGAAGTCTAAACAGACTGCACAGCCTTGAAGTCTTTACTGAACATGAAGACTATAAATAGACACATTCAGAGATGGCAAATAGCCATCCAGGAGTATAGAGGGAACATGACCATCATATACAAAGAAGGTAAAAGTCATACCAATGCAGATGGCCTTAGCAGATGGCCACTGGATAATGTCAAGAGAAATACAGCTTATGACCCTGAAGTTGCAGCCAAGATCCCTATCCATTTCATGGAAATAGATAGGAGGAAGAACTTCAGATTTTCTGAATGGGCACCAGAAAGTGGTACCCTTGACAGTGGAAACACTGAGTCAGAGGGAACAGAAACTCCCATATTGGGAATAACGTCCTCAGAACTGCACAATGATCATTTTAGTGCAGTATTAAAGTCTTATGCCAAACACAAACAGTGCAGCATATTACTACAGCTCCTTCAACAAAAGTACAGGAGTCCAGAACTGGAATCCCAGCTGGAAGAACCCTGGTTAAGGGCCTATAAAGATAACAAGTTCTTCCTTATAGATGGCCTTCTCTACCACAGAGAAAACCACAAAAGTGCACTCACAGTGGTAGAAAGGGACCACATCTCTATGATCCTGCAGGAATGCCATGACTGCCCCTATATGGGACACATGAGTGAGGATAGGACCAAGGAGAGGGTAGCAAGCACAGCTTGGTGGCCCAAGTGGGAACAAGAGTTGAGTGAATACATCAACACTTGTGAAAGATGCCAAAAGGCAAATAGGAAACATGGGAAGAAGTATGGGTTACTTCAACATATAGAAGAAACCAAACACCCATGGGAAGCCATCAACATGGACTGGGTTACAGGACTTGTCCCAGGAGGGAAAGAAACCTACAACGCCTGCTTTATCATAGTTGATAGGTTCAGTAAGAGCATGAGGTGTCTACCATGCCACAAAGAGGACACAGCCATGGATACTGCTCTGTTATTTTGGAATAACATCATATCTACCTGTGGAGTCCCTAAGATCATCATTAGTGATAGGGACCCAAAATTCACATCTGAATTTTGGGCCAACTTGTATGACATGCTTGGAAACAAGCTTGCTTTTTACACAGCTTACCATCCACAAACAGATGGCCTAGCTGAGAGGATGATCCAAACAATGGAGGACATCCTTAGAAGGTTCTGTGCCTATGGCATGGAATATAAGGACCATGAGGGATATACCCATGACTGGGTTACCCTTCTACCATCTGTCCAACTGGCTTATAATACAAGTCAGCACTCTACCACAGGAAAAACACCTGCACTGGTAGAGAAAGGGTGGAATCCCTTGTTGCCTGTGGATCACTTGAAGAAGAATCTTCTGACCAT
The DNA here is from genome assembly GCA_023105745.1 of Austropuccinia psidii. NCBI lineage: Eukaryota > Fungi > Basidiomycota > Pucciniomycetes > Pucciniales > Sphaerophragmiaceae > Austropuccinia > Austropuccinia psidii. The sequence goes on along the minus strand of JALGQZ010000005.1, from coordinate 9,346,581 downwards.
CCACCCAACAGCCAAAGGTTTCCATTATATATGGATGAGAGCTTGTGACACAGCTGCTAAATGCATAGCTGAAGTGAAAGTTTATAATAAGCAGAGGTGGGACAAGACACACATGGAACCTGACTTGAAGGAAGGGGACCAGGTGTTAGTGTCTACACTGAACTTCAACAATCTTAAAGGACCCAAGAAGATGAGGGATTCATTTGTAGGGCCCTTCACTATCCTTAAGTTTCTAAGCAAGAATGCAGTGGAAGTCAAGCTCACAGAGGAGTTTTCCAGGAAACACCCAGTCTTTCCAGTGAGTTTGGTCAAGCCATACTTCCAAACTGAAGAGGGTAAATTCTCCTCCAGGAAGAATAACCTCACACCACCAGAAATAGTGGAAGTAGGGGACTCCCAAGGACCTGTGAGTAAGATCATCAGGACCAGGAAGATGAGAATTAATGGGAAGGATCAAAGACAATATTTTGTCAGATTCAAGAACCAAACAGCTGATAAAGACAAGTGGTTGGCAGAAGATGACATACAAGATGGGAACCTTCATTTAAGGAGATTCAGGGCCTCTAGGAGGACTGAAAAGTCTCATCAATGATGAGACTTTTTTAGAGGGAGGGTATGTCAGCCTATGACTCAAGACCAGAGCACAAGCATGACAGCCAAAATACCATAAACAATGGTATAGCCAAGATACCACCAAAACATGGAGCTGAGCCAAATAAGCTCAAAAGGTATCAAACGAAAGGGAAAACTCTCCCCTTTCTGAAAATATAAGTCCCATCACCATAGGACAAAGAATAACAAAGTTATTCCTGCTCAAAGTTATTGCTGATCATAAACGTTAATTTTCACCTCTCATCTAAAATCCAGAAGGAGAGGCTTAACCCCATCAAATGGGTATTCAAAATGAAGCTCTAAGCCAGGGCTAAACAATGGTAGTAGCCAAACTGGGCTAGCACCGGTATTACTTGAGTTATGGCCAAATCCAGGCCAAATAAGGGTGAACAAAGCATTCACCTCACATCTAACTTTTGCATTTTTAGCATGAGATAACTAAAGTGGGGTCTTTTTGAAAAGAGAACAATCAGGGCTATCTGATGGTGTCATTCATTTTCTCATAGCTCGACTAGAACAAAAGGTATGGGACCAATAAGCTCAATACAGCTTTTTGCCTAAACCACACAAATGTACATAACTCTTGTACATGGAATAACTTTGCCATATTTAATGATACCCATATCAAATGAGGAACCATTGTGTATAGAAAATACAGGGATACACACGGAACCAATTTCTTGAGGTTGATATCTCAAGAATTGACAAATTTATGGCTGTTTTAAGGTCAGATTCCCACCTGCTGTCATATACAGCCTTACCATGGGATAATGTCCCATAATCATGAATATGAGGTGTCAAATAGATGAAGAAGCTTGTTTTGACTTCAATACCTCATATGTAAGTCAATACTGGGTCGCATACAGTATCTGTACAGCATTCTGCGCATCACACATGTCAGAATCAGGCTGTGAGGTCCCCAGATGAAAATGTTCACCCTGTATCGGTGAAAACTGCCCAGATGTGGTTTCAAAACCACATCTGAGCCAAATACAGGCTATACAGGTCTTTGAAAACCACAAGCCTGTCTCAGAGAGTGAAAGAATCTTCACTTCCTCTACGTGGAAGGGTCTAGCACCCTTTCCACCCCATTTCAGGATAAAAAGGAGGCTTTTCATAGCCAGAATTGCTTTCCTCGTCCTGCTCTTGAATTCCTACGTAGTACAACTGTCAAAAACAGTTATACTCTTGGAAAATAATCAGGTATACTCTTAACTTAGAAGTATTGTAGTCTTTATTATTGTAATCCAACAGGTAAAGCTGCACCCAGGGCTTTCAACAGCGCTCACCACCACTATTGCAAAATAGTAAAGCCCTTTTATTTCATGTATAAGCCCTTATTATAAATAAAACTCATTATTTTATCACTTTCTTTCCATGTCACAGTCAAAGTTAAAGCTGTAACTAGCCTAATTACTGCTTCTTCATAGACTCTTCCTGACATGTCATGTAAGATTGTCATAATTACTTAATTGATGCTTTTATGTGATTACCAACCCATTTATGGTTAAGAATATAAGGAGTAAAAACTGTAAATATTCTTTCATTTCAAAATAATAATTGATTTATAAAGGTCATCAATGTTATTGGAAATTTCATCAGAGTGTATTTTCTGTTAATTTTCAAAAATTCAGTATTTCACATGGAATCATCAAAAATGGACTGTAAGTAAAATTTTTCATTTGAATTAAATAGGTATTATTTGTTTTGTTTTTTATATGAATTATTTAGTTTTTATATGTTTCAAAAAGCTTCAGAAGTATTCATTAGGAATTGTATTTTTAAGGAATTTTTGAAGGTTTTACCTCATTTCTACGTAGAATTGCAAATAGCACTATATGGCTGGTTGCTATGAGGTAAATAAATGGATAATAGTCCAAAAAGGGTTTTCATTACTCTTTTGGGGTTTATACAAGGAAATTCATTAAAAATTGACATGGTTACAGGAGTCTAAGTCGCTCCTTCCCTCCTTGGCATGTCAAAATAGCAGATTATTTGCTATTTTCTTATGATATAATGACGTTTTGACTTGGTAACCAAGTTCACAAAAGGTTTTGGTTTACTAATTGGGCCATGATCAGCCATGGATTCAAGTATTGGAGCTGTCCAAGCCTCAGAGGCCTCAGCAGTTGGGTACCCTGGCTCTCTTTGATGTCTTTTGTCCCCCTCAACTATTTCTTTATGTCAAAATAGAAATTCAGGCTTCAAGTGAGATATCCTCTATGGGTGTACCAAAAGTCTATGTAATAATACCATAATATTAAGTCCCACAAAAATGCATAAAAGTATTCTTAGTGTATATGTAACGTGGGATTTCTCACATTTCAATTATTTTGGTGTGAAATTGAGAAAACCAAAAACTTTCACAGATCTTTTATGTGTGTCACAGGGGCTCTAGTGGAAATACAAGAGTGGCCTGGCACTCAGCAATCAGGGAACTCACTTGGAAGACTCCAAAAGAATAAAGAATAAAAAGAATAAGAATGAATTCCTCTAAAAGATATGCAGGTACAAGATGAGATGCAAAAGAGGAAAGGGAAGCCAAATGGCCAAAGAGCCAACCAAGTAAGTCCTTAATCACTGTTTCAACCTGCCAAAAATGAATAATGGAATTAGTAAGGATATGACCACCAAGTATCCATTGACAGGCGAAGAAAGAGAAAGAGAAAAGTGCTAAATGACTGACTTAATAATATCAGTATTTGCTTAACTAAAATGAAAAGAAAATGAAGATAAAATAAAATCAAAGTATATTAATTAACTGGGGAAAAGCCCCCCAGGGTGGAAAGGTTAGCCGGTATATGTGAAAAGTTGGGAGCTTGAGTTCTTCAGGCTGAAAACTGATCTGTATTGATCCTTGAGGCTGTATTGATTGTTTTGGGAATTGATACAGCTGGCTAATATTGAAATTGAATTGGGTTGAATGAATTTCCCATGATTAAAAATGAAATACAGTTCTTGATGGATCCGGACTGTATTGAAATGAATATGGTTGCCAAGATGGATTGAGTGGAGCTTTGACACTTGACAACTTCTTTTGGCACTGCCTCTTGAATACACTTTGAGAATGAATTGACAGTATTCCCTTTGGAAGGAATACTTGGAGTGGGAATAACCAATGACTGCTTGATGGCGTCATTGGTCTTTGACACTGAAACACTTGCTCTTGAGCCTTGATGATTCCTCTGAATGATTGGGTGCCTTGATGACATGATGAGATGTTGGAATGTTGAAATGACCATTTGATATTGCCACCATTGAATTGCTGTTGAAAAATGATGCAAAATGATATATAACATCATTTATGGCATATTGGTTCATTGGCAAGAAGATTACGTCCAAAGGTCTTGAGATGGAAAGGCAGAGGGGAAAAGGGTGGATGTGATGGCTTCAAAGCTTGGAAAGGTATTTCTGGGCCCTTTGGGGTTTTTGGCCACTTTTGGGTTCTGAGCCAAAAACTGGCCCAAAAGGCGGGAAAGTGTCTTTTGGACACTTTGTGTCAAAGTGCGCAAAGTGCGCAAATGCGCAAAAAGTGCGCAAATGCGCATTATGAGCCCAAATGGCCAAAAACAGCCATTTGGGCCATTTCCCCTGGTTTTGAGGGAACTGACCAGAAATACCCATTTGGGCATAAATTGCCGTTATGGGTTCTGGATTGAGGTGAAGGGCCATGAAGGCCCCAAAACACAAATGGCCATAAATGGTCCATAAGATGATGACGTGGCCATATTGGCCACTGGTGATGGATATGGCCAATTGGCCATAAAAGAACTGTGGCTTGATATGCCATATGGGGATCCAAGGAGGTGAATTGCCATGGTTGTGACAATGTGGGATTGAAGTATTTTCCATATCACCATCTCAAAGGGATGATTTGAGCTTATTCACTCTATGGAGCTACCCTGGGTGAAATTTGGTGCAGAATCCAAATCCGGCGTTAAATCCATGGATTTAATTACTCAATAAAAAGTTATTAATCTTTTCTGAAATCAAAAATGATGAAATTTAAATATATGCATGACTTATGGGTTATGCATAATTCAGAACTTATTTGTAAGGTAATTGTGGCCTATTTGGGTATTTAAAATATACCTCAAGGCCCACATTCCCTCCCACCAAAAATCAAAATTGTACTGAAATTTTATTAATGGTAACAAGAAGAAAAAGGTCCAAAAGGGGTTAATTTCCACTGTCCAACCTCTTTAAATTACTCAGATCAAGTAATTCAAAGCACATTTATAGAAATATTCAGGCTTGTGGCCTTCTTTCATGTCTAAATCTTAAGAGTTTATCTGACTCAGGTATTCCTGATTCTTCCAGACGTTCATCTTTATGTACTGGATTTCTATATCTGACAAGATATTCTCTTTGATTTTTACCCCCAAGTCCTCTTGCTTTAATGACTTTCTTTATCTTTTTGTCTGAATTCGGTTCCACTGGTGGTACAGTTAAGGGAGTTGGGTTTCTTAAAGGGAACAATTATTTTTCAGCTGGTTGATAAGGTTTTATCAAGCTGACTGGAAAAGTGGGGTGTTTATTTTCCAATTCACCCCTCAATTCCACTTGCACTGCATTGGTTCCATGCAAGGCAACAATAACAAAAGGTCCTACATGAGAATCTTTAAGTTTCTTTGGGCCTTTTATATTATTAAAATTCAAGGTTAAAACTAGTACTAAGTTCCCTCCTTTGAAGTCTGGTACTTTGTAACTCTTGTCCCACTTTGGTTTTGCATAGTCAAAAATGTCATTCATACTGTGTTTTGCATGATGTTTCACTTTATCAAGAATTATCTTGAAGCTGGAAGCTGTAGGATGATTGTCAATCAAGTCTTTCCTCAGTGTGTCTGCTGGGAGTCTTGGATTCCATCCTTTTTCTAACATAGCAGAAGTTTGTCCTTTAGAAGAATGGACTGATGTTTTATATGCCAGCTCCAATGCAGGTATTAGAGTGCCCCAGTGATGGGTAAAGCCATCTGAGTCTTGGGATTCTAACCCATAAGCACAAAATGTCCTGATCATGTCCTCTAAAGTTTGAATCATTTTTTCTACTAGTCCATCTCTTTGAGGGTGATATGCTATTGAGAATGATAACTTAGTCCCAAACTGTCAGGGGGACTCTATGATATAGCTTCAAAATGATAATAAAAGCTATAACTCTGAGTGTGACACGAAAATAATGATTATATTAAAGTGAGAATATGAGTAAAAGGGCTATACTAAAATAATTTAGTGATGGTGAGTGCTGCTGATAGCCCTGGGTGCAGTGTGTGCCTGTTGGTTTACAATAACAAACCCTACAATAATTAAAACTTATAATTATAACCAGTTGAATTGTAAGGGTAACACTTCTTTTAAGAAGTTATACCACATAAGAATAGTAAGAACACAATTCTGGATTAGCTTCCTGGTGAGGAAAAGCCTCCTTTTATCTTGTTCTGGGGTAGTGGGAGGTGGTTTACCTCTGCACACGACCACAGAGTGAAACTTTCACTACTGTGGGCTGGTTTGTGGTTCTATGCACTCAATACAGACTAATAGTGGGTGGAAATGTGGTTTTAGAACCCCCAGTAGTCATTCTTACCCTATACAGGGTGAAAACTTTCACCAATGGAGCTTTCAGATGGGAGCCTTGACATATATTTTACATACCCAAAGAGTCCAAATTATCTTAAAAATAAATTTTGAATTATGCATAACTCATAAATCATGCATATGTCCAACATTCATCATTTTTAATTTCAGGAAAAATGAATAACGTTTTATTGAGTAAGTAAATCCATGGATTTAAGGCCAGATTTGGATTCTACACAAAAATTAACCTAGGGTAGCTCCATAGAGTGAATAAGCTCAAATTAACTCTTTGAGGTGGTAATATGGAAAATACTTCAATACCACATCATCAATACCACATAAAAGATCCATGAAAATTTTTGTTTTTCTTAATTTCATGCCAAAATAATGGGAATGTGAGGAATCCCATGTTACATATAAGCTAATAATAGTGTTATGCATGTTTTGAGCACTTAATATCATGGTATTCTTACATGGACTTTTGGTACACCCATAGTGGATATCTCACTTGAACCTTAATTTTCTATTTTGACGTGAAAAATAGGCAAGGGGGACAAAAGACATCAAAAAGAGCCAGGGTACCCAACTTCTGAGGCCTCAGAGGCTTGGATAGCTCCAAAGCTTGGATCCATGGCTTATCTTGGCCTAATTGGTAAACTAAAACCTTTTGGGAACTTGGTTACCATCCTACAACTACTGTAAATCTTAAGAAAATAGCAAATAACCTGCTATTTTGGCATGCCAAGGAGGTAAAGAGCTACTTAGCCTCCTATAACCATGTCAGTTCTTAATGATTTTCAATGGATAAACCACAAAAGAGTAATTAAAACCCTTTTCGGACTTGTATCCATTGATTTACCTCATAGCAACCAGTTAAAAACTGATATTTACAATTCTACACAGAAATGAGGTAAAAACTTCAAAATTCATTAAAAATACAATTCTTAATGAAAATTTCTGAAACTTGCAGGACCAACGGAGAACTTTATTATCTACGATACAGCCAAAAAAAATTACAGTTTTTACTAGTAAAATTAAAAGTCTTACTTACAGTCCATTTATGACTATTCCACATGAAACACTGAATCTTCAAAAATTCACAGTAATTACAACCTGTGATAAAATTGGCAATAACATTGATACATTTGAGAAATCAATGATTATTTTGGAATAAAAGAAGATTTACAGATGTTACTCCTTTTATTCTTAGCCATATTGGTGTTGGTAGTCACGTAAAAGCCTCAAATTAAGTAATTATGATAATCTTATGTGACAACAGAGGATAAAATCAATAATCCAAAAGGGTTTATTGTTTTATTGCTCACTGGTTTTTCAGTTTTCTCCATGGAACGCCTTTGTGAGCTGTTGTTGACTTAAAAGAGGCCTCCTCTTGCTGTTTTTTCCAAGAATCATCTTATTATCATTTAAATCATTATTACCAACAAGTAAGTATGAATTATAGCTATTCTTAAGTGTTTCAAATCTTTCATAATCAATCAGAAAGACGTGAAATCATAGAATTCAACTATATAATGCTGTAATACTGTTATAAATTCATTTTGATCCTTAAAATCCACAATTCTACGTCAAATCTCTCTATCTTATCTTTCAATAAGCTCTTTGGAATATTAGTGAGTGATTTATTTTTAATTTTTAAGGTTTTTTCTCTAAAATTAGTTTTCTTCAAGCATTAACATTATAGTTATTCTTGCAAAAGATAATTATATATTAAAATAATTTTATTATTTTAATAAAGGAAGTTTTATTATTAAAATCTTCTTGTAATTGATTCTTGTAGACAATTACTTGCTCACTGTTAAAATCACTAGTAGTGTTTAACACGTGAAAGAAATAATTCTTTAATTATTTAATTTTGGTTATAATAACATTTTGTCATTATATTTCATAAGAACAGTCATAGTACTGCTTATTAATAGTAATATTATCATCAGTTTCATAGAAAAATCTTACATTTGGGGGCCTGGCCGTGTTTTTTGAACCTTGTACCCTTAATTGATATATTTTTAAGTTCTAAAATATATTAATTTAATAATTTTTTCTTTCATTTTAAAGTTCAAATAATTCCTATTTTTGAAATTGATTTGGAGATCTTTTCATTGAGGAATTTGGTTTGATTTTATACTGTTTTTACACGTGGCTTTTTCACATCCAAAAACTTATAAAATTATTCTTTGAATTACTCTGAATTAATTTTCATTCAAAATCTTAAATTTTAATTCTTTTTCTTTAAGAAGAATAATTTTTTTAATATTAAAAAATATAAAACTTATAAAAAACCTTTAAAAAGTATAAAAAATAATTTTTTCTCTTTTATCAATTTTTTTTTCTAGTGTCTTTAATCAAATACTGTGCAGCTGGCAACAGACTCAGTAAAAGATATATCACTACTCCAGAATCTTCAGAAGCAGAATCTTAAGAAAGTATTGAGGTGAAAATTGCTAAAAGAGGCACCTTATTTAACTCAGAAAAGACTAAATTACCACCAAAAGGTGTGCGTTTTATCTTATATTTTCACCTTTTATCTTGAAATTGATGTGAAAATGGTGCATACCAGGAATGGAAGCAACTATTCAGTCCAACCAGATGGATGTGGACAAAGAGGAGGTAAGACCAAATCCAGAATGCCAAGTCTTCCACAAGAAAGACACATTTGGAGGATGCCAGAGTTGCCCCCCATTCCCCAAGGTCTGTACCCACAGATTTTGACGTGAATTCTGAGCCTGAACTAATTCATGACAATATTTCCAGGGCTGAACCATTTTCAAGTGGCAGAAATATAAATATATCAATGCCAGTACAAAAATTGGTTCAGAGCAGCCAAAGAAGAGGAGTGGGAAATATGCCCAAGCCTTTGGCAGGGGGCCATGAACTCTTACTTACACATCAAGAGCTTTCTGGGTCAGGAGAAGACCATAGAACTCTTAGGAGGATGGAGCCCCCTGTCTCGCAAAGACAAGGTCAAAAATATAAAGAATTGGTTGAAGAACCAAAGTCTTTCATCCATAGACCAGAAGAAGGAACTGGAAATGACTCCAGCTTTGGAGACAGAGGCCCCAGTGGCGTCTACCAGCTCCAAACCAGCTCCAGAAATGTCCAAAGACAAGCCCAAAGGACCTCAGAAGAAGCAGAGAGGTCCCAAGAACCATCAAGGCAAGAGCAAAGGCAAAGCCAATTGGCACAGACCTTACCCACAGGGGTACAGGATCCCAAAATTGGAGCCTTCAGCTGTGGACAGTGTGTTAAACATGGCCAGAAATCTCATGGAATTCACAGACAAGGAGCAGGAAAGGATGAACAGAACCTTTCCATGCAAATAGATCATGTACAAAAAGTTATTAATGTAGAAATTGGTAAAGTTGATTCAAATTTAACTAAAATAACATTGGATATTAATGACTTGAAAAACCATGACAAGAAATATACTGAATGGTATGAATTGACAAATGCCAAATTTGATTCAATTATCAATGCTTGTAGCAGAATTGAGCGTACATGTAAGATTCAGAATGATGAAATGGAAGATCTTTTCTATTTTTAAACTGAATGATCAACTTAAAACTCTACAAGATCATGTCTTGAAGATAGTTGAAAATACCAATCAGTTTGCTACACATTCAGCAAAAAGTGACAGTGAAAGGCAGAAGTTAAAAAATGAAATCATTGCAAATGTAGAACAAATTCATAAGAATTATGAACCACATACGCCAAGACATTCTACACCTTTGACTGAAGAAAAACTTTCTGTTAAAGGAAGTTTTACCCCACTTTTAGGAGAAAATATTGTCTCTGTTAATGATATTCCCAAATTGGAAGAATGGCCAACATTCTCTGTTGAAGGGGAATATAACCACATTGAGTTCATCAGGACTATTGATATGTTGCAGGAAGACTTTAATATACCTGATGAAATCATAGAGGGTAAATTACACTGTCTGTTTACCAAGACTGAAAAGGAATGGTACTACAAGATGAGGATAGATCATGGGAAACATGATTGGTCTTGTGGAAATTTGAAGTGATTACCAAATGGGCCAATAATTCTTGGAGGTTTAAAATGGAGAATGCTTTTTAAAGTGCCATTTTTAACTGAGAGAAAGATAAACCACTTACTTGGTTCTTCAAGCAAAAATACAGATTATCTGCTTTACACCCAGATATGTCTGACACTATGATTAATATGAAAATATTAAGAAAGTGTGGAGGGGAACTGGAACATGCTATCAAAAGCAGATGTGTAGAACCCTGTTCAACAGAGGACTACATTAATGCAATGGAAGATATCATTACCAGAACAAGAATTGGTAAAACTTGGACTAAAATACTTATGGAATCCAAGATGGTCTCAAATATTCCCAGAGAAGATGAAAGACAAGAAAGACCTGTCTTGAAGTGTCATAAATGTGGAAGTACTTCAAATTTAGCAAACACTTGCACCAAAAAGACAAAAATCAATGAAGCTCAAGTCATTGAAGAAATTCAGTGTACTGAAGAGAAAGAGGAATCTGATCAAGATTATGCAGTGTCTGAAGATACACCAGTGGGTGACTATCCCATTGAAAACATTACAGCTTTCTTTGAGGTCACAGAAGTCCATACCCACTTGCCACAGTACAATATGGATTGCTGCAACCTGATCAATATCCAAGATGCCAGAATGTGCAAAGCAAAACCTGCTAGAGGAAAACGTTACACTGCTGGAGCATCCTGTATCACATCAGTTTTGATGAGTGATATTGAAGCCAAAGTAAATTTGGATACAGGGGCATTTTGCACATGTGTGGGCAAAGATTATCTCCAAGTGATACTTGCTGAATTGAAAAACCATCTATAACCAATAGAAGGTGTGCAATTTAGTAGTGCCAGTAACAATATGTACCCCTTGGGTATATTCGACACTAATCTTGTATTTCAACACCCAACAGGAAGTGTAAGGATAAAAACTGAGATTGTGGTAATGGATAATTGCACATCTCAGCACCACATTCTTGGAAATGATTAATTAAATATTTATGGTATTGACATCAATAACCACAAAGACAGATATTTCACAATTGGGGACAAAAAAAGACAAAAATTTGCTTTTTCCAATATTCCAAAACAAATATCTGTGGTATCTTCTGTTAAGGATACTTATAAAGATGAATTTGTGTCTAATCAACTCGTTGAAGCACAAATCAATCCATCATTATCACCAAAAATGAGGAATGAACTTATTAATGTGTTATACACATACAGTAATGCATTTGCCTCTGATAATGAACCATTAGGTGCTATAAGGGGACATGAAGTTGATATTACTCTTAATATTGACAGACCATATCCCCCAGTACTTGGAAGACCAGCTTATCCAGCCAGTCCCAGAGCTAGAGAAGCCTTGAAAAAACATATCTAAGAGTTAATCCAACTTGGTGGACTAAGGAAAGTAGGCCATAATGAGGAAGTTGAAGTAACAACACCTGTTATTATTGCCTGGCATAATGATAAGTCAAGAATGGTTGGAGATTCCAGAGAATTGAATACCTAAACAGTTCCAGATAGGTGTCCAATCCCTACAATTCAAGAAACCTTGACTCAATTGTCTAAAGCCAAGTATATAACATCAATGGATGCATTGAAAGGCTTTCATCAAATTGTTTTAACGCCTAAAGCTAAGAAATTACTTAGAATTATCACTCACTGTGGTATTTATGAGTATCTTAGAATGCCATTTGGAATTAAAAATGCTCCATCCCATTATCAAAGAATGATGAATACCATCTTTCCCACAGAATTGTCTGAAGGATGGCTTATCATTTATATTGATGATATTATCATATGTTCTGATTCTTGGTCCTTACACCTTGAAAGACTTGCAAGGGTACTTCACAAGGTTGCAGAAGTGAACATGAAAATTTCACTTAAGAAATGCAATTTTGGTTTTGAAGAACTCAAAGCATTGGGACATATTGTTTCTGGTTTAAGCTTTGGTATTGACAAAAACAAAGTAGCAGCAGTGTTAATTAAGCCAATACCCCAGAATAAAAAACAAATAATGTCTTTTCCTGGGTTTGCCAGTTATTATAGGCAACACTTGAAAGACTTTGCAATTCTAGCCAAGTCACTTTATAGAATCTGTGATCAACAGACTGTATTTGAGATGACACAGGAGAGAATTAAAGCTTATGAAACGATAAGGAGAGCTCTTACAGAAGCACCTTTACTTCTCATGGCTGACTGGAATATTCCTTTTAAATTGTACATTGATGCATGTGGAGATGGATTAGGGGCTGCCCTACATCAAGTCCAAATTATTGATGACAAACCTACAGAAGGACCAGTTTGTTTTATCTCAAGACAAATCAAACCAACAGAGGCCAGATATGGTTCAAGCCAAATCAAGTGCTTATGCTTGGTATGGGCACTTGAGATATTAAACTATTATCTTGATGGCAGTGTTTTTGAAGTGATAACTGACTGTAATGCAGTAAAATTTCTTCTTAACATGAAAACTGCCAACAGACATATGTTGAGATGGAAAATAGCCATTCAGGAATATAGAGGAAACATGACTATAGTCCACAAATCAGGAAACATTCACAAGAATGCTGATGGACTTAGCAGGTGGGCATTAGCCAACACTCCTGATAACCCAGCTAATGTACCTTTGGAAGCTGAACCACAGATTCCAATTGAAGGGATTAACATAACTGATATTGGGACTGAATTCTTTGAAGAGGTCAGAGAATCTTATAAGCAGGAGAGGAATTGCGATATCTTGACTTCTTTATTAGATAAAGACTGCAAAGATACATCTTTGGTCAATGCACTAGATGAACTTTGGAGAAATTCCTATTCTGAAGGAAGATTTCACTTGTTTGATGGGATTGTTTACCACAGAACCAAACATTCTTGTGTAATGACAGTATGTAGCAGATTGCTTATTAATACCATTCTTCATGAATGCCATGATAGCATCTACTCTGGACACCTGTCAGAAGACAGAACACTTGAAAAAATAAAGAACTGTGCATGGTGGCCATCTTGGAGAAAAGAAACCATTGAATATTGCCATACCTGTGACAGATATCAAAAAGAAAACAGGAGTACAGGCAAGAAATTTGGACTTGTAATCCATATTGAAGAACCAAAATACCCTTGGGAAGTTGTTCACATGGATTGGGTCACAGCACTTCCTCCAAGTGGTGATAAAATTTATAATTCTTGTTTAGTCATTGTAGACAGATATAGCAAGACTTCCATATTCTTACCATGTCATAAATATGACACTGCTATGGATACAGCTCTTCTTCTTTGGAGTAGAGTTATTTCTCATACAGGATTATTTAAGAATATCATAAGTGACAGAGATACCAAGTTCACATCTGCACTTTGGACCGATCTTCATAGATTGTTTGGGACTGAGCTATCATTCTCTACAGCATATCACCCTCAAACAGATGGGCTAGCAGAGAGGATGATTCAAACTTTAGAAGACATGATAAGGAGATTTTGTGCTTATGGGTTAGAATTCAAAGGCTCAGATGGCTTTACCCATGACTGGTGCACTCTGATACCTGCACTAGAACTGGCATACAAGACATCAATCCATTCTTCCACAGGACAAAATCATTCTATGTTAGAAAAAGGATGGAATCCAAAACTCCCAGCAGACACACTGAGGAAAGACTTGATTGACGTTCATCCTACAGCTTCCAGCTTCAAAATAATGCTTGATAAAGTAAAACATCATGCAAAACAAAGTATGAATGATGCTTTTGATTATGCAAAACAGAAGTGGGACAAGAGTCATAAAGTACCAGACTTCAAAGTAGGGGACTTAGTTCTAGTTTCAACCTTGAATTTTAATAATATCAAAGGCCCAAAGAGACTTAAATATTCTTATGTAGGACCTTTTGTTATTGTTGCGTTACATGGAACCAATGCAGTTCAAGTGGAATTGAGTGGTGAATTAGAAAACAAACACCCCACGTTTCCAGTCAGCTTGATAAAGCCTTATCAACCAGCTGATAAAGAATTGTTTCCTTTAAGGAACGCAACTCCTTTAACTGTTCCACCAGTGGAACAGAATGAAGACAGAAAGATAAAGAAAGTCATCAAAGAAAGGAGACTTAGGGGTCAAAATCAGAGAGAATATCTTGTCAGATATAGAAATCCATTACATGAAGATGAATGGCTGGCAGAATCAGAAATACCTGACTCAGATAAACTCTTGGGAAGATTTAGACATGAAAGAAGGCCACAAGCCTGCATATGTCTATAAATGTGCTTTATATTACTTGATCTGAGTTAAGCAACGAGGTTGGACAATGGAAATTAACCTCCTTTGGGGCCTTTTACTCTTTATACCCTTGATAAACTTGTAGTACAATTTTATTTTTTGGAGGGAGGGAATGTGAGCCTTCAGGTATATTTTACATACCCAAATAGGCCACAATCATCTTAAAAATAAATTTTGAATTATGCATAACTCATGAATCATGCATATATCCAAAATTAATTATTTTTAATTTCAGAAAAAATGAATAACTTTTTATTGAGTAAGTAAATCCATGGATTTAAGGCCAGATTTGGATTCTACACAGAAATTTACCTAGGGTAGCTCCATAGAGTGAATAAGCTCAAATTAACTCTTTTAGGTGGTAATATGGAAAATACTTCAATACCACATCATCAATACCACATAAAAGATCCGTGAAAAATTTTGTTTTTCTTAATTTCACGCCAAAATAATGGGAATGTGAGGAATCCCATGTTACACATACACTAAGAATAGTGTTATGCATGTTTTGAGCACTTGATATCATGGTATTCTTACATGGAATTTTGGTACACCCATAGTATATATCTCACTTTGAGCCTGAATTCCTATTTTGATGTAAAAAAATTGTCAAGGGGGACAAAAGACATCAAAAAGAGCCAGGGTACCCAGCTTCTGAGGCCTCAGAGGCGTGGACAGCTCCAAAGCTTGGATCCATGGCTTATCTTGGCCTAATTGGTAAACTAAAACCTTTTGGGAACTTGGTTACCATGTTACAACTACTGTAAATCTTAAGGAAATAGCAAATAACCTGCTATTTTGACGTGCCAAGGAGGTAAAGAGCCACTTAGCCTCCTGTAACCATGTCAATTCTTAATGATTTTCCATTGATAAACCCCAAAAGAATAATTAAAACCCTTTTTGGACTTATATCCATTGATTTACCTCATAGCAACCAGTTAAAAACTGATATTTACAATTCTACACAGAAATGAGGTAAAAATTTCAAAAATTCATTAAAAATATAATTTTTAATGAATATTTCTGAAAATTGCAGGACCAGTGGAGAACTGTATTATCCATGATACAGCCCAAAATAATTACAGTTTTACTAGTAAAATTAAAAGTCTTACTTACAGTCTACTTATGACTATTCCACATGAAAAACTGAATCTTCAAAAATTCACAGTAATTATAACCTGTGATGAAATTGGCAATAACATTGATAAATTTGAGAAATCAATAATAATTTTGGAATAAAAGAATAGTTACAGATGTTACTCCTTTTATTCTTAACCATATTGGGGTTGGTAGTCATGTAAAAGCATGAAATTAAGTAATTATGACCATCTTACATGACAACAGATGATGCAATCAATAATCCAACAGGGTTTATTGTTTTCATATTCACTGGTTTCCAGTTTGCTCCTTGTCACGCCTCTGTGAGCTGTTGTTGACTTAAAAGAGGCCTCCTCTTGCTGTTTTTTCCAAGAATCATCTTATTATCATTTAAATCATTATTACCAACAAGTAAGTATTAGTTATAGCTATTCTTAAGTGCTTTAAATGTTTCAGAATCAATCAGAAAGACATGAAATCATATAATACAACTATATATTGTTTTAATACTGTTATAAATTCATTTTGATCCTTAAAATCCACAATTCCATGTCAAATCTCTCTATCTTATCTTTCAATAAGTTCTTTGGAATATTAGTGAGTGATTTATTTTGAATTCTTAAAGTTTTTCTCTAAAATTAGTTTGTGTCACAATGCTGTCTGCCAGACCTCAGCAAAGGGAACTCTTGCCGAAAAGGCTATTAAACCAGTTGAAAGACCGATTAATACTGGCAAGTTGTAGATCACATTCCACCATGTGACAGTACCCCCGGGTTTAGGGCACTGCGTCCCGAAGTGCATGTAACTGATGGTATTACCCATGTCATCCTCATGGAGTTACATTAGTCACAACAGGAGCCTACAAGGAACCCCCAAGGGGCGGAACCCTTGTACGCCAATGGAGCGGAAAACCCAGCGCTTTCTGGTTGTTTGATTGAGACCTCCTCTTGTCTCCAACCGGAATTGAACCCATGACGTTGGTAACCGGTTTATTGTCACAATGCTGTCTGCCAGACCTCAGCAAAGGGAACTCTTGCCGAAAAGGCTATTAAACTGTTTGAAAGACTGATTAATACTGGCAAGTTGGACATCACATTCCACCATGTGACAGTTTGCTTCAAGAATTACTATTATAATTATTCTTGGAAAAGATAATTATATATTAAAAGAATTTTATTATTTTAATAAAAGAAGTTTTATTATTAAAATCTTCTTGTAGACAATTACTTTCTCACTGTTAAAATCACTAGTAGTGTTTAACACGTGAAAGAGATAATTCTTTAATTATTTAATTGTGGTTATAATAGCATTTTGTTATTATATTTCATAAGAAAAGTCATAGTACTTCTGATTAATAGTAATATTATCATCAGTTTCATAGACAAATCTTACATCAGGTGTGTTCTGGTGCTTCTGACGCGTCAGAAGCTGTACAGAAGCTGTATGGACCTCTGTATTTGACTTAACTATGATGTCAGGCTGAGTCTATGATGAGAGTATTAAAAAGTACTCACAACTCCTAACTATGACTGTGACATGGTAAATAAAGGTTTAAAAGGGTTTGATAAGACTTAAAGATGGTTTAATTCAATAATAAGAGGGCTTTACTATAAGTAATATAGTGGTGGTGAGCACTGTTGAAAGCCCTGGGTGCAGCTTTACCTGTTGAGTTACAATAATAAAGACTACAATACTTTAAATTAAGAGTATACCTGGTTATTACCCAAGAGTAAAACTGTTTTTGACAGTTTACTACGTAGGGTATTCAAGAGCAGGATGACGCGACAATTCTGGCTGTGGAAAAGCCTCCTTTTATCCTGAAATGGGGTGGAAAGGGTGCTAGACCTTTCCACGTAGAGGAAATGAAGATTCTTTCACTCTCTAGTACTGGCTTGTGGTTTGCAAACAGCCTGTACAGCCTGTATTGGGCCCAGATATGGTTTTGAAACCACATCTGGGCAGTTTTCACCAATACAGGGTGAAAATTTTCATCTGGGGACCTCACAGCCTGATTCTGACGTGTATGACACGTAGAATGCTGTACAGAAACTGTATGGAACCCCAGTATTGACTGACTTATGAGGTATTGAAGTATTAACTTACTTCTTCATCTGTTTGACACCTCATAATCAGAGTACAACTGTATCCTGTCATAATACAGATGTATTGGTCATATTGTGAGATTGTAAATTTCAAATGGCCATACCTCTGTAGGTTTTCGAGATATAATGCTCAACGTTGTCTCATTGGATAGCCCTGTATGGGCTCTACACAATGGTACCCAATTTGGTATGGTTATCATTAAATATGACAAAGTTATCCCATGTACAAGGTTTTTTGTACATAGGCGTGGTTTGGGCAAAAAGCTATATTGAGCTTGTTTGCCTCATAACTTCTGTTATAGTTGAGATATGAGGAAGTGGATGGCACCATCAGATAGCCCTGATTGTGCTTTTTCCAAAAAGACCCCACTTCAAGTATCCCACACTAAAACTGTAGAAGTTAGATGAGAGGTGAATGTTTTTGTTCACCCTTATTTGGCCTGAAATTGACCATAACTCCAGTAATATTGGTGCTAGCTCAGTTTGGCTGATACCATTTGATAGCCCTGGCTAAGAGCTTCATTTTGAGTACCCATTTGATGGGGTTAAGCCTCTCAGTCTAGATTTTAGATGAGAGGTGAAGATTAAGGTTTATGCTCAGCAATAACTTTGAGCAGGAATAACTTTGTTATTTCTTGTCCTATGTTGATGGGACTTATATTTTGAGAAAGAGGTGAGTTTCCTCTTTATTTTGATACCTTTTGAGCTGATTTGGCTCAGCTCCATGTTTTGGTGGTATCTTGGCTATACCATTGGTTTATGGTATTTTCGCTGTCATGCTTGTGCTCTGGTTTTGAGTCACAGGCTGACATATGAGGTATTGAAGTATAAACAAGCTTCTTTGTCTTTTTGAAACCTCATAATCATACGTATGTGATAATATCCCACTGTAAGGCTGTATTGGACAAACTGTGGGATTTTAACCTTAAAGCTGCTATACCTTTGTCAGTTCTTAACATATTGAGCTCAAAATTGGTTCATTGTGTATCCCTGGATGTGATCTACACAATGGTACCACATTTAGTATGGTTATAATAAAATATGGCAAAGTTATGCCATGTACAAGTTTTCTTGTCCACATTTATGATTTCTCCAAAAACTGTATGGAACTTGTTTTCTCCATATCTTTTGTTCTAGATAAGATATGGGGAAATGGATGGCACCATCGGATTTTCCTGATTGTGCTCTTTCCAAAACAACCCCACTTTAGGTATCTCACACTAAAACTGTAGAAGCTAGATGAGAGGTGAATATTTTAGTCACCCTTATTTTGGTCATAACTTCTGTAATTCTGGTGCTAGCTCAGTTTGGCTAGTATCATTGGATAGCCCTGACTTAGAGCTTCAATTTGAATACACATTTGATGGGGTTAAGCCTCTTCTTCTGAGTTTCAGATGAGAGGTGAAAATTAAGGTTTATGCTCAGCAATACCTTTGAGCAGGAATAACTTTGTTATTCTTTGTCCTATGAAGATGGGACTTGTATATTTGGAAAGAGGTGATTTTCCTCTTTAATTTGATACCTTTTGAGTTAATTTGGCTCAGCTCCCTGTTTTGGTGGTATCTTGGCTTTACCATTGGCTTATGGTATTTGGCTGTAATGCTTGTGATCTGGTTTTGAGTCACAGTCTGACAAAAAAAATCTGTGAAGATTGGTCCAAAGTGCAAATGTGAATTTGGGATCTCTATCACTTATAATATTCTCAAATACCCTGTATGAGAAATAACTATACTCCATAGAAGAAAGGCTGTATCCATAGCAGTGCCATCTTTATGAAATGGTAAGATTATGGGAGCTTTGCTATATCTGTCTACAATGACTAAACAAGGATTATAACTTTTGTCACCACTTGGAGGAAGTGCTGTGACCCAATCCATGTGAGCAACTTCCCAAGGGGATTTTGGTTCTTGAATATGAATCATTAGTCCAAATTTCTTGCCTGTACTCCTGTTTGCTTTTTGGCATCTATCACAGGTATGGAAATATTCAATGGTTTCTTTTCTCCAAGATGGCCACCATGCACAGTTCTTCACTTTTTCAAGTTTTCTGTCTTCTCACAGGTGTCCATAGTAGATGCTATGATGGAATTCATGAAGAATGGTCTTGATATGCAATCTGCTACACAATGTCATTACACAGGAATGTTTGTTTTTGTGGTGAATTATCCCATCAAACAAGTGATATCTTCCTTAAGAATAGGAAGTCTTCCAAACTTCATCCAGTGAATTGACTAAAAATTTATCTTTGAAGTCTTTATCTAAGAAGGAAGTCAGGATACGACAATTCCTGTCTTATAAGTTTCTCTGACTTCATCAAAGAATTCAGTCCCAATATCAGTTATGTTAATTCCTTCAATTGGAATCTGTGGTTCTGCTTCCAAAGGTACATAAGCTGGGGTATCAGGAGTATTGGCCAATTCCCACCTGCTAAGTCCATCAGCATTCTTGTGAATGTTTCCGGATTCATGAACTATAGTAATGTTACCTCTATATTCTCGAATGGCTATTTGCCATATGAAAATATGTCTGTTGGGATATTTCATGTTAAGAAGTGATCTCATGGCATTACAGTCAGTTATCACTTTAAAAAAACTGCCATAAATATAATAGTGTAATTTCTCAAGTGCCCATACCAAACATAAACACTCCATCTGGCTTGCACCATATCTGGCTTCTGTTGGTTAGATTTGTCTTGGGTTGTAACAAACTGGTCTTTCTGTAGGTTTGTCATCAATAATTTGGACTTGATGTAGGGCTGCCCCTAATCCATCTCCAAATTCATCAATGTACAATTTAAAGCTTTGATTCCAATAAGGCATGAGGAGTAAAGGTGCTTATGTAAGAGCTTTCCTTATCTTTTCATAATGCTCAATTCTTTCCTGTGTCATCTCAAATGCTTTATTTTTATCATAGATTCTATAGAGTGACTTGGCTAGCATTGCAAAGTCTTTCAGGTGTTACCTGTAATAACTGGAAAATCCAAGAAAAGAAATCATTTCTCTCTTATTCTGGGGTATTGGTTTAAGTAACACTGCTGCTACTTTATTTTTGTCAATACCCAGGCTTAAATCAGAAACAATATTGCCTAAAGCTTTAAGCTCTTCAAAGCCAAAATTACATTTCTTGAGTGAAATCTTCATATTCACTTGTGTAACTTTATCAAGTACTCTTCCAAGTCTTTCAAGGTGAAAAAGCCATCAGTCAGAACATATAATAATATCATTAATATAAATGATAAGCCATCCTTCAGATAATTCTGTGGGGAAGATGGTATTCATCATTATTAGATAATGAGATGGTGCATTTTTAATACCAAATGGCATTCTAAGATATTCAGAAATACCACAGTGAGTGATAACTCTAAGTAATTTCCTAGTTTTGGGCATCAAAAAACTCTGATGAAAGCCTTTTAATGCATCCATTGATGTTATATATTTGGCTTTAGATAATTGGGTCAAGGTTTCTTGAATTCTAGGAATTGGATACCTATCTGGAACTGTGTAGGTATTCAATGTTCTATAATCTCCAACCATCCTTGATTTATCATTATGCAAAGCAATGATTACAGGTGTTGTCACTTTAGCTTCTTCATTATAACCTACTTTCCTTAGTAAACCAAGTTGGATCAATTCATGGATATGGTTTTCCAAGGCTTCTCTAGCTCTGGGACTGGATGGATAAGCTGGTCTTCTAAGTAATGGAGGGTATGGTCTGTCAATATCAAGAGTAATATCAACTTCATGCCCTTTAATAGGGACCAATAGTTCATTATCAGAAGCAAATACATTCTTATATGTGTATAATACATAAATAAGATCATGCCTCATTTAGGGTGATAATGATGGATTAATTTGTGCTTCAAAAAGCTGATTAGTCACAAATTCTTCCTTATAAGTATCTTTAACATAAAATATCACAGATATTTGCTTTGAAATATTGGAAAAAGCAAATTTTTGTCTTTTAATTTCTCCAATTGTGAAATATCTGTCTTTATGGTTATTGATGTCAATACCATGAATATTCAAGTATGAATTTCCAAGAATGATGTGCTGAGATGTGCAATTGTCCATTACTACTATCTCAGTTTTCATTTTTACACTTCCTGCTGGATGTGGAATACAATATTAGTGTCCAATATACCCAAAGGGTACATATCATTACTTGAACTACTAAATTGTACACCCTCTATTGGTAATAGATGGCTCTTGCATCCAGGGAGTATGGGTTGAAGATAATCCTTTTGTACACAAGTACAATATGCACATGTATCCAAATTTACTTTGGTTTCAATATCATTAATCAGGATTGATGTGATAAAAGATGCTCCAGAAGTGTATCCTTTACCTCTAGCAGGTTTGGATTTACACATTATGGCATCCTGGATATTGATCAGGTTATGACAATCCTCCCTGTACTGTGCCAAGTGAGTATGGACTTTTGTGACCTCAAAGAAAGCTGGAATGTTTTCAATGGGATAGTCCTCTACTTGTGTGTCTTCAGAGACTGCAGAATCTAGGTCAGACTCTTCTTTCTCTTCAGTACACTGAATTTTTCAAAGACTTGAACCTTATTAATCTTTGTCCTTTTGGTGCAAGTGTTGGCCAAATGTGAAGTGCTTCCACATTTATGACACTTCAAGACAGGTCTTTCAGGCGTCTTATTTTCTCTGGAATTTTTAGAGACCATTTTGGATTCCATAGGGACTCTAGTCCAGGTTTTACCAATTATTGTGCTAGTAATGATATCTTCCATGTAATTTATGTATTCTTCTGTTGAAAAGGGTTCTACACATCTGCACTTGATAGCATGTTCTAGTTCTCCTCTAAATTTTCTTGATATTTTCATATTAATCATAGAGTCAGACATATCTGGGTGCAAGGCAGATAATCTTTCTTTCTGTTTGAGGAACCAAGTAAGTGGTTTATCCTTTTCTGAGTTAAAAATGGAACTTTAAAAAGAATTTTCCATTTTAAATCACCAAGAATTGTTAGCACATTTGGTGATTATTCCACATTTCCACCAAGGCCAATCATGTCTACCATGATCTAGTCTCATTTTGTAATACCATTTCTTTGAAGTCCTGGTAAAAAAGGAGTGTAGCTTGCCCACTATGATTTCATCAGGTATGTGAAAATATTGTTGCAACATATCAATTTTTCTAATGAACTCAAAAATGATTGTATTTTCCTTCACCAGAGAATGTTGGCCATTTTTCCAGTTTGGGAATATCATTTGCACAGATAGGATTTTCTCCTAAAAATTGGGTTAAAATTACTTTTACAGAAGGTTTTTCTTCAGTAAAAGGTGTAGAATGTCTTGGAATGTGTGGTTCATAATTCTTATAAATTTTCTCCACATTTGAAATGATCTCATTCTTTAACTTCTGCCTTTCACTGTCACTTTTTGCCAAATGTGTGGCAAACTGATTGGTATTATTAATTATATCCAAAACATGATCTTTTAGAATTCTAAGTTTATCATTGATGTTTAAAATGAAAGGATCATCCATTTCATCATTTTGGGCTTGACATTTACTTTCAATTCTGTCACAATTATTGGTAATTGAATCAAGTCTGACATTTGTCAACTTATACCACTCAGTATATGTTTTGTCATTTCTTTTCAATTGAATTATATATGATGTTATTTTAATTGGCTTTGCATCAAATTTGCCAAGCTCTACATCAATACTAGATTTAAAAAATTGTGTTTCATGTATTATTTCCATGGAACATTCCTGTTCATCCTTTCCTTCTCTTTGGCTGTGAATTCCATAAGAGTCCTGGCCATATTGAAGACACTTTCCACAGCTGAAGGCTACAATTTGGGGATCCTGTACCCTTGTGGGTAAGGTCCGTGCCAATTTTGTTCTCCTTTTCCCTTGCCCTAATGTTTCTTGGGACCTTTCTTCTTCCTCTGACGTCCTTTGGGCTTCTCTTTAGATGCTTCTGGAGCTGGTAGATGCCACTGGGCCTTCTTCCAAAGCTGAGGTCATCCCCAATTCCTTCTTCTGGTCTACAGCTGAAAGAATTTGGTTCTTCAACCAATTCTTTATCTTTTTGACCTTGTCTTTGCAAGACAATAGGCTCCACCCTCCTAAGAGCTCTATGGTCCTCTCCTGACCCAGAAAGCTCTTGATGTGTAAGTAGGAGTTCATGGCCCCCTGCCAAAAGCTTGGGAATATTTCCCACTCCTCTTTATTTGCTGCTCTGAACCAATTTTTGTATTGGGACTGATATATTTCTATGGCTACCACTTGAAAGTGGTTCAGCCCATAAAACCTTACCTTCAATTAGTTCAGGCTCAGAGTTCACATCAAATCTTGTTGGTACAGACTTTGGGGAATGGGGGCAGCTCTGGCATCCTCCAGATGTGTCTTTCTTGAGGAATACTTGGCAGACCTTGTTCTGGTCATACCTCTTCCTTGTCCAGGTCCATCTGGTTGGACTGAATAGCTGCTTCCATTTCTTGTATGCGCCACTTTTCATGTCAATAAAAGAGAAAATAAGAATTGCAAACAGAATACACACACCTTTTGGTGGTTTTTTGGCTTGTTTTGTCTTAAATATAGTGCCTCTTTCAGCAATTTGCACTTCAATAGTGTCTTCAGATTCTGCTTCTGAAGATTCCGGACTGGTAATATATCTTTCACTGAGTCTGTTACCAGCTGTACAATATTTGATTAAATACACTAGAGTGAAATTGATAAAAGAAAATTGTTTTTATACTTTTAAAATAGTTTTTAAGATTTTTTATAAATTTTCTTTTTCAATATTAAAAAAATTAAAGTTTGTGATTTTGAATCAAAATTTATTCAGAGTAACTCAAAGAATCGTTCTATAAGTTTTTTGAATGTAAAAAAGTGTCACAACCATGGCAATTCACCTCCTTGGATCCCCATATGGCATATCAAGCCACAGTTCTTTTATGGCCAATTGGCCATATCCATCACCAGTGGCCAATATGGCCACGTCATCATCTTATGGACCATTTATGGCCATTTGTGTTTTGGGGCCTTCATGGCCCTTCACCTCAATCCAGAACCCATAGCGGCAATTTATGCCCAAATGGGTATTTCTGGTCATTTCCCTCAAAACCAGGGGAAATGGCCCAAATGGCTGTTTTTGGCCATTTGGGCTCATAATGCGCATTTGCGCATTTTGCGCCCTTTTGCGCATTTGCACACTTTTTGCGCATTTTGCGCACTTTTGCGCATTTGTGCATATTTGCGCACATTTGCGCACTTTTGCACATTTTTGCGCACTTTGACGCAAAGTGTCCAAAGACACTTTCCCGCCTTTTGGGCCTGTTTTTGGCTCAGAACCCAAAAGTGGCCAAAAACCCCAAAGGGCCCAGAAACACCTTTCCAAGCTCTGAAGCCATCACATCCACCCTTTTCCCCTCTGCCTTTCCATCTCAAGACCTTTGGACGTAATCTTCTTGCCAATCAACCAATATGCCATAAATGATGTTATATATCATTGTGCATCATTTTTCAACAGCAATTCAATGGTTGCAATATCAAATGGTCATTTCAACATTCCAACATCTCATCACGTCATCAAGGCACCCAATCATTCAGAGGAATCATCAGGGCTCAAGAGCAAGTGTTTCAGCGTCAAAGGCCAATGACGCCATCAAGCAGTCATTGGTTATTCTCACTCCAAGTATTTCTTCCAAGGGAATACTGTCAATTCATTCTCAAAGTGTATTCAAGAGGCAGTGCCAAAAGAAGTTGTCAAGTGTCAAAGCTCCACTCAATCCATCTTGGCAACCATATTCATTTCAATACAGTCTGGATCCATCAAGAATTGTATTTCATTTTCAATCATGGGAAATTCATTCAACCCAATTCAATTTCAATATTAGCCAGCTGTATCAATTCCCAAAACAATCAATACAGCCTCAAGGATCAATACAGATCAGTCTCCAGCCTGAAGAACTCAAGCTCCCAACTTTTCACATATACTGGCTACCCTTTCCAACCTGGGGGGTTTTTCCCCAGTTAATTAATATATTTTGATTTTATTTTATCTTTATTTTCTTTTCATTTTAGTTAAGCAAATACTGATATCATTAAGTCAGTAATTTAGCACCTTTCTCTTTCTCTTTCTTTGCCTGTCAATGGATATTTGGTGGTCATATCCTTACTAATTCCATTATTCACTTTTGTCAGGTTGAAACAGTGATTAAGGACTCACTTGGTTGGCTCTTTGGCCATTTGGCTTCCCTTTCCTCTTTTGCATCTCATCTTGTACCTGCATATCTTTTAGAGGAACTCATTCTTATGATTTTTATTCTTTATTCTTTTGGAGTCTTCCAAGTGAGTTCCCTGATTGCTGAGTGCCAGGCCACTCTTGTATTTCCACTAGAGCCCCTGTGACAAAAAGCCACATGTAAAAACAGTATAAAATTAAACCAAATTTCTCAATGAAAAAGATTTCAAGACAGTTTCAAAAAAAAACTAATTTTAACTTTAAATTGAATGAAAAAATAATTCAATTAATATATGTTAAAGCTTAAAAGGATATTAATTAAAGGTACAAGGTTCAAAAAACATGGCCAGGCCCCCAAATGTAAGATGTGTCTATGAAACTGTTGATAATATTACTATTAATCAACAGTACTATGATTGTTCTTATGAAACATAATGATAAAAATAATTATAACCACAATTAAATAATTCAAGAATTGATTACTTCTTTTAGTTGTTATACACTACTAGTGATTATAACAGTAAGCAGTAATTGTCTATTAGGATCAGTTACAAGAAGTTTTTAATAATAAAACTTCTTTATTAAAATGATAAATTTATTTTAATGTCTGTTTTTTTTCAAGAATAATTCAAAATATAATGCTTGAGAAAAACAATTACTAGAGAAAAACTTTAAGAATTAAGTGGAAACACTCACTACTACTCCAAAGAACTTATTAAAGATACAAGTAGAGAGATTTGATGAATAATTGTGGATAAAAAGATGAAAAATGGGTATATAAAAGTATTACAAAAATATATAGTTAATTTCTATGATTCCACGTCTTTCTGATTGATTCTGTAAGATTTAAACACTTAAGAAAAGATTTAACTAATACTTGTTGGTAATAAAGGTATAATTGGATAATCTGATTATTTGGAAAAAACAGCAAGAGGAGGCCTCTTTTTAAGTCTAAGACAGCTCACAGAGGCATGCCATGGAGAAAACTGAAAAAACAGTGAGTGAGAAAAAAATAAACCTTTTTGGATTATTGATTGTATCATCTGATGTCACATAAAATTTTATAATTACTTAATTGATGCTTTTACGTCACTACCAACCCATTTATGGTTAAGAATAAAAGGGGTAACAACTGTAAATCTTCTTCTATCTCAAAATAATAATTGATCTCTCAAAGGTATCAATGTTATTGGAAATTTTATCGCAGAATGTATTTTCTGTGAATCTTTGAAGATTCAGTATTTCACGTGGAATCATCAAAAATGAACTGTAAGTAAAAAGCTCAATTTTACTAATAAAAGTATAGTTATTTTTGGTTTTTATATGGGTTCTAAGGGCCTTATATGATCCTGAAAGTTTCAGAAATATTAATCAAGAATTGTATTTTTAATGAATTTTTGAATTTTTTACCACATTTCTATGTAGAATTGCAAATAGCACTATATGGCTGGTTGCTATGAGGTAAATCAATGGATACTAGTCCAAAAAGTGTTTTAATTACTCTTTTGGGGTTTATCCATGGAAAGTCATTAAGAATTGACATGGTTACAGGAGTCTAAGTTTCTCTTTACCTCCTTGGCACGTCAAAATAGCAGCTTATTTGCTATTTTCTTATGATATAATGAAGTTTTGACTTGGTAACCAAGTTCACAAAAGGTTTTGGTTTATTAATTGGGCCAAGCGCAGCCATGGATTCAAGCTTTGGAGCTTTCCACGCCTCAGAGGCCTCAGAAGTTGGGTACCCTGGCTCTCTTTGATGTCTTTTTTCCCCCTTGACTATTTTTTTTATGTCAATAGAAATTCAGGCTTGAAGTGAGATATCCTCTATGGGTTTACCAAATGTGTATGTAAGAATACCATAATATTAAGCGCAGAAAACATGTATAACACTATTCTTAGTGTATATGTAACATGGTATTTCTCACATTCCCATTATTTTGGCGTGACATTGAGAAAAACAAAGATTTTCACAGATTGTTTGTGTGGTATTGAAGTATTTTCCATATTACCACCCCAAAGAGTTTATTTGAGCTTATTAACCCTATGGAGCTACCCTAGGTGATGTTTTGTGTAGAATCCAAATCTGATGTTAAATGCATGGATTTACTTACTCAATAAAAAGGTATTCATCTTTTCTGAAATCAAAAATGATGAAGTTTGAATATATGCATGACTTATGGGTTATGCGTAATTCAGAATTTATTTGTAAGATAATTGTGGCCTATTTGGGTATGTAAAATATACCTCAAGGCTCACATTAAAGATATGGAATCTGAACAAGACAAAGATGAAATGAACCTTCCCAAACAAACCATTTCTGTAAGAAAGTGCTGTTGTATTAGATCCAATTTCTATGATTATTATGGGGTATTCAAATTTCACAATTTTTAATTGTTTATTGTGATTGAGCTAAATTTTATGTTTTGGTTTTCATCCATCCAGAAAATAACCCCAGTTGGTGAATGGATTGAGTCAAAGGAAATTTTTGTCTTACTTATGAATGCTGTCATTTTAGGAAGGTGATTTTCTTTAATCGATTCTTCCTTTTGTATGCTGGATCCTCCTATTTATCAACCTTAGTTTAAAGCTAAAAATTATTGGTTGCAACATGTCGAAACTCAACAAACATCAAACAAGATTCTGTGGCCAATTTGATGCTTGGGCCCACCAAGCCCCAGGCCCCATTAATCCCACCATTGATTCCCAATTATCTGCCAAAGAGCAAGAATTCATTATTAAGGAGCTGGTCAAGGAACTAGTTGCCACACAAGTATCCTTTTCAATATTTGAAACCGCAAGATTCCAAAGTGTATTGAATCATTTAGCTCCTAACTTTAAATGGCCTCGCAGACGGAGTATGGCCACAATGGCCACCCAATTGTATTATGAAGGAAAGGATTAGTTGATTAAAGAGGTCAAGAGCTTACCCAATGATACTGTTGTATCTGGTGCGATTGATGTTTAGAAAACCAAAGATCAAACTGAAAGTTATTTAGCAATCGTAATGCAATGGATCAATCCATTGCATTACATGTTTCGCAGGAAACTGGTTTCCTTTGAGGTAAGATGTTATATTTTGGGTTATCTTGTACATTCATGACTGCACTGACATAATTTTTTCAGACCAGGAATAGTCAACATACAGGAGCTTCTCTGGCATGGACAGTTTGGGAATCTCTTGACGAGAAAGGAATAATTCATTGCTTATATTGCTTAATGGGGGATAATGTGGCCAATAACAATTAAATGATTAACCAATTTGAGAAGAAATATTTGGGAATAAATATAAAATGGGAAAAAGATGAAGTATATCATTGATGTACCTGTCAAATACTTAATTTGGTCGCCAAGGCTTTTCTAATGTATATCGGTGAACTTTCTGATGAAGAATACAACTTTTTCAATGATTATTTTTCATTTGAAAAGGCACAAATAGATGAAAGTGATAATGAAATAGCCCCCAGTCCAAAAGACACCAAAGGTGCATTTGATTAATGTATTACTTTTGATTTATTCATGATATTGATTATTTTGATCCAAAAAGCATCCATCAAAGAGGTGCAGAAGCAATCAGGTAAAATACCCAAGCTTTGAACCAAGCCACCCTTGAAACACAAGTCAATCAATTTGCAAATGATAAATGATTAAATTAAGCAAAATGATCAAGACCTGGATGCAGTGGAATTGGACTCATCGTTTGGCCACCTGGTAAGTCATTAGCCCTGTTTTGCACACTTTGGGACTTGACAAACTCACAAGTATGGTTTTATTTAATAAACAGGTGAGAGGAATATCATTCGGAAGCATAGGGATCTTTGCTCTCAAATCCAAAGTTCAGGTAAGAAACGTGATTTGCTTCTACAAGCGCGGAATAAAACAAGGGACCCAAAACTGTTACCCATCAACATTCCCACAACTAGATGGAACTACATTCTCAAAAAAATTCAGCGCGCACAGAAACTGAATCTTTCAGTTCAAATATGTACAAGTAGACCTCAAACAATGAAGTATTGACTGTGTGAGGAAGTTGGGTGTGCTATGAAATACATGCAACCAATTCTATCAATTTTTGAGCAAAAATCCAATATATTTCAATCCAACACCCCAACAAAACACTTGGTGCTTCCATATTATCAGGCAATATTGGATCTTCTAACTCAATATTCAAAGGTCAGCCCCCATACTTGGAGGAGGGCTTGTGAAGCAGCCCATTTGAAGCTTAAAAAATATTACTATTCGGAATTATGCAACAATGATTCATTAACAGTGGCTCTAAAAAATCCAAGATATTGAGAGTCAATCTTTAAGCAACTAGGTATTCCAACTGCTTGGTCCAAACAGATCATCATTAAGCTTTGAAAAGAGTTTGAAAATTTGTATTCACAAATTAACACACACATTCAAAGTTTGGAGCCAAATTACCTCTGGACAATATGAGAAATACTGAAAGTCATTGTCTACAAAAGCATCTTCAACAGGTTCCTATTGGATCCAGCCAAGATCAAGGTAATTTCAAATATAATGAGGTGGGCACATACTTAAAATAACCTAAATCCCATTGTGAGAGGTGAACATATACTTTATCATTGGAAAGTGAGTGACTTTTTGGGCACATTATTTCAATGATGCTGACAATTTCTTACAGAATCATATTCTTAGTGGCCATTATCCTAACCTTGGCAAAGTAGCAATGAGCTACTTGTCAATTCCCTCATTTTCTGCTTCTTTTTAACAGGTCTTTTTGCACAGTGGAAGTCTCAAGTCACCCACAAGGGCTTCACTTGGGTCAAGGACCATTGCCTATTTAACTTGTGCTAAAGAGTGGCTCAACAATGAGTCTGCTCCATTTTAAAATCTCTTGGTTTTTTTCTCTGATTATCTGATTATTGTATAATTAGAGATAATACATGGTTGTCTTAAAATAAAATAATGTATAAGGATATAAGGATTGAAAAAATTCTGTTTAGGTTTGAATAAAAAATTGTGGCATTTTTAGTCAGGGAATTCTGGTAAATATACACATAGATATGAAATAAAAAAAAGACATTTGGTTATGAGTATGAAGTGAAATGTGCACAAGAGCATTCTGATATAAAGTTGAAATTGAACTGACTTAAGGAATGAGGGTTCAAATCATATGAAAAGTTAGTTTAATGAGTATAAAACTGATGTGGTTGAGACAGATTTTAATTAAATTAAGTACCAGGTTTCCCAAATGCTTATATTATATAGTCCAACTTCAAACCAAAATGGAACCACATACCCACCCATGATACAAGCCCTGTATTAATGCCCAGGGTCTGTAAAGGAGGTGTGGCGGGAGTCGGTTCCCATACAATCCCAGATTGATGAATCCAAGGCTGTATTGAGTGAGCACAGCCTGTATTAATAAGAAAAGACTGTATTGAGCTCTTCAAAAAAGTTGCTTAAGCTAAATGCTGATTGGTGCTACTGATTTGCTAGTCTAGTTCATATGAGTAAAGATAGTACTGCATACCAATTTCCCCTTATTGTGGCTGTGACAGTTTTCTTAACAGGGGTGGATAAGGTCTTTCAATGTTTAGAAAAAGATCTCCCTCATGTCCAATAATGGAACGTAGTGGTTCTTTTTCAGTTTAAAAGGAAGCTTTATATTTATATAAGAGATAAATTAGATTTTATTTCATTTTTTCTGTTAATTCTTGATTGAATTCTGCCTCTTTTAGCTGTCCACTTATGAATAAGTGTTTTTCTGGGATTGTTGCTTCATTTTTTATAACAGTAATTTGTTTCTTACTATTTGGGAGTCCAAAGCTTTGTCTCTTATTGTCTCCTATGGTAGAGTACCTAGATTTTTGGCTTAAGATATCTATGCCATGAATTGATAATTAATCATTTCCAAGTATTAAATGGTTACTTGTACAATTATCCATTACTACAAAATTCACTTTAATTATTATACATTGAGATGCCTGTTGGAAAATTAAAGTTAAATCAATGATTCCAAGTGGCTTCATGATTTCACTTGCACCACAATATTAAGCCCCTTGTATTGCCATAAGCTTGTCTTCTCAATCTGGTATAAGTGTGGGTAAATAATCTTTTCCAATAAAAGTGCAGTATGACCCTATATCCAGATTTATCTTTGCCCCTTGATTGTTTAACATAATAATACTTATACTTTATCTTCTAGCTATATAGCCCATTCCTTTTGTAGGTTGGGTTCTATGAAATTTGGCATCTTGTATTTTTGTAAGGCATGTCTCAGATGTTGCAATTTATTGCAAATTTGAGTTTATGTCTAGTAACTCATAGATAAAATAAATATTATTATTTTGAGCATTAATTATCTTGAGTTCATCACCCCAAGAGGTTTCTGATTCTTCCATATCTCTTTAAGAATTTAATTCTCCTTCTTTGTAATTGTGGTCTTCTGTTTCCACAATTTAATTTATTTTTGCCTTCTTAAGACAATTATTTGCTAAGTGCCCAATACCACTGAATTTGTGGAGTTTTATTTTATCATCAGTTTTATTGTCTATAAAAGGTTCTTTTGGTTTTTTGGGCTTTTTATGTCAAGCTTTTCCCATGTTCTGGAAATGTTGGTTCTTGTCACAAGGTCTTCCAGTACATTAATGTACTATTCTGTGGAACATGGCTCTATATACCTCCTTCTCAGGGAATGTTCCAGTTCCCCTCAACAATGTTTGAGTATTTTCATATGAAAAATAATTGGTGACATTTTTGGGTATAATGCATTGAATATTTTAACTTTTTTGAAGAACCAAGTTAAAGGTTTGTTTTTCTCTGGTTAAAAAAAATGAGCTTGAAAATGAATTTTCTATCTGATATCTCCAGGTATAATTTCCCCACTTGGTGATTATTTCATTTTTCCACCAAAACAAGGTATTTTTTCCATCATAAAATCTATTTGCAGATTTTTTAAATAATCAGTGTAATATTGTGGTGATTAATTCATCTGGTATGGAATAAAATTCTTGAAACATGTCAATTGTTTTGATAGATGAAATATAGTCATATTATCCTTCACCTGTGAATGTTGGCCATTCTTTAAGTCGAAATTCTTCTTTGATTAAGACTTGGTTGTTGTCTTTATTACTCAAGTATGTTCCAAAAATATTTTCCATTTTATTTTTTGGTCTTAATAGGGCTTCTTATATGAGAAAATTGGATTGATGGATTTGGAATATTTAAGTCGGCCTCATTTATTTTATCCATTTTCTCAGTAATGAGTCTGATTCCACTTTTAATGTCATCTTCAAGCTTCAATATTTCTTAATCACTTTTTCTACATAGTCCAGGAGTAGGCGTTTTTGTTATGAAGTATTTTATTTAAATATTTCAACAGAAATTGATAATTTGTCTAATTTTTCTGTTAAATTATCAATAACTTGGTTATAATTTATTGTAAAGGTCTTTTCTTTCATATCTTATATGTATCTATACAACCCTTTCTTTCCTTGTATCAGTTTTTGAGGATTCTCAATTGAAATGTTTGATTTATCATTTTAAGCCATAAATTTAGGATTATCTATTTCTTTTTTATTTTTTACAACAATTTGATATAAAATAATATAACTCTGTTTACTTCTCTCAGTGATAATAAAATTTATTCAATGTATTTTAGAGATAAGATACTACTCTGAGTTTTTAATAAAGTATCTACATTTTTGGGGGACAAAGTCTGTGAGCCTTGAGGTATATTTTACATACCCACATAGGCCACAATTATCTTAAAAAGAAATTTTGAATTATACATAACTCATAAATCATGCATCTATTCAAAATTCATCATTTTTCATTTCAGAAAAGATGAATAACTTTTCATTGAGTACGTAAATCCATGGATTTAAGGCCAGATTTGGATTCTACATAAAAATTCACCTAGGGTAGCTCCATAGAGTGAATAAGCTCAAATTAACTCTTTGAGGTGGTAATATGGAAAATACTTCAACACCACATCATTAATACCACATAAAAGATCCGTGAAAAGTTTTGTTTTTCTTGATTTTACGCCAAAATAATGTGAAAGTGAGAAATCCCATGTTACATATACACTAAGAATAGTGTTATGCATGTTTTGAGCACTTAATATTATGGTATTCTTACATGCACTTTTGGTAGTTTTGTTTTTCTTGATTTTACGCCAAAATAATGTGAAAGTGAGAAATCCCATGTTACATATACACTAAGAATAGTGTTATGCATGTTTTGAGCACTTAATATTATGGTATTCTTACATGCACTTTTGGTACACCCATAGTGGATATCTCACTTTATGCTTAAATTTCTATTTTGACATGAAAAATAAGCAAGGGGGACAAAAGACATCAAAGAGAGCCAGGGTACCCAACTTCTGAGGCTCCAGAGGCGTGGATAGCTCCAAAGCTTGGTTCCATGGCTAATCTTGACCCAATTGGTAAACTAAACCTCTTTGGGAACTTGGTTACCAAGTTACAACTACTGTAAAACACCAGAAAATAGCAAATAACCTGCTATTTTGACGTGCCAAGGAGGTCAAAAGCTACTTACACTCCTGTAACCATGTCAATTACTAATGACTTTCCATGGATAAGCCCCAAAAGAGTAATTAAAACCCTTTTTGGACTAGTATCCATTGATTTACCTCATAGCAACCAGTCAAACACTGATATTTGCAATTCTACGTAGAAATGAGGTAAAAACTTCAAAAATTCATTAAAAATACAAATCTTAATGAATCTTTCTCAAACTTTCAGGACCAATTGAAAACTGTATTCTCTATGGTACAATCAAAAAAGAAGTACAGTTTTACTAGTAAAATTGAAAGTTTTACTTACAGTCCATTTTTGGTTATTCCACGTGAAACACTGAATCTTCAAAAATTCACAGTAAATACAACCTGTGATGAAATTGTCAATAACATTGATAACTTTGGGAAATCAATGATTACTTTGGAATAAAAGAAGATTTACAAATGTTACTCCTTTTATTCTTAACCATATTGGGGTTGGTAGTCACGTAAAAGCATCAATTAAGCAATTATGACATTTTTACGTGACAACAGATGATGTAAGTACAAATCCAAAAGGGTTTAATGCTTTCTCACTCACTGGTTTTTCAGTTTGCTCCATGGAACGCCTCTGTGAGCTGCTGTTGACTTAAAAGAGGCCTTCTCTTGCTGTTTTTTCCGTATCATCATCTTATTATCATTTTATATCATTGTTACCAACAAGTAAGTATTAGTTAAACTATTCTTCAGTGTTTTAAATCTTTCAGAATCAACCAGAAAGACGTGAAATAATAGAATCCAACTATATATTGTTGTAATCCTGCTATAAATCATTTTGATCTTTCAAATCCACAATTCTACATCAAATTTCTCTAGTTTTATCTATCAATAAGTTCTTTGGAGTATTAGTGAGTCATTTATCTTTAATTCTTAAAGTTTTTCTCTAGTAATAGTTTTCTTCAAGGATTATCTATATAATTATTCTTGCAAAAGATAATTATATATTAAAATAATTTTATTATTTTAATAAAAGAAGTTTTATTATTAAAATCTTCTTGTAATTGATTCTTGTAGACAATTACTTGCTCACTTTTAAGATCACTAGTAGTGTTTAACACGTGAAAGAAATAATTAACTAATTATTTAATTGTGGTTATAATAATATTTTATTATTATATTTCATAAGAACAGACATAGTACTGTTGATTAATAGTAATATTATCATCAGTTTCATAGTCACATCTTACAAAGTCATTGCTCTGTGAAAGATCGTTTTATCATTTATTTCTACTCTTTTTCCTTGAAATCCATGAAGGTTCTTGACATGTTTAAGACATTATTCATTGCATCTTTTTGAATTCATGAGATCCTGTAAATTGGGAATATTAATTATTACAGCTCTTTTTATTGTTCTTTGTCCTTTCTTGGGGATGTTTGTTGACTTTAGGCTTTCTGGTAGAAGCTACTGGGGCTTCCTACTTACTTTCCTCCCTCTTTTTGCTTTGAAAATCTTTCTTCTTTTGATTTGAGGTTTGGATAATAGGGGATCTCATTGATTGGAGTATTACACTAATTCCCCCTCCTTCAGGAACCTCTTGAGAATGTGCCAGACTTTAATTCTTATTTGACTACTTGCTGTACTGATTGGACTTTTGTTGATAAATTTCCAGCAGGTGGGTCTTGAGAACTGTGAATGAAATCAAAGCTCAGATTTCCTCCATAAATGGTGAAAAAAGTTCATTGTTTTTTTGATGAATTTTCTGCATTATTATAGGAAAATTCAGCCAGAGGGGGTGAGATGTTCCAGTCACCTTGATGGTAACTGACATAAATTCCTTTATAACTTTTTGGAATCTGATTTACCCTCTCTCTCTCTGTCAAGCTGTTCCAGGATGGAAATCAGTTGAAAAATGTGTTGATATCTTGAGCTTCTGACATAATTGGTTCAGAATGCTGAATCAAAGACAGATCCTCTATCAATAACAATAATTATTGTCAGGCCAGGTTTGGAAAAAACATGACTGATGAAAATTTGAGATAGTTCCAGGGAAGTAACTGTTCAATAAGTTGGAATTAATATTTCCATTTCTAGAATCTGTCCACAGCTACTCAAGTTGAATCAAAGCTGTTGGACAGTGGCAATTGAGTGATAAAGTCCATTGCTTAGGAATTCCAAGGAACAGATGGAATGTGAAGAGGCTTGAGTAATCCAGCCTTCTTATGATGAATGTGCTTGTTTCTTGAACATTTCTGACATGAGGACACATAGTCCTTGATTATTTGATTAATTCCAGCCCAATAAAGATCCCTCATGATGATCTTGATAGTCTACTCCTGGGAAGGATGGCCAGCCAAAGGTGATTTATTATGCTTTTGAAGAATATTCAATTTAACTTCATGACTGTTTGGAATACCACTTTATATTTAAATAATAATAACTTTGCTTGAGGTTCAATGGAATAATCTGAGACTGATTGACTTCTTCCTTTTTTCTTCAGTACTTCTTTATAATCTTTGTCTTTCCATACTTCTTTTTGAATGTAGTCAATTAAATATGAGAACAGTTCTACCTTGATTTAGAATAATCTGAATTCTTGATTTTCATCTTGCTTAATAATTTAATGGAAATTGTGAGGATTCTTGCTGATGAAGTCCACCTGCCTCTCTGGGTACACCTTGTCCTGACATAAAAAGGCATCTTTACAGTGGCCAGCCAGCCTGGGCAGTAATTGATAGTGAAATGAAACTTATAGAGGAATTCAGCTCACCGGGATTGAAAATAAGAGAGGACTTTGGTAGACATATGATATTTCAGAGAAGAATGGTCTGTCAAGAAACAAAAAGAATGAGAAAGAGAAATAAGAAAATCTCTCCAGTGCTTGAGAGCCCAAACTATGCCAAGGAGTTCCTTGCAACAAATTTCATAGTTGAAATCAGCGGGGAGAAACTTTCAACTATCAAATGCAATGGGATTCTTTCTTTGAGTCATTCACCTGACTCAGTACCACACCTAAGGCTTGATAAAAAAAATCAGCCTATATAATTGTTGGTAGAGAAGGATTGAAGTGGGAAAGGATAGGATAATTGGTGAAGGCTTCTTTGAGTATCTGAAATGGACTAGGGGCTTCCTCACTGTAAATAAAGGTATAATTATTTTTAAGAAGGGAAGTAAGAGCAGTTATTTTCTTGTAATAATTTTGAATGAAACAGAAATAAAAAATTGGTAGAGAAAAGGAAAGAGTTGAATACCTTTCTGCTCTTGGGCAGAGGCCAATTGAGAATTTTCTGAAGCTTTTAAGAATCCATCTGGAGGCCATCAGGTGAAACAACATAGCCCAAGTATTCCACACTTCAGGCATGGAATACACACTTTGAGGCTTTAGAGAAAAGATTATTGTGCCTCAGTCTTTGGAGGAAAGAGGGCACATATTTGACATGTTCCTCCTCAGAACTGGAGAATACCATAATATAATCTAAGTAAACTACAACACAAATATCCAAGGAATATGCAAAGATATAATTAAAAATATTCTTGAATGAAGCAGGAGCATTGGTTAAGCCAAATACTCATAAGAATCATATCTTTTTCTAAAGAAAGTTAAATGCTCATTTCCCTGTTTAATTCTCAGGAGATTATAGGTACCACACATATCTCCTCTTTGAGAAGATAGTGGAATAGTTAAATATCATAAGAAGCTGGATCATAGGAGGGACAGGATACCTGTTTGTCCTAGTGTCTGACACAATTCTTTCTGCCAGACCTCAAAAAGGGAACTCTTTCTGAAAAGGCTATTAAACCAGTTGAAATACTGTTTAATACTGGAAAGCTGTAGATCACATTCAAACATGTGAAACTAGCCCCAGGCTTAGAGCACTGCATCCCAAAGTGCATGTAACTGATGTTATTACCCATGTCCTCCTGTGAGCTTTGAGGTATATTTTACATACCCAAATAGGCCACAATTATCTTAAAAAGAAATTTTGAATTATTCATAACTCATAAGTCATGCATATATCCAAAATTCATCATTTTTGATTTCAGAAAAGATGAATAACCTTTTATTGATTAAGTAAATCCATGGATTTAAGGCCAGATTTGGATTCTACACAAAAATTCACCTAGGTAGCTCCATAGAGTGAATAAGCTCAAATTAACTGTTTGAGGTGGTAAAATGGAAAATACTTCAATACCACATCATCAATACTGCATAAAAGATCTGTGAAAATTTTTGTTTTTCTTAATTTCATGCCAAAATAATGGGAATGTGAGAAATCCCATGTTACATATACACTAAGAATAGTGTTATGCATGTTTTTAGCACTTAATATCATGGTATTCTTACATGGACTTTTGGTACATCCATAGTGGATATCTCACTTTAAGCTTAAATTTCTATTTTGACGTAAAAAATAGGCAAGGGGGACAAAAGACATGAAAGAGAGCCAGGGTACCCAACTTCTAAGGCCTCAGAGGCGTGGATAGCTCCAAAGCTTGGATCCATGGCTGATCTTGGCCTAATTGGTAAACTAAAACCTTTTGGGAACTAGGTTACCATGTTACAACTACTGTAAATCTTAAGAAAATAGCAAATTACCTGCTATTTTGACGTGCCAAGGAGGTAAAAAGCTACTTAGACTCCTGTAACCATGTCAATTCTTAATGATTTTCCATTGATAAACCCCAAAAGAGTAATTAAAACCCTTTTTGGACTTGTATCCATTGATTTACCTCATAGCAACCAGTTAAACATTGATATTTGCAATTCTACGTAGAAATGAGG
The DNA here is from genome assembly GCA_023105745.1 of Austropuccinia psidii. Classification (NCBI taxonomy): domain Eukaryota; kingdom Fungi; phylum Basidiomycota; class Pucciniomycetes; order Pucciniales; family Sphaerophragmiaceae; genus Austropuccinia; species Austropuccinia psidii. Next base: position 9,307,412 of record JALGQZ010000005.1, on the reverse strand, counting down.
TAAAAACTTCAAAAATTCATTAACAATAAAATTCTTAATGGATATTTCTGAAACTTTCAGGACCAATGGAGAACTGTATTATCTATGGTACAACCAAAAATAATTAAAGTCTTATTAGTAAAATTAAAAGTCTTACTTACAGTCCATTTCCGACTATTCTACGTGAAACACTGAATCTTCAATAATTTACAGTAATTACAACCTGTGATGAAATTGGCAATAAAATTGATAAATTGGTGAAATCAATAATTATTTTGGAATAAAAGAAGATTTACAGATGTTACTCCTTTTATTCTTAACCATATTGGGGTTGGTAGTCATGTAAAAGCATCAATTAAAAAATTATGATAATCATACGTGACAACAGATGATGCAATCAATAATCCAAAAGGGTTTATTTTTTTCTCACTCACTGGTTTTTCAGTTTGCTCCATGGAATTCCCTGTGAGCTATTGTTGACTTAAAAGAGGCCTCCTCTTGCTGTTTTTTCCAGATCATCATCTTATTATCATTTTAAATCATTATTACCAACAAGTAAGTATTATTTATAGCTATTCTTAACTGTTTTAAATCTTTTAGAATCAATCAGAAAGACGTGAAATTATAGAATCCAACTATATATTGTTGTAATACTGTTATAAATTCATTTTGATCCTTAAAATCCACAATTCTATGTCAAATCTCTCTATCTTATCTTTCAATAAGCTCTTTGGAATATTAGTGAGTGATTTATTTTTGATTCTTAAAGTTTTTCTCTAAAAGTAGTTTTCTTCAAGAATTACCATTATAATTATTCTTGCAAAAGATAATTATATATTAAAATAATTTTATTATTTTAATAAAAGAAGTTTTATTATTAAAATCTTCTTGTAATTGATTCTTGTAGACAATTACTTACTCACCGTTAAAATCACTAGTAGTGTTTAACACGTGAAAGAAATAATTCTTTAATTATTTAATTGTGGTTATAATAACATTTCGTTATTATATTTCATAAGAACAGTCATAGTACTGTTGATTAATAGTAATATTATCATCAGTTTCATAGACAAATCTTACACCTCCTCATGGAGCTACATTGGTCACAACAGGAGCCTACACAGAACCTTCAAGGGCCAGAACCCTTGTATGCCAATGGAGTGGAAACCCCAGAAATTTCTGGTTGTTTGATTGAGAACTCCCTTGTCTCAAACTGGAATCAAACCCATGACATTGGTAACCAGTTTGTTGTCACAATGCTGTCTGACAGACCTCAACAAAGGAAACTCTTGCAGAAAAGACTATTAAACTGGTTAATACTGGCAAGTTGTAGATCACATTACACCATGTGACAGAAAGAAATCTTAAAGAATGAAATAAAGAATCATTTTTGAGTTAATTGATATAATGTCACAGGGGCTCTTCTAAGTGAAGAGGGCCTAGCACTCATTTAATTGGGACTCACTTATGGAGGGCTGAAAAATAAAATAAGGTGAAGTACACTTAAGAGTGTAATAAGGATAGAATTTCTACTACAACAAACATAGAAAAGCAGAAACAAAGAATAAGAGTAAGAAATAAAAGAGCCAACCACAAACAAGTCCAAGTCCACTGTTTCAACCTGTCAGAAGGAAAGAGAAGGGTTAATAAGGATATGGCCACCACAATTCATACTGTAAAGGCAAAGCAGAAATGCAAAGACTAACTTAATACCAATAAACATAATATTCAAAATAAGAGTCATAATGCTTATAAAATAATAAATAAATTATATTAATCAACTGGGGAAAAAAGTACTCAGAGGGATAAAGAGGGGCTGCTATGTGTTGGAATCAACCAGCCCTGATCCAAGGAGTTAAATTTCTTGAGAGGAATCTTCATTTGCATTGATTTGAATAATACAGCCCCTGCATGGCTGTACAGGGTCTCTACAAGAGGGATGGTGAAGTTGGGTGATCATACAGTTCCATTCTTGTGAATCCAAACTGTATTTGGTGAATCCAACCTGTACAAGTATTGACAGGCTGTATAGGCAAACCAAGCTGTATGCAGGCTTCAGGAATAAGATTTGCTGAAGCTTATTTGTAATACATATACTTGATTTTCTGTTTTCATGAGTTTGAGTGGGTTGAAGGTTGAAGCACTTACCCCTGATAGTGGCTGTGACACTGCCTCTTTTCAAAATCTTGTCAATAATATTTTGTCTTATATCCTATATGCTTATGTAGTTCTTTATTTAGAAGATATTATGGCTTTTTTCAAGTCTTACAAAGGACAGGTCACTCATGTGTCCACTGTTCTTGCCAGACTCAGAGGTAATAATATTTCTGCTAAGGCATCCAAGTGGCTCTTCCATGTCTCAAGTGTGGAATATTTAGGTTATCATGTTTCTTCTGAATGCCCAAAGATGGACCATGAAAAAGTCCAGCCAATTCTAATTTGGCCTCCTCCAAGAAACCTTAAGGCTCTTCAATCATTCCTTGGTTTTGCAAACTTCTACTGCTGTTTCATCAAGAATTACTCAAGCCCTATTAGTTCATTCACAAATTACCACAAGAAATATTCATGTTTTACCCATAATGAGGAAGCTCTTAGACAGTTTCATCAATTCAAAGAGGGTTCCACCACTGCTACAATCCTTTCTCACTTTAATGCTTCTCTACCCACCATTGTAGAGACTGATGCATCAGATTATGCCTTGGGTGCTGTACTGAGTCAGGTTTCTGACTCAGAAAAACATCTGAGTGCATTTGATAGCCACAAGCCTCTTCCAGAAGAGCTCAATTATGAGATTCATGAAAAGGAACTTCTTGGCATAGTCTGGGCTTCAAGTGCTTGAGAGCTTCTCTTCTCTCTCTTTCTTCTTCATTTGAAGTTCTAACCAATCACTTATCACTTCAATACTTCATTTACTCAAAGATTCTCACTTGGTCTCAAGCCTTTTTGGCAGAATTTATTTCAGAATTTCATTTCACAATTTCCAACTGCCATGGCCACCTGGCGGCCCTCACTGATGCTTTGTCACATTGGGACTACGTTTACCCAGAGAGGTCGGAGGATTGTATCAGCAAGAACCCAATGAATTATCAGAAAATAATCAAGCCTCAACATTTTTTGCAGTTAATGTTGAATATTTTTTAAATTTGATTGAATAAATTTAAAATGAATTATGGAAAGATTCTCAATACAAAGGTATACTTCAATATTTGGGTAAAGATAAATCTGTCCATGATTATTCTCTTGATTCCTCTTCCAAGCTTAATCTATTTAAAGATTGGGTGGTGGTCCCAAATGACCCTACAATTAAACTCAGAATTCCTTAAAAGCATCATGAGTCTTGTCTAGCTGTCCATCCTGGCCAAGAGAAGACTCTCAAACTTTTCAAGTGGAATTTTAACTGGTTTGGCATGAGTCAATTTATCAAGGATTATGTTTCATCCTGTCAACAATGTTCAAGAAACAAGAATATTAATTACAAGAAGTTTGGACTCCTCAAGCCCCTTCATATTCCAAATGATCCTTGGATCTGGCTTTCAATGGATTTCATCACTCAATTTTAGCTGTCCAATTAATTTGACTAAATCCTTCTCATAGTGGACAGATTCTCAAGAATGGCAGTTTTCATTCCAACTGTATTTCCAAAAACTTCATCAAATTTGGCCCATTTATTCACCAAGAATATTTTTTCAAATAATGGCCTTCTTTCAAGAATTGTCAGTGATAGAGCTTCCCTTTTTGATTCTTCCTTTTTAACCAATTCATGTCAGAAGCTCAAGATTTCAAGAGATCTTTCAATCGCTTGTCCTCCTGAAACTGATGGAAAGACAGAGAGGGTAGATCAGATAATAGAACAGTACCTTTTATTGTATGTTAGTTATCATCAAGATGATTGGCACACCTTGCTCCCTCTCGTTGAATTTGCTTACAATAACTCTGATTGCTCTTCAACAAAGCAATTAACATTATTCACTTTCTGTGGAAGAGATCCTCATTTTGACTCAGCTCGCATTACTCAAGACACTCCTGCTGGAAATTTATCAACAAAAATTCAATCAGTACAGAAAGATGTCAAGGGGGAACTTGAAGCTGCCATGCACAGGTTTAAGAGGTATGCAGATAAAAGTAGAGCAAGTCCACCTGTTTTCAATCCTGTGGAATGGTATGGCTTTCTTCCAAGAACATCAAGTCAACAAAACTAACCAAAAAACTGTCAGAAAGATGGTTGGGTACTTTTCCAATCTTGATGAAAGTCAGTACTAAGTACTACCATATCAAGCTTCCATTTTAATGGAAATATATTGACCCAGTATTCCATATTTCCCTTCTTGAACCAGTAAAGACATCAAAAATCCCAAATAGGCATCAAAACAGAGGGGTCTACAATCTGTCAAAACATCCTCTTGGCCACTCTGTGAGCACCTGGCATCAAATCTTATTTTCCAGGTCCTTTTCCAATTCAAATCAATTGTAAACTTCAGTCATCAAGATCAGAATCTTCTCAAAATTCATTTCTCTTTATTTATTTTATTTATTTATTTTGAAGCTCTTTTCTTTATTTACATAAAATTCAATTCATGAACAATTCTCATTCATCTTCAAAATTACATCAATTTTGAAGCCAATTTAAAAAGAAGTTCAATCAAGTCCCATCTCATATGCAAATCCTATGATATCAGTTTCCAAATTTTTTATTTCTCAGAAGAACTCCCCCTTATCCCTTTGTCAAACTCTTTCAAATTTTACTCAACAGGCTTCACCTTTTATTGGTTCTCAGGAGCTCACCATATCAAGGTGGGGGGTACTGTCACAACCATGGCAATCACCCTTGTGGAATTCCATATCCATTTTATGGAGATTTTGCCATATCCATCATCCTTAGCCAAATTGGCCTTTTATCTTTTTAGTCCTTTTATGGCCATTTCACCATCTCTGCCTAACCTGTCCCCTTTATCCTCATAAGACCCTTCCTTGCCATTATTCTGTTTCTGGAAACTTTTGGTATTTTCCAGTAAACATGGAAAATTCATCCCAAAAGCCTGTATTTAGCTTTTTAGGCTTTAAATACATGTTTGCACCTTTTGTGCATTTAGCTGTTGTGGTGGCTCTTCTAAAGGAAGAGGGCCTGGAAGTCAGTGAAAAGACTTACTTATGGAGGGCTCAAGGGAAGTACTCAAAGGATAAGAGCAATAAGATAAAGTATAAAATTTCTACTGACAATAATCCTGAATCACTGTTTCAACCTGTTTAAAAAAAGAGAAAAGGTGTAACAACCACTCATCAGGGGTAAGGGTATTCATTCACACAACCACTCAAACACCTCAAATCAGCAGATTCAGCATTTGTATCAGCATTCAATTTCAGAAATCTTCATTCTGAAACATTCATACAGCTTGGTACCTCAACACAGCCTGTCAATACCTGTACAGGCTGGTTTCACCCAATACAGTTTCAATACAACAGCTTGAAACTGTATGATCACTTCAATACACCACACCTCTTGTACAGGTTCTGTACAGCCGTACAGGACCTGTATTGGCCAGACTCAATTCAATCATCAAATATTCTCATGAAAATTCTTCCTCTGGATCAGGGCTGGTGATTCTCACATATACCAGCCCCTCTTTCTTCCCCCTGGGGACTTTTCCCCACTTAATTAATTTAGTTTACTTATCATTTCATAATTATTCTTATCCTTATTTTGGGTATTATAATTATTTAATTTTAAGTTAGTCTTTGCATTCTCTCTTTGCCTGTACAGTATGAGTTGGGTGGCCATATCCTTATTAACCCTTCTCTTTCCATTCTGACAGGTTGAAACAGTGGACTTGGACTTGTTTGTGGTTTGCTCTTCTATTCTTTTACTCTTATCCTTTGTTGCTGCTTTTCTTATATTTATTTCTTTAGCAATTTATCTTTAACACTCTTAAGTGTATCTCATCTTATCTTATCTTTGAGCCCTCCATAAGTGAGTCCCAGTTTACTGAGTGCCAGGCCCTCTTCACTTCGAAGAGCCCCTGTGACATTAAATTAATTAACTCATATTTGATTCTTTCTTTTCATTCATTTATATTCATTTCCTCTCATTCATCAATTATGACCTTTTCATGATTTTATGATTTTTTATGATTTTCTATGAATTTTTCTCTCTCATCAATTTTCATCTCATTCATTTCATTCTTATGAAAATTGATTCTTTTTCCTTTCTTAATCATTGCTGACCATTTCATCACTTCATTTTATTTTTATCAATCAAATTTTTCTGTGTTTTTATTCAGGTCTTATTCAGGAGTAATTGATTGGTTATTTGATTGGATTATTCATTGGGATTCATTGGTTGATTGGGCTATTGATTCAGGATTTCATTTGGATTATTGATTGACTTTTGAACTCTCAAGATATTGATTGATCCTCAAGAATTTATTTTGATTTATTGATTGATTTTGACTCATCAAGATATTGAATTGATTTCTGAAGATTTTGAACTGATTGATTGATTCCTCAAGACTTGATTTCATATTGAAGACATTTATTGATTGATTATTGATTGAATATTGATTGATTATTGATTTCCTCAAGATTATTGATATTTGATTTGAATTGATTGTTGATTGATTGAATTTATTTGATTGTTGATTGAATTTGATTCCTCAAGATTTGAATTGATTCCTCAAGATTCATCAAGATTTTATTGTGAGTGATTTGGCCAAGTTTTGATTATCTTTAATACCATCAAGTTTTATTTCATTTATTTCAAAATGCCAGTTCAGCATAGCCCCCCAGCCAAAAATACTAGATCCCAAAGAATTCAAGCTGTTCTCACTCCTACAGCAAGGGCTCCTCTTGACCGCACACCATCAGTTCATCAACTGAGTGCAAACTTGGACAGAGGACCACCAATGGAAGGAGCAGCACCCTCATGAAGAGGTGGAATGAAATCTAGAAGATCAAGATCCTTTTCTGGACTTTTGGGTGGCTACCCTGGCATGTCTGAAGGTGCAAGAGCAAGATTAGGGGAAGTTGAAGATGAAGAGGGGGAAGAGTCTGTGGAAGAGGAAGATTCTGGGGAAACTGAAGTGGCAGATGCCTTGACAAATGCTCCAGAGGTGCCTCAGGGTTCTAATCTAGCCCTTTCTAGTCAACCTCTTTTCTCTCAAACTGATCCAAGTCTCCTCAAGATGATGGAGCAGATGACTCAATTCATGGGACAACTCACTCAAGAAGTTTCCCCCAGGGACAATTCCAAAGCCCCTGCTTTCAAGACTCCATCCATGAAGGCACCTGATTCTTTTGATGGTACTCAAGCTCATAAGTTGAGAGGATTTATCCAATCCTGTCAGCTAATTTTCCCTAATGATCCAGCAAACTTCTTCTCTGACAGGAAGAAGGTTTTGTACTCAACTTCTTTTCTTACTGGTAGAGCTGGCAAATGGATTGAACCTTACCTCTCAAATATTTCCAATGAAGACCCTTCCTACCTCCTCAATAATTGGCCATTGTTTGAATCTCAATTATTCACTCTGTTTGGTGACCCCAATGAAGTCAGGAAAGCTGAACAAGAGTTGGACAATTTGAGGATGAAGTAAAGTGGTCATGTATCCTTGTACATTGCAGATTTCAGAAGCTTAATGTCAAGAATTGGAGATTGGGGGGAAAGAGCTTATATCCATGTTTACAGAAGAGGATTGGCATCAAGATTATTGGATCAGTTGGCTTCTCGCCCTTGAACTTTTGATACTCTTCAAGAACTTATGGATGTCACTTTAGAATTAGACACAAGATATCAGGAGAGGCAAAAGGAAAAGGGTTGCAATCAAGAAAAGAAGCCCCCAGTCAGTGGATCCAATCAGTCTAGGCCTCCTCAAAACTCATTTCCAAAGAGGCCTCATCAGAAGAAGAATAAGAAGGGCAAGCAATTTCAATCTTCGAAGGACAAACCCCATGCTGCTCTCCTCAATAAGGACAATAAATTAATCGGTTCTGAAAAGGAGAGGAGGATTCAAGCAGGGTTGTGTACTTATTGTGGTGGCAAGCACCCAATTGAAAAATGCTTCAAGAGACCTCAGAACAAGCCTGGGTCATCATCAAGAGGCTTCCCTAGCAAGCAGGGAAAAGCCTGAGTGGGGATCATGATGTGTTCAATGGTTCTCACTTATTTCCTTCAAGAGCACAATTGTGCACTCTGAATCCTAGTGTCAAGAAATCTTTAAAATTTCTTATTTTCTCTTCTGTCTCTGATATTTTTTATAGTATTCTCATTGATTCTGGTGCTACAAACTCTTTTATTGCAAAGAATTTTGTTCTCAAGTACTCATTGACTCTGTCAGAGCTCCCTGAAAAGCTTCCTCTTTTCATTTTGGATTCTGATGAATCCCCTGCCTTGTTCATCACCCATTATACCAAGTGGGTAGTTGACTTGCCTTCCTTCCCAAGCTTTGAATGGGATTTCTTTATCATAGATTCACCCAAGGGAGAAGACGTGATATTGGGCTATGATTTCCTTTACCATTTCAATCCCATTGTTGATTGGAAAAATGGATTGATCACCTATGATTCTAATCATAAGGATTCTAGTGGTATTATTCCTTCTACTAGTAATGACTTAGCCACTGCTGTCAACAGTGTTGCTCTGGCTGGTGAACTTAAGACACCTTCCATTCCTTCTTCTGTCCATATCCCTTCCATAATTCCCTCTCAGTCATTACTTCCATCAAGAGATGAAGTCTTCAAAGAGATAAAGGATGTTGGAGAAGATGTTGCCATATCTTCACTTCATCTCTTCCAAGGGGATATGGACCTTCCTCCCTTATCTTTTCATGCATCCCTGGAGGAGCAGTGGGATGAGGAGGAAGAGCCAGAAGAAATTGAAACTGTGTTGAAGGTTGTTCCTCCTGCTTATCACCAATATTTGGATGTATTCTCCAAGGTGAAAGCAGAGAAACTTCCTCCACACCGCGCCTGTGATCACCATATCAAATTGGAGGGTCTTCTACCTCCAATTGTTGTTATCTACTCATTATCAAATCAAGAGTCAGAAACACTGCGGGCCTACATTTCAGAGAATGTAGAGAAAGGTTTCATTAGACCAAGCTCCTCTTCAACAGGAGCACCTGTCCTTTTTGTCAAAAAAAAGGATGGAGGTCTTTGTTTGTGTGTTGACTACCGCAAACTCAATGCTGTCACTATGAAGAACAGATACCCTGTTCCTCCTATGAGCCAGCTTCTTACCGTATTCAACGGCTCCACTATCTTCTCCAAGATAGATTTGCGTGGTGCATATAACCTTCTGAGAATCAAAGAGGGGGATGAGCATTTAACTGCCTTTAGAACCAAATATGGCAGTTATGAGTATTTCGTCATGCCATTTGGTTTGACCAATGCTCCTGCTTCTTTCCAAAATCTAGTAAATGATATCTTTGCAGATTTTTTGGATGTGTTTGTTGTGGTTTATCTAGATGATATTATGGTCTTTTCCAGTTCTGAGGAGGAACATGTCAAACATGTGGCCTCTGTCCTCCAAAGACTGAGGGACAATAATCTGTTTGCCAAAGCCTCCAAGTGTGTATTCCATGCCTCAAGTGTGGAATACTTGGGCTATGTTGTTTCAAGTGATGGCCTCAAGATGGATTCTTCAAAAGTTCAGCAAATCCCCAATTGGCCTCAGCCCAAAAACATCAAGGCTCTTCAATCTTTCCTTGGCTTTGCCAATTTTTATCAACGTTTCATTAAAAATTATTCTAAAAAAATCACTTCTCTCACTTCCCTCCTTAAAAAAGATTCTCCTTTCATCTTCAATGAGGAGGCTCTTAGTCAGTTTCAAGCACTCAAAGAAGCTTTCACCTCTGCTCCTCTCTTATCTCACTTTAATCGTTCTCTACCTACTATAGTAGAGACTGATGCTTCTGATTATGCTTTGGGCGCCGTACTGAGCCAGGTGAATGACTCAGGAAAGCACCCCATTGCATTTGATAGTTGCAAGCTCTTACCAGCTGAATCAACTATGAAATTCATGACAAGGAACTCCTTAGCATAGTTTGGGCTCTCAAGCGCTGGAGAGCATTTCTTCTTTCTCTGTCCAATCCTTTTGAGGTCTTGACAGACCACTCTTCCTTGCAGTATTTCATGTCTTCCAAATTTCTTACTTGTCGTCAGGCCCGTTGGGCTGAATTTCTCTCAGAATTTCATTTCACTATCACTTACCGCCCAGGCAGGCTGGCCACTTTACCAGATGCCTCGTCACGTCGGGACAACGTGTACCCAGAGAGGGGGGTGGACTTCATCAGCAAGAATCCTCAGAATTTTCATCAAGTACTTAAGCAAGATGGAATTCAAGAGTCAAGATTCTTCTCAATCAAAGTGGAAATTCTCTCAGATTTAGTTGACAAGATTCAAAAAGAAGTATGGCAAGACAAAGACTATAAAGAAATACTCAAGCAACTAGCAAGAGGTGAATCAGTTCCAGATTATTCTCTTGAACCTCAAGCCAAGTTATTATTATTCAAAGATAGAGTGGTAATCCCAAGCAATTAAGAACTTCAACTCAATATTCTTCAAAAGCGTCATGACTCACCATTGGCTGGCCATCCTGGCCAGGAGAAGACCCTCAAGCTCATCAAGAGGGATTTTTATTGGGCTGGCATTAATCAATTCATCAAGGACTATGTGTCCTCATGTCAGCAATGTTCAAGAAACAAGAACATTCATCACAAGAAGTTTGGATTACTCAAGCCTCTTTCAATTCCGTCTGGTCCTTGGAATTCATTATCAATGGACTTCATCACTCAATTTCCACTGTCAAACAACTTTGATTCAATTTTAGTAGTTGTGGACAGATTCTCAAAAATGGCAATCTTCATTCCAACTTATGGCACAATCACTGCTCTGGATTTAGCTCAAATCTTCATTAGTCATGTATTTTCCAAGCATGGACTTCCAGTCAGTATTGTAAGTGATAGAGGATCCTTATTTGTTTCATCATTCTGGACTCAATTGTGTCAGCAGCTCAAGATATCAAGAGATCTTTCAACTGCCTTCCACCCTGAAACAGATGGACAGACAGAGAGGGTAAATCAGAGACTAGAACAGTACCTTCGGATGTATGTCAGCTATCATCAAGATGACTGGTACACCTGGCTCCCTCTGGCTGAATTTGCCTATAATAATGCAGAACATTCATCAACCAAGCAATCACCTTTTTTCACCATTTATGGAAGAAATCCCGGCTTTGACTCAATCCATATTTCTCAAGACTCACCTGCAGGAAAGTTATCAACAAAACTCCAATCAGTACAGCAAGTTGTCAAAGAAGAATTAGAGTCAGCAATAAGGAGATTCAAGAAGTATGCAGATAGAAATAGAGCAATTCCACCTGATTTCCAACCTGAGGACAAAGTATGGCTAGCTTCCAAGAACATCAAGACAACAAGACCCACCAAGAAATTATCAGAAAGATGGTTGGGACCCTTTGAAGTTCTTAAGAAGATTGGAAGCCATGCATATCACCTCAAGTTGCCTCAGCAATGAAAGAAAGTTCACCCTGTATTCCATGTGTCCTTATTAGAACCATTCAAGCACTCAACTATCCCAAATCGTCATCAATTGCCGCCACCACCAGTTCTAGTGGAAGAGCAAGAAGAATGGGAAGTGGCTCAGGTTCTGGACTCAAAACTCAAAAGAGGTAAATTATGGTATCTTGTAGAGTGGAACGGATTCATTGAAGACCCAGAAAGAACCACTTGGGAACCATCTTCCAACCTTACCAACTCACCAGACCTTGTCAAGGATTTCCATTCATTGTATCCAGACAAGCCTGGTCCAAATACCTCAAGAGTTTGATTTATGGTGCTTGGTGGGGAGAAGAAGTTATGAAAGTAAGTTCCTCTCCTGGCATGCACCTTTAAGGGGGTATTCTACCCATATGTTGTTGTAAGCATCACCTTGGCCACTTTGTGAGCACTTGTCAATTCTTTGGACAGGTTCAGGAAGCATACAAAATCAATACCCTCCATTTGGACCTTATCAAGATATGGCCAAATGTTTCTTTCTTTCTTTATGTTTTCATTTTCTTTCTTTATTACCATTTCAATTTATGCCAATCATCATAATTCAAGACGTTCTTTACTTCAAGTCATTTACGGCAATTCATTTCAGTAGTCATTTATGGCAATTCATTTCAGAAGGCATTTATGGCAATTTATTTCAGTCTTATGGTGCTTGGTGGGGAGTGGAAGTTATTAAAGTAAGTTCCATCTCCTGGTATGCATCCCTGAGGGTTCTACTTCTTGTAAAACATCACCTTGGCCACTCTGTGAGCATCAAATGCTTGGTTTTCATTTTTTAGACACTTTTTTGGCCAGAATCAAGCAACTCACCACAAGAAGGACCAACCATCAGGAATTTTTCTTTATTTCTTTCTTTACTCTCATTTTCTCTTATTTATTTTCATTTCTTTTCTTTCTTTACCCATATAATTTCTTTTTATTTGATTGGAAGCAGCAGCATCCCCTTCCAAATCACGTATTGGGAGGTTCCTTTATTATTTTAATCATTTTATTTTATCTCATTTATTAGCTGTTATAAGAGCATGAATAGGAGTCAAACCAACCGTAAACAGGAACAAGACACTGGATTTCACTCCACCCAAATCGTCAAGTCCACGTCAAATCAAAAGTTTGACCTCAAGGGAATTTGGGCCACAAGTCAATCATGGCCCCCCTCAAACCCTCTCAATGTCAAGGTCCAAGGCCCCTTTGGGGGCTGGAGTCAGCATTGGGGGCCTCCCCTGCAAGTTTGGGGGAGGCCAAGTTCTTGGTGGTCCTGGACCCCACCAATGGGTCCAGGCCATATAAGGTGAAATCTACTTTTTTGGGCCATTTTAGGTCCCATGACCCCCTTGGGTCCCCGGCAAATTTGGGCCCTGGGGGCTTCCAATAACCCCCACGGACCACGGACCGCGTACCACAGCGTACGGTCCACGGACCGCGGACCGCAAGACCCCAAAGACTTCAAAAGGCCAAAAAGGCCAGAAAATTGCAAAAACCACATTTTGGCCATAAAAGGCCATGGACCAAAGTTTCACCCAAAGACACCAAGAAGCCAAAACAGGCCAAAATGGCCATAAATTCAAGGATCCTCAAGATCCTCCATAGAGAAGGCACCAGCCCAAAATCACTATAAAGGGCTGGTTGAGGCATTTTGAAGGCCATTGGGGACAAGACCCCTGAATCCTTGTCATCATCATTTTATTTGATTGGGCTGGCCAGATGAGTACACTTCATATACTCATCTGGCACCATTCTTTGAGCACAAGAGCTCAGTGGCCATCATTTTGGGATACAACCCAAGGCCACGCCCCAAGGATGTCAGTTGTTGAAATCAGAAGGAAGAACAGTTTGAAGTGGGGTATTTACTCAAAGTTAAAGAAGGGGGAAATGAATTTAATGGACAGAGAAGAGATGGAGAAGGATTTCGAGATAATGGTCAAAAGAAAACTTTTCAAAGCATTGTGTGGGGTAGTGAGATGCCACTCAACAATGGCAGGGTATTATGGTGTTCAGGAGCCCACCAGTTCCAAGAGGGGGATACTGTAACAACCACTCATCAGGGGTAGGGGTATTCATTCACACAACCACTCAAACACCTCAAATCAGCAGATTCAGCATTTGTATCAGCATTCAATTTCAGCAATCTTCATTCTGAAACATTCATACAGCTTGGTACCTCAATACAGCCTGTCAATACCTGTACAGGCTGGTTTCACCCAATACAGTTTCAATACACCAACTTGAAACTGTATGATCACTTCAATACACCACACCTCTTGTACAGGTTCTGTACAGCTGTACAGGACCTGTATTGGCCAGACTCAATTCAATCATCAAATATTCTCATGAAAATTCTTCCTCTGGATCAGGGCTGGTGATTCTCACATATACCAGCCCCTCTTTCTTCCCCCTGGGGACTTTTCCCCAGTTAATTAATTTAGTTTATTTATCATTTCATAATTATTCTTATCCTTATTTTGGGTATTATAATTATTTAATTTTAAGTTAGTCTTTGCATTCTCTCTTTGCCTGTACAGTATGAGTTGGGTGGCCATATCCTTATTAACCCTTCTCTTTCCATTCTGACAGGTTGAAACAGTGGACTTGGACTTGTTTGTGGTTGGCTCTTCTATTCTTTTACTCTTATCCTTTGTTGCTTCTTTTCTTATATTTATTTCTTTAGCAATTTATCTTGAACACTCTTAAGTGTATCTCATCTTATCTTATCTTTGAGCCCTCCATGAGTGAGTCCCAGTTTACTGAGTTCCAGGCCCTCTTCACTTTGAAGAGCCCCTGTGACAAAAGGATTAATAAGGATATGACCATCAGGACTCTTCTGAAAAGGTGAGGTCAGGCTAAGAGTAACTTAATAATTAATAAAATAGTACTTCTGAGTAAGAAATAAAATAATATTAATAAATAAATCAATTATTTTAATTAACTGGAGGAAAAACCCCCAGGTGGGTGAAAGGGGGCTGGTATATGTGAAAAAGTGCCAGCCTGGAGTTTGAGTGTTGAGAAACCATGATTGTATGATTGAAGAGCCTGTCTTTGGGATGTGAAACTGTATTGGTGTATCCAAAGCAGTTATTTGAATAAATATGGGTGTTTGCACCTGTATTGAGGACAGGCCTGTATTGAGCTGTGTTGGGGTTTCAAACTGTATTTGGTGAATCCCCTATGAACCCCCTTGCTGATTAGGTGTTGGAAGATCTTCCATTAGTAATGAATGGTAATTCCCTGCCTGTCTCTATGCCTGTTACATTAGCCCATTTATGCCATATTCAGGATATTTGGGGCTTAATTGCAATATTGGTGCATTTTGCAAATTCCTTGGGCACTTTGCAAAAATACAGTCTTTAGACTGTATAAGCTGTCTTTGCCCAAAACACCCCAGAACACTTTGAAACCTCTGAAGCTACCCAAAACTCAACTTTCATGCATGATACTCCTGGAACTCTTTCAAGACCTTTGGCCACTTTCATCCTTAAATAACCAAAAGTGCCATAAATGTTGTTATAAACCATTATGCATCTTTTTCACCAAAAATCCAATGGTGCCCATATCAGATGGTTATTCCAATATTCCATAAGTAATCAAGGCATCATGTCAATCAGAGGATTCATCAAGGCTCAAGGACAATTGTTACTTCCAAATATCAATGAAGCTATCAACCTGTCATTGGGTATTATCCTTCACAGTATTCCTCCAATGGAATACTAGCAGTTAATTCTCAAGGGATACTGTCACAGGGGCTCTTCGAAGTGAAGAGGGCCTGGAACTCAGTAAACTGGGACTCACTTATGGAGGGCTCAAAGATAAGATAAGATGAGATACACTGAAGAGTGTTAAAGATAAATTGCTAAAGAAATAAATATAAGAAAAGCAGCAACAAAGATAAGAGTAAAAGAATAGAAGAGCCAACCACAAACAAGTCCAAGTCCACTGTTTCAACCTGTCAGAATGGAAAGAGAAGGGTTAATAAGGATATGGCCACCCAACTCATACTGTACAGGCGAAGAGAAAAATGCAAAGACTAACTTAAGATTAAATAATTATAATACCCCAGATAAGGATAAGAATAATTATAAAATAATAAATAAACTAAATTAATTAACTGGGGAAAAGTCCCCAGGGGGGAGAAAGAGGGGCTGGTATATGTGAGAATCACCAGCCCTGATCCAGAGAAGAATTTTCATGAGAATAATTGATTGTTGAATTGAGTCTGGCCAATACAGGTCCTGTACAGCTGTACAGAACCTGTACAAGAGGTGTGGTGTATTTGAGTGATCATACAGTTTCATACTGGTGTATTGAAACTGTATTGGGTGAATCCATCCTGTACAAGTATTGACAGGCTGTATTGATGTACCAAACTGTATGCATGTTTCAGAATGAAGATTGCTGAAACTGACTGCTGATGCAGATACTGGATTTGCTGATTTGAGGTGTTTGAGTGGTTGTATGAATGAATACCCTTACCCCTGATGGATGGTTGTTACAGTATCCCCCTCTTGAAACTGGTGGGCTCCTGAACACCATAATACCCTGCCACTGTTGAGTGGCATCTCAATATCCCCACATTTTTTTCAAAAAATTTTCTTTTTAAATTTCTTTCCTCTTGACCATTATCCTGAAAATCCTTCATTCCTTCTTCCCTGCCAAATTCAATTGATTCCCCCTTTTTCAAGCTTGAGTGAGTATTCCTTCCAGAATATGCCATTCTTTTTCTCTTGATTCAATCAGTCATGCGTTGGGATGTGGCCTTGGGATATATCCCAGAATAAAGGCCATTGAGCACTTGTGCTCAGAAATTGGGGCCCAATGAGTATATGACTTGTACTCATTGGCCCAGACTTAATCCAATGAATGAATGAAACTTTCCTCCAAGGGGTCTTGTCCCCATTATCCAAGGAATTGGCCTCAGACAGCCCTCCATCCTGAGTGATCTTGATGAAATTTGCTTTTTATGGCCTTTTAGGCCTTTTTGGGTGCTCTGGTGAAAAACCTTGATTTATTGATTTTTGGCCTTCTTTGGCCCTTTTGAGTCTCTGGGATCCTACGGTCCGCGGTCCGTACGCCGCGGTCCGCGGTCCATGGGGGCTATTGGAGGCCTCCAGGACCAAAATGGAGCCCCTGGGCCCAAATTTGCTGGGGACCCAGGGTGACCAAGGGGCCCAGAAATGGCCCATTCCCAAATTTCACCATATATGGCCTGGACCATTGAAAGGGTCCAGGACCATCAAGATCTTGGCCTCCCCCAAAGTTGCAGGGGAGGCCCTGGGTGATGAGTTCAGCCCCAAAGGGGTGTGAACCTTTACCTTACAGGCTTTGAGGTGGGGCATAATTGAGTTATGGCCCCATTGCCTTGAGTCCAATTTCCTTTTTCTTGATGTGGAGTGGATTGATTCTGACGTCTTGAATCTTCTGCTTGCACATCCTTCAGTTATGAGTTCCAAACTGACTGAACTCACTGAATCTTCCCCTTCTGCACCGCCACCATCTGTTCTTCATGGTTCTGGCGTCTTCAGTCAATTGTCTTCTCCCTCCATGGCGTCTTCTGGCCATTTTGACCCCTCCCAAACATATGATGGGTTCAGAGCAGTTGAAGTTCTTGATCCTGCCTGTACTGAGTGTTTGGCCAGGGGTAAGGATTGCTTTCAACATTACAATCCTCGATCGTCAAAATGCCATTTCTGCTTTATTGGGAAGAAGCCATGCCGCCGTACCGGATCAACTTTGTCCCGGGTCAAGAGACACTTGTGGAGTAGGAAGGATGGGCCTTATGGGAAGGAATTCCCCATTCTTGAGGAGCCTACCCCTGATGCCACTTCTGGATTTTCTCAATGTGAGTGCTTTGCATATTTTGATTGAATTGGTGCTGATATCTTGATTTAGTGACTGGTTCCAGGAAGAGGGATGTGGCCAGATGGACTAATGTTGGAGGGTCCATTCCAATTGGTGGTAGGCCCATCCACTACAGCTCAGAAATTCCAATTTCAAGGACCAATGCTGATGGAGTGGTGAAAGTAGTGAAGAAGCTAAGAAGAATTGTTGATTCCCCATCAGATCCAGATGCTGAAGGAAGTGATGAGTTGGATGGTGAAGAAGTTCAAGTTATTCCCCATTCAAGTGGCCATCCATCCAGCAATTCCTCCTCTCAACCTCTTGCCAACACCAGATTCCAAAGTCAAGTCATTCCCAGTACTCCAAGAACCTTTCAACCAATGCTTGCCTCTATTCCTACAACCCTTCCTCCTCCTTCACCAACTACTTCCCATACCACCAGGCCTGCCTTGATTCCAGCAGTAAGACCATCACCAGTTCAACAGCCTAGAAACTCACCCATAACCACCTCCCGTCAACTCCAACCTGTGGCCAGCTCCAGCAGAAGAAGAGATGGATTGTCTCCTTTGCCGTTTCCTGCCGCTCAAGTTTTTCAAAGAAGAGAACGTTGGCCTATCCGGGTTACCAGAGAAGATCCCAACGCGGCTAGTGAAAATCAAGATGCTGTGGCCAGATTATTCAGGAGGGTTGATAGAAATAGCAGAGAGGTGATTATGTATGCCAATGACAGGACTATTCCAGGTACTGCTTCTGAAGAGATGGCTGCAAAATTTGCCTGGTATGAAGATGAGTTGATAAATGACTTCCAGAGAACTTTTGATGACTTGGGTAGAGATAACTAGTTTCCTTTTCCTTGTTTGTGTTTGGTTTGACTTCTATCCCCACTCTTATAACTACTAAAAAATAAAAAATAAAAAAGATAATGGAACCTCCCAATACATGATTTGGGGAGGGGATGCTACTGCTTTAAAGAAATAAAAGAAAGAAAATTATACAAGTAAAGAAAGAAAGAAAAATAAAAGGATAAGAGAAAATGAGGGTAAAGAAAGAAATAAAGAAAAATTCCTGCTGGCTGGTCCTTCTTGTGGTGAGTTGCTTGATTCTGGCCAAGAAGTGTCTGAAAAATGAAAACCAAGAATTTGATGCTCACAGAGTGGCCAAGGTGATGTTTTACAAGAAGTAGAACCCTCAGGGATGCATACCAGGAGATGGAACTTACTTTCATAACTTCCACTCCCCACCAAGCACCATAAGACTGAAATAAATTGCCATAAATGCCTTCTGAAATGAATTGCCATAAATGACTACTGAAATGAATTGCCGTAAATGACTTGAAGTAATGAATGTCTTGAATTATGATGATTGGCATAAAATGAGATGATAATAAAGAAAGAAAATGAAACATAAGGAAAGAGAACATTGGGCCATATCTTGATAAGGTCCCAATTGGAGGGTATTGATGTTGTATGCTTCCTGAACCTGTCCAAAGAATTGACAAGTGCTCACAAAGTGGCCAAGGTGATGCTTACAACAACATATGGGTAGAATACCCCCTTAAAGGTGCATGCCAGGAGAGGAACTTACTTTCATAACTTCTTCTCCCCACCAAGCACCATAAATCAAACTCTTGAGGTATTTGGACCAGGGTTGTCTGGATACAATGAGTGAAAATCCTTGACAAGGTCTGGTGAGTTGGTAAGGTTGGAAGATGGTTCCCAAGTGGTTCTTTCTGGGTCTTCACTGAATCCTTTCCACTCTACAAGATACCATAATTTACCTCTTTTGAGTTTTGAGTCCAGAACCTGAGCCACTTCCCATTCTTCTTGCTCTTCCACTAAAACTGGTGGTGGCGGCAATTGATGACGATTTGGGATAGTTGAATGCTTGACTGGTTCTAATAAGGACACATGGAATACAGGGTGAACTGTCTTCCATTGCTGAGGCAACTTGAGGTGATATGCATGGCTGCCAATCTTCTTAAGAACTTCAAAGGGTCCCAACCATCTTTCTGATAATTTCTTGGTGGGTCTTGTTGTCTTGATGTTCTTGGAAGCTAGCCATACTTTGTCCCCAGGTTGGAAATCAGGTGGAATTGCCCTATTTCTATCTGCATACTTCTTGAATCTCCTTATTGCTGACTCTAATTCTTCTTTGACAACTTGCTGTACTGATTGGAGTTTTGTTGATAACTTTCCAGCAGGTGAGTCTTGAGAAATATGGATTGAGTAAAAGCTGGGATTTCTTCCATAAATGGTGAAAAAAGGTGATTGCTTGGTTGATGAATGTTCTGCATTATTATAGGCAAATTCAGCCAGAGGGAGCCAGGTGTACCAGTCGTCTTGATGATAGCTGACATACATCCGAAGGTACTGTTCTAGTATCTGATTTACCCTCTCTGTCTGTCCATCTGTTTCAGGGTGAAAGGCAGTTGAAAGATCTCTTGATATCTTGAGCTGCTGACACAATTGAGTCCAGAATGATGAAACAAATAAGGATCCTCTATCACTTACAATACTGACTGGGAGTCCATGCTTGGAAAATACATGACTAATGAAGATTTGAACTAAATCCAGAGCAGTGATTGTGCCATAAGTTGGAATGAAGATTGCCATTTTTGAGAATCTGTCCACAACTACTAAAATTGAATCAAAGTTGTTGGACAGGGGCAATTGAGTGATAAAGTCCATTGATAATGAATTCCAAGGACCAGGCGGAATTGAAAGAGGCTTTAGTAATCCAAACTTCTTGTGATGAATGTTCTTGTTTCTTGAACATTGCTGACATGAGGACACATAGTCCTTGATGAATTGATTCATGCCAGCCCAATAAAAATCCCTCTTGATGAGCTTGAGGGTCTTCTCCTGGCCAGGATGGCCAGCCAATGGTGAGTCATGACGCTTTTGAAGAATATTGAGTTGAAGTTCTTCATTGCTTGGGATTACCACTCTATCTTTGAATAATAATAACTTGGCTTGAGGTTCAAGAGAATAATCTGGAACTGATTCACCTCTTGCTAGCTGCTTGAGTATTTCTTTATAGTCTTTGTCTTGCCATACTTCTTTTTGAATCTTGTCCACTAAATCTGAGAAAATATCCACTTTGATTGAGAAGAATCTTGACTCTTGAATTCCATCTTGCTTAAGTATTTGATGAAAATTATGAGGATTCTTGCTGATGAAGTCCACCCCCCTCTCTGGGTACACGTCGTCCCGACGTGACAAGGCATCCGGCAAAGTGGCCAGCCTGCCTGGGCGGTAAGTGATAGTGAAATGAAATTCTGAGAGAAATTCAGCCCAATGGGCCTGACGACGAGTAAGAACTTTGGAAGACATGAAAAACTGCAAGGAAGAGTGGTCTGTCAAGACCTCAAAAGGATTGGAAAGAGAAAGAAGAAATGCCCTCCAGCGCTTGAGAGCCCAAACTATGCCAAGGAGTTCCTTGTCATGAATTTCATAGTTGAGTTCAGCTGGTAAGAGCTTGCAACTATCAAATGCAATGGGATGCTTTCCAGAGTCATTCACCTGACTCAGTACGGCGCCCAATGCATAATCAGAAGCATCAGTCTCTACTATAGTAGGTAGAGAAGGGTTAAAGTGAGATAAGATAGGAGCGGAGGTGAAAGCTTCTTTGAGTGCTTGAAACTGACTAAGAGCTTCCTCATTGAAGATGAAAGGAGAATCTTTTTTAAGGAGGGAAGTGAGAGAAGTGATTTTTTTAGAATAATTTTTAATGAAACGTCAATAAAAATTGGCAAAGCCAAGGAAAGATTGAAGAGCCTTGATGTTTTTGGGTTGAGGCCAATTGAGGATTTGCTGAACTTTTGAAGAATCCATCTTGAGGCCATCACTTGACACAACATAGCCCAAGTATTCCACACTTGAGGCATGGAATACACACTTGGAGGCTTTGGCAAACAGATTATTGTCCCTCAGTCTTTGGAGGACAGAGGCCACATGTTTGACATGTTCCTCCTCAGAACTGGAAAAGACCATAATATCATCTAGATAAACCACAACAAACACATCCAAAAAATCTGCAAAGATATCATTTACTAGATTTTGGAAAGAAGCAGGAGCATTGGTCAAACCAAATGGCATGACCAAATACTCATAACTGCCATATTTGGTTCTAAAAGCAGTTAAGTGCTCATCCCCCTCTTTGATTCTCAGAAGGTTATATGCACCACGCAAATCTATCTTGGAGAAGATAGTGGAACCGTTGAATACGGTAAGAAGATGGTTCATAGGAGGAACAGGGTATCTGTTCTTCCTAGTGACAGCATTGAGTTTGCGGTAGTCAACACACAAACGCAGACCTCCATCCTTTTTCTTGACAAAGAGGACAGGTGCTCCTGTTGAAGAGGAGCTTGGTCTAATGAAACCTTTCTCTACATTCTCTGAAATGTAGGCCCGCAGTGTTTCTGACTCTTGATTTGATAATGAGTAGATAACACCAATTGGAGGTAGAAGACCCTCCAATTCGATATGGTGATCACAGGCGCGGTGTGGAGGAAGTTTCTCTGCTTTCGCCTTGGAGAATACATCCAAATATTGGTGATAAGCAGGAGGAACAACCTTCAACACAGTTTCAATTTCTTCTGGCTCTTCCTCCTCATCCCACTGCTCCTCCAGGGATGCATGAAAAGATAAGGGAGGAAGGTCCATATCCCCTTGGAAGAGATGAAGTGAAGATATGGCAACATCTTCTCCAACATCCTTTATCTCTTTGAAGACTTCATCTCTTGATGGAAGTAATGACTGAGAGGGAATAATGGAAGGGATATGGACAGAAGAAGGAAGGGAAGGTGTCTTAAGTTCACCGACCAGAGCTACACTGTTGACAGCAGTGGCTAAGTCATTACTAGTAGAAGCAATAATACCACTAGAATCCTTATGATTAGAATCATAGGTGATCAATCCATTTTTCCAATCAATAATGGGATTGAAATGGTAAAGGAAATCATAGCCCAATATCAGGTCTTCTCCCTTGGGTGAATCTATGATAAAGAAGTCCCATTCAAAGCTTGGGAAGGAAGGCAAGTCAACTACCCACTTGGTATAATGGGTGATGAACAAGGCAGGGGATTCATTAGAATCCAAAATGAAAAGAGGAAGCTTTTCAGGGAGCTCTGACAGAGTCAATGAGTACTTGAGAACAAAATTCTTTGCAATAAAAGAGTTTGTAGCACCAGAATCAATGAGAATACTATAAAAAATATCAGAGACAGAAGAGAAAATAAGAAATTTTAAAGATTTCTTGACACTAGTATTCAGAGTGCACAATTGTGCTCTTGAAGGAAATAAGTGAGAACCATTGAACACATCATGATCCTCACTCAGGCTTTTCCCTGCTTGCTAGGGAAGCCTCCTGATGACGACCCAGGCTTGTTCTGAGGTCTCTTGAAGCATTTTTCAATTGGGTGCTTGCCACCACAATAAGTACACAACCCTGCTTGAATCCTCCTCTCCTTTTCAGAACCGATTAATTTATTGTCCTTATTGAGGAGAGCAGCATGGGGTTTGTCCTTGGAAGATTGAAACTGCTTGCCCTTCTTATTCTTCTTCTGATGAGGCCTCTTTTGAAATGAGTTTTGAGGAGGCCTAGACTGATTGGATCCACTGACTGGAGGCTTCTTTTCTTGATTGCCACCCTTTTCCTTTTGCCTCTCATGATATCTTGTGTCTAATTCTAAAGTGACATCCATAAGTTCTTGAAGAGTATCAAAAGTTCAAGGGCGAGAAGCCAACTGATCCAATAATCTTGATGCCAATCCTCTTCTGTAAACATGGATATAAGCTCTTTCCCCCCAATCTCCAATTCTTGACATTAAGCTTCTGAAATCTGCAATGTACAAGGATACATGACCACTTTACTTCATCCTCAAATTGTCCAACTCTTGTTCAGCTTTCCTGACTTCATTGGGGTCACCAAACAGAGTGAATAATTGAGATTCAAACAATGGCCAATTATTGAGGAGGTAGGAAGGGTCTTCATTGGAAATATTTGAGAGGTAAGGTTCAATCCATTTGCCAGCTCTACCAGTAAGAAAAGAAGTTGAGTACAAAACCTTCTTCCTGTCAGAGAAGAAGTTTGCTGGATCATTATGGAAAATTAGTTGACAGGATTGGATAAATCCTCTCAACTTATGAGCTTGAGTACCATCAAAAGAATCAGGTGCCTTCATGGATGGAGTCTTGAAAGCAGGGGCTTTGGAATTGTCCCTGGGGGCAACTGCTTGAGTGAGTTGTCCCATGAATTGAGTCATCTGCTCCATCATCTTGAGGAGACTTGGATCAGTCTGAGAGACAAGAGGTTGACTAGAAAGGGCTAGATTAGAACCCTGAGGCACCACTGGAGCATTTGCCAAGGCATCTGCCACTTCAGTTTCCCCAGAATCTTCCTCTTCCACAGACTCTTCCCCCTCTTCATCTTCAACTTCCCCTAATCTTGCTCTTGCACCTTCAGACATGCCAGGGTAGCCACCCAAAAGTCCAGAAAAGGATCTTGATCTTCTAGATTTCATTCCACCTCTTCTTGAGGGTGCTGCTCCTTCCACTGGTGGTCCTCTGTCCAAGTTTGCACTCAGTTGATGAACTGATGGTGTGCGGTCAAGAGGAGCCCTTGCTGTAGGAGTGAGAACAGCTGGAATTTTCTGGGATCTAGTATTCTTTGCTGGGGGGCTATGCTGGACTGGCATTATGAAAAGAATTAAATAACTTGATGGTATTAAGAAGAATAATCAGGCTTGGCTAAATCAATCACAATAAAATCTTGATGAATCTTGAGTAATCAATTCAAATCTTGAGGAATCAAATTCAATCAACAGTCAAATAAATTCAATCAATCAACAATCAATTCAATCGAATATCAATAAGCTTGAGGAAATCAATAATCACTCAATATTCAATCAATAATGAATCAATAAGTGTCTTCAATATGAAATCAAGTCTTGAGGAATCCATCAATCAGTTCAAAATCTTCAGAAATCAATTCAATATCTTGATGAGTCAAATCAAATCAATAATCAAAATCAATTCTTGAGGATCAATCAATATCTTGAGAGTTCAAAGTCAATAAATCCAATAAATCCTGAATCAATAACCCAAATGAATCCCAATGAATAATCCAATCAATTAAACCAATCAATAATCCCTAGATAAAACCTGAATAAGAACACAGAAAAAATTTGATTGATAAAGTAAAATGAAGTGATGAAATGGTCAGCAATGATTAAGAAAGGAAAAGAATCAATTTTCATAAGAATGAAAAGAATGAGATGAAAATTGATGAGAGAGGAAATTCATAAAAAATCATAAAAATCATAAAATCATGAAAAGGTCATAATTGATGAATGAGAGGAAATGAATATAAATGAATGAAAAGAAAGAATCAAATATGAGTTAATTAATTTAATGTCACAGGGGCTCTTCGAAGGGAAGAGAGCCTGGCACTCAGTAAACTGGGACTCACTTATGGAGGGCTCAAAGATAAGATAAGATGAGATACACTGAAGAGTGTTAAAGATAAATTGCTAAAGAAATAAATATAAGAAAAGCAGCAACAAAGATAAGAGTAAAAGAATAGAAGAGCCAACCACAAACAAGTCCAAGTCCACTGTTTCAACCTGTCAGAATGGAAAGAGAAGGGTTAATAAGGATATGGCCACCCAACTCATACTGTACAGGCAAAGAGAAAAATGCAAAGACTAACTTAAGATTAAATAATTATAATACCCCAGATAAGGATAAGAATAATTATAAAATAATAAATAAACTAAATTAATTAACTGGGGAAAAGTCCCCAGGGGGGAGAAAGAGGGGCTGGTATATGTGAGAATCACCAGCCCTGATCCAGAGAAGAATTTTCATGAGAATAATTGATTGTTGAATTGAGTCTGGCCAATACAGGTCCTGTACAGCTGTACAGAACCTGTACAAGAGGTGTGGTGTATTTGAGTGATCATACAGTTTCATACTGGTGTATTGAAACTGTATTGGGTGAATCCATCCTGTACAAGTATTGACAGGCTGTATTGATGTACCAAACTGTATGCATGTTTCAGAATGAAGATTGCTGAAACTGACTGCTGATGCAGATACTGGATTTGCTGATTTGAGGTGTTTGAGTGGGTGTATGAATGAATACCCTTACCCCTGATGGATGGTTGTTACAGATACTCAAGAGGCAGTTCCAAAAAAATTTGCCAAGTGTCAATTCTGCATCAATACACTTTGGCCACCACATTCATTCAATACGGTCTGGATTGATCAAGACCTATATTTTCAATCATAATACATGGGAAGATCATTAAAACCAGTTCAATTCTCATTTTTGAAAGGTATAAATTACATCAGAAAATCAATAAATCTTCCAGGATTCAATTCAGATCAGCTTCAAGACTAAAGGAGTCAAGCTCTCAGCTTTTCACATATAAAAGTCTCCCTGGACCCTGGGGGTTTTCCCCCAGTTAATTAATATGTTGTGGTTTTATTTTATCTTTATTTATGTTTTCATTTGGTTAAGTAAATACAGATATTATCAAGTCAGTCATTTAGAACCTTTTTTCAGGATGTGTCTATGATGAAGCTATAATAATACTATTTACAACCTCAAATATGACTGTAAAAAAGTGGAATCACTTTAAAAAAGGATTGAGGATAATAATAATGATTTAATATTAAATTAATAAGGGCTTTACCATTAAGAAATAGTGGTGGTGAGCGTTGTTTAGAGCCCTGGGTGCAGTCTTACCAGTTGGGTTACTATGATAAGAACTACAATACTAACAATTAAAGCATACCTGACTTTTTTTTGAAGAGTATAAATGTTTCTGATAGCTGTACTATGTAGGAAGTCAAGAATAGGATGAGGAAACCTTTTCTGGTGGAGAAAAGGCCTCCTTTTATCCTAAAATGGGGTGTGATGGCCCTCTAGACCATTGACGTAGAGGAATTACAAAGTTTTTCACTTCTGGGTACTGGCTTGTGGTTTCCACAGAGCCTGTATACACTGAATTGGGCTCAGATGTGGTTTTGAAACCACATCTGGGCAGTTTTCACCAATACAGGGTGAAACGTTTCATCTGGGGACCACACAGCCCTCTTCTGATATGTATGACGCATAGAATTCTGTGCAGAACCTGTATGGGACCCCAGTATTGAATGAACTATGAGGTATTGAAGTATAGACATGCTTCTTTGTATGCTTGACACCTCATAATAATGGTTGTGGGATATTATCCCACAGTAAAGGTGTATTGGCCCAAATGTGGGAGTTTTACCTAAGAGCTGCTATACCTTTGTCAGTTTTTGAGATATTGAGCTCAAAGTAGTTCCATTTTATAGCCCTGGATGTCATCTCCACAATTGAACCTCATTTGGTAGGGGTAACATTCAATATGGCAAAGTTATGTCATGTTCAATTTTTGTTATCCAGATATATCATTTTCTCAAAATGTGTATGGAACTTGTATGCCCCATAACTTTTGTTCTAGATGAGATATGGAGGAATGAAAGGCATCATCAGATAGCCCTGATTTTTCTCTTCCCAAAATGACTCCACTTTAAGTATCTCACACTAAAGCTGTAGAAGATAGATGGGAGGTGAATATTTTGTTCACCCTTATTTGACCCTATTTTGGCCATAACTTCTGTAATTTTGGTGTTAGCTCAATTTGGCTAGTACCATTGGATAGCCCTAACTTGGAGCATCAATTTTAATATCCATTTTCTGAGGTTACGCCTCTTCCTCTGGATTTCACATGAGAGGTGAAAATTAAGGTTTATGCTCAGCAACAACTTTGAGCAGGAATAAATTTTTTATTATTTGTCCTATGATAATGGAGCTTGTATATTTGGAAAGAGGTGAGTTTCCTCCTCATTTTGATACCTTTTGACATTATTTGGCTCAGCTCCATGTTCTGGTGATATCTTGGCTTTACCATTGGTTTATGGTATTTGGCTATCATGCTTGTGTTCTGGTTTTGAGTCACAGGCTGAAAACCTTTCTTTTCTTGCTTTTCCTGTCAGTGGATATTGGTGGTCATATCCCTTACTGATTCAATTGTTAATTCTGGAATGTTGAAACAGTGATTAAGGACTTACTTGGTTGGCTCTTTGGCCATTTGGCTCTTATTGCATCTCATCTTTTACTTTCATATTTCTTAGAGAAATTTATTATTCTTTTACTTCATATTCTTCAATATTTGGAGTCTTCCAAGTGAGTTCCCTGATTACTGAGTTCCAGGCCACTCTTTTTTTCCCCAAGAGCCCCTGAAACACCAGGGTACCCAAACTTTGGGATCTGAAATTACTCAATTAAGGTTGTCAACCTTTATTGGAAAGATTTCAACATTATTTGAACTTTAATATGAGACTTTTATTGAATTTAAAATTTTGAATCGGTTTATTCCCAATTTGGACAGGAATTACAAGCTGCCAAAGGGTAAATCCCTATATTCAGACTTTTGATCAAGGCTTTAAGAACTGTTGAGGCTTAATTAGACTTAAAACAATCTTAAATAATCTTAGAATTTAAATCTATCAGATTTAAAACCTTATTAAAAATGAAGGTTTGGTATATATTGCTATTTTATGTGTAAAAACAGCAATAACTTCAAAAATTCATTCAAAATACAATTCTCAATGGATTTGCTTTGACATTCCACACAGCTTACATTAAAATTCTATCTGTCTATGAAATAGGTTTCCAATATCCTCTTTAAACAGTATTCTTTGGTAATTAGTCTTGAAAATAACTCTTTTAATTATTTCTAAAAGATACTAAGGTGTCTTTAAGAGATAATTAAAAAGCCAGTTTGAGAGATTTTCACTTGAAGCTTTATTTTAAAGTTTTTCATGTAATTAAATTTAATACAAAAAAATTAATTTTATATTTAGGCTCAAAATAATTAACCCAAATGAGGATTAAATTTACTTGGAGTTAAAATTAACATTTGTACCTTTAAATTGAAAGGAAAAAAAGTTGCATTAAGCTAAGAAATTTATTTTCAGGTATTGGCTTTCAGTTTTGATCTAAGTAGGCCCTCTCTATCCATTATTAATCATTATAGCTGCTCTGAAGGCATAAAAAAGAGCATCCACATCACTGTTTTTGTCCAGAACAATCATAATTCAATCAAATCAGGCATTTTAAACAGGCAATATTTTATTTCATATACAATCTTATATGATTCAAGTGATTCTTAAATAATTTAAATCTTTATAAATTATAAATAAGGAATTTAAATCATAGAGCTTAGATTAACTTTTGGTAATAACCAATAATGGATTTTATTATTTGAAATTCCTCTCTTAAAATATCTTTGGAAATCCACAACTTTCCTCTGAAAACTCTCAAATATTATTTCATAATGAGAACTTTGTTTCATTACTTTAAAGTATTTATTTTTGGTTTGTCTTTCACTTATAAACATTCTTTAATACTATAACTGTTGTTTTTTGACTTATTGTATCAAATAAATATTATAAGTAAGTTTCCTTGGAATTTCTATATATTTTCTTACCTAGTATTAGTTTTTTATATAGAATCTCTCGATAGGATTTATCTATGAACAGTGTGTGTTGTTTTGTTTATAAATAATATTCTTATTTTTTATAAGTTGATAAATATTATTATTTTCCACATATAATTGTCTTGTTAAGGGCTCTTATATTTGTTATTATTATAACTGACAGTGACTATAATAATAATAGAATAATTATAATTGAATATAATACTTATTTTTTTATTATTATTTGATTTTTTGATAATAATTATTTGTTTTGTTGATATATAATTATTTTTAATGATTATATTAATTTGTGCCTATGATATTAAATTATATCATACTTTCTGCTGAAGAAATTCATATTAATCGTGGTATTTGTTACTATCATCAAGGTTTTCATAGAAAAACCTTACAATCAGACTAAATGGGACAGACAAGAGACAGTACTTAGTCAGATTTAAGAACCATACAGCTCATAAAGACAAATAGTTAGAAGAGGATTACATACCAAATGATGACCTTCATCTGAGAGGATTCTGAGGCTCTGGGAGATTTGAAAGCCCTCATAAATGATGATCCTTTTTGAAGGGAGGGTTGTCAGCCTGTGACTCAAAACCAGAGCAAAATCATGAAAGCCAAAATACCATAAAACCAATGATAGAGTATAAGTCACTAAGGCCTTAATTGAGCCATAATGGCTCACAATTGCACTCAAAAAAAGGGTGAACCCACCTCTTTCCAAAAATACCACTACTTTAATCATAGGACAAGGAATAACAAGGTTATTCGAGCTCAAAGAAAGAACTGATCCTAAAACTTAAGTTTCACCTCTCATCCAAAATCCAGGAGAAGAGAACTAAACCTCCCAAATGGATATTGGAAAGAAATCACAAAAGAAGGGATATCTAATGGTGCTAACCAAATTGATCTAGCACCAAAATCACAGAATTTATGCTCAAGTAAAGATCAAATAAGGGTGAGTGAAATACACACCTTTCATCTATATTCTACAGTTTTAGTGTGAGATGCTTAAATTTGGTTGTTTTGGAAGGATAAAAATCACATCTTTCTGATGGCACAATTTTTACCTCTGTGTCCCACCTTTATCAAAAGTTATTAAGCAAAATAACTCAATACAGGATTCAAGAAAAATCCATATCTTGACAGTGGAACTTGAATGTGGTATAGCTTTGCCATATTGAGCTCTAACGATATCAAATGAGGTAAAACTGTGTGGATACCATCCATGAATAAAAATGAACCAACTTTGAGCTTTCTGTCTTCAAAATTGACAAAGCTATAGCAGTTTTAAGGTCAAAATCACATGGTAAAGCCAAAACCCCAATACTGTGGGATACTATCCCATATTCTTCAATATGAGGTTTCAATTATACAAGGGTTCTTATTTATCCTTCAATACCTCATAGCTTGGCCTGTATGGCCCCATACAGGATCTGTACAGCATTCTCCACATTATAAATGTCAGAAGAAGACTTTGAGGTCCCCAGATGAAGAATTTAACCCTGTATTGGGCAAAACTATCAATATGTGGTTTCAAAACCAGATCTTAGTCCAATAAAGGCTACAAAGGACTGTAGAAGCCACAAGTCCAGCTTATGGAGTGCAAAAATCTTCACTCCTCCTAGATGGTAAGGATAAATAGTCCTTCCACCCCATTTCAGGATAAAAAGGGAACTTCCTCTTCCCCATCCTGAACTTCAACTACTACATAGTAAAGCTGTTTGAAATGGTTATACTCTTGGAAAAAAACAGGTATACTTAAATCTTAAGTATTTTAGTATCTATTATAGTCAATAAATTGATAATTACTGCACCAGGGCTTTCAGTAGCATTCACCACCACTATTTCTTCATAATAAATTTCTGAATACTTTAGTCCAGTTATCTTTATTACTTTTTATCCATGTAATAGTCCTAGCTGAAGTTTTAAATACCTTTATTATCACTTTATCATGGATTCACCCTTAAATATTAATATACAGTGAAAGTATCTGTTTGCTTTTAAATTAACGTAGACACATGTAGATTATTCCAGGAGCCTCAGTTACACTTCGGGGCAAGTGTAATTCAGTTGAGTCAGCAAAAATTCAACCTTTGGAAACTTATTTTTCCCCAATACTGCCACAAAGTTGGATTTACATCAAATGAAAATTTTCCTCTTGTGAAAGGGCCTCTTTTCTTTCAAGATGCTTGAGAGGAATTGGTATTTCCCCAATAATCTTATTTATACCTTTAGGAAAGAATAATCCAGTTTGATTGGTAAAAATGGCCCCCTTGGCAAAGTATTTTGGCCAAATCTGAAGGCAAATGAGCTTTGTATCAAAACAAATATGCCCCCTTTAAGACAGGAGCTTGAATATTTGGAATGTTTTTAGAGGCATATAGATGTCTTCCATAATACTAGTAATGATTTCATGCAAGAATGGTTCAGTTGAATAATTAAGAATGGCCATCTTCCCAAAGTTTGTCTGTAAGGTTTGACTATCAAACAATAAGTAAAAATTACTAATTTTTCCCTTATTTTACTCTTAATTTCCTTATAAATTAAATAAATAAGATAAAAATAATTATAATAATAAAGAATCATTATAATTATGGCATAAAAATAATTATATTATTAAATAAATAGATATATTAATATTTGATAATTAATATATTCAAAAGCACTTTATTATTGTTACAAACAAATAATAAAGGCATAAAAAATTGTTTTTTATTAATAAAAAACAATTAATGACTAAAATGTTACTCATATTAAAGTTATTTATTAATATAAATACTATTTATAATGATTGAAGAATTATTAATATTAATAATGGAGAGAAATTATTATAATATGAGAAAATAACCTACTTTTGATGCTTAATATGATAATTTTGGAAGCCTTCATGCCAAATAATGTAAATAAAACATATTTAAATTG
Source organism: Austropuccinia psidii (assembly GCA_023105745.1). Classification (NCBI taxonomy): domain Eukaryota; kingdom Fungi; phylum Basidiomycota; class Pucciniomycetes; order Pucciniales; family Sphaerophragmiaceae; genus Austropuccinia; species Austropuccinia psidii. The sequence goes on along the minus strand of JALGQZ010000005.1, from coordinate 9,275,594 downwards.
TATTTACAAATAAAAATAAAAGAAATTACAATTTTTCTTGATTTTATGTGGAAGTGAGATTTTTAAGAGATCAATAGCAAAACAAGGGTAAAATTGAAGTAATCACAACAAAAATGATGATTATAATAAAGATAGCCTTCAGTATTTGATAATATAAGAGATTTTTATATAAAGGATAAAGATTTTACCTTTTATTTATTTGTTTTATTGTTTTGATGTGTCTGAGGGGAAAATAGAGTAAAAAGAGCTTTATTTATAGTAAATACCTCCCTTACAGAGTCCAGTAGGCTTCTAGTAGACGTTTACTGATGGTATCCACTTGAAATGATCAGTATTTTAAGGCTTAGTGATGATTATGTCATGATCAAACCATCCTATCTCATTATTATGCCATTATTTAGAGTTATCACTATAGCCCTAAGTTTGATGACATCATAGGCTTGGAATAAGCCTAAACTTTGTGGATTTTATTAGTATTAATCATAATCTAATAGTATTCACAAGTTGTATCACTTTTATAACTGTTAAACGTTAAATAAGATTACAGTGAGCAATCATAAATGATCAATTTTGAGGTTAAACTTTGATCATTAACACCTTTTCAGTTATACACACTAAAGCTATTTTGAGAATGAATTCTGATAGCTTGGCATGTCCTCATTAAGCTGCAAAGAGAGTTTCATTACATCATCAAAATTATATTTTTGATGATTTTTCTTGCAACTCATCTTTTCTGTCAAAATTCAACATTTTAAACTTCAAACCTTGATTTCAAGGGGTTATACCTTGAATATTTTAATGAAAATTACATCATTCTTCACATATGAAGTAGTAGAATCTGAATATCCATTTTTCAAGTTTGGACCACTTTCACAACAAAGTGGTCAACAGCTCTAGTGATTTTGTTCAATAAACCCTTACAAGTTAAAAACTTGTTTATAGCTTGTCAAATAAAGCTCATATCTGTGGTCTTGGAGTAATTAAGTGGTGACTTCATTTTTTGGTTTAACTCTCTATCATGTATATTTCAAGAGATATTAGCTAAAAACCATGAATATATGCATTGACCAAAAAAGTGCATATATTCAGTTTAATTCCTTAAGTATTGACTTTAGAGAATTGTCATGTAATTGTTTTATGTGTAGGTCTTTATGGGGAGTCCAATGGTACAATTCATTTCACATGTTGTTTAATTGCGTTCTGAATTAAATAAGATTTTATGTCTTTTTTAGGGTGATATTACTTATTCTTCAGTAATTGTTAACTTTTCAGATATGCCATAAAAATGACATATGTGTATTTTAACATGGGAATCTGATAATGTAATTTATTTCACATTATTACTCATTAGATTCTGAGTTAATTCAGATTTTGTACCTATCTATGGTATTTTCACTAGTTTTAGGATAATTATTATAACTATAATTATTATAAAACCTTTCTTGTGACCTTTTTGTATATATGGCCATATCTCAAAGGGTCACATTTTTCCCCATTCCTGAATTAAAGTGGTGTTTGAATTAAATCAAATGCGCCCCCTGGGGACAGGTCCTAGGTCTTATTAGAAATATTCAGTCCCTCTGAAGAGTGAAGTCTGCATTCCATCCAAAGTAAACCCTTGAGGAAAATAGCTCTAATGAGACTTTAATGAAGCTAACATAAATCTGAATCTGTTAAAGCTTGCATCTAATCCATTATTTTTGCATTTTTTATAGCTATACAGATAAAAAACATACTGGAGGGTGAAAAGACTGATATCATTAAGGTTTTGAACCAATCCAGTAGGATTATCATAACTTTTTAGGCTTCCGAGGAAGGTAGAAGCATTTTAAAAAGGTGAGATTGATGAGTCTTCGTTTCTGTCATCAGTAATGTTGTTGTATCTCGAAAAGGTACTTTTGGATAGATTCATATGAGCTAGTAATAAGGAAACTGGCTCATATTCAGGTGAAATAAGCTCAGAGAAAGTTCAAAAAATAATGATGTTGAAATATTTCTCTGCAGGGTTTAGGTAAAGCTTTCCATGAGTAATAGAAAGAAACTTTATTTTTGAGTAATAAACTTTCAAGCTAAGTATTAAGACATCTTCAAAACATGGACAGAGTGATCTTTTCTCTTTGAATTCAGGAGTGAGATTAAGAGATTCAGAAGGTGGTACCAATAAATTGTTTCATCTTCTTTCTGTGAGATAATTTTCCACTTGACAGCTCCATTTTAATCAGTTGTTTTGATTGAGTATAACCATTTTTGCTTTGACATCGCCTACATTGTTTGTGATTGGAATATCAAATTTCATTGATATATCCAAAAAGCTTCACCAGTACATTAAGAACCTCTACTATTGCTATTAGTGAAATACCAATAATAAAAATCATTTAATTAAATCATAAAGCATTATAAATAGATATGAAACAATTGTAAATAATAGATCAATTAATGAGCTCAAAACAACTTAAGGTATATTTGGCAATGAATATTATTTAATTTATTAGATGATAAAATAACTTTATGCACCAATTGAGCCTATAGAAAGTAAATAATAAGATATATATGAAAGTCACACAACAAAAGAGAACTATCTCTTATAGAAACCTGTATTGTAGTTAAGATTTGTCATAGCGATAGTAGATGAAATAAAAAATTGAACTTAAGAAATCCCTAGATTGATAAAAATAAAAAATAAGATAATAGATGATAAAATAGGAATTGAAATGGGAATATTCTCAATCCTCAACTAAAAACGCTCATTATAAAGTAATTTCCTTTGGCACAGAACCTTTCTGTATCCTTATTATAGATTTAAAAACTAACAATTTTTAACTATAAATAGCCAGTCATCCTGGTCTGATTGTTGATTACTTTAATTTAATAAAAAAGGATATTTATATTCTCCATGTTAAGCCTTATTCAGCTCAAGTGCCGAAATCAAGCTTGGAATTTTGCAAAAAATCTATATATTAATCCTGACCTATGATTCCATTTTTTGCCAATGAGTTTTTTTTGAGAAATATACGCATATCAGTAAATTTAAAGAAGTACATTTTTAAAAATTACTTTCAATAAGAGCTCTTAGCCAAATCTTTTATCTTATTACCAATACTATACTTTCACAGTTACTTTTGGTTTTTTAATTATATTCACAAATTAATAAAACCAAAGGGATTGAAACACTCATCTTCAAAATTCAAGATTTATCCTCTGAACATCAAATGTGAATTTGTTTATCTTAAGTTATACATGGTGAGAAAGACACTGATTCCTGGAATCAAAAGGTCCAAAAGAGATATGTTGAGAACAAATGGGGCACTGATGTGTTGTTTATGGATCCTTGCTCTTGTGGTTAGACACTATTTTTATCTTAAAATTTCATTAAATTTAAATTACCTTTACCTATCAGCAACCGACACATCAAAAGCAGAAATTGTGCTCAGGCTGGGATGAAATTTGGCTCATGAGATAATACACTTGAACCCCCTTATTAGATCCCTCTTTCATTACTAAGCAAAGTGCACCATTGCGTTAAAAATTATATTTAATTTTTATTAAAAGTTTGGTAACTAACCTTTTTCAAAATTGAATCCGACCAGGAGTCGCATAAACTTCACAAGAATTTTAGGACACCGCCCATAGCATCATTATGGCTTAACCTGACTTTTTTACTCGTGTATTGTCTAAGAAATTCTCACAGGAGTCTACTAAATTAGATCCAGATACATCGTGAGTAACTAGCCTCATAAGAACTATTATGGTAACAAGACTTGAATTCAACTTTCGGACTTTCCCGCTCATGCTTTAGGAAAAACATGCTGATCAAAAGTGTAATTACAGTCCTCAACAGAAAAAGCTGTTTTTTTCCCCGCGGGGTCATCTTCTCTTATACCTGTAAAACCTTTTCTTGCCTTTTCATATGGATATTAAGACTATTTCAATTAATTTGCGTCAATCTTCTGAATTAGGCCTGGATGATTTCTGCCACGAAAGCCAACTTCACAGCTTGAGAGGTCCGGGGATCTTTGACACCAAAAAAAGTTGGCAGACACATTTTTAAGCACGGTTCCCAAGTCCACGAAGCTTCAAAATAAAAGGTTTTCGTAAAAGAAAAAAGCTCTTATGACTTGACATGACGTGTGTTGGTGAGCATGCGTCACGCAACTCGACCTGGGCTTGAGCCACAAGTCCAACTAGGTACGTAGTACGTACCTAGTGTTCCTATATAAAGTTATGAGATACCAGTAATGCCCGACTCAGAGGCCCAAGATCATCCACAAGGTCTTTTTCCAACTTCCAAGGCGGGACTTCTTACAAAGGAGTTTTGGCTACAATGTTGCTAGAATGGGGTATGCGGTACCAAGTCAGTCCGTACTCACATTTGAAAGCCTGGGAAAATGAGCCTCGACATATATAAAAAAGGGTGCATTTGATAGCTTCAAGAATTTTATGGAGAGTACATGTGCATTCAGCTTCCTAGCATCAAATCCTTGTTTTTGGGGGCTACTGTAACTCATGAGTACGGACTGACTTGGGACTGCATATCCAGCCCTAGGAGACGCACAACGCACAACCCAAACTCATAAAGCTTTATGTACCCCATGTCAAGGGAAACATGCAAGCAAAACAGCGTTGAGGGTCCGACTTCCTGAGGATTTATAATTCATGGCTCCTGCATGCCCCACCATGTGTATCCACTTTATGTAAAAACATCATAACGCCACCAAAATCATCTTTATGTAATCATTCTGGACGATTTGACATTTTTTACGCCATGAGAAGAGTTCGTAAAATGCATACGAAGATAAGATAGCGTTTTTTTGCATAATTTTTGCGACGCTTTTTACACTTTTAAATGAGGTTTCAGCGTTCCGAACTTCGTTGTCAGGACAAATTACGAAAACACCCAGCTCAGCTAACTCCACCAAAAGGGGGTCTTGACTTCATGATTTTCATGCACCTCAAGCCGTTGAGGGTGGTTTTTGACAAGCATTGATATGGAAATTTTGATCGTGTCGGTTGTTGCATCGCCTTTTTTGTAACACATTTTTTTTTCTCGTTGGGAAGTATGTACCAAATTACAACAGCTAAAGCGCTACGGAAAGTTTTATAAGCTATTTTCGCATTCGAAAGAGAAGCATTAATGAAAAACTGGGTTACTCTCATTTAATGGAGATATCACGGTGAGGAAAATGGAGCCAAATATACCTTTTGTTGATTGCAATGGACTCATTTGGTTGTTATCGAACCTGAAACGACATTTAGCGCAAGAAAACTCAAGGGATGAATTTTTCCGGCAACAGAAGATAACTCAATATTTCCAGATTTGTCAAAAACTGGTTAGCGATTGTTTTGAACTTTTGATCAGTTGCAAGCAATAAAGGCTTCTTTGGTTTTTAAGGTGGTTCCGCATGGACTTTGTTCTGTTGGGGTATGTTACAGTGCTTGGGCCTATCTTTAGGTAACTCGTCGGTTGAGGATTATGAGACAGTTGTGCTAGTCATGCTAGACTAGGGAGACAACTTACCATACCCTCTGTCTTTCCTAAGAGCGCACCGCCATTTTGGACATTGGGCGCTTGAAGCTCAGAAAGTTTTAACTCCGGATTGCCGGGCGTATCTCATTGGCGTAGCTTGTTTGATGGTGCCCAATATGACTTGCCTCAGAAAGTGGATGTTTTTGACACCTCTCTAGGGCCAAGAGCGCCAGTGGGTCCTGGGCTAGCTGCTCTACGAAAAGCTAAAAAGGACGCTCGATCTTACCACGGTTCTGTCCAGGCCCACCAAACTTCCCCTCGAAAAGCTCTCCTAGTCAGCTTAAATAATTATTTATTAAATTATTGAATATATTAAAAGAAAATTAGCAAATTCAAAACTTTGAAAACAAAGGATCAAAACCAAAAATAACAAAAGACACATCTTTGTAAACATGATGATGAACTTGAAAATTTTTCTCCTTTCTTTTCTTGGTTTCAGCGCTTTCGGTAAGGTGTCTAACTATAGCCGAGAAGTCCTAAAGACTCATGCGCCAACTTCTTTATTAGTCTTCGCGAAGCCAATTCCTAGTGCAGTCGGTTTACCTGAAAAATGTGGTGGCATCATAGTTTGCAACAAGCTCGATGTTTTGGGTGGTCTTAGTCCAATCACAGGATTGTAAGTAGTTTCTCCTTGTTGTGCTTTAACATTTTCCAAGTTGTCAAACCTTTCGTACTTCTACATTTACATTTTTCAGGCTTCCGAAAATCCCACTTTGAGCAGCGGTTTGGACCCGATGATGTGCCTGGCGTGTGTCTGAGTGAAATCTGTTTTTTGGAAAAAAAAACTGAAAAAAACGTTCTGGGCTCTCCCTCTATTTTCCTCAGGTATTGGCACACTTACAAGGTCTTTATGGAATTGTTCCCCTTCTTTTACGTATTTCCTCATCGTGATTTGTTGTTCTCATGATTGCTTTCCGAAAGAAATTTTTATTACTGAAGGTGCACTCCTTGGCCACGATGACTATTGTGTTGAGAAAAGAACCTCTTTTCGAGGTTAATGCTGAGACGGAGGAACGAGAAACGGTTAAGTATGGGTAAAATAGTATTCATATTTATAAGGCTAATAGGCTAAGTAGCTTAAGCAAGATCACGAGGATCAATGCATAATTAATCATATCTTTAGAGACTAAGGTTCCCTCCACTGTTGTGAGGTGTCGATGAGAGTATTTAAAGTCTCTCTTTTCACTTCAGAATATTAAAACCATCTTTCTTATGTTAAAACACAAAAATTTAGAGGTGGATTACAATTAGTGAGAAGTTTTAAAAGAAAACAAAAGATGAATGGTTTGTACCTTAGAGGTAGATTACAACGTTTTTATTTGACAGTTTAAGAGAACAGGAAAAGAACAAAAGAACAAAGAGAAGACTATTTGACATTATGAGTGAGTTTTGGAACTGTGATATGATTTGAGTGGGGTTCAGAGACTTTTACTTGAGTATGGATGTGAGCTAGAAAGAAGAAAGAAGGAAAAGACAAGGTAGTAGAGAAAAAGAAGTAAGATGTTGTTTAAATACCCATAAGGGCCAAGTTGGCTGAACAGAGAGAAAATTATTTTCTTAGGAGACCGTAGTTGACTGTGGATCTTGAGACCTCTGCGGTTACTGGGACTGTTCCTAGAGAAGTCTTGTTAGTGAACATCCGTGGTTGCAAGTGGAGGATCATGATTTTCGACACCCCCCCTCTCCTCTAGTCTCAGAACCCCTAATGCAGTAAGCACATGAGTAAGGGTTGATCCTCCAACAGACTTTGTGAGGAAGTCTGCAAGCATGTCACTTGTCGGCGTGTATTGCAACATGATTTTTGAGGCAATAATGGCTTCCTTCACAAAGTGCAGCTGAATTTCAACGTTGCTTCATCCTTTTTGTGTTGACATTTCTGTTCCCACAAGCTGTGTTGATGCAAGCTTGATTATCCTCATGGACTGGTATGGCCTGGTCAAACATCCCAATTCCTGCTTCAGCACACCACTGCCACAACCACAGAAGCTGTGAGCCTGTGAGGTATATATGACATACCAATAAGGCCACAAATAACTTTATATAAAGCTTATTTAGTCTTGAACAGACTTTTCTGTTGAAATTAAAATAAAAAATAACAAAAAATAAATATAACTTTTGTTTGAATAAAAAAAGTTATAATTATTATGTCATTTTTGGATTCTACACCAAAAAAAACCCAGGGTACACCCATATGATGTTATACCCAAAAATGCTTACTTCTTAAGTTATTGGAAGATTTAAGAATCTCACAGTACTTATGTAGCTTTTTTAACATTTTTTTAAAATTGTTAAATTTAAGCTTAAATAAGCTTAAATTTAAAGTTGCATAAGGTTTATGCAAACTTACCAAAATTTTAGTTAAAATTGATATGCTGTGTATATTTACTGAATTGGATAAGGATTTTCCATACAGGATGTAAATCCTGTGTGAGCTCAATTTAAAAGTGTTTAACACCATAGGATGGCTTTAAATAAATAAAAGGGCAAAATCCACGCAAAAAGGTGGGACAAAGGAAAAAGACAAAACAGAGGTGAGGTACCCAGCTTTTTGGATCTTCAAGGATTAAATTAAGGCTGTACACCTGTATTGGAGGATTTCAAACCTTATTGAAACTTTAAGATTAGACTTTTATCCAACCTTAAAGTTTAAACTGTTTTTATCCCAATTTGGACAGGAATTTCAAGCTTCCAAAGGGTAAATCCCAATATGAAAGCTTGAAATTAAAGTTTTAAGACCTGTCAATGCTTAAATAAGCTTAAAGCTTTAAAGTTACAAGCATTGAAACCACATTAAAAGCTAAGGTTTAGTGTGTATTGCTATTTTACATGGAAAAATAGCAATAACTTCAAAAATTCATTAAAAATTCAAATCTTTATGGATTTGCTTGAACGCTTCACACAGCTTACAATTCAATGTTATCTGTGTATAAATGAAATTTTAAGTATCCTTTATGAACAGGTTTTATTGGTAATTAGCCTGAAGAATTACTCTTTTAATTATGCTTAAAGAAAATTAAGATTTCTTTAAAAATTAATTAAAAATTGAGTTTAAGAGATTTTTGCTTGAAACTTTCTTTTTAAGTTTTTAATGTGATTAAATTTACTATAAAGAAACTTATTCTATATTAAAACTTAAAATAATTAACTTAAATGAGGATTAAAGTTACTTCGAGTTAAGAATAACACCAGTAACTTTAAATTGGAATTAAAAATAAGTTACCTTAAGTTAAGAACTTTATTTTTCAGCATGGATTTTCAGTTTTGACTTGAGCACGCCCTCTATATCCATTTTGAATAATGAGGGATCCTCTGCAGACATAAAAGAGTCTATTCATCACTATTTTTGTCCATCAATTCAATCCAATTCAATTATATTAGACATTTAAACAGGTAAAGTTTTATTACATATAAAATGTTATTATTAAAGTAATTCTCATATTGTTTTATTCCTTATTGATTTCGAATTAAAGAATTGAAATCATATAATTCAGATTATTGTTGTAAACACCAAATAATATATCTTATTTCATAAAATTATTGCCTTTAAAATATCTTTTAAAATCCACAAATTCCCCTTAAAAACTCTTTAATCATATTTCTTATTATAAAAAGTTGTTTTATCTTTTAAAAATATTGATTTTGGCATGTTTTTAACTTATAATAATTATTCAATATAATAACTGTTGTGTTTGACTTGTTGTATTACATATATATTATAAATACGTTTTCTCTAAAATTCTACATTTTTTTGATCTATTATGAGTTTTTTTACATAGAATTTTTGAATAAGAATTGTATCTGCACAGTGTGTGTTATAATTCCTTTTTCTAAATAATATTCATATTATTTAATATAAATAATATTTAAATTATTTATAAGGGATTAAATATTTATATTTTCCATGTGTAATCGTCTCATTAAGAGCTTTACACTTCTTATTGTTATAACTGTCAGTGACTATAACAATAATACAATAATTATAATTTATTATAATTTTTTGTATTATTATACTATATAATAATGATTAAATATATTCTTTAATATAATTGATTTTTAATAATTATATTTAATTTGTGGTTATAATATTTTTCTACTGAGGACAGTCATAGCACTCTTGATATTGTTACTATTATCAAGAGTTTCATAGACAAACCTTGCATTTGGGGGCCTGGCTGTGATTTTAACCAATTTTTGGGACATAAATCATATTATAGACCTTATTGTACTCTTTTTTGATGTAAAATTACCATATTTATCTTAATATCGGCTTTTTGGGACTTATCCCTTATAAATAATCTTTGTAATATTAATAAATTTATTTTTTTCATGAGAATATTTTTTTCAACAATATACTATTGAGGGACTTGGATTATATTTCTTTTGTCTAACCAGTGGCTTTTTCACATCACAGACTTGAAATTTATTCTTTGAGTTATTCTAGAATAAAGTGAATAATAATACAGTTTTGATTAATAACTTATTAATTGCATAATTATTATTTCTTTAAAGGAAATATAACATCATATAAAAAATTTAAAAATCTTTATTAAAAACATTTTTTTCTTTAATATTTAGACATTTTTCCTTAATTTTGACATAATTTGCCATAAATTACATTAAAACAACTTTATTCAATAAGTTGAGTTTATAGGTTATTTTTATTTTTTGATAAAATAACTTATATTTTGACTTTTCTCTAGTTTAATCTATCAGGAAAAGTTCTTCAGACTCTGAGGCATCAGAATCTAGTATTAAAATGAAAACCAGCCCAGCACCAAGGGGTTTTATTACCAAAGAGCCCTTCAAAGGTCCAGAAGGTGAATTACATTCTTTTCTTAGTCCATTCTTTCTTAAAATTGATGTGAAATGACTCCTACCAGAAGTGGAAGCAACTACTCCATCCAATCAAATGGATCTGGACCAGGATATTCAAGCCAAAAATCCAAAAGACAAGAATGTCAGCCCAGAGGACAGGAACAAATGGAGGATGCCATAACTTCCACCAGTTCCCAAAGGTTATCCAGAACCTTTTAAAGTCTTATTGAGAGCCCAGAAGCTGACATAACTGCAATTACTATTGTCAGACCCAAATCATTTCCAGCAGGCAGCAATAGAAATATACCAGTCGCAGTACAAGAACTGGTTTATGGCGGCAAAGCAGCAGGAGTTGGAACTTCTGTCAAGTCTTTGGATAGGCATAATCAACTCTTATCTTCAAGTGAAGAAGTTCATGGGCCCAGAAAAGACAGAAGAACCTTTGAGGGGTTAGACATCCATGTCTTGCAAGGGACAAGTCCAACAGATAAAAGCTTGGTTGAAAAACCAAGACATGTTGTCAGAGGACCAGAAGAAGAAGTTGGCCCAAGGAAAGGACAACAGCCCAGTGGGAGCTCCCCAAGCCTCCACAAGCAAAAATCTGCCTCAAAAAGTGTCAAAAAAGGACAAGAAATCAGAAGGGCAAGCAAAAGGCAAAGGGAAAGGCAAAATCCAAGTGGAACAAGCCTTACCCACTGAATTACAGAATCCCCAAGAAGGAGAAGATAGCCATGGACAATGTGTTCAATAGGGCAAGAACGCTGATGGAATTCAAAAACAAGGAAGAGGAAATATTGAACCAATCATTTCCAAACAAGCATACCTTGTAAAGCTTGTAACTCAATTTGAAACTTGTAATAAAGAAATTTTAGCAAATTTTAATAACTTGAGTATATCCAACAGAAGTTGGGTAGAGAGTTATTGCAAGTGAAAGAGTCACAAAAGACCATAATTGGTCTAGAAAATGTGAATAAAGAAAATATCTTTTCTTTGAAGCAAATTTGTGCAAGAATTGAGTCTAAAGTTACCTTACTCAATCAACCAGATGAAAATTATATTTTTTTATAACTAGACAGTTGAAAGAATTAAGAATACAAGTTCAGAACTTGGAAACCTAAACTGGCGACAATGCAGCTCTTTTCCTAGAACAATTGGAAAAAAGTGATAAAGCAAGACTTGAATTGAAAGAAGATATTCAATCAAGTATTAATAATATATCACTGGAGAATAATCTGCCAAGACAGTCCACACCAATTCTTGATAGAAATGTGCTAAGCTTGAATCATGACTTACATCATACAATTTCAAGTATTGCAGAAGTGGAGACTGCTTGTAATTTTAAAGACATTCCCAGATTAGAGGAATAGACAACCTTCAGTGGTGAAGGAAAATATAATCATATGGAATTTATGAAAACAATTGATATTTTTAAAGAAGACTTTAGCATACCAGATTAATACATAAGTGCCAGATTAGACTCCCTGTTTACCAAATCAGAAAAGAAATGGTATTACAAAATGAGGCAAGACCATGGTAAACATTCTTGGCCTTGGTGGAAAGAACAAATTATTTCCAAATGGGAAAATGATTCCTGGAGATTTAAATTGGAAAGCTCTTTTGAAGACACCATTTTTAAGATTGAAAGGGACAGGACCATGTCTTGGTTTCTTAAACAGAAAGACAGATTAACTGCTCTCCATCCTGATATGTCTGAAAGAATGGTTCATAAAAGGATATTAAGAAAGTGTGGTGGTGACCTTGAGAATTGTAGAAGAAGCAGATGTATTGAGCTTTGCTCTACAGAGGATTATATCAATGCCATAGAAGACATCACAACTAGGACAAAAATTGGAAGGAATTGGTATAAACCCCCTATGGATAACAAGACCAGCGGGAAACCAATTCCAAAACCCAAAAAACCACATGACAAGACTCCTATGAAATGTCATAAATGTGGAAGTACATCTCATTTGGCAAACACTTGTCCCAAAAAGACAAGAATAAATGAGATATATATAGATAAAGTTGAAGACACAAAAAAAACAAATAATGTATCTTTAAATGACAGTGATTCTGACCCTTCCAAAGAAGAGTAAGTACAAGATGAACTTAGTATAGAAAATACTAATGTTTCCTTTGAAGTCACAGAAGTAAATACTCACTTACCACAGTACAGTGATTAATGTATGGATCTCATACATGTGCAAGATGCTAAAATGCAGAAATCCAAACCTGACAGAGGCAAAGGTTATACAGCTGGAGCATCTTGTAGCACTAATATTGTGATAAACAACAGAGAAGCCCAGTTACATCTTGGATCAGGTTCTTTTTGCACCTGTGTTGGAAAATATTATCTTGAAAGGATTTATACCAATTGGAAAGAAAGCTTAATTCCAATTGAAGGTATAAAATTCAGAATTGCTAGCCAAGATATGCACCCCTTGGGAATTTTTGAATCAGCAATGATACTCCCTCATCCTGAAGAAAGTATCAGAATAAAAGTTGAATTTGATATTATGAATAACTGTACTTCCCAACACTTTATACTGGGAAATGATTATCTCAATATTTATGGAATTGATATTAATAATCATAAAGACAGATATTTCACTATAGGGGAAAAGAAAAGGCAAAAAATTGCTTTTCCTTCAAAAAATGGAGAAATAACTGTCATTAGACAAGTAAAGAATGTTAATAAAAAAATATGTGTCAGATCAGTGAATTGAAGCACAAATTTATACTTAACTAACATTAGAAATGAAGGAAGAACTTATCAAAATTTTATTTCAATACAGAGAGGCCTTTGCTTCTGATAATAAACCACTTGGGGATATCAAAGGCCATGAAGTGGACATTATGCTTAATGTGGAAAAACCCTACCCTCCACTATGAAGAAGACCAGATTACCCAGCTAGCCCTAGGGCTAGAGAAGCATTAAAAAGGCATATTAATTAACTAATGAAACTGGGAGCTCTTAGAAAGGTTGGGCACAATGAAGAAGTAGAAGTAACAATGCCTGTAATCATTACCTGGCATAATGATAAATCAAGGATGGTTGGTGATTTTAGAGCATTGAATACTTACACTATTCAAGAAGGTTATCCAGTCCCCAGAATCCATGAGACTTTGACTCAATTATCCAAAGAAAAATTTATCACTTCTATGGATTCTCTTAAAGGTTTCCATCAGAATTTCTCAACACCTAATACTAGGAAATTATTGAGTATTATTTCTAATTGTGGTATTTATGAATACTTGAGGATTCCTTTTGGTATTAAGAATGCACCCTCTCATTATCAAAGAATTATGAATACCATTTTCCCACATGAGTTATCAGAGGGATGGTTAATCATTTATACTGATGACATTATCATTTGTTCAGAAACCTGGCAATTGCATTTAGACAGACTTTCATTAGGACTTAGGAAGGTTTTTCAGGTTAACATGAAGATATCTCTTAAAAATTGTAATTTTGGTTTTCATGAGCTGAAATCTCTAGGACATGTAGTTTCAGGACTGAGCCTTGGTGTTGATAAAAACATGGTTGCTGCAGTGTTACTGAAACAAATTCCCTGGAACAAAGAAGAACTGATGTCTTTCTTAGGGTTTGCCAGCTATTACAGGAAACAACTTAAAGATTTTGAAATCCATACCAGATCATTGTACAGAATTTGTGATCAACAAAATTTCTTTGAAATGACATAGGAGACGATTCAAGCATATGAGAAAAATGAGATATGCCTTGACCACTGCAGCATTATTATTGATGCCAGACTGGAAATTTCCCTTCAAGCTGTATATTGATGCATGTGGTGAAGGCCTAGGTGCAGTTCTTCATCAAATTCAAATTGTCAATGACAAGCCTTATGAGGGCCCAATTTGTTTTATCTCAATACAAATCAAGCCTACTGAGGCCAGATATGGAGCTAGCCAAATGGAGTGCCTTTGCCTTATTTGGGATCTGGAAAAACTTCATTATTATCTTGATGGTAGTGTGCTTTAATTAATTGATGATTTTAATGTATTAAAATCACTTCTTAACATGAAGAGCCCTAACAGACACATTTTAAGATGGCAGATTGATATTCAGGAGTATAGAGGCAATATGACCATAGTAAATAAAGTTGGAAATATTCACAAGAATGCTTATGGCTTGAGTAGATGGGAATTACCCACTACATCTGACAATCCTGTCTATGTTCCTACAAGTGCAGAACCTCAAGTTCCAATTGAAGTAATTAATATCACAGATGTGGGAACAGAATTCTTTGAATAAGTTAGAGAAAGCTAAAAGCAAGATAAGAACTTCCATATTCTCACTGCTCTACTTGAAAAAGATTGCAAAGATGCATCCTTGGCTAATTCTCTGGATGATATTTGTAAAGTATCTTATGAAAATGGAAGATTCCATTTGTATGATGGTATCTTATATCAGAGTTTTAAGCACACATGTGTCATGGTTGTATGTAGTAGAATGTTGATCAACACAATACTACCCAAATTCCATGATAACATTTATTCTGGACATCTGTCTGAAGACAGAAGAATGGAAAGAATTAAGACATGTGCCTGGTGGCCATCTTGGAGAAAAGATGTCATTGAGTACTTTCATAGTTGTGATAGATGCCAGAAAGCCAATAAAGCTAGTGGTAAAAGATTTTGAATTAATGATTCATATCCAAGAACAAAGTACTCCATGGGAAGTGGTTCATATGGATTGGGAAACTGCTTTACCACCTGGGGGTGATAAAAGTTACAATGCATTTCTTCTCATTGTTGACAGATATAGCAAAAACCCAATCTTTTTTCCATGTCATAAAGATGACACAGCTATGGATACAGCTCTTTTGATTTGGAACAGAGTCATATCCCATACTGGTCTCTTTAAAAATATCATTAGTGATAGAGACCCAAAATTTACATCAGCCTTATGGACTAATCTACATGCGCCTTTGGGTACAAAACTATCATTCTCAACAGAATACCATCCACAAACATCTGGGTTAGCAGAAATAATGATTCAAACCCTTGAGGACATGATCAGAAGATTTTGTGCTTATGGCCTGAAGCTTAAAGATTATGATGGCTTTACCCATGATAGGTGTACCCTTATACGAGCATTGGAATTAGCCTATAAGATTTCTATTCATGCTTCAAAAGGAAAGACTCCTGCAATGTTGGAAAAAGGATGGAACCCTAGACTTCCAGTTGATACTTTGAAGAAAGATTTCGTTGATATTAATCCAGCTCCTTCAAGCTTTAAATTATTGCTTGATAAAGTGAGGCATTATGAAAATTAAAGCATGAATGATGCCTTTGAATATGCTAAACAGAAATGGGATAAAAGTCATAAAAACCCAGATTTCAAAGTAGAGCACTTGATACTAGTTTCAACTTTGATTTTTGATAATATTCAAGGTCCAAAGAGATTGATATATTCTGTTACAGGACCATTTACTATTAATGCCCTTCATGGGACAAATGCAGTACAAATAGAACTTTCCAAAGAATTGGAAAACAAACATCCAGCTTTTCCTGTTAGTCTAGCAAAGAATTACACTTCAAGTGATAAGGAATTATTTTCTTTCAGTAATGAAACACCCTCAGAAGTACCACCACTTGATCAAAGTTAAGAGAAAAAAGTACTAAAAGTCTTGAAAGAAAGAAGACTTAGGGGAAAAGATGGAAGAGAATACTTAGTCAGGTACAAAAATCCACAACATGAAGATGAATATATTTTAGGGGAAAAAAGACCTGATTCCCAAAAGTTTCTCAGAAGATTCAGACATTAGAGAAGACCAATTCCTCAAAAAAACATCTGAATTGTGTGCTTTACATACTTACAAGTATAAGTAGAGATGTTGGACAGTGGATGATACCCCCCAATTAACTTGGGGGTATACTACTAAAGAAAATTGTGGTGCAATTTTTTTTGGTGGTAGGGAATGTGAGCCTGTGAGATATCTATGACATACCCATAGGGCCACAAATAACTTTATATCCAGCTGATTTTGTCTTGAACAGACTTTTCAGTTGAAATTAATACAAAAAATAACAAAAACTAAGTATAACTTTTGTTTGGATGAACAAAGTTATAATCATTATGTCATTTTTGGATTCTACACCAAAAATAACCTATGGTACAGCCATATGGTGTTTTACCCCAAAATGCTTATTTCTTAAGTTGTTGGAAGATTTAAGAATCTCACAGTACTAATGTAGCTTTTTTAACATTTTTTAAAATTGTTAAATTCAAGCTTAAATAAGCTTGAATTTAAAGTTGCATAAGGTTTATGAAAACTTACCAAATTTTAGTTAAAATTGATATGCTGTGTATATTTACTGAATTTGCTAAGGATTTGCCATACAGGACTTAAATCCTGTGTGAGATCAAGTTAAAAGTGTTTAAGGCCATAGTATGGCTTTAAATAAATAAAAGGTCAAAATACACGCAACAAGGTGGGAAAAAGGAAAAAGACTGTCACAACCACAAAGATTGACCCTCCTCCGTGGGTGTTGTGGCAATTGTAACCTGGAACCAAGTTGGGGCCAATTGGTCCCCTCTGGTGCTCTATGGCCATTTGGCCATCTCTGGCCCCAATCATCCTTTCATGGCCTCAGGCCATATCCTGCCATCATTGGCCTCCTTGGCCAATTTCCATATCACCAACCCCCAGGCCTTTATCTTTGATTTTGGGGCCCGGAGGGTCCTTTGGTCTTCCAGGGGGCTCTGGGCCCCCTAGCCATCATCTTTTTTTTTGGGCCATCCCCTTTCATTAGGGGGGTTTAGGCCTAAATGGACTTTTTGGGTTATTTAGGCCCCCTATGGCTTCTGCACCTTGTGGGCTGTAATTCGCAGTCGACGGTCCATAGGCGTATTAGGCCCCTTTTGGCCTAATCCAATGAGGCCAAAGGGGGAAACCATCTAGCCCCCAAGGCCAGGTGGGTCCCAAACCATAATTGGACCCACCTGAGCCAATTTTGGCCATCAATCCCTTGGACCCAAATTTGGCCAAAAAACCCTTTGGACACCAAAATGGCCATAGAACCCGTAGGACCCATTTTTGGCCATTGACCACCATTGCCTCTGGAAACCACCAGAGGCCACCATATCAGCTCAGCAAGCACTCCCCTCAACTTAAGGGTAATTCTTTTCACTCCTCCATGCACCCCATACTCAAGGTTGCAGGGGTGGTGCATATATGGTATTATATACCATTATGCACCATTTTTGCTCAGAAATTCAATAGTGACATTTACAGGAACAAATCCCACAATTCCAAATCAAGGTCCCAAAATTCAATTCCCATTTCAAAGGAGGACCTTTCAGCTCATCAGTCTGGCAATCCATGGAGGCAATCAGAAGATCATTCAAGGACCCCAACCACCTGACTCTGCAGGAGTTGGGTTGGTACTTTCATTCAAGATTCTTCCCAAGGTTCATTCTTAGAGGTATTATGTCATTTCAATCAGTTTTCAAGGCATCAAGTATTTCAATACTCCTTGGACAACTCAATTGGTCCATACAGGTGACAATTCAATCAACCTGTATGTCCTTGGCCCAATTGGGCCAATTAAATCTTCCACTGTGGGATTTCAATCACACAGTTCAATTTCAAGATGGAAAGACCTGTATTGGCCCAATTCAGACAATACAGCCAGTGATCCACCTTCCAGGATCAGTCTTTCGGTTTTTCACATATACTGGCCACCTTTCAACACCTGGGGACTTTTTCCCCAGTTAATTAATATATTGGATTTATTATTATCTTTATTTTCTTTTACATTATTAAAGTTAATACTGATAATCTTAAGTCAGTCATTCAGCACCCTTTTTCTTTTTCTTCCTCGCCTGTCAGTGGATATTGGTGGTCATATCCTTTAATAATTCCATTTCCTTTTCTGGCAGGTTGAAACAGTGAATTGAGGATTCACTTGGTTGGCTTCTTGGCCTTTGGCTTCTTATCTTTTCTTTTATCTTTGGCATACTTGTCTTCCCATTCTTCTTCTTTAAAGAAATTAATCTTTATTATTCCTTATATCTTTTGGAGCCCTCCAAGTGAGTCCTTGATTACTGAGTGCCAGGCCCTCTTGCTTCCATAAGAGCCCCTGTGACATTACATTAATTAACTCATAATTTCTTTCATTCTATTCATTAATTATTCATCATTTTATTCATTCATTCTTCATCAATTTCATTCATTCATTCATCAAAATTATGACTCTTTAACGCTTATGAATTTAATGATTCTTCTTCACCTCTCAATTTTCTCTCATCATTCTTCATTCTGAAAATTGAAAGCTGACCCAAATCTTATTTTGTTTATCTTTTTCAATCTTAATCTCAATCATCAATCTCCTTTTATCCTTAATTCAGGCGTCTTATCATTTTGATTTTCAGATTATTCATCAGATTGTTCAGACACGTTCTTCATATCAGGATTCAATTTGACTTATTCCTCAAGAATTTTGATTTTAAGGAAGAATTCACTTGTAAATTGACTTGATTGACTGATTTGATATAATTGAAATTGACTTCAAGAAAATTGAATGACCTGAAGATTTTCATTGATTTTGCTGAATTTCACATCAAGAATTGACATAAATTGATTTTGACTCAAGAATTCATTTGACTGATTGAGTACCTCTGCAAGATTTGATTTTTATTGATTTTTATTGATTGATTTTAATGACTTCAAGATTTTCATTGATATTGATTTTGACTTCAAGATTCATTTGATTTTGGTTGATTGATGTACCTGAAGATTTTAATTGATTCATTGATTTCCTCAAGATTTGATTGTTGATTCTGTACTTCAAGAAAATTGTGATGTTATTCATTTATTTTAATTTTTGATTCCTGAAATCATGCCTGTCAAAAATTCACCTCCTGCAAGACATACCAGACCTCAAGCTTCTCTTACTCCAACTCCAAGAGTTCCTCTTGATGGCACCCCAGCAGTTCCTCAACTGGGGGCGCAATTGGATAGAGGACCCCGCATGGAAGCAGAAGCACCATCCAGGAAGGAAGGAAGAGGGCCAAGAAGATCAATTTAATTATCAGGAGTGGTTGGCGGCTTTCCAGGATTTTCAAGAACCAGTCTCAAGGCTCAAGACTCTATCTATGAAGGCACCAGAATGCTTTGATGGGACTCAGCCCTTCAAAGTCAGAAGCTTCCTTCAGTCATGCCAATTAATCTTTCATAATGATCCGGCAAACTTCTCTCAAGACAGAAAGAAGGTCTTTTATGCCACTTCATTTCTCATTGGCAGGGCTGAAAAATGAATTGAGCCTTATCTTTCCAATCTCACCAATCAAGACTCCAATTACCTTCTCAATTCTTGGCCTTTATTTGAATCTCAACTCTTCACCCTATTTGGTGACCCGAATGAAGTCAGAAAAGCTGAAGCAGAATTGGATTAACTAAGAATGAAGGAAGTTTGCCATGTTTCACTATACATAGCTGATTTCAGGAGTTTGTTTTCAAGAATTGGAGATTGGGGTGAAAGGACTCTCATTCATTATTTCAGGAAGGGATTGCCATCCAGGATATTGGATCAATTGGCCTCCCATCCTTCAAGAATTGATTCTCTTCAAGACTTAATGGAAGCTACCCTGGAACTTGATACCAGGTACCATGAAAGGCAAAAGAAGAAGAATCACTATCAAGAGAAGAAACCTGAATCCCCAAGATCAAGTACTTCTCATCCTCAAAATTCTTCAAGTTCAAGTCATAAGAAGAAAAACAATTTTCAGAAGAGGGACAAGCCCCATTCTTCTTTGTTGAATAAGGACTTCAAGCTCATGAGCTCTGAAAAAGAAAGAAGAATCAAAGAGGGTCTTTGTACCTATTGTGGTGGGAATCATAGTCTTGAGTCTTGTTTCAAAAGGCCTCAAAACAAGCTTACCCAACCATAAGGCCAATTTCCCAGCCAGGGAAAAGCCTGAGTGGAGACCATGTTGTGTTCAATGGTCTTCACAGTTTTCCTTCCAGAGCACAATTGTGCATTCTGATAACTGGTGTAAAGAGTTCTCTTAAATTTTTTGTTTTTTCTTCTCTTTCTGATGTTTTTTACAGTATTCTCATTGATTCTGGTGCTACACACTCATTTATTGCAAAGCAGTTTGTTCACAAGTACTCATTGAATACATCAGAACTTCCCGAGAAGATTCCTCTTATCATTTTGGACTCCTCTGAATCCCCTACCTTATTTGTGACCCACCATACTAAATATATGGTTGAGCTCCCTTCCTTCCCAAGCTTTGAATGGGACTTTTTAGTCATTGATACTCCCAAGGGAGAAGACCTCATATTGGGCTTTGACTTTCTCAATCACTTTAATCCTTCTATTGATTGGAGGCAAGGGCTGATCACCTTTAATGCTGATCATAAGGACTATTGTGATCCTTTTAATTA
Organism: Austropuccinia psidii; assembly: GCA_023105745.1. Classification (NCBI taxonomy): domain Eukaryota; kingdom Fungi; phylum Basidiomycota; class Pucciniomycetes; order Pucciniales; family Sphaerophragmiaceae; genus Austropuccinia; species Austropuccinia psidii. The sequence goes on along the minus strand of JALGQZ010000005.1, from coordinate 9,254,837 downwards.
TTTCTGTAATGACTTTTCTTCTGCCAAATCATGTGCAGATCTGGTTCGTGATTCTAGAACACCATCATTTCCATCTTCTGTCCATATTCCTTCCATAAATTCCCCTCAGTCATTACGGTTATCTGGAGATGAAGTTTTCAAAGAGATTCAAGATGTTGGAGAAGACAATTCTGTATTTTCACTTCATCTCTTCTTTGGGAATATGGACCTTCCTCCTTCATCTTATCATGACTTCCCGCAGGAGTTGTGGGATGAAGAGGAGGAGCCAGAAGAAGTAGAAACCGTGATGAACGTTGTCCCTTCTACTCATCACCAATATGTGGATGTATTCTCCAAGGTGAAAGCAGAGACACTTCCTCCTCACCGCACCTGTGATCATCATATCAAGCTGGAGGGGCCTCTACCTCCAGTTGGGGTGATCTACTCTTTATCCAAACAAGAGTCAGATACACTCAGGGACTACATTTCAGAGAATTTAGAGAAAGGTTTCATCCGGCCAAGCTCCTCTTCAACAGGAGAACCTGTCCTCTTTGTCAAAAAGAAAGATGGTGGCCTCCGTTTGTGTGTTGATTACCGCAAACTCAATGCTGTTACTAGGAAGAACAAGTATCCTGTTCCTCCTATTAATCAGCTTTGCAATCTTTTCAATGGTTCTTCCATCTTCCCCAAGATTGATTTGTGTGTTGCCTATAACCTGCTCAGAATCAAGGAGGGTGATGAAAATTTGACATGCTTCAGAGCTCAATATGGCAGTTTTGAGTACTTGGTTATTCCATTTGGGCTCACCAATGCTCCTGCCTCTTTTCAGAATCTTGTCAATGATATTTTCCAAGATCTGCTTGATGTTTATGTTGTGGTTTATTTGGATGACATTATGGTCTTTTCCAAATCAGAGGAAGAACATGTCTGTCAGGCTGAGTCTATGTTGAAGAGGTAATAAGGCTATTTACAACTAAAACTATGACTGTGACACGGTAAAAAATAGATTTTTAAAGATAAAAGGTTGATAAAAGATGATTGAATTGAGATTTTAAGGGCTTTACTATGGAAATATAGTGGTGGTGAGCGCTTCTGAGAGCCCTGGGTGCAGTTTTATCTGTTGGGTTACAATAATAAAGACTACAATAATTAAGTTTATAATTATACCTGATTATTAACCAAGAGTAAAACTGTTTTTGACAGTTTACTACATAGGTTATTCAAGAGCAGGATGAGGAAAGGCTTTTGGCTGTGAAAAGCCCTCCTTTTATCCTGAAATTGAGGTGGAAAGGCTGCTAGACCTTTCCACGTAGAGGAAGTGAAGATTTTTCACTCTCTATGACAGGCTTGTGGTTTGCAAACAGCCTGTATACTATGTATTGGGCTCAGGTGTGGTTTTGAAACCACATCTGGGCGGATTTCACCAATACAGGGTGAAAATTTTCATCTGGGGACCTCACAGCCTGATTCTGACATGTATGATGCGTAGAATGCTGTACAGAAACTGTATGGGACCCCAGTATTGACTGACATATGAGGTATTGAAGTAAAAACATGCTTCTTTGTCTATTTGAAACCTCATATTGATGGTTATGGGATATTATCCCATGGTAAGGCTGTATCTGACAGCAGGTGGGATTTTGACCTTAAAATGGTCATGACTCTGTCAGCTTTTGAGATATCAAGCTCAAAGTTGGTTCATTGAATAGCTCTGTATGGGCTCTACACAATGGTACCCAACTTGACATGGTTATCATTAAATATGACAAAGTTATCCCATGTACAAGTATTTTTGTACATTGGCGTGGTCTGGGCAAAAGCTGTATTAAGGTTGTTTGGCCAATAGCTTCTGTTGTAGTTGAGCTATGAGGAAATGGATGGCACCATCACATAGCCCTGATTTTGCTCTTTTCAAAAAGACCCCACTTTAGGTATCTCACACTAAAACTGTAAAAGTTAGATGAGAGGTGAATGTTTTGTTCAACCTTATTTGGTCTAAATTTGACCATAACTCAAGTAATACTGGTGCTAGCTCAGTTTGGCTAGCACCATTAGATAGCCCTGGCTTAGAGCTTCATTATGAATACCCATTTTATGGGGTTAAGCCTCTCCTTCTAGATTTTAGATGAGAGGTGAAAATTAAGGTTTATGCTCAGCAATAACTTTGAGCAGGAATAACTTTGTTATTTCTTGTCCTATGGTGATGGGACTTATATTTTCAGAAAGAGGTAAGTTTCCTCTTTCTTTTGATACCTTTTGAGTTAATTTGGCTCAGCTCCATGTTTTGGTGGTGTTTTGGCTATACCATTGGTTTATGGTATTTTAGCTGTCATGCTTGTGCTCTGGTTTTGAGTCACAGGCTGACATACCCTCCCTCTAAAAAAAGGCTCATCATTGATGAGACTGTTCAGTCCTCCTAGAGGCTCTGAATATCCTTAAATGAAGGTTCCCATCTGGTATGGCATCCTCTGCCAACCATTTGTCTTTGTCAGCTGTCTGGTTCTTGAATCTGACTGTCACAGGGGCTCTTGGAAGAAGAGGGCCTGGCACTCAGGAATCAAGAACTCACTTGGAGGGCTCCAAAGATAAAAGAATAATAAGAATGAATTTCTTTGAGAAAGAATAAAGGGGAAAACAAGTATGCCAAAAGATGAGATAAGAAAAAGATGAAGCCAATGGCCAAATATAATAAAGGAGCCAAAAGCCAAGAAGCCAACCAAGTGAATCCTCAATTCACTGTTTCAACCTGCCAGAAAAGGAAATGGAATTAGTATAAGGATATGACCACCAATATCCACTGGACAGGCGAGGAAATAAGAGAAAAGGGTGCTGAATGACTGACTTAAGATTATCAGTATTAACTTTAATAAGGTAAAAGAAAATAAGGATAAAAATAAATCCACTATATTAATTAACTGGGGAAAAAGTCCCCAGGTGCTGAAAGGTGGCCAGTATATGTGAAAAGCTGGAAGGTTGATCCTGGAAGGTGGATCAATGACTGTATTGTCCGAATTGGGAAATACAGTTCTGGCCATCTTGAAATTTGAACTGTGTGATGGAATTCACACAGTGGAGTAAGAAATGGCCTAATTGGGCCAAGGCCATACAGGTTGATTGAATAAGGCCTGTACGGATGAATTGGGTTGTCCAAGGAGTATTGAATACTTGATGTCTTGACAACTGATTTGAATTATGTAATACCTCTTGAGAATTGACCTTAGAATAATCCTGAATGAATTGTACCAACCCAACTCCTGCAGATACAGGTGGTTGGGATCCTTGAATGATCTTCTGAATTACTGCCATGGATTGCCAGACTGATAAGCTGAAAAGTCCTCCTTCAAAAATGGGTGTTGGAATTATGGACCTTGAAATGGGTCCTGAGAATGTCACCATTGGATTGCTGAGTAAAAATGGTGCATAATGGTATATAATACCATATATGCACCACTCCTGCAATCTTGAGTACGGAGTGCATGAAGGAAAGGGAAGAATTCCCCTTAAGTTGAGGGAAATGCTTGTTGAGATGATTTGGTGGCCTCTGGTGGTTGCCAGAGGCCATGACGGTGAAGTTGGTCCATGGTGGTCCAGGGCCAAAAATGGGTCCTACGGGATTTGTGGCCAAAAATGGATCCAAGGTGTTTTTGGTCTAATTTGGGTCCAAGGGATTGGTGGCCAAAAATGGCTCAGGTGGGCCCAATTGTGGTTTGGGACCCACCTGGCCTTGGGGGCTAGGTGGCTGCCCCCTTTGGCCCCTTTTGGCCTCATTGGATTAGGCCAAAAGGGGCCTAATCCGCCTACGGACCGCGGCCCACAGACCGTACGGACCGCGGACCGCGTATTACGGCCCACGGACGGTGGAAGCCGTGGGGGGCCTAAATGGCCCAAAAAGGCCATTTAGGCCAAAACCCCCCTAATGAAAAGGGTGGCCAGGAAACCCATGAAGGTGGCCATGGGGCCTGGAAGCCCCTGGAAGACAAAGGGACCCCCCAGGCCCAAAAACAGTGATGGAGGCCTGGGGGTTGGTGAGGTGGAAATTGGCCAAGAGGGCCAATGACGCAGGATATGGCCTGAGGCCATAAAGGATGATGGAGGCCATAAGTGGCCAATGGAATGGGTTATGGCGTAAGAGCCATGGAACACCCAAAAGGGGTCAATTGGCCATAAATGATATGACATGGCCAATTGGCCCCAACTTGGCTCCAGGTTGGATTGCCACCGCCATCAAGGAGGAGGGTCAAAATACGTGGTTGTGACAGTACCCCCCTACCTTGAATGGTGAGCTCCTGAGCACCAAGATAAGGTAGAGGCCTGTTGAGGCTAATGAGACGGATTTGACGTAAGGATTCCAGAGGTATTGAATCTTGAAAAGAAGAATTGAACTGATAAGCTTGTTGGCATATGAATTGAGGTTGACTTGATCTTCTCTTGACATTTGGCTTTGACAAAGTTGAAGACATGATTTGACATAAAGATTTTGGAGTTAAAGAGTTATAAGAAAAGAACTTTTGAAAGAATATAAAGAGTAAAAGAGAAAAGGAAACAGATATAAAGAGAGAAACAGAAAAAATAAAGAAAATGAAATTTGAGGAGGGATCCAATCTTCATCACGGATTACGACAATTGATTTTGAAAGTGACCAAGGACCTGGATAAAAGAATTTGATGCCAGGTGCTCACAGAGTGGCCAAGGTGATGTTTTGACAGATTGTAGACCCCTCAGGGAAGTGCACACCAGGAGAGGAACTTACTTTTAGTAGTTGCCACTCCCGCCAGTGCCATGAATAAGAAAGCTCTTGATAAATGAATGTGTTGAAAGAATAAAGTCTTGGGAAGGAGAGTAAAAAAGGAATGGTCCATTTGCCCAAGTGTAAATGGCCATAAATTTTGGAATTCGGATGTTGAAAGCTGGGCCAAAAGGTCTGTGTCCAAATTGAAAAGTGCTCACAGAGTGGCCAAGGTGATGCTTACAACAAAGAAGAGTAGGATACCCCTAAAGGTGCATACCAGGAGTGGGACTTACTTTTGGTAATTCCTCTCCCCACCAAGCACCATAAAAATTCAAGCCATTGAAGAATTGGGTCCTGGCTTGTCAGGATATAACGAATGAAAATCTTTGACAAGTTCAGGACAATTCTTGAGGTTTTCAGCTGGTTCCCATGTGGATCTTTTTGAATCTTGACTGAAACCTTTCCATTCCACCAGATACCATAATTTTCTTCTCTTGAGCTTTGAATCCAGTACTTGAGAGACTTCCCATTCCTCTTCTTCTTCAATAATGATTGGAGGAGGAGGCTCTTGATGCCGATTTGGGATTGTTGATGTCTTGACTGGTTCCAAGGGTGAGATATGGAAGACTGGGTGGATGGATTTCCATTGAGATGGAAGCTTGAGGTGGTAAGCATGAGTACTGACTTTCTTCAAGATTGGAAAGGGACCCAACCATCTTTCAGACAGTTTCTTGGTGGGTCTAGTTGATTTGATATTCTTGGAAGAAAGCCATACCATGTCACCAGGATTGAAAACAGGTGGACTTGCTCTACTTTTATCTGCATACCTCTTAAACCGGTTTATGGCGATTTCCAGTTCTCTCTTGACATCTTGCTGTACTGATTGGATTTTTGTTGATAACTTTCCAGCAGGAGTATCTTGAGTGATGTGAACTGAATCAAATTGTGGATCTCTTCCATAAACAGTGAAAAACGGTGATTGCTTGGTTGAAGAGTGGTCAGAGTTATTGTAGGCAAATTCAGCCAGAGGGAGCCAGGTGTTCCAATCATCTTGATGATAACTGACATACATCCAAAGATACTGTTCTAGTATCTGATTTACCCTCTCTGTCTGCCCATCAGTTTCTGGATGGTAAGCAGTTGACAAGTCTCTTGAAATCTTGAGCTGCTGACAAAGATTGGTCCAGAAGGAAGAAACAAAGAGGGGACCTCTATCACTGACAATGCTTGAAGGAAGGCCATGCTTTGAGAAGATATTCTTGATGAATAAATGGGCCAAATCCAAAGAAGTTATTGAAGACATTGTTGTAATAAAACCCGCCATTTTTGAGAATCTGTCCACTATGACAAGGATTGAGTCAAAAGAATTGGACAGGGGCAGTTGAGTGATGAAATCCATTGAGAGACAAATCCAAGGACCATTTGGAATTGGAAGAGGTTTGAGGAGTCCAAACTTCTTATGGTGGATATTCTTGTTTCTTGAACACTGTTGACAGGATGATACATAATCCTTAATGAATTGAGTCATGCCGGACCAGTGGAAATCCCGCTTGACAAGTTTGAGAGTCTTCTCTTGGCCAGGGTGTCCAGCTAGAGGAGAATCGTGACGCTTTTGAAGAATGCTGAGTTGAATTGTGGAGTCATTTGGGACTACCACCCGATCTTTGAAGAGAGGAAGTTGGGAGGAGGAATCAAGAGAATAATCTTGGACAGATTTACCTTTACCCAAATCTTCAAGGATACTTCTGTACTGAGGATCTTGCCATAATTTCTTCTGAATTGAATCAATCAAATTTGAAAAAGAATCCACCTTGACTGCAAAAAACTTTGAGGGTTGAACTTCATCTTGCTTAATGAGTTGTTGCAAATTCATTGGATTCTTGCTGATGAAATCCTCCCCCCTCTCCGGATAGACGTCGTCCCGACGTGATAAGGCATCTGGAAGAGTTGCTAGGCGGCCAGGGCGGTAAGTGATTGAAAAATGAAATTCAGATAAGAATTCAGCCCAACGGGCTTGACGGCGAGTAAGGATCTTTGATGACATAAAGTACTGAAGAGAAGAATGATCGGTGAGAACTTCAAAAGGAGAGGACAGAGAAAGAAGAAAAGCCCTCCAGCGCTTGAGAGCCCAGACTATACCAAGGAGTTCCTTGTCATGAATTTCATAGTTGAGTTCTGCTGGAATACGCTTGCGGCTGTCAAAGCCAATGGGATGTTTTCCTGAGTCAGAGACCTGACTCAGAACAGCACCCAAAGCATAATCGGATGCATCGGTCTCTACAATGGTGGGTAGAGAAGGATTGAAGTGGGAAAGGATTGGAGCGGTAGTGAAGGCCTCTTTGAGTTGATGAAACTGGCTAAGAGCTTCCTCATTGAGGGGGAAACAGGAATCTTTCTTGAGGAAACTGGTGAGTGAACTGATTTTCTTTGAATAATTCTTGATGAAACGGCGGTAGAAGTTGGCAAAGCCAAGGAAGGATTGAAGAGCCTTGAGGTTTCTTGGAGGAGGCCAATTAAGGATCTTCTGGACTTTTGCTTGGTCCATCTTGAGGCCTTCAGAAGAAACAACATAACCAAGATATTCTACACTAGAAACATGAAAAAGGCATTTAGAAGCCTTGGCAAAAAAGTTATTGGCTCTGAGTCTGGAAAGAACAGTGGACACATGAGTGACATGTTCTTCCTCAGATTTGGAAAAGACCATAATGTCATCCAAATAAACCACAACAAAAAAATCAAGGAGATCTTGGAATATATCATTGACAAAATTCTGAAAAGAGGCAGGAGCATTGGTGAGCCCAAATGGCATTACCAAGTACTCAAAACTGCCATATTTAGTTCTGAAGCATGTCAAATGTTCATCACCCTCCTTGATTCTGAGCAGGTTATATGCACCACGCAAATCAATCTTGGAGAAGATAGAAGAACCATTAAAGACATTAAGAAGCTGGTTCATAGGAGGAACAGGATATTTGTTCTTCCTAGTGACAGCATTAAGTTTGCGGTAATCAACACACAAACGGAGGCCACCATCTTTCTTTTTAACAAAGAGGACAGGTGCTCCTGTTGAGGAGGAGCTTGGCCGGATGAAACCTTTCTCTACATTCTCTGAAATGTAGGCCCTGAGTGTATCTGACTCTTGTTTGGATAAAGAGTAGATCACCCCAACTGGAGGTAGAGACCCCTCCAGTTCGATATGATGATCACAGGCACGGTGAGGAGGAAGTTTCTCTGCCTTCACCTTGGAGAATACATCCAAGTATTGGTGATAAACAGAGGGAACAACCTTCATCACGGTTTCTACTTCTTCTGGCTCTTCCTCTTCATCCCACAACTCCTCCAGGGAGTCATGATAAGATGAAGGAGGAAGGTCCATATTCCCAAAGAAGAGATGAAGTGAAGATACAGAATTATCTTCCCCAACATCTTGAATCTCTTTGAAGACTTCATCTCCAGATGATGGTAATGACAGATGGGAATTAAGGGAAGGAATATGGACAGAAGATGGAACTGATGGTGTTCTAGAATCACCAACCAGAGCTGCACATGATTTGGCAGAAGAAGAGTCATTACGGAAAGAATTGGAAGGATCAGAATAGTCCTTTTGATCAGTATTAAAGGTGATCAGCCCTTGCCTCCAATCAATAGAAGGATTAAAATGATTGAGAAAGTCAAAGCCCAATATGAGGTCTTCTCCCTTGGGAGTATCAATGACCAAAAAATCCCATTCAAAGCTTGGGAAGGAAGGGAGCTCAACCATATATTTAGTATGGTGAGTCACAAATAAGGAAGGGGACTCAGAGGAGTCCAAAATGATAAGAGGAATCTTCTCTGGAAGTTCTGACGTAGTCAATGAGTACTTGTGAACAAACTGCTTTGCAATGAATGAGTGTGTAGCACCAGAATCAATGAGAATACTGTAAAAAACATCAGAAAGAGAAGAGAAAACAAAAAATTTAAGAGAATTCTTGACACCAGTATTCAGAATGCACAATTGTGCTCTGGAAGGAAAACTGTGAAGACCATTGAACACAACATGGTCTTCACTCAGGCTTTTCCCTGGCTGGGAAAACTGCCTGACAGTTGGGTAAGCTTGTTTTGAGGCCTTTTGACACAGGACTCAAGACTATGCTTCCCACCACAATAGGTACACAACCCCTCCTTGATTCTTCTTTCCTTTTCAGAACCTTTCAACTTGAAGTCCTTATTCAACAATGAAGAATGGGGCTTGTCCCGCTTTTGAGAATGAAATTTCTTCTTTGGTCTTGAACTTGAAGAAACTTGATGATGAGAAGAGTGAGACTTTGAGGCTTCAGGCTTCTTCTCTTGATGATGATTCTTTTCCTTCTGCCTCTCATGGTACCTGGTATCAAGTTCCAGGCTGACGTCCATTAAGTCTTGAAGAGAATCAATGTTTGAAGGATGGGAGGCCAATTGATCCAGAATCCTGGAGGCCAAACCTTTCCTGAAATAATGAATAAGAGCCCTTTCACCCCAATCCCCAATTCTTGAAACCAAACTCCTGAAATCGGCAATATACAAAGCAACATGCCCACCTTCTTTCATCCTAAGGCCATCCAATTCAGCTTCTGCTTTTCTAACTTCATTTGGGTCTCCAAATAAAGTGAACAATTGGGATTCGAATAATGGCCAGGAATTGAGGAGATAATTTGAGTCTTGATTATTGAGGTTGGAAAGATAAGGCTCAATCCATTTTGCAGCCCTGCCAACTAAGAATGAAGTGGCATAAAGAACCTTCTTTCTGTCTTGAGAGAAGTTTGCCGGATCATTATGAAAGATGAGTTGACAAGATTGAATAAAGCTTCTGACTTTGAAGGGCTGAGTCCCATCAAAGCATTCTGGAGCCTTCATAGAGGGAGTCTTGAAGGCTGGTGGTCTTGATAATTCAGAAAAAGAAGCTGCTTGCAGATTGGCCATAATCTGAGTCATTTGCTGCATAATGGCCAATAAATACGGTTCAGACTGATGAGAGGCAGGCTGATCAGACTGGGCTAGAGTTGGTCCTCTGGGGCCCTCAGATGCTCCCACAGGAGCAGGAGCAGCCTCAGTGCCATTAGACTCTTCCTCTTCCACAGAATTCTCCTCCTCCTCTTCACCATCTTCACCTTGAACCTTGGGACTGGTTCTTGAAAATCCTGGGAATCCGCCAACCACTCCTGATAAAGACATTGATCTTCTTGGCCCTCTTCCTTCCTTCCTGGATGGTGCTGCTCCTTCCATAATGGGTCCCCTGTCCAATCTGGCCCTCAGTTGAGAAACTGCTGGGGTACCGTCAAGAGGAGCCCTTGGAGTTGGAGTCAGAACAGCCTGAGCTCTGGCCTGAGATCTGGTCTGTCTTGCTGGAGGTGAATGTTGAACTGGCATGATTTCAGGAATAATCAACCAAAATAAATGAAATAAAATCAAAATTTTCTTGAAGTACAAAATCACCAATCAAATCTTGAGGAAATTGGATAATCAATGAATCAAAATTCTTCAAATACGTCAATCAATCAAATCGAGTGAGTCTTGAAGTAAAAATCAATATCAATGAGAATCTTGAGGTCAATAAATCAATCAATCAAACAATCAAAATCAAATCAAATCAAAATCTTGCAGAAAAAATCAATCAATCAAATGAAGTCTTGAGTCAAAATCAATTTATGTCAAAAATCTTGATGTGAACAATCAGCAAAATCAATAAATCTTCAGGTAAATCAATTATCTTGAGGTCAATTTCAATTATGTCAAATTAGTCAATCAAATCAATTTTCAAGTGAATTCTTCCAAAAAATCAAAAATTCTTGAGGAATAAATCAAAGTGAATCCTGATATGAAGAACGTGTCTGAATAACCTGATGAATAACTTGAGAACCAAAGATAAAAAATGCCTGAATTATGGATAAAAATAGATTGATTAAGATTGAGAATGAGATTGATAAGATAACAAAAAACAAAAAATGGGTCAGCTTTCAATTTTCAGAACAAAGAATGAATGAGAGAAAATTGAGAGGTGACAAAGAATCATAAGATCATAAAACGTTAAAGAATCATAATTTTGATGAAGTGAATGAATGAATTTAAAATATAAGAATAAAAGAATGAATGAATGAAGAAGAATTATGAGTTAATTAATATAATGTCACAGGGGCTCTTGGAAGAAGAGGGCCTGGCACTCAGGAATCAAGAACTCACTTGGAGGGCTCCAAAGATAAAAGAATAATAAGAATGAATTTCTTTGAGAAAGAATAAAGGGGAAAACAAGTATGCCAAAAGATGAGATAAGAAAAAGATGAAGCCAATGGCCAAAGATAATAAAGGAGCCAAAAGCCAAGAAGCCAACCAAGTGAATCCTCAATTCACTGTTTCAACCTGCCAGAAAAGGAAATGGAATTAGTATAAGGATATGACCACCAATATCCACTGGACAGGCGAGGAAATAAGAGAAAAGGGTGCTGAATGACTGACTTAAGATTATCAGTATTAACTTTAATAAGGTAAAAGAAAATAAGGATAAAAATAAATCCACTATATTAATTAACTGGGGAAAAAGTCCCCAGGTGCTGAAAGGTGGCCAGTATATGTGAAAAGCTGGAAGGTTGATCCTGGAAGGTGGATCAATGACTGTATTGTCCGAATTGGGAAATACAGTTCTGGCCATCTTGAAATTTGAACTGTGTGATGGAATTCACACAGTGGAGTAAGAAATGGCCCAATTGGGCCAGGGCCATACAGGCTGATTGAATAAGGCCTGTACGGATGAATTGGGTTGTCCAAGGAGTATTGAATACTTGATGTCTTGACAACTGATTTGAATTATGTAATACCTCTTGATAATTGACCTTAGAATAATCCTGAATGAATTGTACCAACCCAACTCCTGCAGATACAGGTGGTTGGGATCCTTGAATGATCTTCTGAATTACCGCCATGGATTGCCAGACTGATAAGCTGAAAAGTCCTCCTTCAAAAATGGGCATTGGAATTATGGACCTTGAAATGGGAAAGTGGAATTGGGTCCTGAGAACGTCACTATTGGATTGCTGAGTAAAAATGGTGCATAATGGTATATAATACCATATATGCACCACACCTGCAATCTTGAGTACGGAGTGCATGAAGGAAAGGAAAGAATTCCCCTTAAGTTGAGGGAAATGCTTGTTGAGATGATTTGGTGGCCTCTGGTGGTTGCCAGAGGCCATGACGGTGAAGTTGGTCCATGGTGGTCCAGGGCCAAAAATGGGTCCTACGGGATTTGTGGCCAAAAATGGATCCAAGGTGTTTTTGGTCTAATTTGGGTCCAAGGGATTGGTGGCCAAAAATGGCTCAGGTGGGCCCAATTGTGGTTTGGGACCCACCTGGCCTTGGGGGCTAGGTGGCTGCCCCCTTTGGCCCCTTTTGGCCTCATTGGATTAGGCCAAAAGGGGCCTAATCCGCCTACGGACTGCGGACTGCGTATTACGGCCCACGGACGGTGGAAGCCGTGGGGGGCCTAAATGGCCCAAAAAGGCCATTTAGGCCAAAACCCCCCTAATGAAAAGGGTGGCCAGGAAACCCATGAAGGTGGCCATGGGGCCTGGAAGCCCCTGGAAGACAAAGGGACCCCTCAGGCCCAAAAACAGTGATGGAGGCCTGGGGGTTGGTGAGGTGGAAATTGGCCAAGAGGGCCAATGACGCAGGATATGGCCTGAGGCCATAAAGGATGATGGAGGCCATAAGTGGCCAATGGAATGGGTTATGGCGTAAGAGCCATGGAACACCCAAAAGGGGTCAATTGGCCATAAATGATATGACATGGCCAATTGGCCCCAACTTGGCTCCAGGTTGGATTGCCACCGCCATCAAGGAGGAGGGTCAAAATACGTGGTTGTGACACTGACTAGATATTGTCTCTGATCCTTCCCATTAAGTCTGATTTTTCTGGCCCTGATGATTTTACTCACAGGTCCAGGAGAGTCTTCTACTTCCACTATTTCTGGTGGAGTGATGTTTTTCTTCCTGCAGGGGAATTTATCCTCCTCTGTTTGGAAGTATGGTTTTACCAGGCTTACTGGAAAGACTGGGTGTTTCCTAGAAAACTCCTCAGTGAGCTTGACCTCTACTGCATTCTTCCCTATCAACTTAATGATAGTGAAGGGCCCTAAAAATGAGTCTCTCATCTTCTTGGGTCCTTTGAGATTGTTAAAGTTCAGTGTAGACACTAACACCTGGTCCCCTTCCTTGAAGTCAGGTTCCATATGTGATTTGTCCCACCTCTGCTTGTTATACTCTTTGGCCTCAGCTATGCATTTAGCAGCAGTATCACAGGCTTCCTTCCTGTCACAGGGGCTCTTGGAAGAAGAGGGCCTGGCACTCAGGAATCAAGAACTCACTTGGAGGGCTCCTTGGCTGTTGGCTTCTTTATTATCTTTGGCCATTGGCTTCATCTTTTTCTTATCTCATCTTTTGGCATACTTGTTTTCCCCCTTATTCTTTCTTAAAGAAATTCATTCTTATTATTCTTTATCTTTGGAGCCCTCCAAGTGAGTTCTTGATTCCTGAGTGCCAGGCCCTCTTCTTCCAAGAGCCCCTGTGACATTATATTAATTAACTCATAATTCTTCTTCATTCATTCATTCTTTTATTCTTATATTTTAAATTCATTCATACATTTCATCAAAATTATGATTCTTTGACATTTTATGATCTTATGATTCTTCGTCACCTCTCAATTTTCTCTCATTCATTCTTCATTCTGAAAATTGAAAGCTGACCCATTTTTTATTTTCTGTTATCTTTTCAATCTCATTCTCAATCTTAATCAATCTATTTTTATCCATAATTCAGGCATTTTTATCTTTGGTTCTCAAGTTATTCATCAGGTTATTCAGACACGTTCTTCATATCAGGATTCACTTTGATTCATTCCTCAAGAATTTTTGATTTTTTGGAAGAATTCACTTGAAAATTGATTCGATTGACTAATTTGACATAATTGAAATTGACCTCAAGATAATTGATTGACCTGAAGACTTTATTGATTTTGCTGACTATTCACATCAAGATTTTTGACATAAATTGATTTTGACTCAAGAATTCATTTTGATTGATTGATTTTTCCTGCAAGATTTTGATTTGATTTGATTTTGATTGTTTGATTGATTGTTTTTATTGACTTCAAGATTCTCATTGATATTGATTTTTACTTCAAGACTCATTTGATTTGATTGATTGACGTATTTGAAGAATTTTGATTCATTGATTATCCAATTTCCTCAAGATTTGATTGCTGATTTTGTACTTCAAGAAAATTTTGATTTTATTTCATTTATTTGGTTGATTATTCCTGAAATCATGCCAGTTCAACATTCACCTCCAGCAAGACAGACTAGATCTCAGGCCAGAGCTCAAGCTGTTCTGACTCCAACTCCAAGGGCTCCTCTTGATGGTACCCCAGCAGTTTCTCAACTGAGGGCCAGATTGGACAGAGGACCCATTATGGAAGGAGCAGCACCATCCAGGAAGGAAGGAAGAGGGCCAAGAAGGTCAATGTCTTTATCAGGAGTGGTTGGCGGATTCCCAGGATTTTCAAGAACCAGTCCCAAGGTTCAAGGTGAAGATGGTGAAGAGGAGGAGGAGAATTCTGTGGAAGAGGAAGAGTCTAATGGCACTGAGGCTGCTCCTGCTCCTGTGGGAGCATCTGAGGGCACCAGAGGACCAACTCTAGCCCAGTCTGATCAGCCTGCCTCTCATCAGCCTGAACCGTCTTTATTGGCCATTATGCAACAAATGACTCAGATTATGGCCAATCTGCAAGCAGCTTCTTCTTCTGAATTATCAAGACCACCAGCCTTCAAGACTCCCTCTATGAAGGCTCCAGAATGCTTTGATGGGACTCAGCCCTTCAAAGTCAGAAGCTTTATTCAGTCTTGCCAACTCATCTTTCATAATGACCCGGCAAACTTCTCTCAAGACAGAAAGAAGGTTCTTTATGCCACTTCATTCTTAGTTGGCAGGGCTGCAAAATGGATTGAGCCTTATCTTTCCAACCTCAATAATCAAGACTCAAATTATCTCCTCAATTCCTGGCCATTATTCGAATCCCAATTGTTCACTTTATTTGGAGACCCAAATGAAGTTAGAAAAGCAGAAGCTGAATTGGATTGCCTTAGGATGAAAGAAGGTGGGCATGTTGCTTTGTATATTGCCGATTTCAGGAGTTTGGTTTCAAGAATTGGGGATTGGGGTGAAAGGGCTCTTATTCATCATTTCAGGAAGGGTTTGGCCTCCAGGATTCTGGATCAATTGGCCTCCCACCCTGCAAACATTGATTCTCTTCAAGACTTAATGGACGTCAGCCTGGAACTTGATACCAGGTACCATGAGAGGCAGAAGGAAAAGAATCATCATCAAGAGAAGAAGCCTGAAGCCTCAAAGTCTCACTCTTCTCATCATCAAGTTTCTTCAAGTTCAAGACCAAAGAAGAAATTTCATTCTCAAAAGCGGGACAAGCCCCATTCTTCATTGTTGAATAAGGACTTCAAGTTGAAAGGTTCTGAAAAGGAAAGAAGAATCAAGGAGGGGTTGTGTACCTATTGTGGTGGGAAGCATAGTCTTGAGTCCTGTGTCAAAAGGCCTCAAAACAAGCTTACCCAACCGTCAGGCAGTTTTCCCAGCCAGGGAAAAGCCTGAGTGAAGACCATGTTGTGTTCAATGGTCTTCACAGTTTTCCTTCCAGAGCACAATTGTGCATTCTGAATACTGGTGTCAAGAATTCTCTTAAATTTTTTGTTTTCTCTTCTCTTTCTGATGTTTTTTACAGTATTCTCATTGATTCTGGTGCTACACACTCATTCATTGCAAAGCAGTTTGTTCACAAGTACTCATTGACTACGTCAGAACTTCCAGAGAAGATTCCTCTTATCATTTTGGACTCCTCTGAGTCCCCTTCCTTATTTGTGACTCACCATACTAAATATATGGTTGAGCTCCCTTCCTTCCCAAGCTTTGAATGGGATTTTTTAGTCATTGATACTCCCAAGGGAGAAGACCTCATATTGGGCTTTGACTTTCTCAATCATTTTAATCCTTCTATTGATTGGAGGCAAGGGCTGATCACCTTTAATACTGATCAAAAGGACTATTCTGATCCTTCCAATTCCTTCCGTAATGACTCTTCCTCTGCCAAATCATGTGCAGTTCTGGTTGGTGATTCTAGAACACCATCAGTTCCATCTTCTGTCCATATTCCTTCCCTTAATTCCCATCTGTCATTACCATCATCTGGAGATGGAGTCTTCAAAGAGATTCAAGATGTTGGGGAAGATAATTCTGTATCTTCACTTCATCTCTTCTTTGGGAATATGGACCTTCCTCCTTCATCTTATCATGACTCCCTGGAGGAGTTGTGGGATGAAGAGGAAGAGCCAGAAGAAGTAGAAACCGTGATGAAGGTTGTTCCCTCTGTTTATCACCAATACTTGGATGTATTCTCCAAGGTGAAAGCAGAGAAACTTCCTCCTCACCGTGCCTGTGATCATCATATCGAACTGGAGGGGTCTCTACCTCCAGTTGGGGTGATCTACTCTTTATCCAAACAAGAGTCAGATACACTCAGGGCCTACATTTCAGAGAATGTAGAGAAAGGTTTCATCCGGCCAAGCTCCTCCTCAACAGGAGCACCTGTCCTCTTTGTTAAAAAGAAAGATGGTGGCCTCCGTGTGTGTGTTGATTACCGCAAACTCAATGCTGTCACTAGGAAGAACAAATATCCTGTTCCTCCTATGAACCAGCTTCTTAATGTCTTTAATGGTTCTTCTATCTTCTCCAAGATTGATTTGCGTGGTGCATATAACCTGCTCAGAATCAAGGAGGGTGATGAACATTTGACATGCTTCAGAACTAAATATGGCAGTTTTGAGTACTTGGTTATGCCATTTGGGCTCACCAATGCTCCTGCCTCTTTTCAGAATCTTGTCAATGATATATTCCAAGATCTTCTTGATGTTTTTGTTGTGGTTTATTTGGATGACATTATGGTCTTTTCCAAATCTAAGGAAGAACATGTCACCCATGTGTCCACTGTTCTTTCCAGACTCAGAGCCAATAACCTTTTTGCCAAGGCTTCTAAATGCTTTTTTCATGTTTCTAGTGTAGAATATCTTGGTTATGTTGTTTCTTCTGAAGGCCTCAAGATGGACCAAGCAAAAGTCCAGCAGATCCTTAATTGGCCTCCTCCAAGAAACCTCAAGGCTCTTCAATCCTTCCTTGGCTTTGCCAACTTCTACCGCCGTTTCATCAAGAATTATTCAAAGAAAATCAGTTCACTCACCAGTTTCCTCAAGAAAGATTCCTGTTTCCCCCTCAATGAGGAAGCTCTTAGCCAGTTTCATCAACTCAAAGAGGCCTTCACTACCGCTCCAATCCTTCTCTACCGACCATTGTAGAGACCGATGCATCCGATTATGCTTTGGGTGCTGTACTGAGTCAGGTCTCTGACTCAGGAAAACATCCCATTGCCTTTGACAGCCACAAGCTTATTCCAGCAGAACTCAACTATGAAATTCATGACAAGGAACTCCTTGGTATAGTCTGGGCTCTCAAGCGCTGGAGGGCTTTTCTTCTTTCTCTGTCCTCTCCTTTTGAAGTTCTCACCGATCATTCTTCTCTTCAGTACTTTATGTCATCAAAGATCCTTACTCGCCGTCAAGCCCGTTGGGCCGAATTCTTATCTGAATTTCATTTTTCAATCACTTACCGCCCTGGCCGCCTAGCAACTCTTCCAGATGCCTTATCACGTCGGGACGACGTCTATCCGGAGAGGGGGGAGGATTTCATCAGCAAGAATCCAATGAATTTTCAACAACTCATTAAGCAAGATGAAGTTCAACCCTCAAAGTTTTTTGCAGTCAAGGTGGATTCTTTTTCAAATTTGATTGATTCAATTCAGAAGAAATTATGGCAAGATCCTCAGTACAGAAGTATCCTTCAAGATTTGGGTAAAGGTAAATCTGTCCAAGATTATTCTCTTGATTCCTCCTCCCAACTTCTTCTCTTCAAAGATCGGGTGGTAGTCCCAAATGACTCCACAATTCAACTCAGCATTCTTCAAAAGCGTCATGACTCTCCTCTAGCTGGACACCCTGGCCAAGAGAAGACTCTCAAACTTGTCAAGCAGGATTTCCACTGGTCTGGCATGACTCAATTCATTAAGGATTATGTATCATCCTGTCAACAGTGTTCAAGAAACAAGAATATCCACCATAAGAAGTTTGGACTCCTCAAACCTCTTCCAATTCCAAATGGTCCTTGGATTTGTCTCTCAATGGATTTCATCACTCAACTGCCCCTGTCCAATTCTTTTGACTCAATCCTTGTCATAGTGGACAGATTCTCAAAAATGGCGGTTTTTATTCCAACAATGTCTTCAATAACTTCTTTGGATTTGGCCCATTTATTCATCAAGAATATCTTCTCAAAGCATGGCCTTCCATCAAGCATTGTCAGTGATAGAGGTTCACTCTTTGTTTCTTCCTTCTGGACCAATCTTTGCCAGCAGCTCAAGATTTCAAGAGACTTGTCAACTGCTTATCACCCAGAAACTGATGGACAGACAGAGAGGGTAAATCAGATACTAGAACAGTATCTTTGGATGTATGTCAGTTATCATCAAGATGATTGGAACACCTGGCTCCCTCTGGCTGAATTTGCCTACAATAATTCTGACCACTCTTCAACCAAGCAATCACCGTTTTTTACTGTTTATGGAAGAGATCCACAATTTGATTCAGTTCACATCACTCAAGATACTCCTGCTGGAAAGTTATCAACAAAATTCCAATCAGTACAGCAAGATGTCAAGAGAGAACTTGAAATCGCCATAAACCGGTTTAAGAGGTATGCAGATAAAATTAGAGCAAGTCCACCTGTTTTCAATCCTGGTGACATGGTATGGCTTTCTTCCAAGAATATCAAATCAACTAGACCCACCAAGAAACTGTCTGAAAGATGGTTGGGTCCCTTTCCAATCTTGAAGAAAGTCAGTACTCATGCTTACCACCTCAAGCTTCCATCTCAATGGAAATCCATCCACCCAGTCTTCCATATCTCACTCTTGGAACCAGTCAAGACATCAACAATCCCAAATCGGCATCAAGAGCCTCCTCCTCCAATCATTATTGAAGAAGAAGAGGAATGGGAAGTCTCTCAAGTACTGGATTCAAAGCTCAAGAGAAGAAAATTATGGTATCTGGTGGAATGGAAAGGTTTCAGTCAAGATTCAGAAAGATCCACATGGGAACCAGCTGAAAACCTCAAGAATTGTCCTGAACTTGTCAAAGATTTTCATTCGTTATATCCTGACAAGCCAGGACCCAATTCTTCAATGGCTTGAATTTTTATGGTGCTTGGTGGGGAGAGGAATTACCAAAAGTAAGTCCCACTCCTGGTATTCACCTTTAGGGGTATTCTACTCTTCTTTGTTGTAAGCATCACCTTGGCCACTCTGTGAGCACTTTTCAATTTGGACACAGACCTTTTGGCCCGGCTTTCAACATCCGAATTCCAAATTTATGGCCATTCACACTTGGGCAAATGGACCATTCCTTTTTTACTCTCCTTCCCAAGACTTTATTCTTTCAACACATTCATTTATCAAGAGTTTTCTTATTTATGGCACTGGCGGGAGGGGCAACTACTAAAAGTAAGTTCCTCTCCTGGTGTGCACTTCCCTGAGGGGTCTACAATCTGTCAAAACATCACCTTGGCCACTCTGTGAGCACCTGGCATCAAATTCTTTTATTCAGGTCCTTGGTCACTTTCAAAATCAATTGTCGTAATCCGTGATGAAGATTGGATTCCCCCTCAAATTTCATTTTCTTTATGTTTTCTGTTTCTCTCTTTATATCTGTTTCCTTTTCTCTTTACTCTTTATATTCTTTCAAAATTTCTTTTCTTATAACTCTTTAACGCCAAAATCTTTACGTCAAATCATGTCTTCAACTTTGTCAAAGCCAAATGTCAAGAGAAGATCAAGTCAACCTCAATTCATATGCCAACAAGCTTATCAGTTCAATTCTTCTTTTCAAGATTCAATAACTCTGGAATCCTTACGTCAAATCCGTCTCATTAGCCTCAACAGGCCTCTACCTTATCTTGGTGCTCAGGAGCTCACCATTCAAGGTAGGGGGGTACTGTCACAACCACGTATTTTGACCCTCCTCCTTGATGGCGGCGCCAATCCAACCTGGAGCCAAGTTGGGGCCAATTGGCCATGTCATATCATTTATGGCCAATTGACCCCTTTTGGGTGTTCCATGGCTCTTATGCCATAACCCATTCCATTGGCCACTTATGGCCTCCATCATCCTTTATGGCCTCAGGCCATATCCTGCGTCATTGGCCCTCTTGGCCAATTTGCACCTCACCAACCCCCAGGCCTCCATCACTGTTTTTGGGCCTGGGGGGTCCCTTTGTCTTCCAGGGGCTTCCAGGCCCCATGGCCACCTTCATTGGTTTCCTGGCCACCCCTTTCATTATGGGGGTTTTGGCCTAAATGGCCTTTTTTGGGCCATTTAGGCCCCCCACGGCTTCTACGGTCCGTAAGCCGCGGTCCGTAGGCGGATTAGGCCCCTTTTGGCCTAATCCAATGAGGCCAAAAGGGGGCAGCCACCTAGCCCCCAAGGCCAGGTGGGTCCCAAATCACAATTGGGCCCACCTGAGCCATTTTTTGGCCACCAATCCCTTGGACCCAATTTGGACCAAAAACACCTTGGATCCATTTTTGGCCACAAATCCCGTAGGACCCATTTTTGGCCCTGGACCACCATGGACCAACTTCACCGTCATGGCCTCTGGCAACCACCAGAGCCGACCAAATCATCTCAACAAGCATTTCCCTCAACTTAAGGGGAATTCTTCCCTTTCCTTCATGTACTCCGTACTCAAGATTGCAGGTGTGGTGCATATATGGTATTATATACCATTATGCACCATTTTTACTCAGCAATCCAATGGTGACGTTTTCAGGACCCAATTCCACCTTTCCATTTCAAGGTCCATAATTCCAACGCCCATTTCGAAGGAGGACTTTTCAGCTTATCAGTCTGGCAATCCATGGCGGTAATTCAGAAGATCATTCAAGGATCCCAACCACCTGTATCTGCAGGAGTTGGGTTGGTACAATTCATTCAGGATTATTCTAAGGTCAATTCTCAAGAGGTATTACAAAATTCAATCAGTTGTCAAGACATCAAGTATTCAATACTCCTTGGACTACCCAATTCATCCGTACAGGCCTTATTCAATCAACCTGTATGGCCTTGGCCCAATTGGGCCACTTCTTATTCCACTGTGGGAATTCCATCACACAGTTCAAATTTCAAGATGGCCAGAACTGTATTTCCCGATTCGGACAATACAGTCATTGATACACCTTCCAGGATCAACTTTTCAGCTTTTCACATATACTGGCCACCTTTTCAGCACCTGGGGACTCTTTCCCCAGTTGATTAATATAGTGGATTTATTTTTATCCTTATTTTCTTTTACCTTATTAAAGTTAATACTGATAATCTTAAGTCAGTCATTCAGCACCCTTTTCTTTTATTTCCTCGCCTGTCCAGTGGATATTGGTGGTCATATCCTTATACTAATTCCATTTCCTTTTCTGGCAGGTTGAAACAGTGAATTGAGGATTCACTTGGTTGGCTTCTTGGCTGTTGGCTTCTTTATTATCTTTGGCCATTGGCTTCATCTTTTTCTTATCTCATCTTTTGGCATACTTGTTTTCCCCCTTATTCTTTCTTGAAGAAATTCATTCTTATTATTCTTTATCTTTGGAGCCCTCCAAGTGAGTTCTTGATTCCTGAGTGCCAGGCCCTCTTCTTCCAAGAGCCCCTGTGACACTTCCACATATCATGGAAGTCTTTGGCTGTGGGGTGGATGGTCAGAAGATTTTTCTTCAAGTGATCCACAGGTAACAGGGGATTCCACCCTTTCTCTACTAGTGCAGGTGTTTTTCCTGTGGTAGAGTGCTGGCTTGTATTATAAGCCAGTTGGACTGCTGGTAAGAGGGTTACCCAATCATGGGTGTATCCCTCATGGTCCTTGTATTCCATGCCATAGGCACAGAACCTCCTGAGGATGTCCTCCATTGTTTGGATCATCCTCTCAGCTAGGCCATCTGTTTGTGGATGGTAAGCTGTGGAAGAAGCAAGCTTGGTGCCAAGCATGTCATATAAATTGGTCCAAAATTCAGATGTGAATTTTGGGTCCCTGTCACTAATTATGATCTTAGGGACTCCACAGGTGGATATGATGTTATTCCAAAATAACAGAGCAGTGTCCATGGCTGTGTCCTCTTTATGGCATGGTAGACATCTCATGCTCTTGCTGAACCTATCAACTATGATTAAGCAGGCATTGTAGTTTTCTTTGCCTCCTGGGACAAGTCCTGTGACCCAGTCCATGTTGATGGTTTCCCATGGGTGTTTGGGTTCTTCTATGTGTTGAAGCAACCCATATTTCTTCCCATGCTTTCTATTTGCCTTTTGGTATCTTTCACAAGTGTTGATGTATTAACTCAACTCTTTCTCCCACTTGGGCCACCAAGCTGTGCTTGCTACCCTCTCTTTAGTCCTGTCCTCACTCATGTGTCCCATGTAGGGGCAGTCATGGCATTCCTGCAGGATTAAAGAGATGTGGTCTCTGTCTATCACTGTGAGTGCACTGGTGTGCTTTTCTCTGTGATAAATCAGGCCATCTATAAGGAAGAATTTATTTTCCTTATAGGCCCTCAACCAGGGTTCCTCCAGCTGGGTTTTCAGTTCTGGGCTCCTGTATTTTTGTTGAAGGAGTTGGAGTAGTATGCTACACTGTTTGTGTTTAGCATATGATTTCAGTACTGCATTGAAAAATTCATTGTGCAGTTCTGAGGAACTTATTCCCAGTATGGGGGTTTCTGTCCCTTCTGAATCAGTGTTTCCACTGTCAAGGGTACCACTCCCTGGTGCCCATTCAGAGAATCTGAAGTTCTTCTTCCTATTTATTTCCAGAAAATGGATAGGAATTTTTGCAGCAAATTCAGGGTCATAAGCTGGATTACTTTTGACATTGTCCAGTGGCCATCTGCATTGGTATGGCTTTTACCTTCTTTGTATATGATGGTCATGATCCCTCTATACGCCTGGATGGCTATTTGCCATCTCAGCATGTGTCTATTAGTAGTCTTCATGTTTAGTAAAGACTTCAAGGCTGTGCAGTCTGTGTAGACTTCAAAGACTGCACCCTCCAAATAATAATGGAGTTTTTCTAGAGCCCAGACTAGACATAGACATTCTGTCTGGGTGGCCCCATACCTGGCTTATGAATCTTTCAGCTTCCTGGAGATGTAACATATTACACCTTCTCTTGGTTCACCATCCACAATTTGTCTTTGGTGAAGGGCTGCTCCCAAGCCTTGGCTGCATGCTGCATCTATATATAACTTGAATGGTAGTTCAAAGTCAGGCAAGATGAGCACAGGTGCATTTGTGAGTTCATATTTGATCTTCTCATATGCATCCCTCCTTTCCTTGGTTATTTCAAAAACTACATCCTTTGAGCATAACTTGTATAAACTACTAGTTATGTGGGCAAAGTTTTTGATGTGGTTTCTATAGTAGCTAGCAAATCCAAGGAAAGATTGCATCTCTTTGATGTTCTTTGGTACTGGCTTTTGCAGTACTGCTGCTACTTTGTTCTGGTCAATTGCCAGACTAAGGCCTGAGACTTTGTGTCCTAGAGCTAGTAGCTCTTGTTGGCCAAAGTTACACTTTCTAAGTGAAATTTTCAGATTGATGGGTGTACATTTACTTAGAACTCTGTCTATGTATTGTACATGGTCTTCCCATGTCTCTGAGTATATAATGATATCATCAATATATACTACCATCCAGCCTTCCATTATTTCTTCTTGAAATATGGTGTCCATCATCCTTTGGAAGTGGGCTGGTGCATTCTTGATTCCAAATGGCATCCTGGTGTACTCATATATGCCCATATGGCATATTATTCTGAGCAACTTCATGGAGTTTTGTTTAACTCCATTTTGGTGGAAGCCTTTCATACAATCCATCTTGGTTATGTATTTGGCTTTGGCCAGTTTATCCAAGGCATGAGGTATCCTTGGTATAGGGTACCTGTCTACTTTTGTGTAGTTATTCAGGGCTCAGAAGTCTCCAAACAATCTAGACTTGCCATCATGCCAGGTGATCAGGACAGGAGTGGTGATTTCCACTATTTCATTATGTCCAATCTTCCTGATGACATCCATGTCCAGGAGTTCATTGATGTGTTTTTCAATTTCTTTCCTGGTTTCCAGACTTGCTGGATAAGGAGGTCTCCTCAGCATGGGTGGATAAGGTCTTTCCACATCCAGATATAGTTCTATATCATGGCCTTTAATCTTGCCTAGTGGTTCTTCACCAATGGCAAATGCTGGTCAGTTTTTCCTCAGCATCTTCAGTAAACTTAGTTTTTGTTCACTGGTGAGGGTAGTGCTAAACTGTCCCTCCTTGAATTCCTTCAAGAGTTCTTCTAGTGGATCCTGTGAAGATATGTGGTATATATCAAGTGAAAATTTCTTTTCCTTGTTGGTACCAATGGTAATGTGCCTGTTTTTACTGTTGTAAATATCTATTCCATACATCCTCTGGTAATCTGTTCCCAGTAAAAACCCTTGGATGTGGGCATTTTCAAGCACTACAAACTCTGGGTTGAGTCTGATATTACCCTTCCTGTGGGGTATAATTATCTCTTTGATAATTGTCCCAATGGCAGTCATCTTCCCTGATGCACTTTTGACGTTCTTTGCCTTAG
This sequence comes from Austropuccinia psidii, assembly GCA_023105745.1. Classification (NCBI taxonomy): domain Eukaryota; kingdom Fungi; phylum Basidiomycota; class Pucciniomycetes; order Pucciniales; family Sphaerophragmiaceae; genus Austropuccinia; species Austropuccinia psidii. Next base: position 9,230,293 of record JALGQZ010000005.1, on the reverse strand, counting down.
TGGGCAAGAGCTGTTTTTCCCAGTTAGGGAAATGGTTATCCAGATAATTTCTGGCCACTATGGAGCAATGTGCTCCACTGTCAATGATCAGTGGGTGCTGAGCATTGTCAATACATACAGTCATTTTTGTGGCTGTTCCATGTATATATGCCATTCCTTTGGTTGGTGTAACCAGGAATGTCTGTGCATCTTGTGTGTGTTTGCACAAGTTCTTGTTGGCAGTGTCCTGTGGAATGCCTGCTTCCAACTGTATATCCTGGATTTCCAGTGGGGTTTCCTCTTGGTATTCCACTAGAAATTCCTCTCTTGGGTCTTGATCATCATCAGATGGTTCTCTGATGGCATCTCCCATAGAGTCTGATTCAGAATCCTCTGTTGGAGGTTCTTCTTCAGGGACTTTTTCTATAGCATAGACTTTTTTCTTTGCTTTTGGACAGTTGTTGGCATAGTGGTCTGTTGAACCACAATTGTGACAAGAATTCTTCTTCTTTGCCACTTCTGCCACTCTTTCTCTGGGTTTGTCTTTAAACTCCACCCTGAAAGGTTGTTTCTCTTTGAAACTACTGCTTCTATATGGGGTGAATTTCCCTATATTAGTCCTTTTCCTTATGTCTTGTAAGGTATTGGCTATGTCATCTAGAGTGCAGTTTTGGTTGCATCTGCATTTCACTGCATGCTCTAATTCTCCTGGCAGTTGTGTCAGAAGTTTGTGATTCCTCATCTGGATGTTCATCTGAGGATCAATGGCTTTAGGTCTTTTAGACTGTCTGAGACACCACTCTTATGGATCTTTGTCCACAGAGTATTTGTCATTTTCAAATGACATGGTTTTTTGCCATATCCAAGTTCCATTACTGTACTTTTGGATTATTTGACTCTTCCACCATGGCCAGTTTCTTCTGCCATGGATTTCTTTCATTTCTGTGTACCATATACTTGCATGACCTTTAAATGCAGTATTCAGTCTAGCAGTAATCCAGTAGTCTGGTATGCTGGGTACATCAATGAAGAGTCCATCAATATAATCTATGAGTTCCATATGATCATATTCTCCTGATCCAGAGAATTTGGGCCAGTTTGAGGCTTCAGGAAGCTGTTTCAAGGCTTCCTTCTCTGAATAAGACATGCCATCTCCATCCTGGTATTGTGATGGAGATCTTGCCTTATTCAACAACATGGCATCTGGTTTGATGTCATCTGGTTGATATGGATTCTCCATAGCTTGGCCTTGTGGTTGGGGCTTCAAGCTATGATAGGCATTAAACAATTTGTTAATGTCTTGATCCAGACACTCCCTGTCCCTTGTGCTGTGGTGTTGTTCTTCAAAGACTTGGTTCAGTCTTTTGTTGGATTCTTCAGAGGCTTTGCTCAGTTGAGCATATCCTTCTTTGTGAGCCTTTGAGATATGACCACATACCCAATAAGGTCACAAAAAAGACTCAGAATAATTATACCTTTAATATAATTATATTAAAATTACTTAGAATAATTATACATTAAAAATAATTACTTAAATATACAAAAAATACCATAAATTGGTACAGAAATTGGTTTAACTTAAAAACCAATGAATCAACATGTAAAATAAATTATACCATTGGATTCCCCATGGTAAAATACACATATACCATTTTTATGGCATATCTGTAAAGTCAATATTTGATGAATTATAAGGTATAATACCTTATAAAAACCATAAAACCTTATTTATCTCAAGAACTAATGAGACAACATGTAACAAAACCTGTACCAGTGGATTCCCCACGAAATTCCACACATAAAACAATTAATAAGCTAATTTCCAAAGTTAATACTTAAGGAATTAACCTGAATATATGCACTTTTTTGGTCAATGCATATATTCAAGGATCATAGCTAATATCTCCTAAACTATACATGATAGAATGATGAACCAAAAATAAAGTTACCACGTAATTACTGTAAGAACACAGATATGAGCTTTATTTTACAAATTATAAACAAGGTTAAAACCTATGATGAAATATTGATAAAAATCAACAGAGCTGTTGACCACTTTGTTGTGAAAGTGTTCCAAACTTAAAAAAAAGTATACAGTTGGATTCTACTAGTTCATTCGTGAAGAATGATGTAATTTTTATTATTAAATTCAGGGTATAACCCCCTGAAATCAAGGTTTGAAGATTAAAATATTGAATTTCGACAGAAAAGATGAGTTACAAGAAAAAACATCAAAATTAGAGTTTTGATGATGTAATGAAAGGCTCTTGGCAGAATAATAGGGTTATGCCAGGCTATCAGAATTCACTCTCTGAATTGCTGTAGCGTGTAAATCTTAAAAGGTATTAAGGATCAAAGTCTGAGCTTAATTTGAGCAGTTATGATCACTCACAGTAACCTTAACTTAAGCTTAACAGTCTTAAGGGTGATAAAATTGGTGAATACTATTAGTTCATGATTAAAACTAATAAAATCCACGAAATTTGGGGTTCTGCCAAGCCTCTGATGTCATCAAACTTAGAGTTATAGTGATAACTCTAAATAATGGTGTAATAATGATGTAATATGGTTTGATAATGATGTAATCATCTCCAAACCTTAAAATATTGATCAATTCCAGTGGGTATGATCAGTACACGTCTACTAGAAGCCTTTTGGACTCTAGGAGGGAGGTATTTACTATAAATAGAGCTCTTTTTACTCTATTTTCCCCTCAGACGCATCAAAAACATTAAATCAATTAAATCAAAGGTAATTTCTTTATTCTTTATATATAAAACTATTATATTATTAAAGACCAAAGACCACCTTGTTGTAATCATCTATTTTGACGTGATTAAATCATTTATTTAATTGTTTTTGCTAAAAATCTCTTTAAAAACTCATTTCCACGTTAAAATCCAGAATACTTTGTAATTTTCTTTATTTTTATTGTAAATACAATTTGAAAAAGTTGTATTTATATTTTTTGGCATAAAATATTTCAAAATTATTATATTAAGTGTTAAAAGTAGGTTATTTTCTCTTATTATAATAATTTCTCTATTATTACTCTCTTAATAATTCTTTAATTAATATAAATAGTATTTATATTAATTCATAACTTTAATATTAGTAATATTATTGTTATTAATTGTTTTTTATTAATAAAAAGCAATTTTTTACGCCTTTATTATTTGTTGGTAACAATAATAAAGAGCTCTTTAAATATATTAATTATTTTATATTAATATATTTATTTATTATATTATATTTTCATAATATAAATTATATTATTATATTTATTTGATAATATAATTATTTTACGCCATAATAATAATAATTATTTATTATTATTATATTTTTAATCTTATTTATTCAATTCATAAGGACATTCAGAGTACAATAAGTAATAAATTAGTAATTTTTACTTATTGCTTCATAGTCAAACCTTACATTCTTTAAGATTCTTAACTATTTGTTCCAAGGAGGCTTGAGTTTGTCTCATCCTCTCTTGTGTAGCTTTAATTTCTGCAAATTGCTTTGCAGATTGTTCAGCATATTGGGACACTTGTAACCACAGTGTATCACTGTTGATGTTACTCTCAGATGTGACAATGTTATTTTCAGTCTGAGTGGGGGTAATGTTTCTATTACTAGGACTACTGATTCTAGAGTGGTTTACAACTACTTCTGGTTCTTGTGTACTTCCTTTACCAAATCCAACAGCTTCTGGATCATGGGGTCTGACTCTTTCCTCCTCTGGTTGAAGGAGGTTTTGTTCTTGCCCTTGTTTCCTTGTCTTCTCCTGGAAACTTCCTGGAATCGTGAAGAATGGTGACTCTTGGCCACTGATCTGCTGGTTTCTGAATGGTGTGAAGCCACTGGAGAGTTGATTTGGCCTGCTCCTTGTGAACCTGAAGGAATCTGAGTAGGCCCTGTCTGGGTCAACTGTTCTTCTATAGCTAGGATAGTGGCTTGATTCTCCCTTATCCTCTGTGCCCTTGCCTCCAGGAGTCTGTGCTGCCTGGTAGGATTCCAACCCTTGGTGATTACCATAAGGTCTTTGAAGTCTATCTCTTTGAGACAGATCTTCTGGCAACTTGATCCCAGTTCTGCCCAGTGAGTTGCTAGGTTGAACCCCTTGTTGTCCATGCTCCATTGAAATAAATCTTTGGGGAGTTGGTGGATCTGAAGAACTTGATCTATATCCTTCCAGTCCTCTGGTTTGAGGTTTTTGTTGAATTGGAGTGTGAATGGCAAGGTTGATATTATCTCCCTCATTGTTTTGCCATCCACCACTGTGTCCAGGGTGTCCTCTTTCAGGTCTTCTGGTTCTGGACAATCCTCCTCTATCCTCTGGCTGGTTCCTTTGGACGCCAAGGTCTCTGAGGTATACAGGGGACATATCAGTGTTTGCAAGCAGTCAAAAAATTCATGTTCCTAGGGTATTTACCTTTGACTGTGCCTTGTACAAATTTACTGTCTTCTGACTTGGGCAGTTTGCCTTTGGAAGTTACAACTGGGTTAATAATTGTAATCTTTCCTGTACAAGTGGTTAAGGTTGGTTTACCTTGTATGGATGCAGAGTTTTGTGGTTTTCTACTTCTCTGAGTGGCTATTGGTGTCCACTTCTTGGCTGTGATGAGACATTCACTGTGCCTCTTTCCTTTGCCCTTGCTGCCCTCTGGTTCTGAGGGTGTCACTGGTGTGTTGGCCTGTGACTGGGTCTCAAGTGGGATGTAATTTTCTTCCACTGAAATCAAGGCAGAAAAGGGAGGACTTATGTCAGTTAAGACTTCTTAAAAATGCTGGTTTTGCACGTCTAAGATTGGCCTCTGGGCTTGTATGTTACTACAATGTGCCCTGTATAATGACAGTGTAATTGAATCAACAATTCCACGTCAGAATTACAGCTTTTGGTACCCTGTCACACAGTTTGTGTGCCAGTATCCCACAGATACACTTGTGGTTTTCAAGTGTATTCTGTACAAGTGGTTTTTGTATAAGTGTTATTGAGTTAACAATACACTTAATCCACGCCTCAACTGATGGTTTTTCAGTCAGAGGTGTCCTTATTCAGTCAAGAATACAGGACTTATTGATGGCTTATGTGTTTTTATATACAAAACACGGCAAAAATAGTTATATTCAGTGGGTATTAGCCACGTGAAAAATACTCTTATAATATGAGTATATATATAAAGAAAGATAAATATATATAAAATATACTTTTAAATAGAGAAATTACGCCTAAAAAAAGATAAAACACTGGTTAATAAGTCATAAAGAGAGAAAAGACTTACTTATAAGGTCCAAAAAAAGATTTAAAACACGGCCAAGCCCCCAAAATGTCAGGCTGAGTCTATGTTGAAGAGGTAATAAGGCTATTTACAACTAAAACTATGACTGTGACACGGTAAAAAATAGATTTTTAAAGATAAAAGGTTGATAAAAGATGATTGAATTGAGATTTTAAGGGCTTTACTATGGAAATATAGTGGTGGTGAGTGCTGCTGAAAGCCCTGGGTGCAGTTTTATCTGTTGGGTTACAATAATAAAGACTACAATAATTAAGTTTATAATTATACCTGATTATTAACCAAGAGTAAAACTGTTTTTGACAGTTTACTACGTAGGTTATTCAAGAGCAGGATGAGGAAAGGTTTTTGGCTGTGAAAAGCCCTCCTTTTATCCTAAAATTGAGGTGGAAAGGCTGCTAGACCTTTCCACATAGAGGAAGTGAAGATTTTTCACTCTATATGACAGGCTTGTGGTTTGCAAACAGCCTGTATACTCTGTATTGGGCTCAGATGTGGTTTTGAAACCACATCTGGGCGGATTTCACCAATACAGGGTGAAAAATTTCATCTGGGGACCTCACAGCCTGATTCTGACGTGTATGACGCGTAGAATGCTGTACAGAGACTGTATGGGACCCCAGTATTGACTGACATATGAGGTATTGAAGGAAAAACATGCTTCTTTGTCTATTTGACACCTCATATTCATGGTTATGGGATATTATCCCATGGTAAGGCTGTATCTGACAGCAGGTGGGATTTTGACCTTAAAATGGTCATAACTCTGTCAGTTTTTGAGATATCAAGCTCAAAGTTGGTTCATTGAATATCTCTGTATGAGCTCTACACAATGGTACCCAAATTGACACGGTTATCATTAAATATTACAAAGTTATCCCATGTACAAGTATTTTTGTACATTGGCGTGGTCTGGGCAAAAGCTGTATTAAGCTTGTTTGGCCAATAACTTTTGTTGTAGTTGAGCTATGAGGAAATGGATGGCACCATCAGATAGCCCTTATGGTGCTCTTTCCAAAAAGACCCCACTTTAGGTATCTCACACTAAAACTGTAAAAGTTAGATGAGAGGTGAATGTTTTGTTCACCCTTATTTGGTCTGAATTTGACCATAACTCAAGTAATACTGGTGCTAGCTCAGTTTGGCTAGCACCATTAGATAGCCCTGGCTTAGAGCTTCATTTTGAATACTCATTTGATGGGGTTAAGCCTCTCCTTCTAGATTTTAGATGAGAGGTGAAAATTAAGGTTTATGCTCAGCAATAACTTTGCGCAGGAATAACTTTGTTATTTCTTGTCCTATGGTGATGGGACTTATATTTTCAGAAAGAGGTAAGTTTCCTCTTTCTTTTGATACCTTTTGAGTTAATTTGGTTCAGTTCCATGTTTTGGTGGTATTTTGGCTATACCATTGGTTTATGGTATTTTAGCTGTCATGCTTGTGCTCTGGTTTTGAGTCACAAGCTGACAATTGAGCTCACACAGGATTTACATTCTGTATGGCAGATCCTTAGCCAATTCAGTAAATATACACCACACCTCAATTTTAACTAAAATTTTGGTAAGTTTGCATTAACCTTACGCAATTTTAAATTTATGCTTATTTAAGCTTAAATTTAACAATTTTAAAAAAATGTTAAAAAAGTTACATTAGTACTGTGAGATTCTTAAATCTTCTAATAACACAAGAAATAAGTGTTTTTGGGTATAACACCTTATGGATGTACCCTAGGTCATTTTTGGCGTAGAATCCAAAAATGACATAATATTTATAACTTTGTTTATCCAAAAAAAAGCTATACTTATTTTTTGTTATTTTTTATTTCAATTTCAACTAAAAAATCTGTTTAAGACAAAATTAACAGTTTATAAAATCATTTGTGGCCTTATGGGTATGTTATACATACCTCACAGGCTCACATTCCCTACCACCAAAAAAGAATTGTACCACAATTTTTCTGTTGTAGTTTACCCCCAAGTTATTTGGGGGGGTATAATCCACTGTCCAACCTCTCTGCTTATACGTTTAAGTATGTAAAGCACACAATTCAAACTTTTTATTGAGAAATTGGTCTTCTCTCATGTCTGAATCTTCTGAGAAACTTTTGCAAATCAGGTATTTTGCTTTCTACAATCCACTCATCTTCATGTTGTGGATTTTTATACCTGACTAAGTATTCTCTTTCATTATTTCCCCTAAGTCTTCTTTCTTTCAAGACTTTTAGTACCTTTTTCTCCTCACTTAGATCTAGTGGGGGTACTTCTAAGGGTGTTTCATTTCTTAAAGGAAATAATTCCTTGTCACTTGAAGTGTAATGCTTTACTAGATTGACAGGGAATGTTGGATGTTTATTTTCCAGTTCTCCTGACAGTTCTACTTGTACTTCATTTGTCCCATGAAGGGCTTTAATAATAAATGGTCCTGCAAAGGAATCTTTCAATTTCTTTGGACCTTGAATATTATTAAAGTTCAAGGTTGAAACTAGTATTAAGTCCCCTACTTTGAATTCTGGGGTTTTATGACTTTTATCCCATTTCTTCTTAGCATATTCAAAGGCATCATTCATGCTTTGATTTGCATGATGTCTCACTTTATCAAGCAATATCTTAAAGCTTGAAGCAGCTGGATGAATGTCAACCAGATCTTTCTTCAAAGTATCAATTGGAAGTTTGGGGTTCCATCCTTTTTCCAACATTGCAGGGGTCTTGCCTGTTGAAGCATGGATGGAGGTCTTGTAGGCTAATTCCAATGCTGGTATAAGAGCACACCAATCATGGGTAAAGCCATCAGAATCTTTAAACTCCAGGCCATAAGCACAAAATCTTCTGATCATGTCCTCAAGGGTTTGAATCATTCTTTCTGCTAACCCATCTGTTTGTCGATGGTATGCTGTTGAGAATGATAATTTTGTACCCAAAAGCTTATGTAAATTAGTCCATAAGGCTGATGTAAATTTTGGGTCTCTGTCACTAATGATGTTTTTAAAGAGACCAGTATGGGATATTACTCTATTCCAGATCAAAAGATCCGTATCCATAGCTGTGTCATCTTTGTGACATGGTAAAAAGATTGGTGTTTTTGCTATATCTGTCTACAATAACAAGACATGCATTGTAACTTTTATCACCTCCAGGTGGTAATGCAGTTACCCAATCCATGTGAACCACTTCCCATGGGGTACTTGGTTCTTGGATATGGATCATCAGACCAAATCTTTTACCAGTAGCTTTATTGGCTTTCTGGCATCTATCACAACTATGACAGTACTCAATGACATCTTTTCTCCAAGATGGCAACCAAACACATGTCTTAATTCTTTCCATTGTTCTGTCTTCAGACAGATGTCCAGAATAAATGTTATCATGGCATTCTAGTAGTATTGTTTTAATCAACATTCTACTACATAGGACCATGACACATGTGTGTTTAGATCTATGATATAGTACACCATCAAACAAATGGAATCTTCCATTATCATAAGATGTTTTCCAAATATCATCCAGAGAATTAGACAATTCTGCATCTTTGCAATCTTTGTCAATTAGAGCAGTAAGTATATGGCAATTTTTATCTTGCTTATAGCTTTCTCTAACTTCCTCAAAGAATTCTGTTCCCACATCTGTGATGTTAATTCCTTCAATTGGGATTTGAGGTTCTGCAATTTTAGGAACATAGGCAGGATTTTCAGGTGTATTGGGTAATACCCATCTACTTAAGACATCAGCATTCTTGTGAATATTTCCAGCTTTATGTACTATGGTCATATTGCCTCTATATTCCTGTATAGCAATCTGCCATCTTAACATGTGTCTGTTTGGAGTTTTCATGTTAAGAAGTGATTTTGCTGCATTACAATCAGTAATTACTTCAAACACACTACCATCAAGATAGTAATGAATTTTTTCCAGAGCCCAAACAAGGCAAAGGCACTCCATTTGGCTAGCTCCATATCTGGCCTCATTAGGTTTAATTTGTCTTGAAATAAGACAAATTGGACCTTCATTAGGCTTTTCATTGAAAATTTGAACTTGATGAAGAGCACCTCCTAGACCTTTACCACATGCATCAATATACAGCTTGAAAGGAAGTTTCCAGTCTGGCATCAGTAATAATTGTGCATTGGTCAAGGCATACTTGATTTTATCATATGCTTGAATTCTCTCCTGTGTCATTTCAAAAACAGTTTGTTGATCACAAATTCTGTATAATGATCTGGCATGGATTGCAAAATCTTTAAGGTGTTGCCTGTAATAACTGGCAAACCCTAAGAAAGACATCATTTCTTTTTCGTTCTGGGGCATTTGTTTCAGTAAAACTGCAGCCACTTTGTTCTTATCAACACCAAGGCTTAGTCCTGAGACTACATGTCCTAGAGCTTTTAACTCATGAAACCCAAAATTACATTTTTTAAGAGAAATTTTCATGTTCACTTGTAGAATTTCCTTAAGTACTAATGAAAGTCTCTCTAAATGTAACTGCCAGGTTTCTGAACAAATGATAATGTCATCAATATAAATGATTAACCATCCCTCTGATAATTCATGTGGGAAGATAGTATTCATCATTCTTTGGCAATGGGAGGGTGCATTTTTAATACCAAAAGGCATCCTCAAATATTCATAAATACCACAATGAGCAATTATTCTCAATAATGTTCTAGCATGAGGTGTCAAAACATTCTGGTGAAAGCCTTTTAGAGCATCCATGGAAGTAAAGAATCTTGCTTTGGATAATTGATTCAAAGTCTCATGAATTCTAGGGATTGGATTCCTGTCTGGGATAGTATAGGTATTCAGTGCTCTAAAATCACCAACCATCCTTGACTTATCATTATGCCAAGTAATGATTACTGGAGTTGTGACTTCTACCTCCTCATTGTGTCCAACGTTTCTAAGAACTCCCAGTTTCATTAGTCCATTAATATGATTTTCTAATGCTTCTCTAGCCCTAGGGCTAGCTGGGTAAGCTGGTCTTCTTAATAGTGGCGGATAAGGCCTTTCCACATTAAGCATAATGTCCACCTCATGGCCTTTTATAGCCCCAAGTGGTTCATTATCTGAAGCAAAGGCTTCCCTGTATTGAAATAAAATTTCAATTAGCTCTTCCTTCATTTTCAGTGTTAAGTCAGGACTAATTTGTGCTTCAATCAATTGAGTTGACACAAATTTTTCCTTATTAACCTTTTTTACTTGTTTAATGACAGTAATTTCTCTTTTTTCTAGAGGAAAAGCAAATTTTTGTCTTTTCTTTTCCCCTATAGTAAAATACCTGTCTTCATGATTATTAATATCAATACCATAAATATTGAGATAATCATTCCCAAGTATAAAGTTTTGTGAAGTACAATTATTGATAACAACAATTTCAACCTTCAGTCTCATACTTCCTGCAGGATGAGGAAATATTATTTCTGCTTCAAATATACCCAAGTGGTGCATATTTTGGCTAGCACTTCTGAATGTTATACCTTCAATTGGCATTAATTTTTCTTGCCAATTGGTATAAATTTTGTCAAGATAATCCTTTCCAACACAAGTGCAAAAAGCACCTGAGTCAAGATGTATCTTGGCTTCTGTGTTATTTATCACAATATTAGTGATACAAGATGACCCAGCTGTATAACCTTTACCTCTGGCAGGTTTGGTTTTTTGCATTTTGGCATCTTGCACATGTATGAGATCCATACATTCATCACTTTACTGTGGTAAGTGAGTATGTACCTCAGTGACCTCAAAAGAGACATTAATATTTTCTATACCAAGTTCTTCTGATACTTCTTCTTCTTCTGAAGGCTCAGAATCACTTTCATGTAAAGATACATCAGTTTCTTTTGTGTCTTCCACTTTTTCAACATTTATCTCATTGACTCTTGTCTTTTTTGGATAAGGTTTTGCCAAATGAGATGTGCTTCCACATTTATGACATTTCAAAGGAGTTCTGTCATGTGGTTTATTTGGTTTTGAAATTGGTTTCCAACTAGTCTTGTTGTCTATTGGGTTTTTGGACCATTTTCTTCCAATTTTTGTTCTAGTAGTGATGTCCTCCATAGCATTGATATAATCTTCTGTAGAGCAAGGCTCAATACATCTGCTTCTTATAGCATGCTCAAGGTCACCACCACATTTTCTTAATATCCTTTTATGCACCATTGTTTCAGACATATCAGGATGAAGGGCAGTTAACCTGTCCTTCTGTTTAAGAAACCAAGACATGGGCCTGTCCCTTTCAATATTAAAAATGGCTTCTTCAAAAGAATTTTCCATTCTAAATCTCCAGGAATCATTTGCCCATTTGTAAGTAACTTGTTCTTTCCACCAAGGCCAAGAATGTTTACCATGGTCTAGTCTCATTTTATAATACCATTTCTTTGCTGATTTGGTAAATGATGAGTGTAGTCTGGCACTTATGTATTCATCTGTTATTTTAAAGTCTTCTTTGAACATATCAATTGTTTTCATAAATTCCATATAATTATATTATCCTTCACCACTGAAGGTTGGCCTTTCCTCTAATATTGGAATTTCCTTAAAATTGCAAGCAGTTTCCAAATCATGACTTGAATTTGTATGATGTAAATCATTATTCAAGTTAAGAACATTTCTGTCAAGAATTGGTGTGGATTGCCTTGGCAATTCATTTTTTAGTGATATATTATTAATCCTTGATTGAATGTCTTCTCTCAATTCAAGTCTTCCTTTATCACTTTTTTCCAATTGTTCTTGAAAAAGAGCTGCATTGTGACCAGTAGAATTCTCCAAGTTTTGAACTTGTATTTTCAATTCTCTTAACTGTCCAGTTATAAAAGAAATTGTGTTCTCATCTGGTTGATTGAGTAAGGTAACTTTAGACTCAAGTCTTTCACCGATTTGCGTCAAAGACACAATATTGTCTTTATTAACATTATCCAGGCAAATAATAGTCTTTTGTTGTTCTTTCACTTTCAATATCTCATTACCCAACTTCTGTTGGACATAATTAAATGTTTTAAATTTTGCCATAATTTCTTTATTACAAGATTCAAAGTGAGTTACAAATTTTACAAGATCTATTTCTTTGGGAAAGATTGGTTCAATCTTTCCTCCTCCTTGTTTTTGAATTCCATCAAGGTTCTTGCCATATTGAACACATTGTCCATGGCTTTCTTTTCCTTCTTTGGGATTCTGTAGTTCTGAGGGTAAGGCTTGTTCCACTTGGGCTTTGACTTTCCCTTCTGGTTGGTTTTTTGGGGCTTGCTTGGGCTTTTTTGGCACTTGTTGAGGCGGATTTTTGCGGGTAGATGCTTGGGGAGCTTCCACTGGGCTGGTTTCCTTGCCTTGGGCCACCTTCTTCTTCTGGTCCTCTGATAACATGCTTTGGTTTTTCAACCAAGCTTTTATCTGTTGGACTTGTCCTTTGACAGACATGGGTGTCCAACCCATCAGAAGGTCTTCTGTCTTTTCTGGTCCCATGAACTTCTTCACTTGAAGATAAGAGTTCATGGTGCCTATCCAAAGACTTGGGAGAAGTTCCCACTCTTGTTGTTTTGACACCAAAAACCAGTTCTTCCATTGAGATTGATAAATTTCCACAGCTGCCTGTTGGAAATGGTTCAGGTCTAACAGCAATAGCAGTTATGTCAGCTTCTGGACTCTCAATAAGAGGTTCAAAGGTGCTGGCTAACCTTTGGGAACTGGTGGAAGTTCTGGCATCCTCCATTTGTGCCTCTCCTCTGGGAAGACATTCTTGCCTTTTGGATTTGTGGCTGGAATGTCCTGGTCCAGATCCATTTGATTGGATGGAGTAGTTACTTCCACTTCTAGTAGGAGTCATTTCACGTCAATTTTAATAAAAAATAGAGTAAAATTGAATTGAATTCACCTCCAGGACCTTTAAAGGGCTCTTTGGTTATCAAACCCCTTGGTGGTGGGCTGGTTTGAATTTCAATACTGGACTCTGAGGTTTCAGAGTCTGAAGAATTTTCTCTGATGAAAGACACTAGAGAAAATTAAAAATATAAGTTATTTTATCAAATAATAAAAATAACTTATAAACTCAACTTATTAAATAAAGCTGTTTTGATGTAATTTTATGGAAAATTATGTAAAAAATAAAGAAAAATGTCTAAGATAAAAGAAAAATGTTTTTAGTAAAGATTTGTAATTTTTGAATTTTTTTTTTATTTGCTTTATTATTTTCTTTAAAGAAATAATAATTATGCAATTAACAAGTTAATTAATCAAAATTGTATTATTATTCACTTTATACTAGAATACCTCAAAGAATAAATTTCAAGTCTGTGATGTGAAAAGGCCACTAGTTAGACAAAAGAAATTTATTCCAAGTCACTCAATAGTATATTGTTTCAAACAATATTCTCAAGAGAAAATAACTTTATTAATATTATAAAGATTATTTATAATGGATAAGTCCCAAAAAAGCCAATATTAAGATAAATATGGCAATTTTACGTCAAAAAACAGTAAAATAAGGTCTAGAATATGATTTATGTCCCAAAAATTGGTTTGAAATCACGGCCAGGCCCCCAAATGTAAGGTTTGTCTATGAAACTCTGGATAATAGTAGCAAAATCAAGAGTACTATGACTGTCCTCAATAGAAATATATAATATAGCAAAATATTATAACCACAAATTTAATTATAATTATATAAAAAAATAAATTTAATTATTATTATAAGAATATAATAATAAAAATAATAATAATAATTATAATAAATTATAATTATTCTATTATTGTTATAGTCACTGACAGTTATAACAATAAGAATTGTAAAGCTCTTAATGAGACAATTACACGTGGAAATATGAATATTAACCACTTATAAATAATACAAATATTATTTATAAAAGAATTATAACACACACTGTGCAGAACTAATTTTTATAGAATAAAATTCTATATAAAAAAACTAATTCTAGATAAAAAAGATATAGAACTTTAGAGAAAACTTACTTATAATATTTATTTAATACAACAAGTCAAACAACAACAGTTATTATATTAAATAATGATTATAAGTTAAAAACACGCCTAAACTCAATAATTTTAAGGATAAAACAACTTTTTATGATAAAATTTAAGATTAAAGAGTTTTTAAGAGGAATTTGTGGATTTTAAAAGATATTGAAGATGATAATTTTATAATATAAAATAGATTATTGATGATTAAAACAATAATCTGAATTCTATTACTTCAATTCCTTAATTTAAAATTAATATAGAATAAAATAACTTAAGAATTTATTTAATAATAAGATTTTATAAAGAATAAAACTTTACCTGTTTAAATTTCTAATATGATTGGATTGATGATGAATGATGGACAAAAACAGTGATGAAAAGACTCTTTTTATGTCTTCAGAGCAGCTCTCATGATTCATAATGAATATAGAGGGCGTGCTCAGGTCAAAACTGAAAAACCATACTTAAAAACAAATTTCTTAAGGCCACTTGTTTTCAATTCCAATCTAAAGTTACCAGTGTTATTCTTAACTCCATGTAACTTTAATCCTCATTTAAACTGATTATTTTTAAGTTTTCAATATAAATAAACTTATTTATATGAAAGTTCATCAAATGAACAACTTAAAAATAGAGTTTCAAGCAGAAATCTCTTAAACTCAATTTTTAATTAATTTTTAAAGAAATCATAATTTTCTTTGAGCTTAATTAAAAGAGTAAATTTCCAGGCTAATTACCCAGGAAATTTATTTATAAAAGATACTTAAAATTTAATTTATATATAGATAATATTAAACTCTAAGCTGTGTGAAATTTTCAAGCAAATCCATTAATATTTGGATTTTTAATGAATTTTTGAAGTTATTGCTATTTTTCCATGTAAAATAGCAATACACACCAAACCTTAGCTTTTGATAAGGTTTTGATGCTTGTAGCTTTACATTTTCAAGCTTATTTAAGGTTTTTAAGCTTGATTAAGCTTTGACAGTTCTTAAAACCTTGATTTCAACCCTGCATATTGGGATTTACCCTTTGGAAGCTTGAAATTCCTGTCCAAATTGGGATAAAACCAGTTTAAACCTTAAGGTTGGATCAAAGTCTAATATTAAAGTTTAAATAAGGTTGAAAATCCTCCAATACAGGTGGACAACTTTAATTGAATCATTGCAGATCCTAAAAGTTGGGTACCCCAGCTCTATTTGGTCTTTTTCCTTTGTCCCACCTTTTTGCGTGGATTTTGCCCTTTTATTTATTTAAAGCCATACCATGGCTTTAAACCTTTATAAATTGAGCTCACACAGGATTTAAATTCTGTATTGCAGTGTCAGGCTGAGTCTATATTGAAGTGGTAATAAGAGTATTTACAACTAGAATTATGACTGTGACACGTAGAAAATTGATTAAAAATAAGAGTTTTTGATTTTAAAGATGATTTATAATATATTTAAAGGGTTCTACTATTAGAAAATGGTGGTGGTGAGCGCTATTGAGAACCCAGGGTGCAATCTTACCAGTTGAGTCACTATAATAAGAGTTACAATAATTAAATATATAATTATACATGTTTATTACCCAAGAGTAAAACTGTTTTTGACAGTTTACTACGTAGGGTATTCAAGAGCAGGATGAGGAAAGGCTTTTGGCTGTGAAAAGCCCTCCTTTTATCCTAAAATTGAGGCGGAAAGGCTGCTAGACCTTTCCACATAGAGGAAGTGAAGATTTTTCACTCTCTATGACAGGATTGTGGTTTGCAAACAGCCTGTATACCCTGTATTGGGCTCAGATGTGGGTTTGAAACCACATCTGGGCAGTTTTCACCAATACAGGGTGAAAATTTTCATCTGGGGACCTCACAGCCTGATTCTGACGTGTATGACGTGTAGAATGCTGTACAGAAACTGTATGGGACCCCAGTATTGACTGACATATGAGGTATTGAAGTAAAAACATGCTTCTTCATCTATTTGACACCTCATATTCATGGTTATGGGATATTATCCCATGGTAAGGCTGTATCTGACAGCAGGTGGGATTTTGACCTTAAAATGGGCATACCTCTGTCAGTTTTTGAGATATCAAGCTCAAAGTTGGTTCATTGAATAGCTCTGTATGAGCTCTACACAATGGTACCCAACTTGACACGGTTATCATTAAATATGACAAAGTTATCCCATGTACAAGTATTTTTGTACATTGGCGTGGTCTGGGCAAAAGCTGTATTAAGCTTGTTTGGCCAATAACTTCTGTTGTAGTTGAGCTATGAGGAAATGGATGGCACCATCAGATAGCCCTGATTGTGCTCTTTCCAAAAAGACCCCACTTTAGGTATCTCACACTAAAACTGTAAAAGTTAGATGAGAGGTGAATGTTTTGTACACCCTTATTTGGTCTGAATTTGACCATAACTCAAGTAATACTGGTGCTAGCTCAGTTTGGCTAGCACCATTAGATAGCCCTGGCTTAGAGCTTCATTTTGAATACCCATTTGATGGGGTTAAGCCTCTCCTTCTAGATTTTAGATGAGAGGTGAAAATTAAGGTTTATGCTCAGCAATAACTTTGAGCAGGAATAACTTTGTTATTTCTTGTCCTATGGTGATGGGACTTATATTTTCAGAAAGAGGTGAGTTTCCTCTTTCTTCTGATACCTTTTGAGCTAATTTGGCTCAGCTCCATGTTTTGGTGGTATTTTGGCTATACCATTGGTTTATGGTATTTTGGCTGTCATGCTTGTGCTCTGGTTTTGAGTCACAGGCTGACAGGCAGATCCTTAGCCAATTCAGTAAATATACACCACACCTCAATTTTAACTGAAATTTTGGTAAGTTTGTATTAACCTTATGCAACTTTAAATTTAAGCTTATTTAAGCTTAAATTTAACAATTTTAAAAAAATGTTAAAAAAGTTACATTAGTACTGTGAGATTCTTAAATCTTCTAATAACACAAGAAATAAGTGTTTTTGGGTATAACACCTTATGGATGTAACCTAGGTCATTTTTGGTGTAGAATCCAAAAATGACATAATATTTATAACTTTGTTTATCCAAAAAAAAGTTATACTTATCTTTTGTTATTTTTTATTTTAATTTCAACTAAAAAGTCTGTTTAAGACAAAATTAACTCTTTATAAAATCATTTGTGGCATTATGGGTATGTTATACATACCTCACAGGCTCACACTGAGGGTGTCACTGGTGTGTTGGCCTGTGGATGGGTCTCAAGTGGGATGTAATTTTCTTCCACTGATTCAAAGTAGGAAGAAGAGGGCTTATGTCAGTTAAGACTTCTCAAGATGCTGCTTTTGCACGTCTAAGAATGGCCTCTTGGCTTGTATGTTACTACAATGTGCCCTGTATAATGACAGTGTAATTTAATCAACAATTCCATGTAAGAATTACAGCTTTTGGTACCCTGTCACACTGTTTGTGTGCCAGTATCCCACAGATTCACTTGTGGTTTTCAAGTGTAATCTGTACAAGTGGCTCTATATAAGTGTAATTGACTTAACAATACATTTAACCAAGCCTCAACGTTTGGTTTTACAGTCAGAGGTGTCCTTATTTAATCAAGAATACAGGACTTATTGATGGCTTATGTGTTTTTATATGTAAAACACACCAAAAATAAAGGTTTCTGTGGTATTAACCACATGGCAAGTACTCTTATGATATGAGTAAAAAGGTGGTATATATACCAAAAAAGAGGAAAAAATATATATAATATATACTTTTAAGAAAATTTACACCTAAAAAGAATAAAACAATTGTCAGAAAGTGAGAAATGACATAAAAAACTCACTTATAAAGGTCCAAAAAAAGCTTAAAACATGGCCAGGCCCCCAAAATGTCAGGCTGAGTCTATGTTGAAGCAGTAATTAGGCTATTTACAGCTAGAACTTTGACTGTGACATGTAAAAAATGATTTAAAATAATAGTATTTTGAGTAAAATAAAGATTTATAATATAATTAAAGGATTCTACTATTAAAGAATAGTGGTGGTGGGCGCTATTGAGAACCCTGGGTGCAGTCTTACCAGTTGGATTACTATAATAAGAACTACAATAATTAAAAGTTATAATTATACCTGATTATTACCCAAGAGTAAAACTGTTTTGGACAGTTTACTATGTAGGGTATTTGAGAAAAGGATTAGGAGACAATTCTGGCTGTGAAAAGCCTCCTTTTTATCCTGAAATGGGGTGGAAAGGGTGCTAGACCTTTCCACGTAGAGGAAGTGAAGATTTTTTCACTCTCTGAGACAGGCTTATGGTTTTCAAAGACCTGTATAGCCTGTATTGGGATCAGATGTGGTTTTGAAACCACATCTGGGCAGTTTTTACCAATACAGGGTGAAAAGTTTCATCTGGGGACCTCACAGCCTGATTCTGACGTGTATGACACATAGAATGCTGTACCAAAACTGTATGGGACCCCAGTATTGACTAAAATATGAGGTATTGAAGTAAAAACGAGCTTCTTTGTCTATTTGGCACCTCATATTCATGATTATGGGACATTATCGCATGGTAAGGCTGTATTGGTCAGAATGTGGGATTTCGACCTTAAAACAGCTGTAGCTTTGTCAGTTCTTGAGATATCAACCTCAAAGCTGAATCGGTGTGTAGCCCTGCATGTTTCCTACACAATGGTACCTTATTTGATAGGGTTATCATTAAATTTGGCAAAGTTATGCCATGTACAAGATTTTTGTACATATGCATGGTTTAGGCAAAAAGCTGTATTGGGCTTGTTTGCCCCATAACTTCTGCTATAGTTGAGATATGAGGAAATGGATGAATCCATCAGATAGCCCTGATTGTGATATTTCCAAAAAGACCCCACTTTAGGTATCTCCCACTAAAACTGCAAAAGTCAGCTGAGAGGTGAATGTTTTTTTCACCCTTATTTGGCCTGAATTTGGGCATAACTCAAGTAATACTGGTGCTAGCTCAGTTTGGCTAGTACCATTGGATAGCCCTGGCTTAGAGCGTCATTTTGAGTACCCATTTGATGGGGTTAGCCCTCTCCTTCTGGATTTTAGATGAGAGGTGAAACATAAGGTTTATGCTTAGCAACAACTTTGAGCAGGAATAACCTTGTTATTTCTTGTCCTATGGTGATGGGACTTATATTTTCAGAAAGGGGTGTTTTTCCTCTTTCTTTTGATACCTTTTGAGCTGATTTGGCTCAGCTCCATGTTCTGGTGGTATCTTGGCTATACCATTGGTTTATGGTATTTTGGCTGTCATGCTTGTGCTCTGGTTTTGAGTCACAGGCTGACATTTACACCACATCTGGTGTTGACCACAATTTTTGTGTTAAGATCAAGGTGTGGTTTGTAGCTTAAAATCTATGAGTAATTGAAGTATTTTAAATTGAAATGTCAAAATTTGCATGTGTATTACATCAGGGAACTGTAATTTACATATGAGGTATCAATTATTAGAGTTGTGTACTTTAAATAATCAATTAAATTACATATTTCAATGACAAGTATAATACATGAGGAGGAATTAATGAAAAAATAAATTGGAAAGATCAATTCTGGGGGGGAAGGAAGCTTGGCTCCAAGGTTTCCAGACTCCCCCAAATTCCTTACTTACAGGTGTGGGTTGGCAAAATTCAAGCAAAGGTTCCTCACTTTTGGCCTGGAATTTAGTCACAGGGTCTGTGACTCAATTGATTATGAGGTTTTGATACCAACCAGGGAAGTTTTAACTGTTGCAAAGATGATAAAACTACCCTTAAGTCAAAATAATCCTAGTAAAAGAAGCTTTACCTGGTTTTGACATCTCTTGCACACATTATGAGGTGTTTTGAAGGCTTGACACTAGGTATTACTATAGCAATGGCTGATATAAGCATTGAAAATGGCAAAAACCACCCCTTTTTGGCGTAAACCAGTGTACAATGATTCCATAAATGGCTTTTCTGTTTTCAGATTGTTTCCCACGACTTACAAGAGTAAATTTTACTTTTGGAGTAAGAAAATTGGTGGCTATAAAAGAATTTCTTTTTTGCCCCACTTTTCTCTTCATGTTAGAATCCCTTCCTTTTATAATTAGTTTAAACAATGTTAAACCAATCAATGAAAGATTCCAACCACCCTTTTCTTATCATTTGAAACCTTTCAGCCATGTGAAAAATTTATTATAATCATTTTTAACCTTGAGCTACCCCATAAGTGTATTAAAGCATCTCTCATCACTATTAGCTCCGTCACTTTTTTCCATATTCACTCTGGTCCCTTTTGAGTGTGTTTTCTCTTTAATATTCTTTTTAAATCCTTTGTTCTCATATTAATTTCCTGAATTTCTTTGCTCAATCAATTCTAATTGAAATTGCTCTTGCAGAAATTTCTTTTGTAGCATTAAATATCTCTTTTAGAGTATTTGTGAAAAAATTCATATTGTTTGTAAAACAATGAATCTTCATATTCTTTTTTTTAATACTTATACAGCTAAAAACAATAAATCTGGCATGTTTTATCTTGAAAATATTGAATCTTAAAATTTTTAATCATATTGTACCTTATACAAATTTTGAGGACAGGAAAAGTACTTGATTTCTAAATCAAAGTTTCATATTCACACCTTACAGAATTATTATAATAATGGCATGAAATATGTATATTATTAAATAAGTAAAATAATGCAAGAAGAATAAATAAATTAATATTTGATAATTAACATATTTATGGAACTTTATTTGTGTTAGAAACAAATAATAAAGTTTTAAAAAATTGTTTTTTAATCATAAAAAATGATTTATCATTATAATATTACCAATATTAAGTTTATATATCAATATCAGTACCATTCATATTAATAAAAGAATTATTAAAGTAATCATGAAGAAAAACTCATTATAAAAGATCAAAATCATCTACTTTTTACACCTAATATAATGATTTTGGATAGAGTATGCCTAAAAATGTAAATAAAACTTATTTGAATTGTATTTATAATAAGAATTAGAAGAAATTACAAATATTCTTATTTTTTACATGGGATTTAATATTTTAGAGAAAATTTAAGAATTAGAAGAAATTACAAATATTCTTATTTTTTACATGGAATTTAATATTTTAGAGAAAATTTAACAAAAAAAAACAAAATATTGGATGAATCACATCAACATTGGAGATTATACTAAAGATAATATTTTTTCTTTAATAATATTTTAGATTTGTATATAAATAATAAAGATATTACCTTTGATTTGATTTTTTAATTGTTCTCAAAGCATCTGAGGGGGAAATAGAGGTAAAAAGAGATTTTTATATAGTGAAATCCTCCCTCCTAGAGTCCAGAAGACTACTGATGGTATCCACTGGAATTGATAAGTATTTTAAGGTTTAGTGATGATTACATGATAATTAAACCATCTTATCTCATTATTATATCATTATTTAGAGTTATCACTGTGACTCTATGTCTTCTGAAATCATAGGCTTGGAAGAAGACTAAAATTAGTGGATTTTGTTATTTTTAATTGTAATGAACTATTATTTACCACTTTCATCATTTATATAACTGTTAAGCTTAAATTAAGATCACAGTTAGTGATCATAAATGATCAATTTTAAGCTTAAACTTTGATCATTAATAATGTTTGAGTTATAAAAGCTAAAGCCATTCAGAGAGCAAATTCTGATAGCTTGGCATTTAATCAATAAACTTCCAAGAGGATTTCATTACATAATCAAAACTCTATTTTTTGACAATTTTTCTTATAACTCATCTTTTCTGTTGAGATTTACTATTTTGAACTTCAAACCATGATTTCAAGGGGTTATAACTTGAATATAATGATAAAGTTACACAATTATTCACATACAAGCCAGTAGAATGCTAAAATCTACTTTTTTAAATTCTGTACAATGTTCACAACAAAGTGGTCAACAGCTATACCAATTTTTTTCAATAAACCCCTACAGGTTATAAACTTGTTTATAGCTTGTCAAATAAAGTTTATATATGAATTATTAAAGTAATTATGTGGTAGCTTTATTTTTTTCTTAACTCTCTATCATGTATATTTGAAGAGACATGAGCTAAACACCATGAATATAGGTGCTGATCATCAAAGTGCATATATTCAGGTTATTTCCTTAAGTATTGACTTTACATATATGATATAAAAATTTTATATGTGTAGTTTTTCATGAGAAAACCAATGGTGCAGTTTATTTTAAATGTTTCTAAATTTTTTTCTGAGATAAACAAGAATTTATGCCCTTTTATGGCATTTTTACTTATTACACAGTAAGTATTATCTTTAAAGATATGGCATAAAAATGTTATATGTCTATCTTACCATGTGAAATCTAATGGGGCAATTTTTTTCACACTTTTATTCATTAGATTCTGAAGTAATCAAGAATTTATGCCTATTTATGACATTTTTACTTATTTAAAGATAATATTTTTAATTCTTATTATTAGAAGAATTATTGTAAAGTTATTTTGTGACCTTTTTGGATATGTGGTGATATCTCAAAGGCTCACAATGAGCAAAAAACCAGCCACCTTAGTCAAACATTTCAAGAGGTTCTCCACCTTTTTCCACCACTATTT
Source organism: Austropuccinia psidii (assembly GCA_023105745.1). Classification (NCBI taxonomy): domain Eukaryota; kingdom Fungi; phylum Basidiomycota; class Pucciniomycetes; order Pucciniales; family Sphaerophragmiaceae; genus Austropuccinia; species Austropuccinia psidii. The sequence goes on along the minus strand of JALGQZ010000005.1, from coordinate 9,207,474 downwards.
GAGATAAAAGGAGGCTTCCCCCCCCCTAGTAAAAGCCCCCATTATCTCAACAGCTTATTATTATGTGGTTACACTGACTTAAACCAAAATAAAACTTAGATTATTTGATATATAACTATAATATAGATTACTTTAGTGATTATTATAATAAACCAATTGATAATCATGGAAATCACCACTATTCAATAATGGTAGAGCCCTTTAAACATTTTATCAGGCTATTTTTACATTTCACAGGCATAGTTGAATCCTTTAATTCCTTTCTCATAACTTCTACATAGACTTGACCTGGCATCTTACTTGGGGCTGTAGATGTCATATACCATTTACCATCATACTTAGTTAACTTTTTTTGTTTTCATTCATTTTTCAAAGGCATTATCTTTCTTAATCATATAATAATTTCTCCTTAGTCTCACCGACTCTTATTGGATTGATATAAAAACATAATAATAACTCAAAACACATGAATTATAATTTAATTCATGCCTAAATACTTCTATGACCTCTATTATTTTTCTTAATCCGTTATTTAGTAATATTATTATGGATTCAAATTTCTTTTTTCTTATCCATTTTTGCTTTGGGGACTTTTTTATCACAAATTTATAAATTTTCAACCGTAACTTTTGGTTACACTGGAAAGAAAATCCTGTTTTCAAACATAATTTGAGATGAGCTTCCAGTAGATAAGATTTCAGAATAAAGACCATTATTTAACTATCATTCTTAATAAGACAAAAAATATTATTTATTTATCATTAAGCTAAGTTGGTACAGGCATATCATATCATGTACCTAAGAGAAATAGGTTCCAGGTCACTTTGATACTAATTAGTATTTTCTCAATTCCATGTAAAATCAACCAGTGACTACTAACCATCTGTGATAATAACTAATGATGAAATCAATTCCTTGCTGATGGGAATTATTATGCGATTGATACTGCAATCCTCTAGTTCAAATTTGAATTTTTTCAATAGCTATAATACCCCTTTCACTCACCAAACCTCTTTCCCACAATAGCACAAGCATAATGATTAATCCCTTCCCATATTTCAGCTGAGATTGAAATTGTGTACATTGAAGCCCACAATTCTGGAAATTCAGAAACAGAAAATCATGTAAATGGTAGATTAATCAGCTTAGCCAAAAAGATTTTACTTGGATTATTAATTAAAAGAAGCTTCTGTAGTGGTTTAAGATTATGCTATATCTAATATTGAGGCCATCACTTGCGCCCTGAGAGATTTATTTTCTCAAGTTTGTGCTTACCAAACAAAAGAAATTTCCACCAGCTCATGAATTCGGACCTATGATTTAAAAAATTTTCTTTCAAATTTTAACCATGAATTTAAATTATTTATCACATGAATTACAAAATTATCATGAGTTATGGAACAATAGCAAGATATATGCTAAAAATGAAATGGAATCCCTTTTCCTCTTCAAAATGATTTATAGGTCTTGATGGAGTTTATTTAGTGTATTCTAAGTATTTTTGATGTGGTGTTCAAGTTATTCTACCAAATCGTTCCCATTTCCAGTAACATAAGTTCTTACCATTTTATAGCTTGATCATAAAAGAAATTCATCAACATATATCCGATTTCACTCTAGCTTGGTATAAAGAATTTCTCCACAAAACTGATAACTATTTAAGTGCAAATATTATGAACTCCAAAAACAGAACTTTGATTGAAACTCTCTTTAATCCTGGTTATCAAAAGTGAATCTTTCAATTGGCTGAGCTTCCCAAGAGAGCTTATAGGATATTATTCAAACCCTTTTCAAGAATTTTTCAGCTTGACATGGTTGTGATAGAAGAGAGCAACACAATATCCACATTTTCATCATTTCCCCAAACCAGGAAATCACCATGTTACAAATTACTCAAAAATTTTCACAGTAAGATCAGGTTGACCCCTTCAAATGATACTCATTAACACTACATCAATGAGCTCCTATTATACCTCCAGAATAATAACCCAATAAAAATTCATCAGTAAATTCTGATTTATTTGAAGGTACATGTTTGAACCCTGCATTTTTTGGGAAATAAAATTTTCTAATCTTCTTTCATTATCATCAAGAAGTGGTAAGAACTTTTACTGATTTGGGAAATATTTTGCTGCACTCACTCCCCATATTGGAGTTCTCTGCCTCTGTAGAGAAGATCTCGTTGTAAAGTGGGCTCTTCATAACCCTAACACCTGCACACTTGAATAAAAGTGTTTTCTTAGGCTTTCTAAAAGAATGGTTTCCCCATGAGAAAAGGTGGTATGTTGAGCTGATTTGATTTTTCTGTTTTATTGTAGTTGAATTATTACAAATTTGTGATTTATTCTCTTAGAAATTTTCAATATACACATATTTACAATTTCTTACACTGTTAGTAAAAAAATCATAGCCCATGGGCTTAATCAAGAAGCTAATCATGGATAAGAAACTGAATAAAAATTTTCTAATGTTTTGTTGTTTAGTTTAAAACAGAACACATCCAACTTGGGATTGTGCATTGTAAAAATAATTCATGAGCATGGTCACCAGAAACCTTCAAAGGCTTCTGGTTACTATATTCATGACCTCAACACAAATTCTTTCCAGAAGTATGTTTGTGAGAAAAAAACTACTGATGAGCATAAGTACTAAAAATTGGAAATGGTATGCTCCCCTATTCTTTTGAAATGTTCCAATAAAAATGCTTTTAGTTCAGTATCAATATTCCTGATAAACAAATACTCCAAAATGAACTTAAGACCCTTGTCTAGGCTTCCATCAGGTCGACAAACCCACATCTGAAAGTTTTCCAGAAGCTGAATTTTTTCATTTGCTTGTCATTGTTTTTTATCTTGAGAGAGCTTCTCTTGATGCAAGCTTTATGTTCATCACAACTTCCATTGAAGATGCTTAATGGTCCAGAAAAAAAAGGACACAAGCACAGTATTTGGACCACAAAGACATGAGGCCTCTTGAAGCTTAAGCTATAGACCGGCTGTACATGTGCAAAATGGCTCAGTAAAGTTGATGCTTATGGATAATCCTCTGTAGTAAAATGATCTAGAAAAGTGCCACCAAACCAAAAAGTTGCGATGAAAAGCAATCTTGGAACCCCCAAAAATTAGGGCATTTCTTTGGATGGCCCAGCTTTATTTTCCATGACTTTGAGGACTATTTTACTGCCCAAATTCAAGATGTTTCATACTACAGCATGAATTTTTTGAAGGGATTTCGGGTGAATTCACAACCCACCGAAAAGCCAATATAGTTTCAAAAAATTTCACATACAAAATGGCATCAGATATTTTGGTGGTCAATCAGCTTTGATAGCACTATAAAGCCTTTTTATACGTGCTCTTCCATAGTACCAATCAAGGGGAAGCAATTTGGTATAAAAAGTGTACCTCATCTTGACACCAATGTCACAAAATTAATGCTTTTTTTTTTAAAAAAAAAAAGTTTGAGCCGAGGCCAATGATGATACGCTTTGAAGAACAACTTTAGATTTGAGTGCCATCTTCGAAGCGCTTTAGCATAACACAAGTAAATATCCCTGATTTGCTTAGCAGTCCCGTGAATATCTTCGCCACTAAAGCAGCCAAGCATCAAGAAGGTTTTCAATGTCATCCAGTTAGCTGAGCTACTATGTCTCCTCCACCCTCTGCTTCAGGTTATTCGCCTCCTGCCGCAACGTTTCCACTTCGAATTTTAAGTTCAAATTGGTAATTTCAATCGAAATGTTTGTAGAAATCAAGTTTTGCCATTTTTGGGCCAAGTCCGTTAACTTATCGCCTACATCGGTCTGGAAATCATTGAAGATGCTTAACCAAATGAAAAAAAGCCTTCTTCTTTAAAAAACAAGTTTAAATTTTAAATACCTGATTAGCTTTCCGACGTCGGTTCAAGTTGTCAATTTCAGATTTGTAAATTTCAACAACTTTGTCAAGCTTTGAAATTTCCTTTTCAATCAAAAAATTGGAAAGTCTCCAATGATTAGCACCATATTTACCAATCAAATTTAGATTTAACAACCGCAACCGTTGATGTTCTAATTGTGACTTGGCATTAGACAGCGCTTTTTGCCAGTCCTCGAGCTTTGTGTGATCATCAGGATAAGGAATATTGAACCTTTGAGTATCTAAAGTATCGCTCGCTCCATTTGATTGATAGACCGGATCAGAACGATCTAGCAATTGACGGCGCAAGTTACGCCGCGGCAGATGATCTTGTTCACGAGAGCTCGAGGCCGACAAGCCAAGTAAATCAGGAAATTGGGACAGGAACGGATGATAGCCTGGCTGCGTAGTATCGCCGTTGGATTGAGGTGGTGTAAGAGTCCCTTTGAGCTCGAGTTCAACCTCGCGTTCAATCCTTTGGCGCAAGTTGGGAATCACGTCCAGATCGCGGTCATAATCTGCGATAAAATTAGCGATGAATCAGAGCCATGGAAGAGATTGGAGATGATAGACCGAAACTATTGCTTACACGGCAGAGAGTCGACGGTGGACATGATCTCCATCCGAACTTAGCAAGATGAGAAAAAGTGGATGCCACCGAATGCTGAGCCGGATCGACGCAATAACCGCTCTGCGCGCAGTCGCACAGGCGCATGCAGGGAGAGGACCACGATTGCCAATGACTCCTCGTCTCAGACTAACACTTAGATCTGTCCTCACTTATCCATTATTGGCTTTTAAAATGAAACAAAGGTTGAAGACACATTTTAAGCCGGAATGATTCAATAAATCACAAAATTCTGACTTTAAAAAGCTCCTGGGACATAGATTGGGATTGCAAGTGTTGCAAAAACTTGGGAATAAGTGCTTGATGCTACCCATGTTGTTTTTACTCCTGATTGGAAATAACAAAGGGAATTGTCTGGTTTTGTGGAAGTCATAAGATTTCTTATCCAGCCACAGATTCTTTTTGCTGGGCACAATTGGCTGAATTCAAATTGAATTTTCAATATCTAAAACAAGCTTGGAAGAAAGCTTGAAGCGTCTCCTGGTCTATTCAAATCCAAAATGACGCCTCTTGGAATGAAAGCTCAATTAGGTTGTATTTAGATAGGATAAGTGTTGATCTCAAAGCCTCTCACGTTATTCCTTTCTCTTACTCAAGAGTCACTTTTACTTAACAAGATTATTCACCATTCTTTAGCAGGGCCTTTGTCACAGGGGCTCTTCAAAGTGAAGAGGGCCTGGCACTCAGTAAACTGGGACTCACTTATGGAGGGCTCAAAGATATGATAAGAAGGGATACACTTGAGAGTGTTAAAGATGAATTGCTAAAAGAATAAATATAAGAAAAGCAGCAACAAGAAATAAGAGTAAGAAATAGAAGAGCCAACCACAAACAAGTCCAAGTCCACTGTTTTAACCTGTCAGAATGGAAAGAGAAGGGTTAATAAGGATATGGCCACCCAACTCATACTGTACAGGCGAAGAGGAAAAAGGCAGAGACTAACTTAAAATTAAATAATTATAATACCCAAATATAAGGATAAGAATAATTATAAAATAATAAATAAACTAAATTAATTAACTGGGGAAAAGTCCCCAGGGGGGAGAAAGAGGGCCTGGTATATGTGAGAATCACCAGCCCTGATCCAGAGGAAGAATTTTCATGAGAATAATTGATGATTGAATTGAGTCTGGCCAATACAGGTCCTGTACAGCTGTACAGAACCTGTACAAGAGGTGTGGTGTATTTGAGTGATCATACAGTTTCATACTGGTGTATTGAGACTGTATTGGGTGAATCCAACCTGTACAGGTATTGACAGGCTGTATTGAGGTAGCAAGCTGTATAAATGTTTCAGAATGAAGATTGCTGAAACTGAATGCTGATGCAATTGCTGGATCTGCTAATTTGAGATGCTTGAGTCGGTGTATGAATGAATACCCTTACCCCGGATGGATGGTTATTACAGCCTTGTCCATGATGAAGTTAAAATATTATTGGATGACTTTTACTGAAATCTAATTATGAGTAATCCTACCTCATCCAAGGCATTAAGATTTTAATATTGTTAGTTTGATTCAGAATTAAATATAAAAATAAAATGTAACATCACTAACTTTAGGGTTATTTGTTTAAGATTTGGGACGAGACTTGACACCAAAAGATTCCCTTACATTAGGGGCTCTATTTTAAGCTAAGTATTACAGTTAGAAATAAATCTTAAAATGGAAATAATCTGGGTTCATAAGAAAAAACTCTTTTAGAGGGGGAAGAGAAACTTTTTTTCATCAAAAGGTCACTGCTACGCAGAGGAATGGCACTCTGTGAGCCTTTCAACCAGAAAGGCCAAGAAATATTTCAAAGTAAACTTCTCATCTTCCATAATTCATACAAATACCCCAAAACAAATTTCATTGATTAATTGTGATGAATCTCTTTATTACTATGCAGATTGCCCCCCTAGTTTAACAAGAAAATTCTTTTGGCTTCTTTTCAAACTTAATTATCAGGCTTCTTCTTTTAGCAATAACGAAAAATGTTACATCAAAAATGTAGCTCTTCCTAAGCAATTTTACTTCTGTCCATTTTATAAAAAGATAAAATATTTTGTATTTACCACTTTTTCCACACAAACCAATACAATTTATTATTCCAATATAAAGACTTCTATACAAAACATTTTTCACTTTCTATGACGAAAGGGTTACTTTACTGGGCATGTGAGCCTTGAGGTATATTTTACATACCCAAATAGGCCACAATTATCTTAAAAAGAAATTTTGAATTATACCTAACTCATAAATCATGCATATATTCAAAATTCATCATTTTTGATTTCAGAAAAGATGAATAAACTTTTATTGAGTAAGTAAATCCATGGATTTAAGGCCAGATTTGGATTCCACACAAAAACTCACCTAGGGTAGCTCCATAGAGTGAATAAGCTCAAATTAACTCTTTGAGGTGGTAATATGGAAAATACTTCAACACCACATCATTAATATCACATAAAAGATCCGTGAAAATTTTTGTTTTTCTTGATTTTACGTGTCACAACCATGGCAATTCGCCTCCCTGGATCCCCATATGGCATATCAAGCCACAGTTCTTTTATGGCCAATTGGCCATATCCATCACCAGTGGCCAATATGGCCACGTCATTATCTTATGGACCATTTATGGCCATTTGTGTTTTGGGGCCTTTATGGCCCTTCACCTCAATCCAGAACCCATAGCAGCAATTTATGCCCAAATGGGTATTCCTGGTCATTTCCCTCAAAACCAGGGGAAATGGCCCAAATGGCTGTTTTTGGCCATTTGGGCTCATAATGCGCATTTGCACATTTTTGTGCATTTGTGCACTTTTTGTGCACTTTGCGCATTTTGCGCATTTGTGCACTTTTGCGCATTTTGCGCATTTTTCCGCACTTTGACGCAAAGTGTCCAAAAGACACTTTCCCGCCTTTTGGGCCAGTTTTTGGCTCAGAACCCAAAAGTGGCCAAAAGCCCCAAAGGGCCCAGAAACACCTTTCCAAGCTCTGAAGCCATCACATCCATCCTTTTCCCCTCTGCCTTGCCACCTCAAGACCGTTGGACGTAATCTTCTTGCCAATCAACCAATATGCCATAAATGATGTTATATATCATTGTGCATCATTTTTCAACAGCAATTCAATGGTGGCAATATCAAATGGTCTTTTCAACATTCCAACATCTCATCACGTCATCAAGGCACCCAATCATTCAGAGGAATCATCAAGGCTCAAGAGCAAGTGTTTCAGCGTCAAAGACCAATGACGCCATCAAGCAGTCATTGGTTATTCTCACTCCAAGTATTCCTTCCAAGGGAGTACTGTCAATTCATTCTCAAAGTGTATTCAAGAGGCAGTGCCAAAAAGAAGTTGTCAAGTGTCAAAGCTCCACTCAATCCATCTTGGCAACCATATTCATTTCAATACAGTCTGATCCATCAAGAACTGTATTTCATTTTCAAGCATGAGAAGTTCATTCAACCCAATTAAATCAAAAAAGCATGGGAAGTTCATTCAACCCAATTAAATTTCAATATTAGCCAGCTGTATCAATTCCCAAAACAATCAATACAGCCTCCAGGATCAATACAGATCAGTTTTCAGCCTGAAGAACTCAAGCTCCCAACTTTTCACATATACCGGCTACCCTTTCCACCCTGGGGGGTTTTCCCCAGTTAATTAATATACTTTGATTTTATTTTATCTTTATTTTCTTTTCATTTTAGTTAAAGCAAAAACTGATATTATTAAGTCAGTCATTTAGCACTTTTCTCTTTCTCTTTCTTCGCCTGTCAATGGATATTTGGTGGTCATATCCTTACTAATTCCATTATTCATTTTTGGCAGGTTGAAACAGTGATTAAGGACTTACTTGGTTGGCTCTTTGGCCATTTGGCTTCCCTTTCCTCTTTTGCATCTCATCTTGTACCTGCATATCTTTTAGAGGAATTCATTCTTATTACTTTTATTCTTTATTCTTTTGGAGTCTTCCAAGTGAGTTCCCTGATTGCTGAGTGCCAGGCCACTCTTGTATTTCTGTCCAAGAGCCCCTGTGATCTTATATTTATTAACTCATAATTTCTTTTCATTCTGTTCATTCTTTCTTTATAATTTCATTCACTCATTTCATCGAAATTATGATTCTTTTACGCTTATGAACTTAATGATTCATCGTCACCTCTCAATTTTCTTTCATTCATTCTTCATTTTGAAAATTGAAAGCTGACCCATTTTTTATTTTTGTTATTCTTTTTTAAAATCTTTTTCAAATCATCAAATTTTCATTTCATTCATAATTCAGGCGTCATCTTGATTTTCTTTGATTTTCAAATTTTTCATCAAGATATTCAGACACGTTATTCACATCAAGATTCATAATTGATTCATTCTTCAAGAATTTTGGTTTTTAAAGGATAATTCACTTGATTTTGATTGATTGATTGATTTGACATATTTGATATTGACCTCAAGAAAATTGATTGACCTGAAGATTTCATTGATTTTGCTGATTTTTTCACATCAAGAATTTTGACATAAATTGATTTTTCTTCAAGATTTCATTCGATTGATTGATTTTTGCAAGATTTTGATTTTGATTGATTTGATTCATTGATTTATTGACTTGAAGATCTCATTTTGATTTGATTCATTGATTTACTTCAAGACATTGATTTGATTTTGACTTCAAGACTTCATTTGATTTTGATTTATTGACATACTTGAAGATTTTCATTTTATTCATTGATTTTCCTCAAGATTTGATTGTTGACTCTTTTCACTTCAAGCAAATTTTGGTTTAATTCATTTATTTCATTTTACTCCTGATATCATGCCTGTTCAACACTCACCTCCGGCAAGACAGACAAGATCTCAGGCCAGAGCTCAAGCTGTCCTCACTCCAACTCCAAGAGCTCCTCTAGATGGCACCCCAGCAGTTCCTCAACTGAGGGCCCAATTAGGTAGAGGACCCCGCATGGAAGGAAGGCAGAGGGCCCAGAAGATCAAGTTCATTTTCAGGAGTAGTTGGCGGATTTCCAGGAACTTCAAGGACTATTTTCAAAGGTCCAGGTGAAGATGGTGAAGAGGAGGAGGAGAATTCTGTGGAAGAGGAAGAGTCTGATGGTACTGAAGGTGTCCCTGCTCCGGTGGAGGCATCCCAAGGTACTGGAGGACCAACTCTAGCCCAGTCTAATCAGCCTGTCTCTCATCAGTCTGAACCATCTCTATTGGCCATCATGCAGCAAATGATTCAAATTATGGCCAATCTTCAAGCAGCTTCATCTTCTGAAGCATCAAGACCACCAGCCTTCAAGACTCCATCTATGAAGGCACCAGAATGCTTTGATGGGACTCAGCCCTTCAAAGTTAGAAGCTTTATTCAGTCTTGTCAATTGATTTTTCATAATGATCCGGCAAACTTCGCTCAAGACAGAAAGAAGGTCCTTTATGCCACTTCATTCCTCATTGGCAGGGCTGCAAAATGGATTGAGCCTTATCTTTCCAATCTCACCAATCAAGACTCAAATTACCTTCTCAATTCTTGGCCTTTATTTGAATCTCAACTCTTCACTCTATTTGGTGACCTGAATGAAGTCAGAAAAGCAGAATCTGAGCTGGATTCTTTATGAATGAAAGAAGGTGGGCATGTATCCTTATACATTGCTGATTTCAGAAGCTTAGTCTCAATAATCGGGGATTGGGGTGAAAGAGCTCTCATCCATCATTTCAGGAAGGGATTCCCATCCAGGATTTTGGATCAATTGACCTCCCATCCTTCAAGAATTGACTCTCTTCAAGACTTAATGGATGTTACCCTGGAACTCGATACCAGGTACCATGAGAGGCAAAATGAAAAGAGTCATCATCAAGAGAAGAAGCCAGAAGCCTCAAAGTAAAGTTCTTCTCATCCTCAAAATTCTTCAAGCTCAAGTCAAAAGAAGAAGAAGAATTTTCAGAAGAGGGACAAGCCCCATTCTTCTTTGTTGAATAAAGATTTCAAGCTCATGAACTCTGAAAAAGAAAGAAGAATCAAGGAGGGTCTTTGTACCTATTGTGGTGGGAAGCATAGTCTTGAGTCCTGTTTCAAAAGGCCTCAAAACAAGCTTATCCAACCATCAGGCAAATTTCCCAGCCAGGGAAAAGCCTGAGTGAAGATCATGTTGTGTTCAATGGTCTTCACAGTTTTCCATCCAGAGAACAATTGTGCATTCTGAATACTGTTGTCAAAAATTCTCTTAAATTTTTGGTTTTTTCTTCTCTCTCTGATATGTTTTACAGTATTCTCATTGTTTCTGGTGCTACCAACTCATTTATTGCAAAGCAGTTTGTTCACAAGTATTCTTTGACCATGTCAGAACTCCCGGAGAAGATTCCCCTTATTATTCTTGACTCCTCTGAGTCTCCTTCTTTATTTGTGACTCACCATACTAAATATATGGTTGAGCTCCCTTCCTTCCCAAGCTTTGAATGGGACTTTTTAGTCATTGATACTCCCAAGCGAGAAGACCTCATATTGGGCTTTGACTTTCTTAATCATTTTAATCCGTTTATTGATTGGAGGCAAGGATTGATCACCTTTAATTCTGATCATAAGGACTATCATGATCCTTCAATCTCTTTTAGTAATGACTTTTCTTCTGCCAAATCATGTGCAGCTCTGGTTGGTGATTCTAGAACACCATCATTTCCGTCTTCTGTCCATATTCCTTCCCTTAATTCCCATCAGTCATTACTATCATCTAGAGATGAAGTCGTTAAAGAGATTCAAGATGTTGGAGAAGATAATTCTGTATCTTCACTTCATCTCTTCTTTGGGAATATGGACCTTCCTCCTTCATCTTATCATGACTCCCTGGAGGAGTTGTGGGATGAAGAGGAAGAGCCGGAAGAAATAGAAACTGTGATGAAGGTTGTTCCTTCTGTTTATCACCAATACTTGGATGTATTTTCCAAGGTGAAAGCAGAGAAACTTCCTCCTCACTGCGCCTGTGATCATCATATTGAGCTGGAGGGGTCTCTACCTCCAGTTGGGGTGATCTACTCTTTATCAAACCAAGAGTCAGATACACTCAGGGCCTACATTTCAGAGAATGTAGAGAAAGGTTTCATCCGGCCAAGCTTCTCTTCTACAGGAGCACCTGTTCTTTTTGTCAAAAAGAAAGATGGTGGCCTCCGTTTTTGTGTTGATTACCGCAAACTCAATGCTGTTACTAGGAAGAACAAGTATCCTGTTCCTCCTATGAATCAGCTTCTCACTGTTTTCAATGGTTCTTCTATCTTCTTTAAGATTGATTTGCGTGGTGCATATAACCTGCTCAGAATCAAGGAAGGTGATGAACATTTGACTTGTTTTAGAACCAAATATGGTAGTTATGAGTACTTGGTTATGCCGTTTGGGCTTACCAATGCTCCTGCTTCTTTTCAAAATCTCGTCAATGATATTTTTTATGATCTTCTTGATGTTTATGTTGTGGTTAATTTGGGTTACATTATGGTCTTTTCCAAATCTGAGGAAGAACATGTCACTCATGTGTCCACTGTTCTTTCCAGACTCAGAGCCAATAACCTCTTTGCTAAGGCGTCCAAGTGCCTATTCTATGTTTCTAGTGTAGAGTATTTAGGTTATGTTGTTTCTTCTGAAGGCCTCAAGATGGACCAAGCAAAAGTCCAGCAAATTCTCAATTGGCCACCTCCAAGAAACCTCAAGGCTCTTCAATCATTCCTTGGCTTGGCCAATTTTTACCGGCGTTTCATCAAGAATTATTCAAAGAAGATTAGTTCACTCACTAGTTTCCTCAAGAAAGATTCCCCTTTTCCCCTCAATGAGGAAGCTCTTAGACAGTTTCATCAACTCAAGGAGGCATTCACCACTGCTCCAATCCTTCTCTACCCACCATTGTAGAGACTGATGCATCAGATTATGCCTTGGGTGCTGTACTTAGTCAGGTCTCTGACTCAGGTAAACATCCCATTGCATTTGATAGCCGCAAGCTTCTCCCAGCTGAGCTCAATTATGAGATTCATGACAAGGAACTCCTTGGCATAGTCTGGGCTCTCAAGCGCTGGAGAGCTTTTCTTCTTTCTATTTCTTCCCCTTTTGAAGTTCTCACCGATCATTAATCTCTTCAATATTTTATGTCTTCCAAGATTCTCACCCGCCGTCAAGCCCGCTGGGCTGAATTTTTATCTGAATTCCATTTCTCAATCACTTACCTCCCTGGCCGCTTGGCCACCCTTCCAGATGCCTTGTCACATTGGGACGACGTTTACCCAGAGAGGGGGGAGGATTTCATCAGCAAGAATCCAATGAACTATCAGAAGATAATTAAGCAAGATGAAATTGAAGCCTCAAAGTTTTTTGCAGTCAAGGTGGATTAATTTTCAAATTTGATTGATTCAATTCAGAAGGCAGTGTGGCAAGATTCTCAATATAGGAGTGTCCTTGAAGATTTGGGTAAAGGTAAATCTGTCCAAGATTATTCTCTTGATTCCTCTTCCAAACTTCTCATTTTCAAAGATCGGGTGGTGGTCCCAAATGACCCCACAATTCAACTCAATATACTTCAAAAGCGGCATGACTCTCCTCTAGCTGGACACCCTGGCCAAGAGAAGACTCTCAAGCTTGTCAAGCGGGATTTCCACTGGTCCGGCATGACTCAATTTATCAAGGATTATGTCTCATCGTGTCAACAGTGTTCAAGAAACAAAAATATTCATCACAAGAAGTTTGGACTCCTCAAGCCTCTTCCAATTCCAAGTGGTCCTTGGATTTGTCTTTCAATGGATTTCATCACTCAATTGCCACTGTCCAATTCCTTTGATTCAATTTTAGTCATAGTGGACAGATTCTCAAAAATGGCGGTTTTTATTCCAACAATAGCTTCAATCACTTCATTAGATTTGGCCCATTTATTCATCAAGAATATTTTCTCAAAGCATGGCCTCCCTTCAAGCATTGTTAGTGATTGAGGTTCTCTTTTTGTTTCTTCCTTTTGGACCAACCTTTGTCAGCAGCTCAAGATTTCAAGAGACTTGTCAACTGCTTATCATCCAGAAACTGATGGACAGACAGAGAGGGTAAATCAGATACTAGAACAGTACCTTTGGATGTATGTCAGTTATCATCAAGATGATTGGAACACCTGGCTCCCTCTGGAGGAATTTGCCTACAATAACTCTGACCACTCTTGAAAAAAACAATCACCGTTTTTCACTGTTTATGGAAGAGATCCTCATTTTGACTCAGTTCACATCACTCAAGACACTCCGGCTGGAAAGTTATCAACAAAAATCCAATCAGTACAGCAAGATGTCAAGAGAGAACTTGAAGTTGCCATAAACAGGTTTAAGAGATATGCAGATAAAAGTAGAGCAAGTCCACCTGTTTTCAATCCTGGTGACATGGTATGGCTCTCTTCCAAGAACATCAAATCAACCAGACCCGCCAAAAAGCTGTCTGAAAGATGGCCAGGTCCTTTTCCAATCTTGAAGAAAGTCAGCACTCATGCCTACCCCCTCAAGCTTCCATCTCAATGGAAATCCATCCACCCAGTTTTCCATATTTCCCTTTTGGAACCAGTCAAGACGTCAACAATCCCAAATAGGCATCAAGAGCCTCCTCCTCCAATAATCATTGAAGAAGAAGAAGAATGGGAAGTCTCTCAAATACTGGACTCAAAGCTCAAGAGAGGAAAATTATGGTATCTGGTGGAATGGAAAGGTTTCAGTCAAGACCCAGAAAGATCCACTTGGGAACCAACCGAAAACCTCAAGAATTGTCCTGAACTTGTCAAAGATTTTCATTCATTATATCCTGACAAGCCTGGCCGAATTCTTCAAAAGCTTGATTCATTATGGTGCTTGGTGGGGAGAGGAATTACCAAAAGTAAGTCCCACTCCTTGTATGCACCTTTAGGGGTATTCTACTCTTTTTGTTGTAAGCATCACATTGGCAACTCTGTGAGCACTTTGGAATGGCTTTCAACTTCATTTCCAATCTTATGGCCATTTTCACTTGGGACAATGGGCCATTCACTTTTCAATTCATTTCCAAGATTCCAAATTCAAATTCATTCCTTCAACATTTTTGTTTTTTTATTTTTATGGCACTGGCGGGAGTGGTAACTACCAAAAGTAAGTTCCTCTCCTGGTGTGCACTTCCCTGAGGGGTCTACAATCTTGTCAATACATCACCTTGGCCACTTTGTGAGCACCTGGCATCAAATTTATCTTTCCAGGTCCTTGGCCAATTTCAAAATCAGTTATCAACCTCCGTGATGAAGATTGGAACCTCCTCAAGATTCAATTCATTTTTCTTTTTCTTTTTCCTTTTCTTTTCTTATTTTCATTTTCATTCTTTATTTTTATTTTACTTTCATTTTAAGTTTTCTTTTATCACGTCAATTATCACGTCAAACAATTTTCATTCATTTTAAAATTAAATTCAAATCATGAAGCCAATGTCGAAAGAAGATCAAGCAAGTCCTGCGTCAAATGTCAAATTTTTAATATCAGTTGTCAAATTTTGTATCTTAGTCAATCCTCTTGAATCACTTTCTCAAAATCTCTCCAATAGCCTCAAAAGGCTTCACCTTGTATTGGTGCTCAGGAGCTCACCATTCCAAGGTGGGGGGGTACTGTCACAACCATGGCAATTCACCTCCCTGGATCCCCATATGGCATATCAAGCCACAGTTCTTTTATGGCTAATTGGCCATATCCATCACCAGTGGCCAATATGGCCACGTCATTATCTTATGGAACATTCATGGCCATTTGTGTTTTGAGGCCTTCATGGCCCTTCACCTCAATCCAGAACCCATAGCGGCAATTTATGCCCAAATGGGTATTTCTGGTCATTTCCCTCAAAACCAGGGGAAATGGCCCAAATGGCTGTTTTTGGCCATTTGGGCTCATAATGCGCATTTGCAAATTTCTGTGCATTTGTGCACTTTTTGTGCACTTTGCGCATTTTGCGCATTTTGCGCATTTTTGCGCACTTTGACGCAAAGTGTCCAAAAGACACTTTCCCGCCTTTTGGGCCAGTTTTTGGCTCAGAACCCAAAAGTGGCCAAAAACCCCAAAGGGCCCAGAAACACCTTTCCAAGCTCTGAAGCCATCACATCCATCCTTTTCCCCTCTGCCTTGCCACCTCAAGACCTTTGGACGTAATCTTCTTGCCAATCAACCAATATGCCATAAATGATGTTATATATCATTGTGCATCATTTTTCAACAGAAATTCAATGGTGGCAATATCAAATAGTCTTTTCAACATTCCAACATCTCATCACGTCATCAAGGCACCCAATCATTCAGAGGAATCATCAAGGCTCAAGAGCAAGTGTTTCAGCATCAAAGACCAATGACGCCATCAAGCAGTCATTGGTTATCCTCACTCCAAGTATTCCTTCCAAGGGAGTACTGTCAATTCATTCTCAAAGTGTATTCAGGAGGCAGTGCCAAAAAGAAGTTGTCAAGTGTCAAAGCTCCACTCAATCCATCTTGGCAACCATATTCATTTCAATACAGTCTGATCCATCAAGAACTGTATTTCATTTTCAAGCATGGGAAGTTCATTCAACCCAATTAAATTTCAATATTAGCCAGCTGTATCAATTCCCAAAACAATCAATACAGCCTCCAGGATCAATACAGATCAGTTTTCAGCCTGACGAACTCAAGCTCCCAACTTTTCACATATACCGGCTACCCTTTCCACCCTGGGGGGTTTTCCCCAGTTAATTAACATACTTTGATTTTATCTTATCTTTATTTTCTTTTCATTTTAGTTAAAGCAAATTCTGATATTATTAAGTCAGTCATTTAGCACTTTTCTCTTTCTCTTCCTTTGCCTGTCAATGGATATTTGGTGGTCATATCCTTACTAATTCCATTATTCATTTTTGGCAGGTTGAAACAGTGATTAAGGACTTACTTGGTTGGCTCTTTGGCCATTTGGCTTCCCTTTCCTCTTTTGCATCTCATCTTGTACCTGCATATCTTTTAGAGGAATTCATTCTTATTACTTTTATTCTTTATTCTTTTGGAGTCTTCCAAGTGAGTTCCCTGATTGCTGAGTGCCAGGCCACTCTTGTATTTCTGTGCAAGAGCCCCTGTGACATTACACCAAAATAATGGGAAAGTGAGAAATCCCATGTTACATATACACTAAGAATAGTGTTATACATGTTTTGAGCACTTAATATTATGGTATTCTTACATACACTTTTGATACACCCATATTGGATATCTCACTTGAAGCTTAAATTTCTATTTTGATGTGAAAAATAAGCAAGGGGGACAAAAGACATCAAAGAGAGCCAGGGTACCCAACTTCTGAGGCCTCAGAGGCGTGGACAGCTCCAAAGCTTGGATCCATGGCTGATCTTGGCCTAATTGGTAAACTAAAACCTTTTGGGAACTTGGGTACCATGTTACACCTACTGTAATCTTAAGAAAATAGCAAATAACCTGCTATTTTGACGTGCCAAGGAGGTAAAGAGCTACTTAGACTCCTGTAACCACGTCAATTCTTAATGAATTTACATGGTTAAACCCCAAAGGAGATATTACAACCCTTTTTGGACTTTTATCCATTGATTTACCTCATAGCAACCAGTCAAACACTGATATTTGCAATTCCACGTAGAAATGAGGTAATAACTTCAAAAATTCATTAAAAAGACAATTCTTAATGAATCTTTCTGAAACTTTCAGTACTAATGGAGAGCTGTATTATATATGGTACAACCAAAAAGAATTACAGTTTTACTAGTAAAATTAAAAGTTTTACTTACAGTCCATTTTTGACTATTCTACGTGAAACACTGAATCTTCAAAAATTCACAGTAATTACATCCTGTGATGAAATTGGCAATAAAATTGATAACTTTGAGGAATCAATGATTAATTTTGAATAAAAGAAGAATTACAGATGTTACTCCTTTTATTCTTAAACATATTGGGGTTGGTAGTCACGTAAAAGCATCAATTAAGTAATTATGATAATCTTACGTGACAACAGATGATGCAATCAATAATCCAAAAAGGTTTATTGTTTTCTCACACACTGGTTTTTAGTTTTCTCCATGGCACGCCTCTGTGGGCTGTTGTTGACTTAAAAGAAGCCTCTTCTTGCTGTTTTTTCCACATCATCATCTTATTATCATTTAAACCATTATTACCAAGAAGTAAGTATTAGTTACAGCTATTCTTAAGTGTTTTAAATCTTTCAGAATCAATCAAAAAGACGTGAAATCATAGAATCCAACTATATATTGTTGTAATACTGTTATAAATCCATTTTGATCTTTAAAATCCACAATTCCACGTCAAATCTCTCTATCTTATCTTCCAATAAGCTCTTTGGAATATTAGTGAGTGATTTATCTTTAATTCTTAAAGTTTTTTCTCTAAAATTAGTTTTCTTCAAGAATTATCATTATAATTATTCTTGCAAAAGATAATTATATATTAAAATAATTTTATTATTTTAATAAAAGAAGTTTTATTATTAAAATCTTCTTGTAATTGATTCTAGTAGACAATTACTTGCTCACTGTTAAAATCACTAGTAGTGTTTAACACATGAAAGAAATAATTCTTTAATTATTTAATTGTGGTTATAATAATATTTTCTTATTATATTTCATAAGAATAGACACAGTACTGTTGATTAATAGTAATATTATCATCAGTTTCATAGTCACATCTTACACCATTTATGGTTAAGAATAAAAGGAGTAGCAAGCTTAAATATTCTATTATTTCAAGATGAACATTAATTTCTCAAAGTTATCAAGGCTATTGGAAATTTCATCACAGGTTGTATTTTCTCTGAATTGTTGAGGATTCAGTGTTTAATGTTGAATCATCAAAAATAAACTGGAGGTCAATCTTGTCAGCCTGTGACTCAAACCAGAGCACAAGCATGACAGCCAAATACCATACACCAATGTCAGAGCAAAATACCACCAAAACATGGAGCTTAGCCAAACCAGCTCAAATGGTATCAAACAAAACACAAAACTAACCTCTTTTCAAGTATACAAGTCCCATCGTCATAGGACAAAGAATAACAAAGTTCTTCCTGATCAAAGAAGTTTCTGAGCATAGACCTTAAATTCAACCTCTCATCTAAGATCCAGATGAAGAGACTTCACCCCAGAAAATAGGTATTCAAACTGAAGCTCTAAGTCAGAGCTATCCAATGGTACTAGCCAAAGTGAGCTAGCACCAAAAATACAGAAGTTATGCAAAAAATAAGGTCAAATAAGGGTGAATAAGATATTCACCTCTCATCTAACTTCTACAGTTTTAGTGTGAGATATCTAAAGTGGGGTTATTTTGGAAAGAGAACAAGCAGGGCTATCTGATGGTGCCATTCATTTCCCCATATCCCATCTAGAACAAAAGCCATGGGGCAAACAAGCTCCATACAGATTTTGAGAAAATCATATATCTGGGTAACAAAAATTGAACATGGCATAACTTTTCCATATTGAATTTTATCCATACCAAATAAGGTACCATTGTGTATATCTCATTGAATGCTACAAAATGAAGCAACTTTCAGCTCAATATCTTAAGATCAGACAATGGTATAGCAGTTTTAAGGTTAAAATCCAACAGTTTGGCCAATACATGTTTACTGTGGGATACTATCCCATAACTATGATTATGAGGTGTAAAATAGATGAAGAAGCGTGTTTATACTTCAATAATGGGGCTCAATTTAGGCCCTGTACAGCTTTATACACATCATAAGCGTCAGAAGAGGGCTGTGTGGTCCCCAGATGAGAATTTTCACCCTGTATTGGGGATAACTGCTCAAATGTGGTTTCAAAACCAAATCTGGTGCAAACCATAAGCCAGTACTCTGAATTGAAAAATCTCAAATTCCTCTATGTGGATGGTCTAGGGGATCTTTCCACCCCATTGCAGGATAAAAGGAGGCCTTTTCTCTGCCAGAAAAGGAATCCCCATCCTGCTCTTGAATTCCTATGGAGTACAATTGTCCATAAATTTATATACTCTTGTAAAATAACCAGGTATACCTTAATTAGTGTGTTGTGGCTCTTATTATAGTAACCCAACTGTTAGGACTGCACCCAGGGCTTTCAAAAGTGCTCACCACCACTATTCCTCATGGTAAAGTCTTAAATTAAATATTATAAGCCCCTTATAAACTTAAATATCTGTGTTACAGTCAGATTTAAAGTTGTATATACATTTATTTACCGCTTCATCATAGACTTGGCCTGAAAAAACTTTTAATTTTACTTATGAAACCATAATTTGCTTTGGTTTCTGTATGAATCATACCATTATTAATTTGTCCTGAAGTTTTCAGAAAGATTAATTAAGTATTGTATTTTTAATGAATTTTTAAAGTTTTTACCTCATTTCTATGTAGAATTTCAAATAGCACAGTATAGATGATTTCTATGTGGTAAATAAATGGATACTAGTCAAAAAAGGTTTTAATTGCTTCTTTAGGGGATATCCAGGGAAAGTCATTAAGAATTGACATGGTTACAGGAGTCTAAGTTGCTCTTTACCTCCTTGGCACATCAAAATAGCAGCTTATTTGCTATTATATTATGATATAATGAAGTTTTGACATGGTAACCAAGTTTCCAAAAGGCTTTAGTTTACTAATTGGGCCAAGATCAGCCATGGATCCAAGATTTAGAGCTTTCCATGCGTCAGAGGCCTCAGAAGTTGGGTACCCTGGCTCCCTTTGATGTATTTTGTCCCCCTTAGCTATTTTAGTGTCAAAAATAGAAATTAAGGCTTAAAGACTGATATCCACTATGGGTATACCAAATATTTATGTAGGAATACTGTATTTTTAAGTTCCACAAGCATGCCTAATGCTAATATTGTGTATATGTAACATGGGATTTCTCACATTCCCATTATGTTGGCATGAAATTGAGAATTTGTTTTTTCACAATTATTTTATGTGGTATTGATGATGTGGTATTGAATTATTTTCCATATTACCACAGAGAGTTAATTTAAGCTTATTAACTATATGGAGCTACCCTAGGTGGATTATTGTTTAGAATTCAAATATGGCCTTAAATCCATGGATATACCTATTCACAAAAATGGTATCCATCTTTTCTTAAATTAAAACCATGAATTTTGGATATATGCATAACTTATGGGTTATTCATGGTTCAGAATTTGTTTTAATATTCATTGTGGCCTATTTGGGTATGTAAAATATATCTCAAGAATCCTAAGTTCAAAGGAGGCAGCACCTGGAAGGGGAAATCACAGGTGGCTAGTTGTCCATTTTTCATAACTCCTTCAACCAAGGGTGGCAAGTTGTATTGTTTCCTCCTCCTAAAATAATGAATCAAATCATCCTTGGAAGTTAAGAACTAAAACAAAATCAATAAATACCTTTAAAACTTCATAAGACAAAATTAGGCTCTCTTGAATCAGAGCTGTTCAATAGATAATAAGAGAAATATAATTTAAGTAATATGGTTAATACCTAGAACTTCACTGATTGTCACAGCCACTGTCAGGGGTGAGGGTATTAAACCTTAAACCCACACAAACTCATGAAGCCAGAAAACAAACCCTTTACATCCATACAGGGGCTGTATTATCCAAATCAATTCAAATGAAGATTCCTTTCAGGAAATTCACTCTTTGGCCAAGGGCTGATGGATTCCAGCCTATACCAGCCCCTCTTCATCCATCTGGGAACCTTTCCCCAGGTAATTTATATAGTTGATTTATTATTTAATAACTATTCTTATCATTTATTTCGAGTATTGTATTCATTGGTATTAAGTTGGTCTTTGAATTCTTCCTCACCTGTTCAGTAGAGTTGTGGTGGCCATATCCTTATTAACCATTCTCTTTCTTTTTGACAGGTTGAAACAGTGGACTTGGACTTGTTTGTGGTTTAATATTTTATTTCTCACTATTAGCCTTATTGTTGCTGTTTTCTTATCTTTATTTAATTATAAATTCTATCTTTATTACACTGTTAAGTGTACACCCTCTTAATCAATTCTTGAGCCTTCCATAAGTTAGTGCCAGTTTACTGAGTGCCAGGCCCTCTTCACTTTGAAGAGCCCCTGTGAAATGATATTAATTAACTCACATTTTTTTCTTTCCCTTCATTAATTGATATTCATTTCACTCATTTATCAATTATTATCTCTGTATGAACTTATGATTTTATGATTTCTCTACCAATTTTCATCTCATTAATTTCATTCATATGAAAATTGCCCTTTTTAATATCTTAATCCTGCTGACCATACAACTATATGTCAATTATCAATAATTTTTAAAGTTATTTCTTTGTTTTATTCAGGTCTATAAGCTTTATATCAATTGGTTAATTGATTTGGATTCATTAGGATAATTGATTCAGATTTGGGATTTTGTTGGATTGGACTGATTTTGATTGAATGCTGAATTCCTCAGGATTTATTTATTGACCTCAAGACTTTGAATTGATTTTGAAGACAGTTAATGATCTATTCAAGTCCTCAAGGAACTGACTTTGATTTGAAGAAGGTTTTTGATTGACTGCATTCTTTAAGACTTATTGACATGGATTTTCATTTGAATTGATGAACTGACTGAATTGATTTGTTTACTGATTGAAATTAATTTGATACTCTTAAAGAAGAGTTCTTCATTTATAACATTTTTGACTTTGTAATTTTTACATTTATTTCACCTCAAGACTGTTGATTGATTACTCAACTTTCATCAAGAATTTCCATTTTATTTGATTTGGTAAAACCTTATTTTTTATTCTCAAAGTATCAGTAAGTTTCATTTTATTATTATTCAATAATGGATGTTCAGGAAAGCCCTCCAGACAAGAATACAAGATCCTAAAGAAATCAAGCTGTTCAATGAGCCCTAAAGATATTTTTATAAACCCAAAAGACCTACAATAATAAAAAATTACGCCATCCTAAATAAAGTAAATTTATATACTTCATTGATAACAAAAACAAAATATAAATATAAAATTCATATAAGAAATTAAAGTTACTTGGGAAGTTAAAATTTTGAAAACACATTTTTACTCAAAAAAATTGAGTAAAAATAAATTTTCAACAAAAATACTAAAATTAAAATATTTTTGGCAAAAAGTTGAATAGAAATTGTTATAACTTTTTATCAAAAAATTAAACATATGAAAACTATTTCACCATTGAAATCCTCCTGAAAAATAAGGTGGGGTCACCTCTGGGTCAAATTTCTGTAATTCAACTCTAAATAAGCTTAAATTAAGTTTTTAGTATTTTCTGTACAAAAGTTGAAAATACTCAAAATCTTAATTTAATTCACATCAAATTTGGTGTTGTGTGTAGTTTAGAAATCATGTGTAAGATGTGTCTATGAAACTTGTTGATAGTATTACTATTAATCAACAGTACTATGACTGTTCTTATGAGATAGAATGATAAAAATTATTATAACAACAATTAACTAACTAATTAATTAATTATTTCTTTCACTTGTTATACACTACTAGTGATTATAACAGTAAGCAGTAATTTTCTACTAGAATCAATTAAAAGAAGTATTTAATAATAAAACTATTTTGATATATACACCAGGGCAAATCTGGTGTCAATCGTCAGTGATTGACTTCACGTTAAGCAGGATAAAAGTCAAGCTCACATCAAGCAAACGTTGAGCACAGGTCACACTATTGTCTTACACCAAATCCTGTGAAATCCACCAATATTGGTTCCCCTGTGCCTTCAACTCAGATTCCTTGCCACCTGATCATCCCGCAACCATCAGATGGTTGGTAAAAATCACACAAGACCCGCCTGTTTGCACAAACACACATCAAAGAGGTCCTTCAACCAGTCTTGATGTAGGCGGGGGGTCTGACTTCACCAGGTCATCCATGAAAGGACTCCGCCTGAGCAGGATTGTTGTTTTGCAGATGACACTGGTAGAGCCTGCCACACAATACCGCGGGTGTGGGTGTGTGTGTGACAGGCACACCATGGCCAAATGATTTGTTGTCCTAATTTTGTGTAGCCATTAATCAGCTAGTTCAGCAGGAGGGGGTGACATGGTTAGAGCCCGCTGCACAATGCAGTGGGTGCATGGGTGACACATGCACACAAAGGCAATACATGTGAGGGCTTAATGTCAGGTGGCATTGATCATTTGTGGGTGACACATGAAACCACTCTTGGCGGGTGCAGGTGCGTTTGCATGTGCATTGGCGTGTGCAGGTGCACAAGGGCCAATTCCCCTTCCAACATGATGATGGCACAGTTAGAAATTTTGAATGCTGTGAAAGGTGAGTGTGTGGGTTATTTGATCATTGAACTTGGCTTATTCACACTGTACCCAATGTCAAAATAGTAAGTTCTTTGTGGAAATGTGAAATAATGGGCTTTGATTGTCACAATGGCATGTCTCTGTCACTAAATTTTGAGGCAGTTATTTCACTAGCAAAATCACTAATGAATCTGAGAGATTTGCATTTTTGTAGACTAAATATCATGAAATAACGGCTTTATCATTACAAGCAGTCCACATGACAGAACTTTGTTATCATACAATCCACAGTTACCTTCTATTTCTTCTTCAGATATAATCAAGTGTCCATCATCAAAACCAACAGCTTTATAAATATTGAGATGCCGCCAATATGGTAAGAAATTCACATCAATCTTCAAAGTTTTTAAGATCAGAAAGTTATTGTTCAGTATGCTATATGGCTCAGAGACTTCAAAAGTGCTATTAATAATACCAAATCGTAGTGAGTTGCCCCTCAGAAAACATATCACACTGTTGCTGACATTTTTGGATTAAGCTGAAAATATATTGTTCCCAATATTAATGTTTGAAACAGGAAAATACCAAGGTGGGACAATCCTTGAAGTGGGATGACTTGTGGATTGCACGGTAGTGTCTAAGCTGATCCAATCAACTATTTCACTTGTTGCATGAAAATTCTGTAAGTACTCAACCAGGCAATCATAATTTTGTTGGTCATGGCAGGATGGTTTGTTATATTTATGGTTATTGAACAGGGCAGGTGGCTGTGATTCAAAAAGCTGTTTTATTTCACATGGCACAGATGGGGATTTCAGGAGAACGGAAAGGTTGGAACATCAACAGATATGTTGAAGTAAGGTTTTATCTATATCATCTATTCAGAGTTGCAAGAAGTTAGTCTTATTCAGTTCAGGTGTTTAATCAATGTGAATATATTGATCTTATTAATTGATGTACATATTTTGTTATTTGTTGGCATCTTTGCAAATACTCCAATCAAGTGCTCATAACCCCATGTGGCTGAGGCTTGTGCTGGGCCCCAATGTTGGAAGAGTTCAGGAATATGATCAGCAAAATGATGATTTGGTTTACTTTTCTGTTTTGGGAACAGGTGTTGATTGGAAAGGCAGAATTTTTTCCAATGTTCAGCAAATGCAGTCGCATCATATATTGAAACAGTCCAACTTGTGGCAATGTTGATAGCACTAATCAAATGGAATGTATTCTTGGTTAGTTCTTTTGACTGACCCATTTTTCTTTGAGTGTTGGCGGATTGGTGTGCATCTAATGACATCTGTTGACTGAGCATTAAAAATGGAATATAGACCTTATATAAGAGAGCCCATTCAGCGGCTTTTAAGCTACCATGAGAGGGGGAACCCATGTTGCAAGGTACTCTTGTTCATGATGAGGGAATTATCGTCTCAGATATGATTTGTCGGAGATTCTCTAGAGCCTCACCCTTGATCTGGTGATCACTCAGTGCAGTAATGTCCAATTCAGAGGGGATGTAATCCGCATCAAATGAAGGAATCTCCGCAGAACCACTAGATGGATGTTCTGTGTGAGGGGTGGGCATTGGGAAGTAGTGGGGAGTGGCTCATTTATTGTTTTTTCTGCATCTCTTCTCAGGGAGTGGGCCTCTCTAAATGTGATTTTATCAAGAGAGCTGTTGGAGGTCATGGAATCTGAGTCTGAACTGTTGGTGTCATTGGATTTCCTGAGGGACCTGAGTTAAATCTTTGATTTGGACTCTGGAATGCACAATTTGAAAGTTGCATTATCCTTAAAAATTCCAAGTATTAAATTATGCATTATGTCAAGATTAACCATTCCGGTTGCATCCCAATACGGAAGGTCTTCCAAAATTGAATATTGCACTCCATACTCAGAGAAAATTGCTTGTCTTTGTTGTGGGGTTGCCCAAAGCCATTTGGCAATGGTTGATTTATGATTTTGGTATGAGCGTGTGTAGTGAAATTGAGGACCAATTTCTTCAATTTGAGCTTTGTGAATGGTGCAAAAATTACAAAAGTGGTTGCCTGAATGGGAAATAAATCCAGTAAGCTTGCGCATGGCGACCACATCCACAATGGCTGTGAGGATGGCAACACGGATAAAGGCTCCTGAAGGACCTGTTGAGGTGGGTGAAAAATGGTAACCTTTCAATAGCTCTTTGAGCTCATTGATGAGTGGCATTAATAGGTAATTAAATTGAAGGGAAGTTGGCTCCTTTGGAACAGGGATGATTCCTGCAACATAGACATTCTCTGGCTTCAATCTTTCACTTGGGGGGAGATTAAGACAAATAAGCATGATAGGTCCAAGGCTGGCCAACCGGATTGACTTTCCATGTGCATTAAACCAGTCCACATAAATGGAGAAGGCCAATGCACCAGGAATGCACATTAATGGGGGGTCGTTGATATTTCTAGTGCCAGTGAAGCGTCTCCAGACCAATCCATCCCAGACGTCACATTTTGGGGAACCTTTGGGAGTTTGGGATTGTTGATGCTGATGCAGAATTTCCATAATTCCAGCCCGCTGGAGAAATCTGGCAAGCCAATTTTTGAATGGTTGATAAATGAAATGTTTTGTTGGTATAAATCTTCGCTTCATGTTGGTTGTGTTTTGGGTGTGGGGTTCAAATGAATAGATGAATTTGCCTAATGATTGTGTGCAAGGGGGATCATGATCATTTGGGTCATTATGGCGTTGACAGTGGGGTTGGTCAGCTGTGACTGATTCAGTAAGGCCATTAAGAGAGAAACATTGAGGACAGCATATATAGTTTTGAATCACTGGTTCCAATTGCAGATGTTCAAATATGGTACTCAGATCTTGAGGTATATGGAATGCTGGAGTGGAGGGACCACCGGAGCTTGAGATGCTGGACTTGATCAGCAGGTTTAGGGCAGGGTTGAGAATACGTGAATCCCTGCGGGGTATATTATACCTTAATGATAGAATGGCAGATATTAGCATTCCAAGGTCTTGTGGGGGAAGGGTTTGACTGCTGCTGTATGGTTTCTGTGCAGTTGAATTGAGACCTGGTTCTGTGGAGAAGCTGCTTTGGGTCAATTGTGAATAATCAGCTGGGAATATTTGATCCAATAGAAGTTGTGGGCACTCAGATCCTGATGCAGAAGTAGGGATGTTGGGAAGAGATTTGGGTGCAATGGTTGATTTGAGCTTTTTAATGTGCTGTTTATATTGGAAATGTGTGAAGGCAACTACGTGCCTATCACCCTCAGGGGAAGAGTGTTTTTGAGTTGAGCAGTGTTGACACATGCATATATGCATTGAGGAATAGCGGCCGGTTGTCATTGTTGCAGGAATTGGGAGTACGGTTGGTTTGTGTATAAATATCTATGGCTGATGTGAAAGTGTTTAGGAGTGTTATTAATTGGAAAAAAAACTGAGTGATTATTTATGAAGGGGGAGATGATTTGAGTAATCTGAGAATTTTATCCCATTTGTAATGGTGCGTGAGCTGCAGCTGATAAAGTGTAACATGTCTCATCTGGATGGCGGAATTGTTTAGGAGTTTAATTGGGTAAAACACCATGCTGCTCAATACTCATACATATTCTATTTTATTTACACATGGTGATACTGTGGTTTTGACCCTTGAGGGCATTCCAATAGGGATGTATCAACATTGAATTGAGGGGATTGACATTCAAACCATGTACGCTGGCACACCATCATACTGTAACAACCATCCATCAGGGGTAAGGGTATTCATTCATACACCCACTCAAACACCTCAAATCAGCAAATCCAGTATCTGCATCAGCAGTCAGTTTCAGCAATCTTCATTCTAAAACATGCATACAGCTTGGTACATCAATACAGCCTGTCAATACCTGTACAGGTTGGATTCACCCAATACAGTTTCAATACACCAATATGGAACTGTATGATCACTCAAATACACCACACCTCTTGTACAGGACCTGTATTGGCCAGACTCAATTCAATCATCAAATATTCTCATGAAAATTCTTCCTCTGGATCAGGGCTGGTGATTCTCACATATACCAGCCCCTCTTTCTCCCCCCTGGGGACTTTTGCCCAGTTAATTAATTTAGTTTATTTATCATTTCATAATTATTCTTATCCTTATTTTGGGTATTATAATTATTTAATTTTAATTTAGTCTTTGCCTTTTCTCTCTTCGCCTGTACAGTATGAGTTGGGTGGCCATATCCTTATTAACCCTTCTCTTTCCATTCTGACAGGTTGAAACAGTGGACTTAGACTTGTTTGTGGTTGGCTCTTCTATTCTTTTATTCTTATCTTTTGTTGCTGCTTTTTCTTATATTTATTCTTTGGCAATTTATCTTTAACACTCTTAAGTGTATCTCTTTTTATCTTATCTTCGAGCCCTCCATAAGTGAGTCCCAGTTTACTGAGTGCCAGGCCCTCTTCACTTCGAAGAGCCCCTGTGACATTAAATTAATTAACTCATATTTGATTCTTTATTTTCATTCATTTATATTCATTTCCTCTCATTCATCAATTATGACCTTTTCATGATTTTATGATTTTTTATGATTTTCTATGAATTTTTCTCTCTCATCAATTTTCATCTCATTCATTTCATTCTTATGAAAATTGATTCTTTTTCCTTTCTTAATCATTGCTGACCATTTCATCACTTCATTTTATTTTTTATCAATCAAATGTTTCTGTGTTCTTATTCAGGTTTCATCTAGGAATTATTGATTGGTTTAATTGATTGGATTATTCATTGGGATTCATTTGGGTTATTGATTCAGGATTTATTGGATTTATTGACTTTGAACTCTCAAGATATTGATTGATCCTCAAGAATTGATTTTGATTATTGATTTGATTTGACTCATCAAGATATTGAATTGATTTCTGAAGATTTTGAACTGATTGATTGATTCCTCAAGACTTGATTTCATATTGAAGACACTTATTGATTGATTATTGATTGAATATTGATTGATTATTGATTTCCTCAAGATTATTGATATTTGATTTGAATTGATTGTTGATTGATTGAATTTATTTGACTGTTGATTGAATTTGATTCTTCAA
Source organism: Austropuccinia psidii (assembly GCA_023105745.1). Lineage (NCBI taxonomy): Eukaryota > Fungi > Basidiomycota > Pucciniomycetes > Pucciniales > Sphaerophragmiaceae > Austropuccinia > Austropuccinia psidii. The sequence goes on along the minus strand of JALGQZ010000005.1, from coordinate 9,178,603 downwards.
GATTTGAATTGATTCCTCAAGATTCATCAAGATTTTATTGTGATTGATTTGGCCAAGTTTTGATTATCTTTAATACCATCAAGTTTTATTTCATTTATTTCAAAATGCCAGTCCAGCATAGCCCCCCAGCAAAGAATACTAGATCCCAGAAAATTCCAGCTGTTCTCACTCCTACAGCAAGGGCTCCTCTTGACCGCACACCATCAGTTCATCAACTGAGTGCAAACTTGGACAGAGGACCACCAATGGAAGGAGAAGCACCCTCAAGAAGAGGTGGAATGAAATCTAGAAGATCAAGATCCTTTTCTGGACTTTTGGGTGGCTACCCTGGCATGTCTGAAGGTGCAAGATCAAGATTAGGGGAAGTTGAAGATGAAGAGGGGGAAGAGTCTGTGGAAGAGGAAGATTCTGGGGAAACTGAAGTGGCAGATGCCTTGGAAAATGCTCCATAGGTGCCTCAGGGTTCTAATCTAGCCCTTTCTAGTCAACCTCTTGTCTCTCAAACTGATCCAAGTCTCCTCAAGATGATGGAGCAGATGACTCAATTCATGGGACAACTCACTCAAGCAGTTGCCCCCAGGGACAATTCCAAAGCCCCTGCTTTCAAGACTCCATCCATGAAGGCACCTGACTCTTTTGATGGTACTCAAGCTCATAAGTTGAGAGGATTTATCCAATCCTGTCAACTAATTTTCCATAATGATCCAGCAAACTTCTTCTCTGACAGGAAGAAGGTTTTGTACTCAACTTCTTTTCTTACTGGTAGAGCTGGCAAATGGATTGAACCTCACCTCTCAAATATTTCCAATGAAGACCCTTCCTACCTCCTCAATAATTGGCCATTGTTTGAATCTCAATTATTCACTCTGTTTGGTGACCCCAATGAAGTCAGGAAAGCTGAACAGGAGTTGGACAATTTGAGGATGAAGGAAAGTGGTCATGTTTCCTTGTACATAGCAGATTTCAGAAGCTTAATGTAAAGAATTGGAGATTGGGGGGAAAGAGCTTATATCCATGTGTACAGAAGAGGATTGGCATGAAGATTATTGGATCAGTTGGCTTCTCACCCTGGAACTTTTCATACTCTTCAAGAACTTATGGATGTCACTTTAGAATTAGACACAAGATATCATGAGAGACAAAAGGAAAAGGGTGGCAATCAAGAAAAGAAGCCTCCAGTCAGTGGATCCAATCAGTCTACGCCTCCTCAAAACTCATTTCAAAAGAGGCCTCATCAGAAGAAGAATAAGAAGGGCAAGCAATTTCAATCTTCAAAGGACAAACCCCATGCTGCTCTCCTCAATAAGGAAAATAAATTAATCGGTTCTGAAAAGGAGAGGATGATTCAAGCAGGGTTGTGTACTTATTGTGGTGGCAAGCACCCAATTGAAAAATGCTTCAAGAGACCTCAGAACAAGCCTGGGTCATCATCAATAGGCTTCCCTAGCAAGCAGGGAAAAGCCTGAGTGGGGATCATGATGTGTTCAATGGTTCTCACTTATTTCCTTCAAGAGCACAATTGTGCACTCTGAATACTAGTGTCAAAAAATCTTTAAAGTTTCTTATTTTCTCTTCTGTCTCTGATATTTTTTATAGTATTCTCATTGATTCTGGTGCTACAAACTCTTTTATTGCAAAGAATTTTGTTCTCAAGTACTCATTGACTATGTCAGAGCTCCCTGAAAAGATTCCTCTTTTCATTTTGGATTCTAATGAATCCCCTGCCTTGTTCATCACCCATTATACCAAGTGGGTAGTTGACTTGCCTTCCTTCCCAAGCTTTGAATGGGATTTCTTTATCATAGATTCACCCAAGGGAGAAGACCTGATATTGGGCTATGATTTCCTTTACCATTTCAATCCCATTATTGATTGGAAAAATGGATTGATCACCTATGATTCTAATCATAAGGATTCTAGTGGTATTATTCCTTCTAATAGTAATGACTTAGCCACTGCTGTCAACAGTGTTGCTCTGGCTGGTGAACTTAAGACACCTTCCATTCTTTCTTCTGTCCATTTCCCTTCCATAATTCCCTCTCAGTCATTACTTCCATCAAGAGATGAAGTCTTCAAAGAGATAAAGGATGTTGGAGAAGATGTTGCCATATCTTCACTTCATCTCTTCCAAGGGGATATGGACCTTCCTCCCTTATCTTTTCATGCATCCCTGGAGGAGCAGTGGGATGAGGAGGAAGAGCCAGAAGAAATTGAAACTGTGTTTAAGGCTGTTCCTCCTGCTTATCACCAATATTTGGATGTATTCTCCAAGGTGAAAGCAGAGAAACTTCCTCCACACCGCGCCTGTGATCACCATATCGAATTGGAGGGTCTTCTACCTCCAATTGGTGTTATCTACTCATTATCAAATCAAGAGTCAGAAACACTGCGGGCCTACATTTCAGAGAATGTAGAGAAAGGTTTCATTAGACCAAGCTCCTCTTCAACAGGAGCACCTGTCCTTTTTGTCAAGAAAAAGGATGGAGGTCTTCGTTTGTGTGTTGAATACCGCAAACTCAATGCTGTCACTAGGAAGAACAGATACCCTGTTCCTCCTATGAACCAGCTTCTTACCGTATTCAACGGTTCCACTATCTTCTCCAAGATAGATTTGCGTGGTGCATATAACCTTCTGAGAATCAAAGAGGGGGATGAGCACTTAACTGCCTTTAGAACCAAATATGGCAGTTATGAGTATTTGGTCATGCCATTTGGTTTGACCAATGCTCCTGCTTCTTTCCAAAATCTAGTAAATGATATCTTTGCAGATTCTTTGGATGTGTTTGTTGTGGTTTATCTAGATGATATTATGGTCTTTTCCAGTTCTGAGGAGGAACATGTAAAACATGTGGCCTCTGTCCTCCAAAGACTGAGGGACAATAATCTGTTTGCCAAAGCCTCCAAGTGTGTATTCCATGCCTCAAGTGTGGAATACTTGGGCTATGTTGTTTCAAGTGATGGCCTCAAGATGGATTATTCAAAAGTTCAGCAAATCCTCAATTGGACTCAGCCCAGAAACATCAAGGCTCTTCAATATTTTCTTGGCTTTGCCAATTTTTATCAACGTTTGATTAAAAATTATTCTAAAAAAATCACTTCTCTCACTTCCCTCCTTAAAAAAAATTCTCCTTTCATCTTCAATGAGGAAGCTCTTAGTCAGTTTCAAGCACTCAAAGAAGCTTTCACCTCTGCTCCTATCTTATCTCACTTCAATCCTTCTCTACCTACTATAGTAGAGACTGATGCTTCTGATTATGCTTTGGGCGCCGTACTGAGTCAGGTGAATGACTCAGGAAAGCACCCCATTGCATTTGATAGTCGCAAGCTCTTACCAGCTGAACTCAACTATGAAATTCATGACAAGGAACTCCTTGGCATAGTTTGGGCTCTCAAGCGCTGGAGAGCATTTCTTCTTTCTCTTTCCAATCCTTTTGAGGTCTTGACAGACCACTCTTCCTTGCAGTATTTCATGTCTTCCAAAGTTTTTACTCGTCGTTAGGCCCGTTGGGCTGAATTTCTCTCAGAATTTCATTTCACTATCACTTACCTCCCAGGCAGGCTGGCCACTTTACCAGATGCCTTGTCACATCGGGACGACGTGTACCCAGAGAGGGGGGTGGACTTCATCAGCAAGAATCCTCAGAATTTTCATCAAGTACTTAAGCAAGATGGAATTCAAGAGTCAAGATTCTTCTCAATCAAAGTGGAAATTTTCTCAGATTTAGTTGACAAGATTCAAAAAGAAGTATGGCAAGACAAAGACTATAAAGAAATACTCAAGCAACTAGCAAGAGGTGAATCAGTTCCAGATTATTCTCTTGAACCTCAAGCCAAGTTATTATTATTCAAAGATCGAGTGGTAATCCCAAGCAATGAAGAACTTCAACTCAATATTCTTCAAAAGCGTCATGACTCACCATTGGCTGGCCATCCTAGCCAGGAGAAGACCCTCAAGCTCATCTAGAGGGATTTTTATTGGGCTGGCATGAATCAATTCATCAAGGACTATGTGTCCTCATGTCAGCAATGTTCAAGAAACAAGAACATTCATCACAAGAAGTTTGGATTACTCAAGCCTCTTTCAATTCCGTCTGGTCCTTGGAATTCATTATCAATGGACTTCATCACTCAATTGCCACTGTCCAACAACTTTGATTCAATTTTAGTAGTTGTGGACAGATTCTCAAAAATGGCAATCTTCATTCCAACTTATGGCACAATCACTGCTCTGGATTTAGCTCAAATATTCATTAGTCATGTATTTTCCAAGAATGGACTCCCAGTCAGTATTGTCAGTGATAGAGGATCCTTATTTGTTTCATCATTCTGGACTTAATTGTGTCAGCAGCTCAAGATATCAAGAGATATTTCAACTGCCTTTCACCCTGAAACAGATGGACAGACAGAGAGGGTAAATCAGATACTAGAACAGTACCTTCGGATGTATGTCAGCTATCATCAAGATGACTGGTACACCTGGCTCCCTCTGGCTGAATTTGCCTATAATAATGCAGAACATTCATCAACCAAGAAATCACCTTTTTTCACCATTTATGGAAGAAATCCCAGCTTTGACTCAATCCATATTTCTCAAGACTCACCTGCTGGAAAGTTATCAACAAAACTCCAATCAGTACAGCAAGTTGTCAAAGAAGAATTAGAGTCAGCAATAAGGAGATTCAAGAAGTATGCAGATAGAAATAGGGAAATTCCACCTGATTTCCAACCTGGGGACAAAGTATGGCTAGCTTACAAGAACATCAAGACAACAAGACCCACCAAGAAATTATCAGAAAGATGGTTGGGACCCTTTGAAGTTCTTAAGAATATTGGCAGCCATGCATATCACCTCAAGTTGCCTCAGCAATGGAAGACAGTTCACCCTGTATTCCATGTGTCCTTATTAGAACCAGTCAAGCATTCAACTATCCCAAATCGTCATCAATTGCCGCCACCACCAGTTTTAGTGGAAGAGCAAGAAGAATGGGAAGTGGCTCAGGTTCTGGACTCAAAACTCAAAAGAGGTAAATTATGGTATCTTGTAGAGTGGAAAGGATTCAGTGAAGACCCAGAAAGAACCACTTGGGAACCATCTTCCAACCTTACCAACTCACCAGACCTTGTCAGGGATTTCCATTCATTGTATCCAGACAAGCCTGGTCCAAATACCTCAAGAGTTGGATTTTTTATGGGGCTTGGTAGGGAGAAGAGGTTATGAAAGTAAGTTCCTCTCCTGGCATGCACCTTTAAAGGGGTATTCTACCCATATGTTGTTGTAAGCATCACCTTGGCCACTTTGTGAGCACTTGTCAATTCTTTGGACAGGTTCAGGAAGCAAACAACATCAATACCCTCCATTTGGACCTTATCAAGATATGGCCAAATGTTTCTTTCTTTATTTATTATCATTTCAATTTATGCCAATCATCATAATTCAAGACGTTCTTTACTTCAAGTCATTTACGGCAATTCATTTCAGTAGTCATTTATGGCAATTCATTTCAGAAGGCATTTATGACAATTTATTTCAGTCTTATGGTGCTTGGTGGGGAGTGGTAGTTATGAAAGTAAGTTCCATCTCCTGGTATGCATCCCTGAGGGTTCTACTTCTTGTAAAACATCACCTTGGCCACTCTGTGAGCATCAAATGCTTGGTTTTCATTTTTTCAGACACTTATTGGCCAAAATCAAGCAACTCATCACAAGAAGGACCAACCATCAGGATTTTTCTTTATTTCTTTCTTTACTCTCATTTTCTCTTATTATTTTTCTTTCTTTCTTTACTTGTATAATTTTCTTTCTTTTATTTCTTTAAAGCAGCAGCATCCCCTCCCCAAGTCATGTATTGGGAGGTTCCATTATCTTTTTTTTTATCTTTTATTTTTTAGTATTTATAAGAGTGGGGATAGAAGCCAAACCAAACACAAACAAGGAAAAGGAAACTAGTTATCTCTACCCAAGTAATCAAAAGTTCTCTGGAAGTCATTTATCAACTCATCCTCATACCAGGCAAATTTTGCAGCCATCTCTTCAGAAGCAGTACCTGGAATAGTCCTGTCATTGGCATACATAATCACCTCTCTGCTATTTCTATCAACCCTCCTGAACAATCTGGCCACAGCATCTTGATTTTCACTAGCCGCGTTGGGATCTTCTCTGGTAACCCGGATAGGCCAACGTTCTCTTCTTTGGAAGACTTGGGCGGCAGGAAACGGCAAAGGGGATAATCCATCTCTTCTTCTGCTGGAGCTGGCCACAGGTTGGAGTTGATGGGAGGTGGTTATGGGTGAGTTTCTAGACTGTTGAACTGGTGATGGTCTTACTGCTGTATTCAAGGCAGGCCTGGTGGTATGGGAAGTAGTTGGTGAAGGAGGAGGAAGGGTTGTAGGAATGGAGGCAAGCATTGGTTGGAAGTTTCTTGGAGTGCTGGGAATAATTTGGCTTTGGAATCTGGTATTGGCAAGAGGTTGAGAAGAGGAATCGCTGGATGGATGGCCACTTGAATGAGGAATAACTTGAACTTCTTCACCATCCAACTCATCACTTCCTTCAGCATCTGGATCTGATGGGGAATCAACAATTCTTCTTAGCTTCTTCACTACTTTCACCACTCCATCAGCATTGGTCCTTGAAATTGGAATTTCTGAGCTGTAGTGGATGGGCCTACCACCAATTGGAATGGACCCTCCAACATTAGTCCATCTGGCCACATCCCTCTGCCTGGAACCAGTCACTACATCAAGATATCAGCACCAATTCAATCAAAATATGCAAATCACTCACATTGAGAAAATCCAGAAGTGGCATCAGGGGTAGGCTCCTCAAGAATGGGGAATTCCTGCCCATAAGGCCCATCCTTCCTACTCCACAAGTGTCTCCTGACCTGGGACAAAGTTGATCCGGTACGGCGGCATGGCTTCTTCCCAATAAAGCAGAAATGGCATTTTGATGATCGAGGATTGTAATTTTGAAAGCAATCCTTACCCCTGGCCAAACACTCAGTACAGGCAGGATCAAGAACTTCAACTGCTCTGAACCCATCATATGTTTGGGAGGGGTCAAAATGGCCAGAAGACGCCATGGAAGGAGAAGACAATCGACTGAAGACGCCAGAACCATGAAGAATAGACGGTGGCGTTGCAGAAGGGGAAGATTCAGTGAGCTCAGTCAGTTTGGAACTCATAACTGAAGAATATGCAAGCAGAAGATTCAAGACGTCAGAATCAATCCACTCCATATCAAGAAAAAAGGAACTTGACTCAAGGAAATGGGGCCATAATTCAATTATGCCCCCCCTCAAAGCCTCTAAGGTGAAGGTTCATACCCCTTTGGGGCTGAACTCATCACCCAGGGCCTCCCCTGCAACTTTGGGGAGGCCAGGATCTTGATAGTCCTGGACCCCATCAATGGGTCCAGGCCAGGTAGGGTGAAAATTGGGTAAGGGCCATTTCTGGACCCCTTGGTCACCCTGGGTCCCCAGCAAATTTGGGCCCAGGGGCTCCATTTTGGTCCTGGGGGCCTCCAATAGCCCCCACGGACCGCGGCGTACGGTCCACGGCCCACGGACCACGGACCGCGGCGTACGGACCGCGGACCGTAGGATCCCAAAGACTTCAAAAGGCCTATTATGGCCAAAAATCAAAAAAATGCCCTAATCACTAAAACACCCAAAAAGGCCAAAAAGGCCATAGAAAGTAGAATGCATCAAGATCACTCAGGATGGAGGCCACAGCCCAAAAACCATTTGGAGGGCTGTCTGAGGCCATTTCCTTGGACAATGGGGACAAGACCCCTTGGAGGAAAGTTTCATTCATTAATTGGATTAAGTCTGGGCCAATGATTACAAGTCAGATACTCATTGGCACCATTTTTTGAGCACAAGTGCTCAATGGCCTTTATTCTGGGATATATCCCAAGGCCACATCCCAAGGCATGGCTGATTGAATCAAAAGAAAAGAATGGCATATTTTGGAAGGAATACTCACTCAAGCTTGGAAAAAAAGGGGGGAATCAAATGAATTTGGCAGGAAAGAAATAATGAAGGATTTTCAGGATAATGGTCAAGAGGAAAAGAAAATTAAAGAGAAATTTTTTTGAAAAAATGTGGGGATAATGAGATGCCACTCAACAGTGGCAGGGTATTATGGTGTTCAGGAGCCCACCAGTTTCAAGAGGGGGATACTGTAACAACCATCCATCAGGGGTAAGGGTATTCATTCATACACCCACTCAAACACCTCAAATCAGCAAATCCAGTATCTGCATCAGCAGTCAGTTTCAGCAATCTTCATTCTGAAACATGCATACAGCTTGGTACATCAATACAGCCTGTCAATACCTGTACAGGTTGGATTCACCCAATACAGTTTCAATACACCAATATGGAACTGTATGATCACTCAAATACACCACACCTCTTGTACAGCTCTGTACAGCTGTACAGGACCTGTATTGGCCAGACTCAATTCAATCATCAAATATTCTCATGAAAATTCTTCCTCTGGATCAGGGCTGGTGATTCTCACATATACCAGCCCCTCTTTCTCCCCCCTGGGGACTTTTCCCCAGTTAATTAATTTAGTTTATTTATCATTTCATAATTATTCTTATCCTTATTTTGGGTATTATAATTATTTAATTTTAAGTTAGTCTTTGCCTTTTCTCTCTTCGCCTGTACAGTATGAGCTGGGTGGCCATATCCTTATTAACCCTTCTCTTTCCATTCTGACAGGTTGAAACAGTGGACTTGGACTTGTTTGTGGTTGGCTCTTCTATTCTTTTATTCTTATCTTTTGTTGCTGCTTTTTCTTATATTTATTCTTTAGCAATTTATCTTTAACACTCTTAAGTGTATCTCTTTTTATCTTATCTTTGAGCCCTCCATAAGTGAGTCCCAGTTTACTGAGTGCCAGGCCCTCTCCACTTCGAAGAGCCCCTGTGACACATACATGGCTTAAACCTTATTACAGCCATAACGATATAACTCTATTACATAAGGGGTTGGAGTGCAGCTAAAGTCTTGGTATTTGGTTTGAGTTCAGCAGGCTTTTAATCGGTTGGAATGTGATTTGGATTGTCTCGCCTTTCTTGAAAAGGTGATGTCTCTTTTGTGGGTAAATCCTTCATGAATATACCCCTTTACAGATTTACAATGCCGTGGAATTTCAATGAATATATTGGCAGTTTGAATAATTCACAAAATGTAACAATGGGGAGGCTGAAATGTTACCAAATATGATTAATTATGGATGATGGGTCCCCTTTGAGATCAAAGGAATATTACATTATATGGTGGTAGGCCGTGCAGGGTGGTTTCCGACAAAAGCAGAGGAGCTCAAAAGGAGGCAGGGAGGATTCTCCTAAAAAGAGGTTTATTGGACTGCCAATAAGACCCTTTTTAGAAATATTCATAGAATATATCTATTCTAAATTTGAAAAGATTTCATCTCATATCACTCTATTTTATCATAATACTGAGGTGTTTTATCTAGTTAAAAATATTACTGTACTTTTTCAGCCCTTATGTCATCTTCCAAGTCACATAAGTCCTGTTCAGGTTCTGTTCATGACTCAGATAGTGAATCTAGCATAGAGCATGTTCAAACACAGTCACCATTGAGTCCCAACATTCCTCTCACAACCCCTATCGCATCCTCAATGAATGTATCAGGTCTTAACCCTTGATGTGGGAAATCCGAAGGCTCCAACTTCAAGCACTTGGTCAATCCCAAATATTTCTGTCACTCCAATTCCCCCGAATCCCACTAATACACAAATGCATGTGTCTCAGGGGCCAGAAGGCACACCTAAAAATTTCATCAAATGCTATTCCCCAATCAAAATTCTCACGTGAGTTCCTTCTTAATCCCAGTCAGAATCCAGTCGCATTCCAGGACCCCTTTGGACAAATTAAACAGCCAACCCTCAATATTCCATCAGGATCTCAGGTTCATGTGGGTGATGAAAGGCGTGTGGATGGGGGGCGACAAAAAAAACCATTGGAAAATGTAACTTGGAGTGGTCTGTTGGAGGGAAATCCAGGATTGACAATTCATCAAAGTAAGTCATTTTAATTTTGGAGTAAAACCTTTTTCACAATTTGATATGTTTGTTTCATGGGTTAGATATGGCACCTAAAGGCAAGTCAGTCCGATCTCAGGAGCCAATTGAAGATCATGAGTATGACCAGTCTTTATTAATTTTTTGATGTATTAACTGATGATGTGCATGGCAGGTGATTAACTTTATGCATCTTCACCTCTGGTCCATAAAGAGAAAGTCACTGGACGTCATCATCCATATGCCTCCAAACCAAGAACAGCTCATGCCAGTTCATCAAGAGAAAATATGGTGGATGATGAGGATAAGAACATGTCTCTGACTCAAATGGAAACAAATGATGAACCAAGGAGGGACAATTTCATGGCGCATGAGCATGGCACTCAGTCAAATAGTGAGTTCACCCAGCCTGTAAGGTGTGGATATGAAACTTTGATTAAAAATCAAGTACTTTTCCTGTCCTCAAAATTTGTATAAGGTAAAAATCAATTAAAAATAGTATGAAATATTATTTTTAAGAGAAAACACGCCAATTTTATTGTTTATAACTTTATTAGTATAAAACAATAATATTATAAAAATTTATTGTTTTACCAACAATAAAAATTTATCCAAAAAATACTCTACAAGAGATATTTTAAGGCTACAAAAGAAATTTCTTCAAGAGCAATTTCAATTGGAATTAATTGAGCAAAGAGCTGCAAGCAATTAATTAAAGAACAAAGTCTTTAAAAAGAATATTAAAGAGAAAACACGCCCAAAAGTGACCAGAGTGAATTTGGAAACAAAGTGACAAAGTTTACAGTGATGAAAGATGCTTTAATTCACTTTTGGGGTGGTTCAGGGGTAAAAATGATTATAAGAGTTACAAACAATGATTATAATGATTTTTTCACGTGGTTAAAAGGATTAAAATGATTTAAAAGTGGTGGTTGGAATCTTTGATTGATTGGTTTAACAGTTTTAAACTAATTAATAAAAGGAAAAGATTCTAACATGAAGAGAAAAGTGGGGCAAAGAAGACATTCTTTTATAGCCATCAATTCTCTTGCTCCAAAAGTAAAATTTACTCTTGTCAGTCGTGAAAAACAGTCTTACAACGGAAAAGCCAATTATGGCATCATTGAACCCTGGTTTAGACCAAAAAGGGCTGGTTTAAGCCATTTTTAGCCATTTTTAGCCATTTTAGACCCTTAAATCAGCCATTACTATAGCAATACCAGGCCTAGAGCCTTCAAAACACGTCAGAATGTGTGTCAGAGGCGTAGAAACCAGTTAAAACTGTTTTTATTATGATTTTTTTATCTTAAGGGTAGTTTTACCCTCTTGGCAACAGCTAAAACTACCCCAGTTGGTATCAAAACCTCATCATCAATTGAGTCCACAGACCCTGTAACTCAATTCCAGGCCAAAAGTGATGAACTTTTGCGTGAATTTTGACATCCCACGCCTGACAGCAAGGATTTTGGGGGTCTAGCTCCCCCTTAGAGCTGGAGTTCCTTTTCCCCCCCCAAATTTAATCTTTCCAATTTATTTTTCCTTTAATTCCTCATCATGTATTATACTTATAATTTACATATGTAATTCAATTCAATTGTACAGTACAATACAGTAATAATTGACACCTCATATGTAAATCAAAGTTCACTTATGTAATACACGCGCACATTTTGACATTTCAATTGAATTCAATTGAAAATACTTCAATTCCTCATAACTTCTAAACTAAACACAACACCTCAATTTTAACACAAAAATTGATGGTTAACACCACATGTGGTGTGAATTCAATTAAAGTTTTGAGGATTTTCAACTTTTGTATTGAAAATACTAAAAACTTAATTTAAGCTTATTTAGAGTTGAGTTACAAGAATTTCACTCAGAGGTGACCCCACCTGATTTTTTATGAGGAATCCAATGGTGAAATAAATTTTATATGTTTATCTATTGGATAAAAAGTTATAATAAATTTTATTTAACTTTTTTCCAAATTTATTTATTTTTTCACAATTTTGTTAAAATTTCATTTTTACTTAAATTTTTCAAGTATAAATGTAATTTTATATTTACAAAATTTAATGTATTTTTATTTTTAAATATAATTTTATATTTATATTTTGATTTTTATTTTAATAATATAAATAAATTTATTTTATTTATATTAATATGTTATTTTTTATATTTGTGGTCTTTTGGGTATATGAAATTACCTCTAAGGCTCACATTCCCTCCCCCTAAAAAAGAATATTACTTTGTAATATTGGAGTTTCTAGTGTGTCTGAATCTTCTGAGGAGTTTGGTAGCTTCTGGTATATCTTTTTCTTCTAACCATTCATCTTCACAAGTTGGGTCACTGTACCTAACAAGGTATTCCCTTACTTTCTTGGTTCTTAATTTCCTTTCTTTAAGAACTTTGGTAATTTTCTTAGCACCAGATGTCTCAATAGGAGGTATAACTTGGGGAATCTTATTCCTCAAGGGAAATTTCTCAGCATCACTAGATTTATATGGCTTTATCAAGCTCACTGGAAATGTAGGGTGCTTATTGCTAAGTTCTTCAGATAACTCTACTTCAACAGCATTTTCTCCATGGAGGGCCTTAATCACAAAAGGTCCTGCAAAGGAGTCTTTCAACTTTTTACATCCTTTGATGTTATTGAAGTTAGTGGTGGATACAAGAACTAGGTCCCCTACTTTGAAATCTGGAGTTGCATGAGATTTATCCCATTTGTCTTTAGCATATGCAAAAGAGTCCTCCATGCACCTTACTGCATGCTTTCTAGCTTTGTCTAGCATTCCTTTGAAGCTAGCAGCTGTGGGATGTATTTCAATTAAGTCTTTCCTCAAGGAGTCTTGGGGTAACTTGGGGTTCCATCCTTTTTCTAGAACAGCAGGAGTCTGATTGGTACTAGCATGGATTGATGTTTTATATGCTAATTCCAGTGCTGGTAACAGAGTACACCAATCATGGCTAAATCCATCACAATCTTTGAATTCAAGGCCATATGCACAAAATCTTCTCACGATGTCCTCTAAGGTTTGGATCATTCTTTCAGCCAGGCCATCAGTTTGTGGGTGGTAGGCTGTAGAGAAAGACAGTTTAGTGCCAAATAATTGGTGAAGATTTGTCCATAGTGCTGAAGTGAATTTTGGATCTCTATCACTGATGATATTTGTAAATATCCCAGTCCATGACACTACTCTATTCCATATCAGAAGAGCTGTATCCATGGCTGTATCATCTTTGTGACATGGTAAAAAGATTGGAGTTTTACTGAATCTGTCCACAATTACTAGGCAAGCATTATAGCTCCTGTCACCTCCTGGTGGTAGGCCAGTTACCCAATCCATATGGACAATTTCCCAAGGTCTGTTTGGTTCTTGGATTTTCATCATATTTCCAAGTCTTTTGCCAGTGGATTTATTTGCCTTTTGGCATCTGTCACAGGTTTTGCAATACTCTGCAACATCTTTTTGCCACATTGGCCACCATATGCAGGTCTTCACTTTCTCTCTTGTTCTGTCTTCAGAAAGATGTCCTGAAAAGGGACTATCATGGCATTCTTTCAGTACAAGATTGATTAATGACCTGTCTACAACTGTCATGACACATGTGTGCTTGGTTCTGTGGTAAATATACAATCCAGTAGGTGAAATCTTCCTTCATTATAAGATTTTCTCCATACCCCATCCAAGGCACGTATTAGAGAGTTGTCTTTACAGTCTTTGTTAAGTAATTGGCATAAGATGCTACAATTCTTATCTTGAGTGTAACTATTTCTGACTTCTTCAAAGAAGGTGGTGTTCAAGTCTGTAACACTTATTCCTTCTATTGGAATTTGTGGTGAAGCTTCTTCTGGAACATAAGCAGGATTATCAATGTTATTTGGTAATGGCCATCTGCTTAGTCCATCTGCATTCTTATGAATATTCCCATCCTTATGAACAATGGTCATATTGCCTCTGTATTCTTGTATGGCTATCTGCCATCTGAGCATGTGTCTGTTAGGTGTTTTCATGTTCAAAAGTGATTTCACAGCTGTACAATCTGTTATTACTTCAAAAACACATCCCTCTAAGAAATAGTTCAATTTCTCCAAGGCCCAGACAAGGCATAGATATTCCATTTGACTTGCTCCATATCTGGCTTCAGTTGGTTTGATTTGCCTGGATATGAAACATATTGGTCCTTCTACAGGTTTGTCATTTATGATCTGAACTTGGTGAAGTGCAGCACCTAGTCCATCCCCTGATGCATCAATATACAGTTTGAAAGGTAATTTAAAGTCTGGCATCAGTAAGAGTGGAGCAGTGGTCAATGCTTCTCTTAGAGATTCAAAAGCTTTGACTCTGTCAACAGTCATCTCAAATACTGTGTCTTTGTCACACAAATTATAAAGTGGTCTTGCTATGGATGCAAAGTCTTTAATGTGTTGCCTGTAATATCCTGCAAAACCCAAGAATGACTGAATTTCCTTCTTATTCTGAGGCATGGGTTTTAACAATACTGCTGCAACTTTGTTTTTATCAATTCCAAGGGACAAACCAGATACAACATGTCCTAGTGCCTTAAGTTCTTTAAATCCAAAATGACATTTCTTCAAGGAGATTTTCATGTTTACTGATTGGATTTTTGTCAAAACTCTTGATAATCTGTACATGTGCTCCTCCCAAGTCTTTGAACAGATAATAATGTCATCAATGTAAATGATTAACCATCCCTCTGAGAGTTCTTCAGGGAAGATTTCATTCATCATTCTTTGGAAGTGTGAAGGTGCATTTTTGATAACAAAGGGCATCCTTAAGTATTCATACACTCCACAATGAACAATAATTCTCAAATATTTTCTTGCTCTTGGTGTTACCACATTTTGATGGAATCCTTTAAGGGCATCCATAGTGGTTATATACACTGCTTGAGATATTTGAGTAAGGGCAATTTGGATTTTTGGTATTGGGTATCTGTCTGGAACAGTGTAAGTGTTCAGAGCTCTAAAGTCCCCAACCATTCTGGATTTTCCATTATGCCACGCCACTATGACTGGTGTAGTTATTTCTACTTCCTCATTGTGGCCTACTTTTCTTATTACACCAAGGTCTAGAAGTTCTTTGGTATGAATTTCTAGAGCTTCTCTTGATTTTGGACTTGCTGGATAAGCAGGTCTTCTTAAGAGTGGTGGATAAGGTCTCTCAATGTTAAGAATGATGTCAACTTCATGACCAATAATTGCTCCCAGAGGTTCTTTGTCTGTAGCAAATGCTCCTTTGTGGTCATACAAAAGGGAAGAAAGTTCATTTTCTTGTTTATTAGTCAGATGAAGGCTTATCTCAGCCTCATTTAACTGTTCAGACTTGAATTTTTCTAACTCTAAGTTGACTGGTGATACTTTGTTTACTGTAATTTGTCTTTTAAATGGTAAAAAGGCAAATTTCTGGCGCTTATTGTCCCCAATTGTAAAGTATCTGTCTTTGTTATTATGTAAATCTATCCCATACATGATCAAATAGTCATTTCCCAATATAAAATGGGTACTAGAGCAATTTTCCATAACAACAAATTCAACTGTGATCCTTAAATTCCCATTTATGTGTGGGAATATGACATTGGTCTCAAAGATTCCCAATGCTTTCATTGGGTTACTTGCACTGTTGAATTTTATACCATCAATTGGTAACAATTGGTCTTCAAAATTTGGCACACAGGTCTTAAGAAAGGATTTTCCAACACAAGAGCAGAAGGCTCCTGGGTCAAGCAAAAGTTTGGTGGGCTTGTTGTCAATTACCACTTCTGTTATACAGGAGTTACCAGCTGTATAACCTTTTCCTCTGTTTGGTTTTGTCTTCATAAGTTGTGCATCTTGAACTTTTGATAAATCAACTTGACCATTGCTCAATTGTGGTAAGTGGGAATAAGATTCCATGATGTCAAAAGTGGCATTGATATTTTCTATATCTTTTGAAGATTCAGAAAATATGGATGACCTATCATCTGAATTGTCTTCAATTATGTCTTCTTTTTCAACATCTGGTTCATTTTCATTGTCAATTTCATTGATCTTCCCCCTCTTTGGACATGTATTGGCTAAATGGGTGGTGCTTTGGCAAATATGGCATTTTCTGACTGTATCTGCAGATTTATATTTAATATTACCAGAATTTTCTTTGGGGTTTTTGTCCACAGAATCTTTCCAAGGTGTATTAAACCTTGTTTTGAGATTCACCCTACTAGAACCAATTTTGGTTCTGGTGGTTACTTCTTCTAGTATATTAATAATATCTTCTGCTGAAGATTGTTCAGTAGTCCTGCTTTTGACAGCATGCTCTAAGTCACCTCCACATTGTCTCAGAATTTTTCTATGGATCATAAACTCTGACATGTCAGGATATAATGCTGTTAATCTGTCCTTTTGTTGGCAAAACCATGGTAAAGCTCTGTCTTTATCAGCATTAAATTTGGCAGATTCAAAGGCTGTTTCAACTTTAAACCTCCAAGCATCATTTGCCCATTTGTTGATGATTTGGGTTTTCCACCAAGTCCAACTCTGGTGTCCATGTGCTTGTCTTATTTTGATGTACCATCTGTGAGCTGATCTGGTAAACAAGGTGTTAAACCTGGCTGTTACCAATCTGTCTGGTAGTTCAAAATCCTCTTTGATCATGTCAATACCTCTAATGAATTCCATATGGTCATACTCTCCTTCACCACTGAAGTGAGGCCATTCTTTAAGTTTTGGAACTTCTTTCAAGAGTGCTTGGCCCATTGATGGTTCCAAGTTATGAAAAGAAGTTGATAATTCATTTTTTAATTGTGAATTATCAGGATCCAATACTTGTGGATTTGGAATTCTTGTGCCCTCATTTTGATTTAGAGGTGTAGACATTCTTGGTAAGGTGTTCAGTATTTGTTCAATGTCATTCATTTTACTGTTGCTACACCTTTGGGAATTTCTGTATTCATGTTGGAAGCTTTGTATTAAATTTATTACTTCAATTTTATACATGTCTTCCTTATGTGTCAGTTCTTGCCATAACTCTGTCTGTCTTGTATTATCAGCAGTGACTTGATTCAATTTTATTGATAATTTTGATACTTCTTCTTGTGAAGCATCAAAACACTTTTTCAAGGCAATGGTATATGTCTTTACTTCAGTAAATGAATTTGAAATGTCATCAAGGACTTTCTTGTTATCTGTTTTGATAATATTTATGGCTTGTTTAATTCTTGTTTCAATCATGTCATCAATATTGAATTTAGAATATTTATCTGTTAATTCTTTAATAATGGCAGATTGTTCATTTATTTTAATGTTAGAAGAATTGTCATTATTAGAATTTTTAATTGTTCTTAAAACTTTTTCAAAACACATAAGTGTTTCATTAATTTGGCACAGACTCAGGTTGTTTGTTTTAATGTTGTTACAAATGGTGTCATTTTTATCAGAAAGATGTTTTTTCACGTCATTTATAGCATTATACAACTCTGGGATGGAATCAAATATGTCAGAAATCATTTCTGGAACCTTAATCTGGCTTCCTCCTTCTTCTGTAATTCCATCATGGTTCTGGCCATCTGAAATACATTTTCCATGGCATCCTGCTGAATCTTTGGGATTCTGTAGCCCTGGCTGTAAGGTTTTGGGGCTGGTGCCTTCCCTTTGCCCTTGTTTGGAGCTTGTGGCTGCTTTTTCACGTTGGAATTGCTGCTGCTGGCCACTGGGGCTGTTTTTGGCACTGGTTTGGGTGGCGGAGGGTTGTTTTTCCTCCATTCTAGTGTCAAAAGCATCATGTTTTTCTTCTCCATCAATGGATGCCATCCATTGAGCAATTTGCAAGTGTTGGGATGGCCCAAGAATTTTCTTACTGTCAGGTAAGAATTCATGCAGTTTTTCCACAGATCTGCCAGGATCTGGTACTCCTTGTACTGCAGTGCATTGTTGTAAGCTTTGTGGCTGGCTTTGTATATGTCCACTGAGGCTTCTTGTGGCGGTGTCAGCTCTTTTTGAAGGTAAAATGATATTATCAGCTTCAGAATGACCCATTTTAGTTGTTTGGAAGTCATCAACTGACCATTTTCCTTCTGTACCTGGTTGGCCTCTGCCGTAATCACGTCTATTACCTTTTTGGGAGCTGCTTGAGGGGTTGTAGCTGGCTCCTGATCTGGTTGAAGGCATAATTATGGTTAAAAAGGCTTAAAATAGTATTTTTACATCAAAAAACTTACTATTGGCCAAATTTTTAGCCTTCTGAAGGGTATTACTTATGTCCAAGTTAATTAATTCAGAAGATATTGGTTCAGGCTGGTTATTTTGAGTGACAATAACAGTGCTATTATGATCAGAATTGACAGTACTGGCAGGGATAATGCTGGTTACTGTTGAGGCTGTTTCAATGTTTTCTTGTATTACCACGTTTTCAGACACTAAAATTAATGAAAAAGCCAATTAATTAAGTAAAAAAAGGATATTTCAAAAAAAGAAATAAAAATTTAAGCCTCACTTATAATATGAAAAAAATTATTTTTTATGGATTTTTTGAATTATAAGTATTTTTTATATGTTTTTAAATTTTTCAATATAAGAAAAAAGATTTAAAAAGAGTAAAAAAATATGTCACAGGTAAAATATCACGGCTGGGCCCCCAAATGTAAGGTGTGGATATGAAACTTTGCTTAAAAATCAAGTACTTTTCCTGTCCTCAAAATTTGTATAAGGTAAAAATCAATTAAAAATAGTATGAAATATTATTTTTAAGAGAAAACACGCCAATTTTATTGTTTATAACTTTATTAGTATAAAACAATAATATTATAAAAATTTATTGTTTTACCAACAATAAAAATTTATCCAAAAAATACTCTACAAGAGATATTTTAAGGCTACAAAAGAAATTTCTTCAAGAGCAATTTCAATTGGAATTAATTGAGCAAAGAACTGCAAGCAATTAATTAAAGAAAAAAGTCTTCAAAAAGAATATTAAAGAGAAAACACGCCCAAAAGTGACCAGAGTGAATTTGGAAACCAAGTGACAAAGTTTACAGTGATGAAAGATGCTTTAATTCACTTTTGGGGTGGTTCAGGGGTAAAAATGATTATAAGAGTTACAAACAATGATTATAATGATTTTTTCACGTGGTTAAAAGGATTAAAATGATTTAAAAGTGGTGGTTGGAATCTTTGATTGATTGGTTTAACAGTTTTAAACTAATTAATAAAAGGAAAAGATTCTAACATGAAGAGAAAAGTGGGGCAAAGAAGACATTCTTTTATAGCCATCAATTCTCTTGCTCCAAAAGTAAAATTTACTCTTGTCAGTCGTGAAAAACAGTCTTACAACGGAAAAGCCAATTATGGCATCATTGAACCCTGGTTTAGACCAAAAAGGGCTGGTTTAAGCCATTTTTAGCCATTTTTAGCCATTTTAGACCCTTAAATCAGCCATTACTATAGCAATACCAGGCCTAGAGCCTTCAAAACACGTCAGAATGTGTGTCAGAGGCGTAGAAACCAGTTAAAACTGTTTTTATTATTATTGTTTTATCTTAAGGGTAGTTTTACCCTCTTGGCAACAGCTAAAACTACCCCAGTTGGTATCAAAACCTCATCATCAATTGAGTCCACAGACCCTGTAACTCAATTCCAGGCCAAAAGTGATGAACTTTTGCGTGAATTTTGACATCCCACGCCTGTCAGCAAGGATTTTGGGGGTCTAGCTCCCCCTTAGAGCTGGAGTTCCTTTTCCCCCCCAAATTTAATCTTTCCAATTTATTTTTCCTTTAATTCCTCATCATGTATTATACTTATAATTTACATATGTAATTCAATTCAATTGTACAGTACAATACAGTAATAATTGACACCTCATATGTAAATCAAAGTTCACTTATGTAATACACGCGCACATTTTGACATTTCAATTGAATTCAATTGAAAATACTTCAATTCCTCATAACTTCTAAACTAAACACAACACCTCAATTTTAACACAAAAATTGATGGTTAACACCACATGTGGTGTGAATTCAATTGAAGTTTTGAGGATTTTCAACTTTTGTATTGAAAATACTAAAAACTTAATTTAAGCTTATTTAGAGTTGAGTTACAAGAATTTCACTCAGAGGTGACCCCACCTGATTTTTTATGAGGAATCCAATGGTGAAATAAATTTTATATGTTTATTTATTGGATAAAAAGTTATAATAAATTTTATTTAACTTTTTTCCAAATTTATTTATTTTTTCACAATTTTGTTAAAATTTCATTTTTACTTAAATTTTTCAAGTATAAATGTAATTTCATATTTACAAAATTTAATGTATTTTTATTTTTAAATATAATTTTATATTTATATTTTGATTTTTATTTTAATAATATAAATAAATTTATTTTATTTATATTAATATGTTATTTTTTATATTTGTGGTCTTTTGGGTATATGAAATTACCTCTAAGGCTCACACAGCCTCAAATGCCCCTTGCCCAGAGTATGCTTGAGCAATCCGAGGTCAGACAGCAAAGGAACCAGGCTCATAAAGCTCACATTATGGCAAAATGTGAAAGCCAGAAGGTGAAACAAAAATGGCGGAAAGAAGAACTTCCAGAGAATGTCCATGGAATGGGATCAGCAGTACATGCCCATTGCCTGTTCCTACTCAAAGTTAGGTATAACGATTTTTCCTGACTATCAGCACCACCCAGCACAGAAGAGCATGAAATTTCAATTCAAGTGGCTGGTCATCTCAGATATGTCCCCGAGCATGTTTTCAATGAGCCATCAACACAGGTTCAGTCTCAGGGTTTCCAAAGCTACTGCAAAAATGAGCTCCACAAGCTAGGACTAAAGTGATTCACTTGGGACTGGGAGAGCTCATGGCAACATCCGTTCAATGAGTTGATGTCTATGGTGTTTTACTGTACATTCTGTCTTGCACTTGTAAGCACTGAGTATCATCATTACTGTTGGAACAAGGATCTTAATAACTATGGGGTTGTGGTGGCTTTAATGGAGCAATATTTCACTTATTTGAAAAGAGAATGAAAGTCTATTCAAAAGGATGCTGAGTATTTGGTTAAAAAGAAGGAGAATCAAAAGCTCGCAAAGATTTGTCAAAGGGTTAGTTACTGTATCTCTTCTTCATTGTGAGCAAAGACTGATGGTGAACCACTTGATTATGTGCAGACCTGTGAGCGCCATTGTGAATGTTGTGATATGGCTAAATTTCCCATTCTAGCATCACAATTCAATGACCCTTGAGTATGCTCAGATACTGAGGAGGTACTGGAAAATGGCTATCAAGTTTACTGCAAAGTGGGATTACGCTGGCGCTCCCAGTTATTTAATGAATTGGTATTAAAAATGGATCAAGACATAGAGTTTTGTAATTGCATTAAAAAAAAGGGTAAAAAAACTATTGATAGATTGCCAGAATTACGATCAATAGATGATGGTGATATTCTGGAAGGCCTATCATTTCAGGTGTTTGATCAATATTGGCTCAAGAGCTGCAGTAAGATGCAGACTAGTGCCCTCAAAATACTTGACATTCCAGTTATTAGGCCAAATGGGGATGCTCTGCAATAACTTAGTAATATAAATGTATAGCAACATTACAAATTAACATCTTGTGAATTATTTGTGCAGGTGTAATACAATCTGATTATTATTTCTTAAAGAGGCAACAACTTGCTAAATATGTCAGAATATAGACAATATGAATTGGAATGTATCACTGTCTCCCTTAGAAATAATACTCTATTGCTCATTTTCATTGAGGAAATATTGAAAGAGTTCAATCCAGCTCATGGTGTTCATAATTGTGTACCTGTGCCAGGGTGAGCAGGAGTTATCAACTTGGTCAAACGCAAATTATATAATATCAGTAAGGCTCACACAGTTAATGATTTTTTCTTTTCTTGGACCTATTGGTGATTGGAATATGGCATTCCAATAAGGAAGGATTCTAGAATAGAAATACAATCAGGGTCAAAGATGAGCTTGAAAGGTACCTTCCACATGTTGACCTCAACTGAATGAGGAGTGATATAGTGGATGACCTTTACAGGTTGTTGTTGGCCAATACAATGGAGTCAATCAACAGCCTGAGCCTCAATGGCTGGGTTCCAATTGGGGTCCTGGAAATGTGGATTTCAGGGGCTGAAAATCAGGGTAGAATTTTGGGGGTCCCCTCACCATTAAATAGACCATATTAGCACAAGTTATATTGAGGCCAGTTGCAGCTTCAGCAATGGATGAAATCAGTACTTCACATTCAGGATTATTGAAGAAATTCTCCAGTGCCTTCTCCGGCACTCATGCTATAATTGTTTCATCAATTTGTGCTGAAAGGATAGAGTGATGGGCAAGTGCAATACCAATTCTACAATAAAAAACAGTCAGATGGATTCAATTGGTAATGGATGCATATTAGAATTAACTCACAAATCAAGAAATTGGGTCCATTGGGTATAAACCACCGATTTGGTTGGATCACACCTTGTTTGTTTGTTCTTCATTAAGCTTTGTAGGAGGTGTCCAATTTTACTACTCATCATGCATGTTTACACATCCACAATAGTTTGTGTGATTTTTGGGGAGTTATCCTGAGTGCTCCTGCCCTTGTGGTCTTCGAAATACGCCTCTGCAATTGTGTTAAGCATGATGTGATGGTTACAACATATTTGCAGCTTATTAATATTTCTGAAAAATTCTCCTGGTCCTTTGCTTTTGGATGATAGGAATTCTTTGTATAATGTGGAATATTCTTGCTGCATGGTTGGGTTAGGTGGGAGCAGCTCATAATGATGGCTAATAGTGGGGAGGGATTCGAGATGTGTGGTTTTGGTGTGGCACAATTCCAAATGCAAAATACCATTTCTACCTTTGGAAAGACTACTCAGGATGAATTGTGATCAGTTATCTTGATCTGAGCTCTGGGGTTGGGTGATGAATGATATTATTCCCAAAAGGTCATAAATGGTGTTTTGAATAGGTGTGCCTGTTAAACATATTCAACAGGATGAAAGGAGGCTATTAATGGCATGGTGAGTGGCAGTGTATTGAGAGTTAATATAGATATAAGATGGGGGAAGGGATATTGGATATAAAAGGTAATTTGAATCATTTAAGCTCAGACACTCACTGTGCTTCATCCAAAATTATACGATGCCAATTGATTTGAAAAATGAATGATGTAGAGGTAT
This sequence comes from Austropuccinia psidii, assembly GCA_023105745.1. Lineage (NCBI taxonomy): Eukaryota > Fungi > Basidiomycota > Pucciniomycetes > Pucciniales > Sphaerophragmiaceae > Austropuccinia > Austropuccinia psidii. The sequence goes on along the minus strand of JALGQZ010000005.1, from coordinate 9,155,348 downwards.
TGGTTTGCTTAAATTCTTGGGTGATAGTATTGTAAGAAGTGATGGTGATATCATATCTTAAGATGTCAGCTGCGGATAATGAGTGACAAGTGGGACCATGGTAGATTTTGGCATGCAGCGCTCCAGCCTGAGCATGCTTGGATATTTCTGATTGCCAGTTGGTAATTAAGCAAGGGGGGCAGATGATCATGGTGGGCGTGGAGCGATGGGGGTTTTCAATCAACCGCTCCTTGGAGATACCAATTAGAGCAATGGCCTGAATGGTTTTACCTAATCTCATATCATCCGCAAGCAGTCCTCCAAGAGGGGTATTGGTAGAAAGGGATTCAAATGAGCTAAAAACCTTGTTTTTAATGATGTGCCTGGAATTAAAAGTGGATCCTGGGGGTGAGGTGGCCCAAAGGTTAGAGGCTGATTGGCCATTGGGGATTTCTTGATCCCAGAGAAAAGCTAGTCCCGTCTTTTGATGAGGGAGGAGGGGGGTTTGAATAATGGAATGGGGCGGGGTCATCATGGCGAGCTCTGATCCACTGGGTAATTGTATCAGTTTTTTCTTGGAAATCAATAATGAAACAGCAGTATATGAAGCTGGTGTCAAGTTTGAAGCAGGAGATGTCAGAGTAAAGAGTTGACATTGACTATGAGTATTACAGTCATATTCTTTGGGCATTTTAAGCTTGAAATATTGTGTTTGAAAGCTTTCCATTATGAATAAAATTTTTGGATACCATGTGAAGAACATCAATGCTAGATTGGGTTTCTGAGATGAGGAGGGATCATTTGCATCAGTAATAAATAATCCCTCAACAAATAATATTTGAGTAGGATTGGATTGGCAATTTTCAATCCATGCCCCACCAGGACCACAGTGCCAGAAAGTTTGTGGTGCCGCAAGGAATGGTATCAACATTTTGGAAAGGGTTCCAGGGAGAGATCCAATAGCACGCTGGTGATTGGGGAGATATACAAATATGTTGTGTTGATTGTGCCATAGGATAATCCAAGAAGCTAAGTGGGAATTCTCAGGATTTAAGGCTATATCACTATTTATTTGAATGCAAATATTAATCATCCCAATACAAAGTGGTTGTGAAGGGGTTGAAATGATGGCTATTATGAATTATTTGGGGACAGCTGGAAATTATAAGATCAGGAAGGGGTAGCTAAAGGGAATGAATATGAATAAGCGCAGGTGGGGAACTTATATGAGAGGCAGAAATGGGCTCAAGGGGGGATGGCCTGTGGTTACATGCATGGTCTTGATGGAGGTGGGCCTCTTGGGCTCATAATCTTCATATCCGATTTGGGGCATATATCAAGGCAAGATGGCAAAAATGTAGGTGCACCGAGATGACTTCTGGATCTGCAGCAAGTTACAAAACCTTTGGTGGACCAAGGTTGACATTAGCATATCCAAAATTGGGTGGGTTGTAGCAAATTATTGTGGAGGGGCATATTAGAGGCATGCAGCCATGTTTGCTGGTGTGACAGTGAACAATGAGTGTATCTTCCCCAGGTTAATTGTTGCACAGGGACCTACTGGGCAATGTTGGCGGTTTCAAAGGGCAATCTCACTGTGGGGATGTTTGTGTGTGGGTGGGTGAGATATGTTTGGTGGCGTGCCACTGAACATGAGCTTGGTTTTGCCTGAGGTTTTTTGCTGACTGATGCCTACTGGGCTTGTAGGGGGGAATGTGTGGCATGATCAAAGGGGGCACCGGCCGTGAGACGTGATCCACATATAAAGTCACCCCTATTGCGTTTGAGGTGGGTACTAATCCACCAAGATTGGCATCAGGGTCTTTGCTTCACGCGTGTACAAAACTCTGGAGAAAGAGGCCACCTTCCCAAGGGAATTTTTGGCTGCAAGCCAGGCACCACAACTTGCGTGGGGCGCGTGAGAATGTGCAGAAAATGACCCGTGGTGGCAGATCCCCACGCAAACATAACCAGCCTCAGCAATCATAGGCTGGGCTGAAGCAAATCCACACTGATTGGCCTCAGGTTTCCACACGCAAGCGGGTAAGCGTCTGCAGTCAAGCTGACCACCCAACCAAGAAAATAGCTGGTCAGAAGACTGGCAGTAAAATGTCTTCCAGGTGTGTGAAAGTTGCCTGTGTATGACCCGTTGGGGGGTGCGTATGAAAGAGTGTGGCTGCCCGCCAATGAGCACGTGCAATGAACAAGCGCGGCCAGTTAAAGTTTGCCCTGACAATGGCACTGGAGTGAATCCACTGTTTGTGTATGACCCAAATAATAATTCATCCCATTATGAACCACTTTCATTAACTTGGATTACACCTGCATCTGTGCCGTAGTTAGGCAGAGCTCTCCAACAAGGTGCATCAAAGGGATGCAGTTGAGATATATGACTCAATGGCTTGACGTGATTGCATGTTACATTGTTGAACAGCTTTTGCTCTGCCCCACAGCATACATATTCAAAGGTGTACTGCCTACTACAGTTTTGGCTGTACAGATTAGGAAGGTGTAATACTACTTCAGCCTGCATGCATATAGCCAATGGGTATCCACCTTCCAATCGTTTGCATATATGTAGCTCATGTGCCACATGCTCAGCATTCCGTTTCACCCAATTTGCACATGAAATCTGAGCATGTCATGGTCAAAAGTACCGTGTGGAAGTGCTCAGTAAAGCCATGGTCAGGACCATTTTTGCAATAGTTCATTGGAAGGCTGAGCTTGGAGCACCTCACCAAAGCATGTGAAATGCTGCACCTGGCTGAAATGTCATCTGATGCTGTGCCAAATGCTCAGATTGTGTGCTTACAGAAATGACCTAGCAATTGCTCAGAATGGTGCATTTGATATTGTTATATAAATAGTTCAATTACTGTGCAGCTACTGAGCATTTCAATTATGACCCGAAAGCAAACCTGAGCAATGGGTCGAGCCAAGCTCATGTTGTATTCACTTATCTTACAGCCCCCCCTTTGTTCAAACACTATCACCAGGCCATACAGCCTGTAATCTTGCCGCAGTCGCTTGTGACCAAATGCACCACGTGCATTTCTGCATGGGGCACTTGTGCATTGCACCCACCATGCACATTCAACAAGGGCCTCACAACCACCCTCCTGGGTGATTGGGTGGCTATTTAAGGAAACAAAGGGGATTTGACTGAGCTTGACAATTCAATCAATTGCAATACTCAGACAGAACCCCATTGTTCTTCTGCCTCATGCCAGCATTTCCCTTCTCTGTTGCAGCATTGGCTGTGACTGAGATTCAATTTTGCCCACAGGCCTTGAAGCTGAGACTTTTTCTGGTGCTGCAACTGCTGAGATTGTCTCAGCTTCACCATGGTATAAAAGACCATCTTCACCCAAAAAGCCCTTCACTTTCTTCTCACCCGCTCCACTTCGTTCAAGCTCACCCACTGTTGTCCTTCTTGTCCGTATTCCCCTTGGTCTTCCTGCCTTTCCACTCTTTTCTTTCGCACTCCACTAAGCCCACTCCCCTTCCTTTTGCATGTTTATTTTTCCTGCTGATCCTTTCAGAACCCCACTTCTATCCACCTTGTGCGTTACCTCCATTTTAAACTTTTGTCCAAATCATGTTCCAATCTTAATACTTATTTTTCTTCTCTTCCAGACTTTTCCAAACTTCTGACTAGAGTGTCCTTACATGGTTTCCATTTTGAACTTATATAATTCATTGTACGTCTTCATTTTCTTTCTCAATTTTTTACTTTCTATTCAGTTACTAACCTCAATTGTTTTGTTTTTAGATGTTGTGCACTTTATGCACCAAGCAGGGTATCCCCTGCATTTGTTCCTTGACGACAACCGATGCTTGTGATGCTTGTGTCACAACCATGGCAATTCACCTCCCTGGATCCCCATATGGCATATCAAGCCACAGTTCTTTTATGGCCAATTGGCCATATCCATCACCAGTGACCAATATGGCCACGTCATTATCTTATGGACCATTTATGGCCATTTGTGTTTTGGGGCCTTCATGGCCCTTCACCTCAATCCAGAACCCATAGCAGCAATTTATGCCCAAATGGGTATTTCTGGTCATTTCCCTCAAAACCAAGGGAAATGGCCCAAATGGCTGTTTTTGGCCATTTGGGCTCATAATGCGCATTTGCGCACTTTTGTGCATTTTTGTGCATTTGCGCACTTTTTGTGCACTTTGCGCATTTGCGCACTTTGACGCAAAGTGTCCAAAAGACACTTTCCCGCCTTTTGGGCCAGTTTTTGGCTCAGAACCCAAAAGTGGCCAAAAACTCCAAAGGGCCCAGAAACCCCTTTCAAAGCTTTGAAGCCATCACATCCATCCTTTTCCCCTCTGCCTTTCCACCTCAAGACCTTTGGACGTAATCTTCTTGCCAATCAATCAATATGCCATAAATGATGTTATATATTATTGTGCATCATTTTTCAACAGCAATTCAATGGTGGCAATATCAAATGGTCTTTTCAACATTCCAACATCTCATCACGTCATCAAGGCACCCAATCATTCAAAGGAATCATCAAGGCTCAAGAGCAAGTGTTTCAGCATCAAAGACCAATGACGCCATCAAGCAGTCATTGGTTAGTCTCACTCCAAGTATTCCTTCCAAGGGAATACTGTCAATTCATTCTCAAGTGTATTCAAGAGGCAGTGCCAAAAAGAAGTTTTCAAGTGTAAAAGCTCCACTTAATCCATCTTGGCAACCATATTCATTTCAATACAGTCTGGATCCATCAAGAACTGTATTTCATTTTCAATCATGGGAAATTCATTCAACCCAATTCAATTTCAATATTAGCCAGCTGTATATATTCCCAAAACAATCAATACAGCCTCAAGGATCAATACAGATCAGTTTTCAGCCTGAAGAACTCAAGCTCCCAACTTTTCACATATACCGGCTACCCTTTCCACCCTGGGGGGTTTTCCCCAGTTAATTAATATATTTTGATTTTATTTTATCTTTATTTTCTTTTCATTTTATTTAAGCAAATACTGATATTATTAAGTAAGTCATCTAGCACTTTTCTCTTTCTCTTTCTTCGCCTGTCAATGGATATTTGGTGGTCATATCCTTACTAATTCCATTATTCATTTTTGGCAGGTTGAAACAGTGATTAAGGACTTACTTGGTTGGCTGTTTGGCCATTTGGCTTCCCTTTCCTCTTTTGCATCTCATCTTGTACCTGCATATCTTTTAGAGGAATTTATTCTTTATTTTTATTTTCTTTATTCTTTGGAGTCTTCCAAGTGAGTTCCCTGATTGTTGAGTGCCAGGCCACTGTTGTATTTCTGTCCAAGAGCACCTGTGACATTATATTAATTAACTCATAATTTCTTTTTCATTCTGTTCATTCTTTCTTTATAGTCTCATTCACTCATTTCATCGAAATTATGATTCTTTTACGCTTACGAACTTAATGATTCATTGTCACCTCTCAATTTTCTTTCATTCATTCTTCATTTTGAAAATTGAAAGCTGACCCATTTTTTATTTTTGTTATTCTTTTTAAAATCTTTTCAAATAATCAAATTTTCCTTTTCATTCATAATTCAGGCTTCATCTTGATTTTCTTTGATTCTCAAATTTTTCATCAAGATATTCAGACACGTTATTCACATCAAGATTCATAATTGATTCATTCTTCAAGAATTTTGGTTTTTGAAGAATAATTCACCTGATTTTGATTGATTGATTGATTTGACATATTTGATATTGACCTCAAGAAAATTGATTGACCTGAAGATTTCATTGATTTTGCTGATTTTTTCACATCAAGAATTTTGACATAAATTGATTTTTCTTCAAGATTTCATTTGATTGATTGATTTTTGCAAGATTTTGATTTTGATTGATTTGATTGATTGATTTATTGACTTGAAGATCTAATTTTGATTTGATTCATTGATTTCCTTCAAGACATTGATTTGATTTTGACTTCAAGACTTCATTCAATTTTGATTTATTGACGTACTTGAAGATTTTCATTTTGATTCATTGATTTTCCTCAAGATTTGATTGTTGACTATTTTCACTTCAAGCAGAGTTTGATTTTTAATTCATTTATTTCATTTTATTCCTGATATCATGCCTGTTCAACACTCACCTCCGGCAAGACAGACAAGATCTCAGGCCAGAGCTCAAGCTGTTCTCACTCCAACTCCAAGAGCTCCTCTAGATGGCACCCCAGCAGTTCCTCAACTGAGGGCCCAATTAGATAGAGGACCGCGCATGGAAGGAGCAGCACCATCCAGGAAGGAAGGAAGAGGGCCAAGAAGATCATGTTCATTTTCAGCAGTAGTTGGCGGATTTCCAGGAACTTCAAGGACTATTTTCAAAGGTCCAGGTGAAGATGGTGAAGAGGAGGAGGAGAATTCTGTGGAAGAGGAAGAGTCTGATGGTACTGAAGGTGTCCCTGCTCCGGTGGAGGCATCCCAAGGTACTGGAGGACCAACTCTAGCCCAGTCTAATCAGCCTGTCTCTCATCAGTCTGAACCATCTTTATTGGCCATCATGCAGCAAATGACTCAGATTATGGCCAATCTTCAAGCAGCTTCATCTTCTGAAGCATCAAGACCACCAGCCTTCAAGACTCCATCTATGAAGGCACCGGAATGCTTTGATGGGACTCAGCCCTTCAAAGTTAGAAGCTTTATTCAGTCTTGTCAATTGATTTTTCATAATGATCCGGCAAACTTTGCTCAAGACAGAAAGAAGGTCCTTTATGCCACTTCATTCCTCATTGGCAGGGCTGCAAAATGGATTGAGCCTTATCTTTCCAATCTCACCAATCAAGATTCAAATTACCTTCTCAATTCTTGGCCTCTATTTGAATCTCAACTCTTCACTCTATTTGGTGACCCAAATGAAGTCAGAAAAGCAGAAGCTGAGTTGGATTCTTTAAGAATGAAAGAAGGTGGGCATGTACCCTTATACATTTCTGATTTCAGAAGCTTAGTCTCAAAAATCGGGGATTGGGGTGAAAGAGCTCTCATCCATCATTTCAGGAAGGGATTGCCATCCAGGATTTTGGATCAATTGGCCTCCCATCCTTCAAGAATTGACTCTCTTCAAGACTTAATGGACGTTAACCTGGAACTTGATACCAGGTACCATGAGAGGCAAAATGAAAAGAGTAATCATCAAGAGCAGAAGCCAGAAGCCTCAAAGTCAAGTTCTTCTCATCCTCAAAATTCTTCAAGCTCAAGTCAAAAGAAGAAGAAGAATTTTCAGAAGAGGGACAAGCCCCATTCTTCTTTGTTGAATAAAGATTTCAAGCTCATGAACTCTGAAAAAGAAAGAAGAATCAAGGAGGGTCTTTGTACCTATTGTGGTGGGAAGCATAGTCTTGAGTCCTGTTTCAAAAGGCCTCAAAACAAGCTTACCCAACCGTCAGGCAAATTTCCCAGCCAGAGAAAAGCCTGAGGGAAGATCATGTTGTGTTCAATGGTCTTCACAGTTTTCCATCCAGAGCACAATTGTGCATTCTGAATACTGGTGTCAAAAATTCTCTTAAATTTTTTGTTTTTCTTCTCTCTCTGATATGTTTTACAGTATTCTCATTGATTCTGGTGCTACCAACTCATTTATTGCAAAGCAGTTTGTTCACAAGTATTCTTTGACCATGTCAGAACTCCCGGAGAAGATTCCCCTTATTATTCTTGACTCCTCTGAGTCTCCTTCTTTATTTGTGACTCACCATACTAAATATATGGTTGAGCTCCCTTCCTTCCCAAGCTTTGAATGGGACTTTTTAGTCATTGATACTCCCAAGGGAGAAGACCTCATATTGGGCTTTGACTTTCTTAATAATTTTAATCCGTTTATTGATTGGAGGCAAGGATTGATCACCTTTAATTCTGATCATAAGGACTATAATGATCCTTCAATTTCTTTTAGTAATGATTCTTCTTCTGCCAAATCATGTGCAGCTCTGGTTGGTGATTCTAGAACACCATCATTTCCGTCTTCTGTCCATATTCCTTCCCTTAATTCCCATCAGTCATTACTATCATCTAGAGATGAAGTCTTTAAAGAGATTCAAGATGTTGGAGAAGATAATTCTGTATCTTCACTTCATCTCTTCTTTGGGAATATGGACCTTCCTCCTTCATCTTATCATGACTCCCTGGAGGAGTTGTGGGATGAAGAGGAAGATCCAGAAGAAATAGAAACCGTGATGAAGGTTGTTCCTTCTGTTTATCACCAATACTTGGATGTATTTTCCAAGGTGAAAGCAGAGAAACTTCCTCCTCACCGCGCCTGTGATCATCATATCGAGCTGGAGGGGTCTCTACCTCCAGTTGGGGTGATCTACTCTTTATCAAACCAAGAGTCAGATACACTCAGGGCCTACATTTCAGAGAATGTAGAGAAAGGTTTCATCCGGCCAAGCTCCTCTTCTACAGGAGCACCTGTTCTTTTTGTCAAAAAGAAAGATGGTGGCCTCCGTTTGTGTCTTGATTACCGCAAGCTCAATGCTGTTACTAGGAAGAACAAGTATCCTGTTCCTCCTATGAATCAGCTTCTCACTGTTTTCAATGGTTCTTCTATCTTCTCCAAGATTGATTTGCGTGGTGCATATAACCTGCTCAGAATCAAGGAAGGTGATGAACATTTGACTTGTTTTAGAACCAAATATGGTAGTTATGAGTACTTGGTTATGCCGTTTGGGCTTACCAATGCTCCTGCTTCTTTTCAAATTCTCGTCAATGATATTTTTTATGATCTTCTTGATGTTTATGTTGTGGTTTATTTGGATGACATTATGGTTTTTTCCAAATCTAAGGAAGAACATGTCACCCATGTGTCCACTGTTATTTCCAGACTCAGAGCCAATAGCCTCTTTGCTAAGGCGTCCAAGTGCCTATTGCATTTTTCTAGTGTAGAGTATTTAGGTTATGTTGTTTCTTCTGAAGGCCTCAAGATGGACCAAGCAAAAGTCCAGCAAATTCTCAATTGGCCACCTCCAAGAAACCTCAAGGATCTTCAATCATTTCTTGGCTTTGCCAATTTTTACCGCCGTTTCATCAAGAATTATTCAAAGAAAATTAGTTCACTCAGAAGTTTCCTCAAGAAAGATTCCCGTTTTCCCCTCAATGAGGAAGCTCTTAGACAGTTTCATCAACTCAAAGAGGCATTCACCACTGCTCCAATCCTGCTCTACCCACCATTGTAGAGACCAATGCATCAGATTATGCCTTGGGTGCTGTACTGAGTCAGGTCTCCGACTCAGGAAAACATCCCATTGCATTTGATAGCCGCAAGCTTCTCCCAGCTGAGCTTAATTATGAGATTCATGACAAGGAACTCCTTGGCATAGTCTGGGCTCTCAAGCTCTGGAGAGCTTGCCTTCTTTCTATTTCTTCCCCTTTTGAAGTTCTCACGAATCATTCATCTCTTCAATATTTTATGTCTTCCAAGATTCTCACTCGCTGTCAAGCCAGCTGGGCTGAATTTTCATCTGAATTCCATTTCTCAATCACTTACCGCCCTGGCCGCTTGGCCACCCTTCCAGATGCCTTTTCACGTCGGGACGACGTTTACCCGGAGAGGGGGGAGGATTTCATCAGCAAGAATCCAATGAACTATCAGAAGATAATCAAGCAAGATGAAATTCAAGCTTCAAAGTTTTTTGCAGTCAAGGTGGATTCATTTTCAAACTTGATTGATTCAATTCAGAAGGCAGTGTGGCAAGATTCTCAATATAGAAGTGTCCTTGAAGATTTGGGTAGAGGTAAATCTGTCCAAGATTATTCTCTTGATTCCTCTTCCAAACTTCTCCTTTTCAAAGATCGGGTGGTGGTCCCAAATGACCCCACAATTCAACTCAATATACTTCAAAAGCGGCATGACTCTCCTCTAGCTGGACACCCTGGCCAAGAGAAGACTCTCAAACTTGTCAAGCGGGATTTCCACTGGTCCGGCATGACTCAATTTCTCAAGGATTATGTATCATCCTGTCAACAGTGTTCAAGAAACAAAAATATTCATCACCAGAAGTTTGGACTCCTCAAGCCTCTTCTAATTCCAAGTGGTCCTTGGATTTGTCTTTCAATGGATTTCATCACTCAATTGCCACTGTCCAATTCCTTTGATTCAATTTTAGTCATAGTGGACAGATTCTCAAAAATGGCGGTTTTTATTCCAACAATAGCTTCAATCACTTCATTAGATTTGGCCCATTTATTCATCAAGAATATTTTCCAAAGCATGGCCTTCCTTCAAGCATTGTTAGTGATTGAGGTTCTCTTTTTGTTTCTTCCTTTTGGACCAACCTTTGTCAGCAGCTCAAGATTTCAAGAGACTTGTCAACTGCGTATCATCCAGAAACTGATGGACAGACAGAGAGGGTAAATCAGATACTAGAACAGTACCTTTGGATGTATGTCAGTTATCATCAAGATGATTGGAACACCTGGCTCCCTCTGGCTGAATTTGCCTACAATAACTCTGACCACTCTTTAACAAAAAAATCACCGTTTTTCACTGTTTATGGAAGAGATCCTCATTTTGACTCAGTTCACATCACTCAAGACACTCCGGCTGGAAAGTTATCAACAAAAATCCAATCAGTACAGCAAGATGTCAAGAGAGAACTTGAAGTTGCCATAAACAGGTTTAAGAGGTATGCAGATAAAAGTAGAGCAAGTCCACCTGTTTTCAATCCCGGTGACATGGTATGGCTTTATTCCAAGAACATCAAATCAACCAGACCCACCAAAAAGCTGTCTGAAAGATGGCTGGGTCCTTTCCCAATCTTGAAGAAAGTCAGCACTCATGCCTACCACCTCAAGCTTCCATCTCAATGGAAATCCATCCACCCAGTTTTCCATATTTCCCTTTTGGAACCAGTCAAGACGTCAACAATCCCAAATAGGCATCAAGAGCCTCCTCCTCCAATCACCATTGAAGAAGAAGAGGAATGGGAAGTCTCTCAAATACTGGACTCAAAGCTCAAGAGAGGAAAATTATGGTATCTGGTGGAATGGAAAGGTTTCAGTCAAGACCCAGAAAGATCCACTTGGGAACCAACCAAAAACCTCAAGAATTGTCCTGAACTTGTCAAAGATTTTCATTCATTATATCCTGACAAGCCTGGGCCTAATTCTTCAAAAGCTTGATTCATTATGGTGCTTGGTGGGGAGAGGAATTACCAAAAGTAAGTCCCACTCCTGGTATGCACCTTTAGGGGTATTCTACTCTTTTTGTTGTAAGCATCACCTTGGCCACTCTGTGAGCACTTTGCAGTTTTGGACACAGATCTTTGGCATGGCTTTAAACTTCATTTCCAATCTTATGGCCATTTTCACTTGGGAAAATGGGCCATTCACTTTTCAATTCATTTCCAAGATTCCAAATTCAAATTCATTCCTTCAACATTTTTGTTTTTTATTTTTATGGCACTGGTGGGAGTGGTAACTACCAAAAGTAAGTTCCTCTCCTGGTGTGCACTTCCCTGAGGGGTCTACAATCTTGTCAAAACATCACCTTGGCCACTTTGTGAGCACCTGGAATCAAATTTATCTTTCCAGGTCCTTGGCCAATTTCAAGATCAGTTATCAACCTCCGTGATGAAGATTGGAACCTCCTCAAGATTCAATTCATTTTTCTTTTTCTTTTTCCTTTTATTTTCTTATTTTCATTTTAATTCTTTATTTTTATTTTACTTTCATTTTAAATTTTCTTTTATCACGTCAATTATCATGTCAAACAATTTTCATTCATTTCAAAATTAAATTCAAATCATGAAGCCAATGTCAAAAGAAGATCAAGCATGTCATGCGTCAAATGTCAAATTTTTAATATCAGTTGTCAAATTTTTTTTATCTTAATCAATCCTCTTGAATCACTTTCTCAAAATCTTTCCAATAGCCTCAACAGGCTTCACCTTGTATTGGTGCTCAGGAGCTCACCATTCCAAGGTGGGGGGTACTGTCACAACCATGGCAATTCACCTCCCTGGATCCCCCTATGGCATATCAAGCCACGGTTCTTTTATGGCCAATTGGCCATATCCATCACCAGTGGCCAATATGGCCACGTCATTATCTTATGGACCATTTATGGCCATTTGTGTTTTGGGGCCTTCATGGCCCTTCACCTCAATCCAGAACCCATAGCGGCAATTTATGCCCAAATGGGTATTTCTGGTCATTTCCCTCAAAACGAAGGGAAATGGCCCAAATGGCTGTTTTTGGCCATTTGGGCTCATAATGCACATTTTTGCGCATTTGCGCACTTTTTGCGCACTTTGTGCATTTGCGCATATTTGCGCACTTTTGCGCATTTTGCGCATTTTTGCGCACTTTGACGCAAAGTGTCCAAAAGACACTTTCCGGCCTTTTGGGCCAGTTTTTGGCTCAGAAACCAAAAGTGGCCAAAAACTCCAAAGGGCCCAGAAACACCTTTCCAAGCTCTGAAGCCATCACATCCATCCTTTTCCCTTCTGCGTTTCCACCTCAAGACCTTTGGACGTAATCTTCTTGCCAATCAATCAATATGCCATAAATGATGTTATATATCATTGTGCATCATTTTTCAACAGAAATTCAATGTTGGCAATATCAAATGGTCTTTTCAACATTCCAACATCTCATCACGTCATCAAGGCACCCAATCATTCAGAGGAATCATCAAGGCTCAAGAGCAAGTGTTTCAGCGTCAAAGACCAATGACGCCATCAAGCAGTCATTGGTTAGTCTCACTCCAAGTATTCCTTCCAAGGGAATACTGTCAATTCATTCTCAAGTTTATTCAAGAGGCAGTGCCAAAAAGAAGTTGTCAAGTGTCAAAGCTCCACTTAATCCATCTTGGCAACCATATTCATTTCAATACAGTCTGGATCCATCAAGAACTGTATTTCATTTTCAATCATGGGAAATTCACTCAACCCAATTCAATTTCAATATTAGCCAGCTGTATCAATTCCCAAAACAATCAATACAGCCTCCAGGATCAATACAGATCAGTTTTCAGCCTGAAGAACTCAAGCTCCCAACTTTTCACATATACCGGCTACCCTTTCCACCCTGGGGGGTTTTCCCCAGTTAATTAATATATTTTGATTTTATTTTATCTTTATTTTCTTTTCATTTTAGTTAAGCAAATACTGATATTATTAAGTCAGTAATTTAGCACTTTTCTCTTTCTCTTTCTTTGCCTGTCAATGGATATTTGGTGGTCATATCCTTACTAATTCCATTATTCATTTTTGGCAGGTTGAAACAGTGATTAAGGAATTACTTGGTTGGCTCTTTGGCCATTTGGCTTCCCTTTCCTCTTTTGCATCTCATCTTGTACCTGCATATCTTTTAGAGGAATTTATTCTTTATTTTTATTTTCTTTATTCTTTGGAGTCTTCCAAGTGAGTTCCCTGATTGCTGAGTGCCAGGCCACTCTTGTATTTCTGTTCAAGAGCCCCTGTGACAGCTTGCCGACAAGCACACAAGAAATGTTTGTTCATTGTCTGCCCCTTCTGGCCATGCAGCCAGAGGAGTTCTCGCCTAATACGCCCTTGCGAGGACTCCTTTGTGGTCAACGATGATGAAGCCATATCGGAGCGCAAGTGGACACCGGGACCCCAAGCAGGCCAACGGGAATGATTCCAGACAATTAGCCCTGTCCCCTCAAGTATTGGTTTGTCCACCATCCAATGGTCACTTCACTCCTGGACCTGAGCAAAGTGATTATCTGGCCAATGAAGGATGGCGATGGCAAGAGGACATTTGAGCTTCGGCCAATTGTCACCATGTCTTGTCACCGATGGGATTCAAACGCCCAAAGTAAGTTTTCTTTCTCCTCCTTATCTCATTTTTCTTCACTCAATAATACTGACTTTTTCCCTTACTCACAGAACAAAACCCACCAAATCCCCCCAACAAGAATCTCCCGTACCTAGCTTGCCTCGCGAGCAAACCCCACAGCAACTCACTCCAGGCCTGAGTGGCATCTGATGGCCGGACAAATTATTTCGCGGTAAGCAGCCAAAGTTTCATTTCATTTTCACTTTCACATTTGAGTCAAGTTAACTGACTCTTTCTCCTTTTTTAGGAACCCTCCCAAACCAAAGAGCCACCTATTCCTGGCCTGAGTCCATCCTCCAAACCAGCTGAGGACGTTACGACTTGTGAGCCAGAACCTGAGGTGGCTCCTACACAATCCACAGAGGACTTCTATTTCTTCACTCCTGTAAGGTTTGACTATGAAACAATAAGTAAAAATTACTAATATTTCACTTATTGTACTATGAATGTCCTTATAAATGAAATAATTAAGACAAAAATAATTATAATAATAAAGAACTATTATAATTATGGCGTAAAATAATTATATTATTAAATAAATATAATAATATAATTTATATTATAAAAAAAATATATATAAAATAAATATATTAATATAAGATAATTAATATATTTAGAAGCACTTTATTATTGTTACCCACAAATAAAAAAGGCATAAAAAATTGTTTTTATTAATAAAAAACAATTAATAACACAAATATTACCAATATTAAAGTTATAAATGAATATCAATACTATTTATATAAATTATAGAATTATTAAAAGTAATAATAGAGAAAAATTATTACAATAAGAGGAATAACCTACTTTTAATGCTTGATATAATAATTTTGAATACATTTATGCCTAGAACTGTAAATACAACTTATTTAAATTGTAGTTGCAATAAAATTTAAGAGAAATTGCAAATTTTCTTGATTTTATGTGGGATTGAGGTTTTTGAAGAGAAATTTAAACAAAACAATTAAATTATTTTAAGTCAAAGATGCAGAATATTACAAGATTACCTTTGGTCTTTAAAAATATAAAAGTTTGATATATAAAGAATAAAGAAATTACCTTTTTATTTAATGATTTAATGTTTTGTAAGTGTCTCAGGGGGAAATAGAAGAAAAGAGCTCTATTTATATTACATTCCTTCCTCCTAGAGTCCAACAGGCTTCTAGTAGACGTGCACTGATCATATCCACTGGAATTGATCAATAATTTAAGGTTTGGTGATGATTACATCATGATCAAACCATATTATCTCATTATTACGCCATTATTTAGAGTTATCACTATGGCTCTAGGTTTGATGACATTAAGGCTTGGAAGAACCCCAAGATTTGTGGTTTTTATTATTTTTAATCATAAACTAACAGTTTTCACCAATTTCATCACTCATATGACTGTTAAACTTAATTTAAGGTTACAGTGAGTGATCATGAATGATCAAATTAAGCTCAAACTTTGATCCTTAATAACGTTTGAGTTTTACACGCTGAAGAAATTCAGAGAGTAAATTCTAATAACTTGGCATAACCGTATTATGCTTCCAAGAGAATTTCATTACATAATCAAAACTCTATTTGTGATGATTTTTCTTGTAACTCATCTTTTCTGTCGAAATTTAATATTTCAAACTTCAAACCATGATTTCAAGGGGTTATACCTTGAATATTATAATAAAAAATACATCATTCTTCAGGAATGAACTAGTAGAATCCAACTGTCTACTTTTTTTAAGTTTGGACCACTATCACAACAAAGTGGTCAACAGCTCTATTGATTTTAATCAATGATCCCTTACAGGTTTGAACCTTGTTTATAACATGTGAAATAAAGTTCATTTCTGTATTCCTACAGTAATTAAGTGATGACTTTATCTTTGGTTCATATCTCTATCATGCATATTTCAAAAGATATTAGGTAAAATCCTTCAATATATGCGCTGACCAAAAAAGTGCATATATTCAGCTTAACCCCTTAAGTATTGACTTTGGAGATTAGCTTCTTAATTGTTTTATGTGTGGGGGTTTATAGAGAATATAATGGGACCATTTATTTCACATGTTGTTTCATTGGTATTTGATTTAATTAAGGATTTATGTTTTTTATAAGGTATTATTACTTATAACTCACTAAATATTGACTTTACAGATATGCCATAAAAATGGTATATGTGTATTTTACCATGGGGAACCCAATGATATCATTTATTTCACATGTTTATTCATTGGGTTTCAAGTGAAGCCAGGTTTTATGCTAATTTATGGCATTTTGGTAGCTTTAAGGTAATTATTTTAAATATTTCTTGTGACATTTTTGGGTATGTGGTCATATGTCAAAGGTTCACATTTGCTACCACCAAAAACGATTGTACCACAATCTGATATGTGTAATTAGGGTATCATCCACTGTCCTACCTTTTCAATAGACTTTGTTAGTCTTGAAGACCAATAATGCTTAACTTTTCTATTTTTCAGGTTTTCTTTCATGTCTGAACCTTCTTAGTAGTTTATCAGCATTTGTTATATCTTTCTGAAGTAGCCATTCATCTTCTTGAGTTGAATTTATATACCTTAAAAGGTATTCTCTTTCTTTTTTGTTTCTTGTCCTTCTTTTTTTAAGGACTTTTACAATTTTCTTTTCCTCTCCTTCTTCCAAGGGGGGAATTTCAAGTGGGGGTTTCTTTCTTAGTGGAAATAACTCCTTGTCACTTGAACTGTAAGGTTTTATCAGACTTACAGGGAAAGCTGGGTGTTTGTTCATGAATTCACCTGTGAGTTCCAATTGCACAGCATTGGGTCCATGGAGTGCTTTTATCATAAATGGTCCTGCAAAGGAATCTTTCAATTTCTTTGCACCTTTTATGTTATTGAAATTAAGGGTTGATACTAGGACCAAGTCTCCTATTTTGAAGTCAGGTGGTTTATGACTTTTATCCCATCTTTCTTTTGCATATTTGAAAGAATCTTGCATACATCTTTTTGCATGGTGTCTTGCCTTGCCAAGCATTATATTAAAACTGCTTGTTGTTGGTTGTATATCCACTAAGTCCTGTTTGAGGGTGTCATAAGGAAGTGTTGGATTCTGACCTTTTTCTAGCATTGCTGGTGTTTTTCCAGTAGAAGAATGGATTGATTTTTTATATACCAGTTCAAGAGCTGGTATTAGTGTACACCAATCATGGTTAAAACCATCAGAATCTTTGAATTCTAGTCCATAAGCACAGAATCTTTTTATCATGTCCTCCAAGGTTTGTATCATTCTTTCTGCTAAACCATCAGTTTGAGGATGGTAAGCTGTTGAGAATGATAACTTTGTTCCAAAAAAGTTATGGAGATTTTTCCATAATGCTGAAGTGAATTTTGGGTCTCTGTCACTTATAATATTCTGGAAGAAGCCTCTATGGCTGATGACTTTATTCCATATCATTATGGCTGTGTGAATAGCTGTGTCATCTTTGTGACATGGTAGGAACATGGAAGTTTTGCTATACCTATCAACTAATACTAGGCATGCATTATAGCTTCTGTCTCCTCCTGGAGGTAATGCTGTTACCCAATCCATATGAACTATTTCCGAAGGGGATTTTGGTTCTTGGATTTGGATCATCATTCCAAATTTCTTTCCTGTGGCTCTGTTGGCTTTTTGACATCTGTCACTGGTTTGGCAGTATTCTGAAACATCTTTCTTCCAATTTGGCCACCAAGAGCAGGTTTTTACCCTCTCTAGTGTTCTGTCTTCTGAGAGGTGTCCAGCTGCAACACTATCATGACACTCATGTAAAGTAGTGTTTATCAGGGTTTTATCTGTTAAGGCCATAACACATGTGTGTTTTGTTCTATGGTAAAGGATTTCATCAAGGATGTCAAATCGTCCTTCATCATATGCCTTTTTCCATGTTTCATCTAATTTTGATGAAATTGATGGATCTTTGCAGTCTTTCATTAGAAGTTGGCTTAAGATATGGCAATTCTTGTCTATCTTATAGCTTTCTTTAACTTGGTTGAAGAGTACTGTGCCAATGTCTGTAACACATATTCCTTCTATGTGGTGCTCTTCCTTTGGTACCCATGCTGGATCGTCAGGGGTATTTGCTAGAGCCCATCTGCATTTTTATGAATATTGCCAGATTTATGAACAATAGTCATATTTCCTCTGTATTATTGGATAGTAATTTGCCATCTAAGCATGTGTCTATTTGGAGTTTTCATATTTAATAGAGATTTTACAGCATTACAGTCTGTAATCACATCAAATCCTGTTCCATCCAAGTAATAATGTAATTTTTCTAAAGCCCACACTAAGCAGAGGCATTCCATTTGGCTTGCTCCATATCTTGCTTCTGTTGGCTTTATTTGTCTTGAAATAAAACAAATCGGTCCTTCCACTGGTTTATCATTGATAATTTGAGTCTGGTGTAGTGCAGCACCTAGTCCTTCTCCACAAGCATCAATGTAAAGCTTTAAAGGTAGTTTCCAATCTGGAATTAGAAGAAGTTGGGCATTTGTTAAGGAATTTTTCAATTCTTCATATGCATTGACTCTTTCCTCTGCCATTTCATAGACTGTTTGTTGGTCACATAGATTATACAAGGATTTAGCAATTTTTGCAAAGTCCTTTATATGCTGTCTATAGTAACCAGAAAATCCTAGAAATGATTGCATTTCTTTTTTGGTTTGAGGCATTGGCTTGAGTAGTACTGCTGCTACTTTATTCTTGTCTATGCTTAGACTAAGTCCAGATACAACATTTCCTAGTGCTTTTAGTTCACTGTATGCAAAATGACACTTTTTCAAGGAAATCTCATACTCATTTGCACTATTTTTTGTAGTACCCTTTCTAGTCGTGTAAGGTGATTTTCCCAAGTTTCTGAACAAACTATGATATCATCAATGTAGATGATTAACCATCCTTCTGATAATTCTTCAGGAAATATGGTGTTCATCATCCTTTGATAATGGGAAGGTGCATTTTTTATGCCAAATGGCATTCTTAAGTATTCAAAAATCCCACAGTGGACTATTATCCTCAGTAGTTTCTTGGCATTTTCTGTTAAGACATTTTGATGAAAACCCTTTAAGGCATCCATGGCTGTAATGAACTTAGCTTGTGACAATTGTGTCAATGTCTCATGGATTCTGGGTATTGGACATCTGTCTGGAATGGTATAGGTATTCAGGGCTCTGAAGTATCCTACAATCCTTGATTTCCCATTATGCCAAGCTATAATGACAGGTGTAGTGACCTCTACCTTTTCATTATGTCCTACCTTTCTTAATACTCCAAGGTCCATTAATTATTTAATGTGTACCTCCAAGGCTTCTCTATCCCTTGGGCTAGCTGGGTAAGCAGGTCTCCTTAGTAAGGGTGGGTAAGGCTTTTCCACATTAAGAATTATATCCACTTCATGCCCAATTATGGCACCTAGTGGCTCCTTGTCAGTTGCAAAGGCATTTTTGTATTTAAATAAGAGGTCAATCAATTTTTCTTTCATTTTTTCTGTTAATTCTTGATTGAATTCTGCCTCTTTGAGTTGTTCAGATATAAAAAGTGCCTTTTCTGGAATTTTATCTCCATTCTTAATAACTGTGATTTGTTTTTTGTTATTTAAGAAGCCAAAATTTTGTCTTTTGTTGTCTCCTATGGTAAAATATCTATCTTTTTGATTAGAGATATCTATACCATAAATTGATAAGTAGTCATTTCCAAGTATGAAGTGATTACTAGTACAGTTGTCCATTACTAAAAACTCTACTTTAATTATGACACATTGTGAGGGGTGAGGAAAAATTAGTGTTAAAGCAATTATTTCAAGGGGCTTCATGCTCTCACTTGCACTACTAAATTTGACACCTTGTATTGGCATAGGTTTTTCTTGCCAGTCTGGGACAATGGTTTTTAAATAACTTTTACCAACACAGGTGCAATATGCTCCTGTATCCAAGTTCACTTTTCCTCCTTGGTTATCAACCATAACAATACTTATACTTGATTTTCCAGCTGTATATCCCATTCCTTTTGCAGCTTTGGTTCTGTAAATTTTGCCATCTTGTATATTTGTCAGGTTTGTGTCACATGTTCCAACTTGTGGTAAGTTTGAGCTAACATCTAGTACTTCATAAATTATATCAACATTATTAATTTGTGCATTAATTATATTAATTTCATCACTTTCAGAACTTTCTGAATCTTCTGTTTCTTTTTCAGAGTCAGATTCCTCCTCTTTGTCATTGTGGTTTTGTGTTTCCACAGTTTCATTAATCTTTGCCTTTTTGAGGCAATTATTGTCTAAGTGTCCAATACCTCCAAATTTATGGCATTTTCTTTGCTCATTATTGTTCAATGTATTGGGCTTGAGAGCTTTTTTTGATTTATCCTTTTTGATAAATGGTTTATTTGGACTTTTAATGTCCAATTTCTTCCAAGTTCTGCCAATTTTTTCTCTTGTCACTATGTCTTCTAGTGCATTGATATATTCTTCTGTGGAGCATGGTTCTATACACCTGCTTCTTAGGGAATGTTCTAGCTCTCCTCCACATTTGTTGAGTATTTTCATGTGCACCATTTTTTGTGACATTTGTGGGTACAATGCATTGAGTCTTTCAACTTGTTTTAAAAACCAAGCTAAAGGTTCATCTTTGTCTGGGTCAAAGAAAGAATTTTCAAATGCATTTTCTATCTTGTACCTCCAGGCATCATTAGCCCACTTGGTGATTATTTCTTCTTTCCACCAAGACCAGGTATTTTTGCCATATGTTTGCCTTATTCCATAATACCATCTTTTTGAAGATTTTTCAAACAATGAATGTAATCTTGCAGTGATTAATTCATCTGGTATCTCATAATCTTCTGTTAGCATGTCAATTGTTTTGATAAATGACATGTGGTCATATTCACCTTCTCCTGTGAATGTTGGCCATTCTTTTAATTGAAGTGCTTCCTTCATTAAGACTTGGTTATTGTCTTGGTGTCTTAAGTCTGTTATGAATGGATTTGTTAATTCCTCTTTTGGTTTAACAGGGCTTCTTATGTGAGAAAATGGTGTTGATAACTTTGGCATATTGGAGTTAGCCTCATTAATTTTATCCATTTTATCAGTGATAAGCCTTATTTCACTTTTAATGTCATCCTTCAGATGCATTCTTGCTTCATTATTCTTTTCCACATGGTCCAAAAGTAATTTTTGGTGTGATGAAGTCTTTTCTTCAAATCTTTCTACAGAAATGCTTAATTTGTTTAATTTTTCTGTAAGATTATCAATACTCACGTCATAATTTATTGTCAAAGTTTTTTCTTTGATATCACTTATGTATTTGTACAACTCTTGTTGTTCTTGTTTTAATTTCTGAGTGTTATCAATTAATACTTTTGGTTTATTATTCTCAATCATAAATTTTATGTTATCAATTTCTTTTTTATTTTGTACAACAAGTTTTGTTAAAGATGATAAGCTATTATTTATTTCTTGGAAAGAAAATAAACTATTTTTAATGTATTTAAGAGGTAAAATACTATTTTTAAGCTCTGTTAAAGTATTTACAACATCAGGAAACAAGCTTATTTCTTTGGGAAATGGGGTTGTCTCATTCTTTTCTCCTCTTTGTCTTTGAATTCCATCAAAGTTCTGGCCATGTTGAAGACATTGTCCATGGCATCTTTTTGAATTTTGGGGATCCTGTAGCTTGGGGAATATGGTTTTCTGCAATTCTTTTTCTTGTTCTTCTTCCCTTCTTGGGGAAGTGGGTTGGCTTGGGGCTTGCTGGTAGAAGCTACTGGGGCTTCTTCCTTGGCTGCCTCCTTCTTTTTTGCATGGTACTCCTTGATCTTATTGATTTGAGGTTTGGATGATAGCGGATTCCATCCATTGGAGTAAATCCGCTATCATCCAAACCTCAAATCAATAAGATCAAGGAGTACCATGGTCCTCTTTGAGGAACTTTTTTAGGATTTACCAGGAGTTCATCACTCCTTGGTGTATTTGGGGCAACATTTCCCAATCTTTGTCTTTGTACACTGTGTAGTACTGTTTGTATTGGCTCATGTAAATGTCTATTTGAGCCCTCTGAATGTCATTTGTACCTGTTTGAGTCACTGATACTTAGTTCCAATTCTGGCTCAGATATCATGGGCATTTCTGGGACTTGCCTTTGGGATAAGGCACTTCCTTGTGTGGATTCTGTTCCACTGGGGATATTTCCCTTACTTTTCCCTTTTGAGGAATCAATTCTACCTCTGAGTCCAGCTCCATCTGATTGGATGGAGTATTGGGAGCCTCTTCTGGTAGTCATATTTTAAGAAAAATAAGAAATAAGAGGATTTCAGAACAGGAATTATCTTATGGCAATATTATAAATGAGGTACTCACCTTCAGAGTCCTGAATAGAGGGTCCTGAAAAGTCCAATTTCTTGGCTTTATTTTTCTTGGTCATTATTGGTGTCGGAGAACTTTGATAAGTTTCTTCCACCAATTGTTCAACAGTGGTTTGGTTGTCCTCTGTTGGTTTGTCTTCAAACACTGAAAAGACAAATAAATATAAGTGTTTTATATAAAAAGTGTTATTTTCGGTAAGATATGGCAATTTTCCACGTAAAAAATTGCATTTATATCTTAAAAAATGAAAACAAATCAAGAAATGAAATGAATAAAAAATATAACTTTTTTTTTATTGGTTTTTATTTATACTTTTTTTTTGTTTTTTATATTTTTATTTTTAAAGAATAAAATAAAAAAATAAATATGATTCTTTTATAAAAGTATTTTTAATTTATAAAATATCTTTTTTAATTACTAGAGTCACTCAAAGAAAGTTCTTGCAAGTCTAAGGATGTGAAAAACCATGTATAAGACAGTACAATTGCTTTCCAAATGCCTCAATAGTATTTAAAATCATCAAAATATAGAATTATTATATAATTTTATGATTATAATTATAATTTATTATTGGATAAACCCAATTAGAATATTTTGAAAGGTCTTTTAGAGTAAATATCATAGCCAGGCCCCCAAATGTAAGGTTTGACTATGAAACAATAAGTCAAAATTACTAATATTTTACTTATTTTACTATGAATGTCCTTATAAATGAAATAATTATACTAAAAATAATTATAATAAGAAAGAATTATTATAATTATGGCATAAAATAATTATATTATTAAATAAATATAATAATATAATTTATATTATAAAAATAATATATATAAAATAAATGTATTAATATAAGATAATTAATATATTTAAAAGCACTTTATTATTGTTACCAACAGATAATAAAGGCGTAAAAAAATGTTTTTTATTAATAAAAAACAATTAATAAAAATAATATTACCAATATTAAAGTTATAAATTAATATAAGTACTATTTATATCAATTCTAGAATTATTAAAAGTAATAATAGAGAAAAATTATTCTAATAAGAGAAATAACCTACTTTTAATGCTTAATATAATAATTTTGAATACATTTATGCCTAGAAATGTAAATACAACTTATTTAAATTGTAGTTACAATAAAATTTAAGAGAAATTACAAATTTTCTTGATTTTATGTGGAATTGAGGTTTTTTAAGAGAAATTTAAACAAAAAAATTAAATAATTGTAATAGTCGTGTCAAAGATGAAGATTATTATAAGATTACCTTTTGCCTTTAATAATATATAAGATTTATATATAAAAAATAAGGAAATTACCTTTTATTTAATGATTTAATGTTTTGTAAGTGTCTGAGGGGGAAATAGAGTAAAAAGAGCTCTATTTATATTAAATTCCTTCCTCCTAGAGTCCAACAGGCTTCTAGTAGACGTGCACTGATTATATCCACTGGAATTGATCAATAATTTAAGGTATGGTGATGATTACATCATGATCAAACCATATTATCTTATTATTACACCATTATTTCGAGTTATCACTATAGCTCTAAGTTTGATGACGCCAAGGCTTGGAAGAACCCCAAAATTCGTGGATTTTATTAGTTTTAATCATAAAATAACAGTATTCACCAATTTTATCACTCATATGACTGTTAAACTTAATTTAAGGTTACAGTGAGTGATCATGAATGATCAAATTAAGCTCAAACTTTGATCCTTAATAACTTTGAAGTTTTACACGCTACAGCAATTAAGAGAGTGAATTCTAATAGCTTGGAATAACCATATCATGCATCCAAAAGCATTTAATTACATCATCAAAACTCAGTTTTTGATGATTTTTCTTGTAACTCATCTTTTCTGTCAAAACTTAATATTTTAAACTTCAAACCATGATTTCAAGGGGTTATACCTTGAATATTATAATAAAAAATACATCATTCTTCACTAATGAACTAGTAAAATCCAACTGCCTACTTTTTTTAAGTTTGGACCACTTTCACAACAAAGTGGTCAACAGCTCTATTGATTTTAATCAATAATCCTTTACAGGTTTTAACCTTGTTTATAACTTGTGAAATAAAGTTAATTTCTGTATTCATAAAGTAATTACGTGATGACTTTATTTTTGGTTCATCACTCTATCATGCATATTTCAAAAGATGTTAGCTAAAATCCTTGAATATATGTGTTGCCCAAAAAAGTGGATATATTCAGCTTAACTCCTTAAGTATTGACTTTGGAGATTAGCTTCTTAATTGCTTTATGTGTGGCGGTTTATGGAGAATCCAATGGTACCATTTATTTCACATGTTGCTTCATTGGTATTTGAAATAATTAAGGATTTATGTTTTTTTATAAGGTATTATTACTTATAACTCATTAAATATTGACTTTACAGATATGCCATAAAAATGGTATATGTGTATTTTACCATGGGGAATCCAATGGGTTGATTTATTTCACATGTTTATTCATTGGCTTTCAAGTTAAACCAGGTTTTATGCCAATTTATGGCATTTTTGTAGTTTTAAGGTAACTATTTTTCGGTGTTGGTAAACACACGTAAGGTTTTAGTAAAAACACGTAAGCCCTTACGTGTTTTTACTAAAAATGTTAAGGCCAAAAATGACAATAACAATGCCATTTATGGAAATTTTAAGGCTATAAATGCCATTCAAAATGCCATTTATGGAATTGGTAAGGCTATAAATGACATTAATAATTCCATAAATGGCATTAATGGCCTTAAAAATGCCATTCATGGCATTGTTAATGTCATTTATAGCCTTATAATTTCCATAAATGGCATTTTTAATGTCATTTGTGGCCTTAACAATGCCATAAATGGCATTAATGGCCTTCAAAATACCATAAATTGCATTAACAATTCCATTGATGGAATTAAGAATGCCCTTTATTGCATTTATAATGCCATTAATGGCCTTAAAAATGCCATGAATAGGCATATTTCATTTAAAAACCACCCCTTATGTCTTTTGAACATATAATTACGTGTTTTTACTAAAAGCTTACGTGTGTTTACCAACACCCTTATTTTTAATGTATAATTATTTCAAATATTTCTTGTGACGTTTTTGGGTATTTGGTCATATCTCAAAGGTTCACAACTCCTATCAACTTTTCCTCACCTTTTCTTTGACCATCTACAGCTTGTCCCGCCTCTCCCTGCTTGATAATTATCATCGACGATACGCCCGTTGGATCCCCCCTCCCCCTCCCCCAACTCCCCCACCTTCCAATCCTGTTTCCCCCCCTCCACTCCAACCCCGGTTCCCTCCCCAGTTCCCCCGAGAACCCCAGTGCAAAGCCCCTCTTATTCCCACGATGACGCTTGCCAGGAATTTACTGACTTACGACCGACTTTGATGATTCCTCAAGCCATCGTCCACGAATCGATCAACTGAATCTTGTTGGAGCATTGCCGCTTTCTCCACATGATTCCTTTTGTGGATGCAACTCATCGAAATGAGATGCACCGGGAATTCCGGAGGAACTAAACTCCCTCCTTGCCCAGGCACGGGAGGCTTATCCAAAGGAGGACATCACCTGGATAGTCTCCAAATTCCTCGAAAAATAAAAATTTAAAAAAATCGCATTATTTCCACTTTTTATCTTTTGTCATACTTTCTTTTAAATAAATTATTTGTATTCAATCATTTTTATGTTCAATTTCTATTACATTCTTTTTTCACGTAATAATTATTTATTTCCTCCTTAGAGAAAATCCCTGATTGTGCGAGAATAATTTTTGTAAGTGCCCCACCAAACGTTTGAGTGAGTATTTGTTTGTGTGAACCTCTTTTGCCAAAAATGCGCCAATAGTCACTGTTACTGTTTCCTATATTTTCTTCTTCCATGGTTTAGAGCCATATCAAATCTTAACTGTAAAAAAGTGGGAGGTTCCCACATGTGAGCAATCCACTCCAGATTCCTGAGACATTGCCTTTCCTATGGTCACATGCTATTAATCTTAGTCATGTATTGAATTGTTTAAATTGTCGGCAACCTTCACAAGCATAAGGATTGGCGTGTGAATTGTTGGGAGCCTGCACAGGCATAAGAAATTTTCAGCATTGTCAGGAACCTTCACAAGTGTAAGGATTGGCGTGTGATTTGTCGGAAGCATTCAAAGGCATAAGAAATTTTCAGCATTGTCAGGAACCTTCACAAGTGTAAGGACTGGGGTGTGAATTGTTTGGAGTCTTCACAGGCATAAGAAATTTTCAGCATTGTTGGTGTCAGGATGAAACTATGAAAGGGTGGTAATGTAGGCTATTTACAACTCAAACTATGTTTGTGACACGGTAAAAAATGCTTTAAGAAGGTTTTGAGATGATTAAAAATAAATTTAAAGGGCTTTACTATAGTGGTTATAGTGGTGGTGACCGCTGTTGAAAGCCCTGGGCGCAGCTTTATCTGTTGGGTTACAATAATAAAAGACTACAATAATTAAAACTTATAATTATACCTGATTATTAACCAAGAGTAAAACTGTTTTTGACAGTTTACTACGTAGGTTATTCAAGAGCAGGATGAGGAAGTGATTTTGGCTGTGAAAAGCCCTCCTTTTATCCTGAAATTGAGGTGGAAAGGCTGCTAGACCTTTCCACGTAGAGGAAGTGAAGATTTTTCACTCTCTAGGACAGACTTGTGGTTTGCAAACAGCCTGTATACCCTGTATTGGGCTCAGATGTGGTTTTGAAACCACATCTGGGCGGTTTTCACCAATACAGGGTGAAAATTTTCATCTGGGGACCTCACAGCCTGATTCTGACGTGTATGACGCGTAGAATGCTGTACAGAAACTGTATGGGACCCCAGTATTGACTGAAATATGAGGTATTGAAGTAAACACATACTTCTTTGTCTATTTGACACCTCATATTCATGGGTATGGGATATTATCCCATGGTAAGGCTGTATATGACAGCAGGTGGGATTTTTACCTTAAAATGGTCATAACTCTGTCAGTTTTTGAGATATCAAGCTCAAAATTGGTTCATTGAATAGCTCTGTATGAGCTCTACACAATGGTACCCAACTTGACATGGTTATCATTAAATATGACAAAGTTATCCCATGTACAAGTATTTTTGTACATTGGCGTGGTCTGGGCAAAAGCTGTATTATGCTTGTTTGGCCAATAACTTCTGTTGTAGTTGAGCTATGAGGAAATGGATGGCACCATCAGAAAACCCTTATTGTGCTCTTTCCAAAAAGACCCCACTTTAAGTATCTCACACTAAAACTGTAAAAGCTAGATGAGAGGTGAATGTTTTGTTCACCCTTATTTGGTCTGAATTTGACCATAACTCAAGTAATACTGGTGCTAGCTCAGTTTGGCTAGCACCATTAGATAGCCCTGGCTTAGAGCTTCATTTTGAATACCCATTTGATGGGTTTAAGCCTCTCCTTCTACATTTTAGATGAGAGGTCAAAATTAAGGTTTATGCTCAGCAATAACTTTGAGCAGGAATAACTTTGTTATTTCTTGTCCTATGGTTATGGGACTTATATTTTCAGAAAGAGGTGAGTTTCCTCTTTCTTTTGATACCTTTTGAGCTAATTTGGCTCAGCTCCATGTTTTGGTGGTATCTTGGCTATACCATTGGTTTATGGTATTTTGGCTGTCATGCTTGTGCTCTGGTTTTGAGTCACAGGCTGACATACCCTCCCTCTAAAAAAGGCTCATCATTGATGAGACTGTTCAGTCCTCCTAGAGGCTCTGGATCTCCTTAGATGAAGGTTCCCATCTGGTATGGCATCCTCTGCCAACCATTTGTCTTTCTCAGCTGTCTGGTTTTTGAATCTGACTAGATATTGTCTCTGATCCTTCCCATTAAGTCTGATTTTTCTGGACCTGATGATTTTACTCACAGGTCCAGGAGAGTCTTCTACTTCCACTATTTCTGGTGGAGTGATGTTTTTCTTCCTGGAGGGGACTTTATCCTCCTCTGTTTGGAAGTATGGTTTGACCAGGCTCACTGGAAAGACTGGGTGTTTCCTAGAAAACTCCTCAGTGAGCTTGACCTCTACTGCATTCTTCCCTATCAACTTAATGATAGTGAAGGGCCCTACAAATGAGTCTCTCATTTTCTTGGGTCCTTTGAGATTGCTAAAGTTCAGTGTAGACACTAACACCTGGTCCCCTTCCTTGAAGTCAGGTACCATATGTGATTTGTCCCACCTTTGCTTGTTATACTCTTTGGCCTCAGCTATGCATTTGGCAGCAGTATAACAGGCTTTCTTCCACATATCATGGAGGTCTTTGCTGTGGGGTGGATGGTCAGAAGATTTTTCTTCAAGTGATCCACAGGTAACAGGGGATTGCACCCTTTCTCTACCAGTGCAGGTGTTTTTCCTGTGGTAGAGTGCTGGCTTGTATTATAAGCCAGTTGGACTGCTGGTGAGAGGGTGACCCAATCATGGGTGTATCACTCATGGTCCTTGTATTCCATGCCATAGGCACAGAACCTCCTGAGGATGTCCTCCATTGTTTGGATCATCCTCTCAGCTAGGCCATCTGTTTGTGGATGGTAAGCTGTGGAAAAAGCAAGCTTGGTGCCAAGCATGTCATATAAATTGGTCCAAAATTCAGATGTGAATTTTGGGTCCCTGTCACTGATTATGATCTTAGGGACTCCACAGGTGGATATGATGTTATTCCAAAATAACAGAGCAGTGTCCATGGCTGTGTCCTCTTTATGGCATGGTAGACATCTCATGCTCTTGCTGAACCTATCAACTATGATTAAGCAGGCATTGTAGTTTTCTTTTCCTCCTGGGACAAGTCCTGTGACCCAGTCCATGTTGATGGTTTCCCATGGGTGTTTGGGTTCTTCTATATGTTGAAGCAACCCATATTTCTTCCCATGTTTTCTATTTGCCTTTTGGCATCTTTCACAAGTGTTGATGTATTCACTCAACTCTTGCTCCCACTTGGGCCACCAAGCTGTGCTTGCTACCCTCTCTTTAGTCCTGTCCTCACTCATGTGTCCCATATAGGGGCAGTCATGGCATTCCTGCAGGATTAAAGAGATGTGGTCTCTGTCTATCACTGTGAGTGCACTGGTGTGCTTTTCTCTGTGATAAATCAGGCCATCTATAAGGAAGAATTTATTGTCCTTATAGGCCCTCAACCAGGGTTCCCCAGCTGGGTTTTCAGTTCTGGGCTCCTGTATTTTTGTTGAAGGAGTTGGAGTAGTATGCTACACTGTTTGTGTTTAGCATATGATTTCAGTACTGCATTGAAAAATTCATTGTGCAGTTCTGAGGAACTTATTCCCAGTATGGGGGTTTCTGTCCCTTCTGAATCAGTGTTTCCACTGTCAAGGGTACCACCCCTTGGTGCCCATTCAGAGAATCTGAAGTTCTTCTTCCTATTTATTTCCATAAAATGGATAGGAATTTTTGCAGCAACTTCAGGGTCATAAGCTGGATTGCTTTTGACATTGTCCAGTGGCCATCTGCTAAGGCCATCTGCATTGGTATGGCTTTTACCTTCCTTGTATATGATGGTCATGTTCCCTCTATACTCCTGGATGGCTATTTGCCATCTCAGCATGTGTCTATTAGTAGTCTTAATGTTTAGTAAAGACTTCAAGGCTGTGCAGTCTGTGTAGACTTCAAAGACTGCACCCTCTAAATAATAATGGAGTTTTCTAGAGCCCAGACTAGACATAGACATTCTGTCTGGGTGGCCCCATACCTGGCTTCTGAATCTTTCAGCTTCCTGGAGATGTAACATATTACACCTTCTCTTGGTCCACCATCCACAATTTGTCTTTGGTGAAGGGCTGCTCCCAAGCCTTGACTGCATGCTGCATCTATATATAACTTGAATGGTAGTTCAAAGTCAGGCAAGATGAGCACAGGTGCATTGGTGAGTTCATATTTGATCCTCTCATATGCATCCCTCCTTTCCTTGGTTATTTCAAAAACTACATCCTTTGAGCATAACTTGTATAAACTACTAGTTATGTGGGCAAAGTTTCTGATGTGGTTTCTATAGTAGCTAGCAAATCCAAGGAAAGATTTCATCTCTTTGATGTTCTTTGGTACTGGCTTTTGCAGTACTGCTGCTACTTTGTTCTGGTCAATTGCCAGACTAAGGCCTGAGACTTTGTGTCCTAGAGCTAGTAGCTCTTGTTGGCCAAAATTCCACTTTTTAAGTGATATTTTCAGATTGATGGGTGTACATTTACTTAGCACTCTGTCTATGTATTGTACATGGTTTTCCCATGTCTCTGAGTATATAATGATATCATCAATATATACTACCATCCAGCCTTCCATTATTTCTTCTTGAAATATGGTGTCCATCATCCTTTGGAAGTGGGCTGGTGCATTCTTGATGCCAAATGGCATCCTGGTGTACTCATATATGCCCATATGGCATATTATTCTGAGCAACTTCATAGAGTTTGGTTTAACTCCATTTTGGTGGAAGGCTTTCATAAAATCCATCTTGGTTATGTATTTGGCTTTTGCCAGCTTATCCAAGGCATGAGGTATCCTTGGTATAGGGTACCTGTCTGCTTTTGTGTAGTTATTCAGGGCTCTGAAGTCTCCACACAATCTAGACTTGCCATCATGCCAGGTGATCAGGATAGGAGTGGTGATTTCCACTATTTCATTATGTCCAATCTTCCTGATGACATCCATGTCCAGGAGTTCATTGATGTGTTTTTCAATTTCTTTCCTGGTTTCCAGACTTGCTGGATAAGGAGGTCTCCTCAGCATGGGCGGATAAGGTCTTTCCACATCCAGATATAGTTCTATATCATAGCCTTTAATCTTGCCTAGTGGTTCTTCACCAATGGCAAATGCTGGTCTGTTCTTCCTCAGCATCTTCAGTAAACTTAGTTTTCGTTTACTGGTGAGGGTAGTCAAGTGAAAATTTCTTTTCCTTGTTTGTTCCAATGGCGATGTGCCTGTTTTTACTGTTGTAAATATCTATGCCATACATCCTCTGGTAATCTGTTCCCAGTAAAAACCCTTGGATGTGGGCATCTTCAAGCACTACAAACTCTGGGTTGAGTCTGATATTACCCTTCCTGTGGGGTATAACTATCTCCTTGATAATTGTTCCAATGGAAGTCATCTTCCCTGATGCACTTTTAAATTTCTTTGCTCTAGTGGGCAAGAGCTGTTTTTCCCAGTTTGGGAAGTGGTTATCCAGATAATTTCTGGCCACTATGGAGCAATGTGCTGCACTGTCAATGATCAGTGGGTGCTGAGCATTGTCAATACATACAGTCATTTTTGTAGCTGTTCCATGTATATAAGCCATTCCTTTGGTTGGTGTAACCAGGAATGTTTGTGCATCTTGTGTGTGTTTGCACAAGTTCTTGTTGGCAGTGTCCTGTGGCAGGCCTGCTTCCAACTGTATATCTTGGATTTCCAATGGGGTTTCCTCTTGGTATTCCACTAGAAATTCCTCTCTTGGGTCTTGATCATCATCAGATGGTTCTCTGATGGCATCTCCCATAGAGTCTGATTCAGAATCCTCTGTTGGAGGTTCTTCTTCAGGGACTTTTTCTATAGCATAGACTTTTTTCTTTGCTTTTGGACAGTTGTTGGCATAGTGGTCTGTTGAACCACAATTGTGACAAGAATTCTTTTTTCCTTGCCACTTCTGCCACTCTTTCTCTGGGTTTTTCTTTAAACTCCACCCTGAAAGGTTGTTTCTCTTTGAAACCACTGCTTTTATATGGGGTGAATTTCCCTATATTTGTCCTTTTCCTTATGTCTTGTAAGGTATTGGCTATGTCATCTAGAGTGCAATTTTGGTTGCATCTGCATTTCACTGCATGCTCTAATTCTCCTGGCAGTTGGGTCAGAAGTTTGTGATTCCTCATCTGGATGTTCATCTGAGGATCAATGGCTTTAAGTCTTTTAGACTGTCTGAGACACCACTCATATGGATCTTTGTCCACAGAGTATTTGTCATTTTCAAATGACATGGTCTTTTGCCATATCCAAGTTCCATTACTGTACTTTTGGATTATTTGACTCTTCCACCATGGCCAGTTTCTTCTGCCATGGATTTCTTTCATTTCTGTGTACCATATACTTGCATGACCTTTAAATGCAGTATTCAGTCTAGCAGTAATCCAGTAATCTGGTATGCTGGGTATATCAATGAAGAGTCCATCAATATAATTTATGAGTTCCATATGATCATATTCTCCTGATACAGAGAATTTGGGCCAGTTTGAGGCCTCAGGAAGCTGTTTCAAGGCTTCCTTCTCTGAATAAGACATGCCATCTCCATCCTGGTATTTTGATGGAGATCTTGCCTTATTCAACATCATGGCATCTGGTTTGATGTCATCTGGTTGATATGGATTCTCCATAGCTTGGCCTTGTGGTTGGGGCTTTAAGCTATGATAGGCATTAAACAATTTGTTAATGTCCTGATCCAGACACTCCCTGTCCCTTGTGCTGTGGTGTTGTTCTTCAAAGACTTGGTTCAGTCTTTTGTTGGATTCTTGAGAGGCTTTGCTCAGTTGAGCATATCCTTCTTGAAGATTCTTAACTATTTGTTCCAAGGAGGCTTGAGTTTGTCTCATCCTCTCTTGGCTGGATTTAATTTCTGCAAATTGCTTTGCAGATTGTTCAGCATATTGGGACACTTGTAACCAAAGTGTATCACTGTTGATGTTACTCTCAGATGTGAAAATGTTATTTTCAGTCTGAGTGGGGGTAATGTTTCTATTACTAGGACTACTGATTCTAGAGTGGTTTACAACTACTTCTGGTTCTTGTGTACTTCCTTTACCAAATCCAACAGCTTCTGGATCATGGGGTCTGACTCTTTCCTCCTCTGGTTGAAGGAGGTTTTGTTCTTGCCCTTGTTTCCTTGTCTTCTCCTGGAAACTTCCTGGAATTGTGAACAATGGTGACTCTTGGCCACTGATCTGCTGGTTTCTGAATGGTGTGAAGCCACTGGAGAGCTGATTTGGCCTGCTCCTTGTGAACCTGAAGGAATCTGAGTAGGCCCTGTCTGGGTCAACTGTTCTTCTATAGCTAGGATAGTGGCTTGATTCTCCCTTATCCTCTGTGCCCTTGCCTCCAGGAGTCTGTGCTGCCTGGTAGGATTCCAACCCTTGGTGATTACCATAAGGTCTTTGAAGTCTATCTCTTTGAGACAGATCTTTGGCAACTTGATCCCAGTTCTGCCCAGTGAGTTGCTAGGTTGAACCTCTTGTTGTCCATGCTCCATTGAAATAAATCTTTGAGGAGTTGGTGGATCTGAAGAACTTGATCCATATTCTTCCAGTCCTCTGGTTTGAGGTTTCTGTTGAATTGGAGTGTGAATGGCAAGGTTGATATTATCTCCCTCATTGTTTTGCCATCCACCACTGTGTCCAGGGTGTCCTCTTTCAGGTCTTCTGGTTCTGGACAATCCTCCTCTATCCTCTGGCTGGTTCCTTTGGAAGCCAAGGTCTCTGAGGTATACAGGGGACATATCAGTGTTTGCAAGCAGTCAAAAACTTTATGTTCTTAAGGTATTTACCTTTGACTGTGCCTTGTACAAATTTATTGTCTTCTGACTTGGGCAGTTTGCCTTTGGAAGTTACAACTGGGTTAATAATTGTAATCTTTCCTGTACAAGTGGTTAAGGTTGGTTTACCTTGTATGGATGCAAAGTTTCGTGGTTTTCTACTTCTCTGAGTGGCTATTGGTGTCCACTTCTTGGCTGTGATGAGACCTTCACTGTGCCTCTTTGCTTTGCCCTTGCTGCCCTCTGGTTCTGAGGGTGTCACTGGTGTGTTGGCCTGTGACTGGGTCTCAAGTGGGATATAATTTTCTTCCACTGAAATCAAGGCAGAAAAGGGAGGGCTTATGTCAGTTAAGACTTCTTAAAAATGCTGGTTTTGCACGTCTAAGATTGGCCTCTGGGCTTGTATGTTACTACAATGTGCCCTGTATAATGACAGTGTAATTGAATCAACAATTCCACGTCAGAATTACAGCTTTTGGTACCCTGTCACACTGTTTGTGTGCCAGTATCCCACAGATACACTTGTGGTTTTCAAGTGTATTCTGTACAAGTGGCTTTATATAAGTGTTATTGAGTTAACAATACACTTAATCAACGCCTCAACTGATGGTTTTCAAGTCAGAGGTGTTCTTATTCAGTCAAGAATACAGGACTTATTGATGGCTTATGTGTTTTTATATACAAAACACGCCAAAAATACTTATTTCCAGTGGGTATTAACCACGTGAATAATACTCTTATAATATGAGTATATATATAAAATATATATTTAAATAGAGAAATTACGCCTAAAAAAGATAAAACACTTATCAATAAGTCATAAAAAGAGAAAAGACTTACTTTATAAGGTCCAAAAAAGGTTAAAAAACACGGCCAGGCCCCCAAAATGTCAGGATGAAACTATGAAAGAGTGGTGATGTAGGCTATTTACAACTCAAACTATGTTTGTGACACGGTAAAAAATGCTTTAAGAAGGTTTTGAGATGATTAAAAATAAATTTAAAGGGCTTTACTATAGTGGTTATAGTGGTGGTGACCGCTGTTGAAAGCCCTGGGCGCAGCTTTATCTGTTGGGTTACAATAATAAAAGACTACAATAATTAAAACTTATAGTTATACCTGATTATTAACCAAGAGTAAAACTGTTTTTGACAGTTTACTACGTAGGTTGTTCAAGAGCAGGATGAGGAAGTGATTTTGGCTGTGAAAAGCCCTCCTTTTATCCTGAAATTGAGGTGGAAAGGCTGCTAGACCTTTCCACGTAGAGGAAGTGAAGATTTTTCACTCTCTAGGACAGACTTGTGGTTTGCAAACAGCCTGTATACCCTGTATTGGGCTCAGATGTGGTTTTGAAACCACATCTGGGCGGTTTTCACCAATACAGGGTGAAAATTTTCATCTGGGGACCTCACAGCCTGATTCTGACGTGTATGACGCGTAGAATGCTGTACAGAAACTGTATGGGACCCCAGTATTGACTGACATATGAGGTATTGAAGTAAAAACATACTTCTTCGTCTATTTGACACCTCATATTCATGGTTATGGGATATTATCCCATGATAAGGCTGTATATAACAGCAGGTGGGATTTTTACCTTAAAATGGTCATAACTCTGTCAGTTTTTGAGATATCAAGCTCAAAATTGGTTCATTGAATAGCTCTGTATGAGTTCTACACAATGGTACCCAACTTGACATGGCTATCATTGAATATGACAAAGTTATCCCATGTACAAGTATTTTTGTACATTGGCGTGGTCTGGGCAAAAGCTGTATTATGCTTGTTTGGCCAATAACTTCTGTTGTAGCTGAGCTATGAGGAAATGGATGGCACCATCAGATAGCCCTGATTGTTCTCTTTCCAAACAGACCCCACTTTAAGTATCTCACACTAAAACTGTAAAAGTTAGATGAGAGGTGAATCTTTTGTTCACCCTTATTTGGTCTGAATTTGACCATAACTCAAGTAATACTGGTGCTAGCTCAGTTTGGCTAGCACCATTAGATAGCCCTGGCTTAGAGCTTTATTTTGAATACCCATTTGATGGGGTTAAGCCTCTCCTTCTAGATTATAGATGAGAGGTGAAAATTAAGGTTTATGCTCAGCAATAACTTTGAGCAGGAATAACTTTGTTATTTCTTGTCCTATGGTGATGGGACTTATATTTTCAGAGAGAGGTGAGTTTCCTCTTTCTTTTGATACCTTTTGAGCTAATTTGGCTCAGTTCCATGTTTTGGTGGTATCTTGGCTATACCATTGGTTTATGGTATTTTGGCTGTCATGCTTGTGCTCTGGTTTTGAGTCACAGGCTGACAGTCGGGAACCTTCACAAGCGTAAGGATTGGTGTGTGAATTGTCCAAAGCCTGCACAGGTGTAATAAATTTTTAGCATTATGGGGAACCTGCACAAGCATAAGCATTAGCATGTGAATTGTCCAAAGCCTGCAAGGGCATAAGGAAATGTTTGAATTGTTGGGAACCTGCACAAGTGTAAGGGTTTGCGTGTCAACTATTGGATGCCTGCACCGGCGTAAGAAAACTGTCAAATTTTTAGGAACCTGCAGAACGTAAGGAATTCCATGGGAGGTGTCAGGAGCCTGCACCGCTGTAGCAAATTTTTTGAATTGTCGGGAGCTTGTACAATCGTAATGATTTGCGTGTGAAGCGTCGGCAGCCTGCACAGGTATAAGGAACCTGCACAAGCATAAGGATTCGTGTGTGAAGCATTGGGATCCTGGACAAGAGCAAAAAACCAGGACATATGTACAATGGCATGCCACTTTATATAATCCACTTCACCCCTTTTTCATGTGAGCCACCCTATCTCCCACACTCCAAACCATCCAATCCTGGTGTATATTGTCCTCTGCCCTACCCCACCATTATTTACCCATCACGCTGCAATTCCAACACACATGCAAATCTCCTCATTCTTTGAATTGGCATGAGATTGTATGACCATCCCTTATTTGATAGCCTGCTCCCTTGCCAATCTCATAATAGCCGTGGCTTTTTTGGCAATTGTTTTTGCCAACCTCCTTGAGCATTGTGCGGACATACCCACTAGCGTTGTGATTTCGTTTTCCTGTGCTGGATCAGTATAATGAACAAATGTACTACTGACCCACACTACCTTAATGAGCCCATGAAAATCGGATAGATCAATCCAAAAATGCTCATTTGGGAAAATCAATTTTCCCCCTGTACACTGCTTTGAGGCATCTATTTGAATTTGGCTGGTCCGCGTATCAGCTTGAAACCACCATCCTGAAGCCTACAGAAATGCATCCTTATCAAGATGAGGTGAGTTTTTTAATCCATTCATGGTGAAAGTGAGTGCGGAAGCAAACTGGCATGCACCCTGATTTGTGGGAATATTGCCTTCATAGTTGACTTGATCAAAAGATGGAACCCCCAATGAGTTGTAGCAGTTTTGAATCTTCTGAAATAAATTATCCCCAACATATTGTGAGGATTAACGTAGAATGCAACCCACCAAGCTAAGATTGGCACCTTGGTTCTGCCATTCATGTTTTGCGTTTTCAATTTTCCCAACACTTCCATACAGACCAAATTGTTCATTCTTTGTGCTGCATTTGCGCCACCCAATCGCAAACATAAATCCCTCCAGTAATGCTCCATTTGTTGCAATCGGGTCGGTGAATCTCTTTTCGCGAAATAAGAATTGTGATAATTCATCCCATTGATTGACCTCGACTTCACTCATTGTTGTGAATGGTCGGAGTTCAACAAGGGCAATGAGTAATCCGGTGGAAGAGAAAATTGCCACATGGCCAAAGTGAATGCGTTTGATCTGATTGACATCCAAAACCCTCCAAATTTCACTTGGGGTCATATTTGCTGATACTGGCATTGATATTTGTGCTGTTGGGCAAGAGGAGGAAAACAACCTATTCATTCGGATCGTTTTGCGCTCATTTGTCTTTCAGGATCTCCCACTATTTCCAAGTGGTTGAGGGATCACTATGTTTTGAAGCAGACAAGATATCAGATACTGCTTCCTGCCATTTGAAGCTAAGGAGTTTTGAGTATAGAATGGTGCCCAATGCCCAAGGAGCTTTATTCGGCACACATCCTTTGACTTCCCTGTTGGAGCCCACATGACATTGGCACAATCTGAACCGACTAAAGCCAATTTTCTTCCATGGGGCTGAATGAGGGTGCCACATAAATGTGGAAGCATATATATATATCTATATATATACACTGAGATCAAGCAGGCAACTCACACTTTCCTTCCTCACCCCGACGCTTTCCCATGAGTTGCCTTTTATGCTCTTTTCCTTTTTTCGTGAATGGCATGCTTGCAGCAGAAAATAAAATGAAACAAAATGATTACTGATTTATTAATATCACCTGAGCTTGATTGCGGTTGATGAATCTTTTTTAATTGCGGCTAAAAAGAAAGATCACACCTGGCCTTTGCAAATTCGCGATCTTAAATACCTGAAACTGAAAATTGCAGTGGATAGTGCATTATTCACTTTGACATATTGATGTTCCCATGCAATCACTTTCCAATCCAACCATGTGGAATATTGCATGCACGCGCGAATGCAATATGCACCCTGCTACAGATCCCTAGTTATCCTAGTCCTCTTGAAAGACAAAGAAACATTTGGCCTATTATGGGGTGGCGGGAAGTGATAAAAGAAACTGCCCGCATTGCCCCCGCGTGTGCTACTTGCGGGCACAACTGCCTGACTCAGCTCGCGTCTTGTCGGAGTATTTTCAATGGTTTACGGAGGCATGCCCCCATACAATTACTATTGGTATTCATGCCGTGGCATCCAGGAAGTAGTAGGATAGGTAATCACTATTAATAAATTCATAAATGACTTTGCAAAATTAAATTAAAATCTATCTGGTACAAAGCTAACCTAAAACGGGTCAATCCTTGTTGTAAGTTTAGCAGACCTGGGTACAGTGAATGTTACCTCATCACTTGAACCAAGACCACGCTTCGCCACCCAGGCATCACCAAAGTCTAATACTAAGCATTGTTCAAATTCAAATCTGAGAGGTACAGTGGGGTTAAAAGACTCTGATGAGAAGAAACGTTTATTCAGTAAATTACATATATACTTATTAGTACGTAGCCACACCGGCTCCACTAGAGTTTTACCCTCTGAGAGTTTTTTGGAAATGTCAATTAGTGATAAAGCCCCTTCAACTGAGCTTGTTCTCCAGTCATCTGAGCATACCATCAAACCACAAACCCCCGCCACACATAATTCCACTAATATACCATAGAAAATTCAGTTTATTCTGAGATTCTTGTGACACGTCAAAAGATCTTTGATGGCCTCATTTTTTTTAAGTTCATATGTTTGCCTTTGATGCCATTAACTTTGACCTTTGTATGTGCACGTACCATGTTGTACACAATCATCAAATGGATAACTGTATCCATTAGATCCTCCAGGTTCTTGTGCGGCTTTGTGGATATCTCATTGTCAGCCCTGCCACCTTCAATGCTGAGTTGGGTTGCACATTGCTTCAATTTACTCAAGCAGGAGGCAAGGTATTAAACTGCTCCCCATTCAAGTCCAAGAGGATCCGTTGAATTTGATGTTGGTGAAACATATGGTTTGGGTGAAATCACATCATATGAGACTAAACTAATGGATTCAAACATAACATTTTACCAAAAATGTTTAACTGGATTGGCGGGGTAAAGAAGGCTCTGGACCATTTGGAAGAAGGAGTGTTCAGACTTTGGGAGATTATCTGGAGGTTTAGCTGATTCCTTCATCAATTTGAGATTCCAAATATTTTTATCAAAAAACACTTCTATTTCTGTTGGCTTAAAAAAATCTAGCCCTGTATATTGCAATTTATATCACCAGTCAACAGCCAATAATCATGTATGATGCACAAAGATAAAACGCACCTGCCATCTCAAGGTCCTCCAGCCAGGGAAAAATTTTAAGCTCTTGGTTACTGATCACCTTAATACCAACAGGAAGGAATGTATGAGCATCCTTTGTTGGTAAATTGTCCCATCAATTTTTGTAAATACTAATGATATTATCAAGCCCCCCTTTCCATGATTGTTGAGCAATATTGGAATGATAATTCAAAATGCCTGCAAACTCTTCCATGTGGGATAAAAATATTCCTTGAAAATTAGCAGACAATGACACTTTGGGCTCAGGGTCAGAAACTATATCAGTCATATCTTGTCCCATTGTATCATGTTTAATTTTCTCCCTTTCTTGAAAGGCTTGAATATTTCGAGGAGAGGCAGGAGGGGTTTCATCATGGATTGTTTCATTGAGTATTGGGGGGCTTTCAGTATGTGGAGCTTCATCATGGATTGTTTCATTGAGTATGGGGGGGGTTCAGTATGCAGAGGTTCATTATCAATATGGTCCACTTCAACATTGATCATTTCATCACCTTGATCCTGAAAATGCTTTGCAGCTTCAAAGGTATGGCATTTTCTGTTTTTTTTGGTCACATGTATATTTGGTCTTTTTCATAATCCTTTGCCTGGAAATCCAATTACAACTCGAGATCATTCAGGTAGAGATTCTCCCACCTCCACACCTGCCCATATATTGTAAGCAGCTATTTTTATCAATTTTTTTTGAATTAGTAATGGACTTACGGTTCAAATCAATTTTGAGGAGGCTCATGGCTTCAGCAATCTTTTGATGCACATAATCAGGAATTTTACTATCATTTTGAATTGTTCAAGCCTTGGGATTTTTTGAGCAATGTTGGAGACAAATTGTTCCTTGGATATAATTTCTACCTCCCCACTGAAAATTACATCATCTTACCCATCATCTTCTGTCGGTGCACAAGGTTCAACAGTATTTTCCTTCTCATAGCTTTTAAGATTCGGTTTCTGAGAGCTTGGAGGCTGAGCTGAAATAAAGGCTATGACAAAATATCAGGTTTTGAGAGATTTGAAATATTCAAGATGGATGCGTACTCACATTCTTGAAGAACTGGTGGATCTTCATTATCTTCATGTGACTGACTCTCTACTTCCATTCCTAATTCACGACTACTGGCCATATCAGAGATTTCACTTCCACTCTCTGGGGCTGAAGTTGGTCATTCATTGAAGTCAGTTGAAATTTCCTGGGGTTTGGGCCATAGCGGAGGTAGTATATTAAGCAAATAGATGTTGATGAGTTGATTGATAACTTGTTTGAAATTTTTGAATAAAAAGATCCAAATTGAAGAAAAAAGGTGGAAGTAAAATAAGCTTCAAATAATTGATTCTTTTTGAGGTAATATTGGAGAATTTTGGTGAGTTTGAAAGAAGTTAAATATCAATTTAAAGCAGTTGAAGAGTTATTGAATATTCTAGAAAAAATACATTTTATAACCACAAACTGACCAAAATAAACCTGCACATCAACAGACTTGGAACCTTCCATTGAAATCATATTGCATTTGCAAAATGTAATCTGTCGGGAAATTGAAGGAGGCAATGTGTTGCAAATTATTTCATCTCATTCAAATGAAATCACTTCCCTGTGAGACATTGAATAAAGTTGACTAGTGAGAAACCTACTACATTCAACTTTTGAACTATTCAACGCTCATGAGGTAAGGACTAAGCAAAGTGTTCCATTTGAATGATATGGAATAAAATGGTTTTGTCCGGGAAACAGATGCTACAATTCCGGTATTAAATAGTCCACTTATTAGGTTCAAATTTTTGAGTCTCATGATTTAAACCCTAACCACAACATTGTGAATATACTGACCAGCTTCCCCTTAGGTCCTGTTGGCAGAGAATGTCACTCAGCATATTTCAGCGATAGCGTTCATCATGTATGCCAACAAGCCACCATACACTATGGATGTAATACGGAAGCGTAAGGATGAGTGTGGTTGGAGCATGTTGGGAGGGCACTCCACAAGCATAAGGATGGTAAGCAGTGTCGGGAGGGCACTCCGCAAGCGTAAGGATGGTAAGCTGTGTTGGAGGCATGTCGGGAGGGCACTCCGCAAGTGTAAGGATGGTAAGCAGTGTCAGGTTCATGTCAGGAGGGCACTCCGCGAGTGTAAGGATGGTAAGCAGTGTTGGGAGCATGTCAGGAGGGCACTCTGCAAGCATAAGGATGGTAAGCAGTGTCAGGAGGGCACTCCACGAGCGTAAGGATGGTAAGATGTGTCGGAGGCATGTTGGGAGGGCACTCCGCAAGTGCAAGGATGGTAAGCAGTGTCAGGAGGGCACTCCACGAGCGTAAGGATGGTAAGATGTGTCGGAGGCATGTTGGGAGGGCACTCGGCAAGTGCAAGGATGGTAAGCAGTGTCAGGAGCATGTCGGGAGGGCACTCCGCAAGCGTAAGGATGGTAAGCTGTGTTGGAGGCATGTCGGGAGGGCACTACACAAGCGTAAGGATGGTAAGGGAGGGGGTGTGAAAGCGTAAGGAGTGGTGAGGACGGAGATGGGGGGGCAGTTTTGGAGTCTCATCTGGAGAGTGGTGTGGGCGGGTAAGCATGCTAAGCGTCGGGGAGGCAGAAGCCAATGAGGTGAAATTACCCAAACATTGCAAATACTGTTGAAATGGGTTTGGGCTTTGAGTGACATTCTCATGTGACACACATTACAAGTGACGTTGTCTTGACGCTGATGTGACGTGACCCACTAAATCCAGTGACTATAAAGTGACACTAACATGACTGTGGCAAAATTTTATATTGACCACAGTGCGACATGAAGTCAATCGCTGACAATTGACACAAGATTTGCCCTGGTGATAATTATCTTATGTAAGAGTAATTATAGATATGATTCTTGAAGAAAAAAATTACTAGAGAAAAACTTTAAGAATTAAAAAAAATCACTCACTAATACTCCAAACAACTTATCAAACATAAAAGTAGAGAAATTTGATGGATAATTGTGGAGTTAAAGGATCAAAAATGCATATATAACAGTATTACAACAATATATAGTGTATTTCTATGATTTAAATTCTTTCTGATTGATTCTGAAAGATTTAAAACACTTGAGAAAAGATTCACCTAATACTTACTTGTTGGTAATAAAGGTATAATACAATGCTGTGATGATTTTGGAAAAAACAGCAAGAGGAGGCCTCTGTTAAGTCTAAGACAGCTCACAGAGGCATTTCATGGAGAGAAATGAAAAACAAGTAAGTGAGAAAACAATAAACCTTTTTGTATTATTGATTGCATCATCTGTTGTCACGTAAGATTATCATAATTACTTAATTGAAGCTTTTAGGTTACTACCAACCAATTTATGGTTAAGAATAAAAGGAGTGAAAACTGTCAATCTTCTTTTATTCCAAAATAAGAATTGATTTCTCAAAGTTATCAATGTTATTGGAAATTTCATCACAGAGTGAATTTTCTGTGAATTTTCAAAGATTCAGTATTTCACGTTGAATCATTAAAAATGGACTGTAACTGA
The DNA here is from genome assembly GCA_023105745.1 of Austropuccinia psidii. Classification (NCBI taxonomy): domain Eukaryota; kingdom Fungi; phylum Basidiomycota; class Pucciniomycetes; order Pucciniales; family Sphaerophragmiaceae; genus Austropuccinia; species Austropuccinia psidii. Next base: position 9,112,222 of record JALGQZ010000005.1, on the reverse strand, counting down.
AACTTTTAATTTTACTTATAGAAGTATAATTATTTTCTGTTTTTACTTGAAGTATATAGTTTTTAATTGTTCCTGAAATTTTTAGAACGATTAATTAATAATTGTATTTTTAATGAATTTTTGAAGTTTTTACCTCATTTCTATGTAGAATTGCAAATAGCTCTATATGGCTGGTTGCTATGAGGTAAATCAATGAATAATAGTCCAAAAAGGGGTTTTAATTGATCTTTTGGGGCTTATCCATGGAAAGTCATTAAGAATTGACATGGTTACAGGAGTCTAAGCTGCACTTTACCTCCTTGGCACATCAAAATAGCAGCTTATTTGCTATTTTATTATGGTATAATGAAGTTTTGACATGGTAACCAAGTTTCCGAAAGTTTTTATTTTACTAATTGGGCAAAGATCAGCCATGGATCCAACCTTTGGAGCTTTCCATGCCTCAGAGGCCTCAGAAGCTGGGTACCCTGGCTCTCTTTAATGTCTTTTGACCCCCTTGACTATTTTTTACATCAAAATAGAAATTCAGGCTTAAAGTGAGATATCCACTATGGGTGTACCATAGGTGCATGTAGGAATACCATAATATTAAGTTCTCAAAACATGCACAACACTATTGTTAGTGTATATGTAATATGGGATTTCTCACATTCCCATTATTTTGGTGTGAAATTGAGAAAAACAAAAGTTTTCACAGATCTTTTATGTGGTATTGAAGTATTTTCCATATTACCACCTCAAAGGGTTGATTTGAGCTTATTCAATCTAGGAAGCTACCCTAGGTGGAATTTTGTGAAGAATCCAAATGAGGCCGTAAATCCATGGATTTACTTATTCAATAAAATTTTATTCATCTTTTCTGAAATGAAAAATGATGAATTTTGAATATATTGATGAATTATGGGTTATTCATAGTTCAGAATTCATTTTTAAGATAATTGTGGCCTATTTGGGTATGTAAAATATACCTCAAGGTTCAAATCATGAGGAATGGAAGTATTTTCAATTGAAATGTCAAAATGTGTGCATGTATTACATAAGTAAACTTTCATTTACATATGAGGTATCAATTAATACTGTTGTGTACTTTGAAAGCACAATTAAATTAAATACGTGAATTATAAGTATCATACATGATGAGGAATTAAGGAAAAAAATAAAATGGAAAGATTGATTCTGGGGGGGGAAAGGAACCTTGGCTCTAAGGGGGAGCCAGACCCCCAAATTCACAAAGGCTCATTACTACCCTCAACATGAAAAAATCATTGTAAAAGCAGGTTTAACTCGTTCTGACTTCTCTTACACACATTCTGATGTGTTTTGAAGGCTTAAAACCAGGTATTGCTATAGCAATGGGTGATTTAAGGGTCCAAAATGGCTAAAACCATCCCTTTTTTAGTCCAAACAAGGGTTCAATGATGCCATAATTGGCTTTTCAGTTGTCAGAGTGTTTTTCAAGACTGAAAAGAGTAAATATGACTTTGGGAGTAAGAGAATTGGTGACTATAAAAAAATGTCTTCTTTTCCCCACTTTCCTCTTCATGTTAGAATCTTTTCCATTTTATAATTAGTTTAAAAACTGTTAAGCCAATCAAGAAGAGAGTCCAACCACCCTTTTATTATCATTTCAAACCTTTTAACTACTTCAAAAAATCCTTATAATCATTTTTTGTAACTCTTATAATATTTTTTACCTTGAAACACCCCATAAGTAAATTAAAGCTTCTCTAATCACTATTAGCTTTGTCACTTTGTTTCCAATCTCATTCTGGTCACTTTTGGGTGTGTTTTCTCTTTAATATGAGCTTTAAATAATCTTTTCTTACATTAATTGCTTGCACCCCTTTTCTCAATCAATTCCAATTGAAATTGCTCTTGAAGAAATTTCTTTTGTAGCCTTAGATATCTCTTTTAGAGTATTTTCGGATGAATCTTTATTATTGGTATATTAATAATTCTTTATAATATTATTTTTCTATACTTACATAGTTAAAAGAAATAAATTTGGCGTGTTTTCTTTTCAAAATATTAATTCTTAACATTTTTGATCATATTTTACCTTATAAATATTTTGAGGACAGGAAAAGTACTTGATTTTTGATCAAAGTATCATATCCACACCCTACATGTTCTCACTCCTACAGCAAGGGTTCCGCTAGATGACACCCCATCAGTTCATAAGCTGTGTGAAAATTTGGACAGAGTACCACCCTCCAGAAGAGGAGGTATCAAATCAGGAAGATCAAGATAATTCTCTGGCTTTTTGGATGGCTATCCTGGTATTTATCAAGGTCTAGAAGTAGATTGGGAGAAGCTGAAGTTGAAGAGTGTGAGCCTTGAGGTATATTTTACATACCCAAATAGGCCACAATTATCTTAAAAAGAAATTTTGAATTATGCATAACTCATAAGTCATGCATATATCCAAAATTCATCATTTTCAATTTCAGAAAAGATGAATAACTTTTTATTGAGTAAGTAAATCCATGGATTTAAGACCAGATTTGGATTCTACACAAAAATTTACCTAGGGTAGCTCCATAGAGTGAATAAGCTCAAATTAACTCTTTGAGGTGGTAAAATGGAAAATACTTCAATACCACATCATCAATACCACATAAAAGATCCATGAAAATTTTTGTTTTTCTTAATTTCACACCAAAATAATGGGAAAGTGAGAAATCCCATGTTACATATACACTAAGAATAGTGTTATGCATGTTTTGAGCACTTAATATCATGGTATTCTTACATGGACTTTTGGTACACCCATAGTGGATATCTCACTTGAAGCTTAAATTACTATTTTGACATAAAAAATAGGCAAGGGGGACAAAAGACATCAAAGAGAGCCAGGGTACCCAACTTCTGAGGACTCAGAGGCATGGATAGCTCCAAAGCTTGGTTCCATGGCTGATCTTGACCCAATTGGTAAACTAAACCCCTTTGAGAACTTGGTTACCATGTCACAACTACTGTAAATCTTAAGAAAATAGCAAATAACCTGCTATTTTGACGTGCCAAGGAGGTAAAGAGCTACTTAGACTCCTGTAACCACGTCAATTCTTAATGACTTTCCATGGATAAACCCCAAAAGAGTAATTAAAACCCTTTTTGGACTTGTATCCATTGATTTACCTCATAGCAACCAGTGAAACACTGATATTTGCAATTCTACGTAGAAATGAGGTAAACACTTCAAAAATTCATTAAAAATACAATTCTTAATGAATCTTTATGAAACCTTCAGGACTAATAGAGAACTGTATTATCTATGGTACAACCAAAAATAATTATGGTTTTACTAGTAGAATTAAAAGTTTTACTTACAGTCCATTTTTGACCATTCTACGTGAAATACTGAATCTTCAAAAATTCACAGTAATTACAACCTGTGATTAAATTGGCAATAACATTGATACCTTTGAGAAATCAATGATTATTTTGGAATAAAAGAAGATTTACAGATGTTACTCCTTTTATTCTTAACCATATTGGGGTTGGTAGTCACGTAAAAGCATCAATTAAGTAATTATGATAATCTTATGTGACAACAGATGATGCAATCATTAATTCAAGAAGGTTTATTGTTTTCTCACTCACTGGTTTTTTCAGTTTGCTCCATGGCACGCCTCTGTGAGCTGTTGTTGACTTAAAAGAAGCCTCTTCTTGCTGTTTTTTCTGTATCATCATCATCTTATCAATTTATTAAATCAGTATTACCAACAAGTAAGTATTAGTTACAAGCTATTCTTAAGTGTTTTAAATCTTTCAGAATCAACCAGAAAGACGTGAAATCATAGAATCCAACTATATATTGTTGTAATACTGTTATAAATCCCTTTGATCCCTTAAATCCACAATTCCACGTCAAATTTCTCTACTTTTATCTATCAATAAGTTCTTTGGAGTATTAGTGAGTCATTTATCTTTAATTCTTAAAGTTTTTCTCTAGTAATAGTTTTCTTCAAGAATTATCTTTATAATTATTCTTGTAAAAGATAATTATATATTAAAATAATTTTATTATTTTAATAAAAGAAGTTTTTATTATTAAATTCTTCTTGTAATTGATTCTTGTAGACAATTACTGCTCACAGTTATAATCACTAGTAGTGTATAACACGTGAAAGAAATAATTTTATAATTATTTAATTGTGGTTATAATAATTTTTTTATCATTATATTTCATAAGAACAGTCATAGTACTGTTGATCAATAGTAATATTATCATCAGTTTCATAGTCACATCTTACAAAGAGGGGGAGGAGTCTGTGGAAGAGGAAGAGTCTGAGGAGACTGAAGTGGCGGCTGCCTTGGAAGGTGCTGCTGAGGCTTCTGAAACTCCAAATCTGGAACTTTATAATCAACCTCTTGTCTCTCAAGCTGAACCAAATTTTCTCAAGATGATGGAGAAAATGACTAATTTAATGGGACAACTCACTAAAGCAGTTGCCCACAGTATAAGGTTTGACTATGAAACAATTAGTAAGAATCACTGAAATTTTAGCTATTATACTCTGAATGTCCTTATAAAAGGACTAATAAGATAAAATAACTATAATAATAAAGATTTATTATAATTATGGCATATAAATAATTATATTATGAAATAAATATAATAATATAATTTATATTATAAAAGAACAATATAACCAATAAATATACTAATATTTAATAATTATTATTTTAAAAGCGCTTTATTATTGGTACCAACAAATAATATAGGCATACAAAATTGTCTTTTATTAATAAAAAACAATTAACCACAATAATTTTACCAACATTAAAGTTATGTATTAATATAAATACTATTTATATTAATAAAAGAATTATTCAGAATAAGATAGAAAGAAATTATTATAAGAAGAGAAAATAACCCACTTTGAAGACTTAATATAATGATTTTGAAAGGTTTTACACCAAATAATAGAAATACAACTTATTTAAATTGTATTCACAAATAAATATTAAAGATATTACAAATAATATTAAATTTTACATGGAAAAGAGATGTCACAGGGGCTCTTGGACAGAAATACAAGAGTGGCCTGGCACTCAGCAATCAGGGAACTCACTTGGAAGTCTCCAAAATAATAAAGAATAAAATAATAAGAATGAATTCCTCTAAAAGATATGCAGGTACAAGATGAGATGCAAAAGAGGAAAGGGAAGCCAAATGGCCAAAGAGCCAACCAAGTAAGTCCTTAATCACTGTTTCAACCTGCCAAAAATGAATAATGGAATCAGTAAGGATATGACCACCAAATATCCATTGACAGGCAAAGAAAGAGAAAGAGAAAAAGTGCTAAATGACTGACTTAATAATATCAGTATTTGCTTAACTAAAATGAAAAGAAAATAAAGATAAAAATAAAATCAAAGTATATTAATTAACTGGGGAAAACCCCCCAGGGTGGAAAGGGTAGCCGGTATATGTGAAAGTTGGGAGCTTGAGTTCTTCAGGCTGAAAGCTGATCTGTATTGATCCTGGAGGCTGTATTGATTGTTTTGAGAATTGATAAAGCTGGCTAATATTGAGATTGAATTGGGTTGAATGGACTTCCCATGCTTGAAAATGAAATACAGTTCTTGATGGATCAGACTGTATTGAAATGAATATGGTTGCCAAGATGGATTGAGTGGAGCTTTGACACTTGACAACTTATTTTTGGCACTGCCTGTTGAATACACTTTGAGAATGAATTGACATTATTCCCTTCGAAGGAATACTTGGTGTGAGCATATCCAATGACTGCTTGATGGCGTCATTGGTCTTTGACGCTGAAACACTTGCTCTTGAGCCTTGATGATTCCTCTGAATGATTGGGTACCTTGATGACGTGATGAGATGTTGGAATGTTGAAAAGACCATTTGATATTGCCACCATTGAATTGCTGTTGAAAAATGATGCACAATGATATAGAACATCATTTATGGCATATTGGTTGATTGGCAAGAAGATTACGTCCAAAGGTCTTGAGGTGGAAAGGCAGAGGGGAAAAGGATGGATGTGATGGCTTCAGAGCTTGGAAAGGTGTTTCTGGGCCCTTTGGGGTTTTTGGCCACTTTTGGGTTCTGAGCCAAAAACTGGCCCAAAAGGCGGGAAAGTGTCTTTTGGACACTTTGCGTCAAAGTGCGCAAAAGTGCGCAAATGCGGAAAGTGCGCAAAAATGCGCAAAATGTGCAAATGCGCAAAAATGCGCAAAAATGCACAAAATGCACATTATGAGCCCAAATGGCCAAAAACAGCCATTTGGGCTATTTCCCCTGGTTTTGAGGGAAATGACCAGAAATACCCATTTGGGCATAAATTGCCACTATGGGTTCTGGATTGAGGTGAAGGGCCATGAAGGCCCCAAAACACAAATGGCCATAAATGGTCCATAAGGTGATGACGTGGCCATATTGGCCACTGGTGATGGATATGGCCAATTGTCCATAAAAGAACTATGGCTTGATATGCCCATGGGGATCCAAGGAGGTGAATTGCCATGGTTGTGACAGTACCCCCCACCTTGGAATGGTGAGCTCCTGAGCACCAATACAAGGCGAAGCCTGTTGAGGCTATTGGAAAGATTTTAAGAAAGTGATTCAAGAGGATTGATTAAGATAAAAAATTTGACAACTGATATTGAAAATTTGACATTTGACGCAGGACTTGCTTGATCTTCTTTTGACATTGGCTTCATGATTTGAATTTAATTTTGAAATGAATGAAAATTTTTGACGTGATAATTGACGTGATAAGAGAAAATTTCAAATGAAAATAAAATAAAAATAAATAATGAAAATGAAAATAAGAAAAGAAAAGGAAAAAGAAAAAGAAAAATGAATTGAATCTTGAGGAGGTTCCAATCTTCATCACAGAGGTTGATAACTGATTTTGAAATTGGCCAAGGACCTGGAAAGATAAATTTGATGCCAGGTGCTCACAAAGTTGCCAAGGTGATTTTTTGACAAGATTGTAGACCCCTCAGGGAAGTGCACACCAGGAGAGGAACTTACTTTTGGTAGTTACCACTCCCGCCAGTGCCATAAAAATAAAACAAACATGCTGAAGGAATGAATTCAAATTTTGAAGTCTTGGGAATGAATTGAAAGGTGAATGGCCCATTGTCCCAAGTGAAAATGGCCATAAGATTGGAAATGAAGTTGAAAGCCATGCCAAAGATCTGTGTCCAAAACTGCAAAGTGCTCACAGAGTGGTCAAGGTGATGCTTACAACAAAAAGAGTAGAATAGCAATAAAGGTGCATACCAGGAGTGGGACTTACTTTTGGTAATTCCTCTCCCCACCAAGCACCATAAAAAATCAAGCTTTTGAAGAATTTGGCCCAGGCTTGTCAGGATATAATGAATGAAAATCTTTGACAAGTTCAGGACAATTCTTGAGGTTTTTGGTTGGTTCCCAAGTGGATCTTTCTGGGTCTTGACTGAAACCTTTCCATTCCACCAGATACCATAATTTTCCTCTCTTGAGCTTTGAGTCCAGTATTTGAGAGACTTCCCATTCTTCTTCTTCTTCTTCAATGATTATTGGAGGAGGAGGCTCTTGATGCCTATTTGGGATTGTTGACGTCTTGACTGGTTCCAAAAGGGAAATATGGAAAACTGGGTGGATGGATTTCCATTGAGATGGAAGCTTGAGGTGGTAGGCATGAGTGCTGACTTTCTTCAAGATTGGAAAAGGACCCAGCCATCTTTCAGACAGCTTTTTGGTGGGTCTGGTTGATTTGATGTTCTTGGAAGAAAGCCATACCATGTCACCGGGATTGAAAACAGGTGGACTTGCTCTACCTTTATCTGCATACCTCTTAAACCTGTTTATGGCAACTTCAAGTTCTCTCTTGACATCTTGCTGTACTGATTGGATTTTTGTTGATAACTTTCCAGCAGCAGTGTCTTGAGTGATGTGAACTGAGTCAAAATGAGGATCTCTTCCATAAAAAGTGAAAAACGGTGATTGTTTTGTTGAAGAGTGGTCAGAGTTATTGTAGGCAAATTCAGCCAGAGGGAGCCAGGTGTTCCAATCATCTTGATGATAACTGACATACATCCAAAGGTACTGTTCTAGTATCTGATTTACCCTCTCTGTCTGTCTATCAGTTTTTGGATGATAAGCAGTTGACAAGTCTCTTGAAATCTTGAGCTGCTGACAAAGGTTGGTCCAAAAGGAAGAAACAAAAAGAGAACCTCGATCACTAACAATGCTTGAAGGGAGGCCATGCTTTGAGAAAATATTCTTGATGAATAAATGGGCCAAATCTAATGAAGTGATTGAAGCTATTGTTGGAATGAAAACCACCATTTTTGAGAATCTGTCCACTATGACTAAAATTGAATCAAAGGAATTGGACAGTGGCAATTGAGTGATGAAATCCATTGAAAGACAAATCCAAGGACCACTTGGAATTGGAAGAGGCTTGAGGAGTCCAAACTTCTTGTGATGAATATTTTTGTTTCTTGAACACCGTTGACAGGATGATACATAATCCTTGATAAATTGAGTCACGCCGGACCAGTGGAAATCCCGCTTGACAAGCTTGAGAGTCTTCTCTTGGCCAGGGTGTCCAGCTAGAGGAGAGTCATGCCGCTTTTGAAGTATATTGAGTTGAATTGTGGGGTCATTTGGGACCACCACCCGATCTTTGAAAAGGAGAAGTTTGGACAAGGAATCAAGAGAATAATCTTGGACAGATTTACCTTTACCCAAATCTTCAAGGACACTTCTATATTGAGAATCTTGCCACACTGCCTTCTGAATTGAATCAATCAAATTTGAAAATGAATCCACCTTGACTGCAAAAAACTTTGAGGCTTGAATTTCATCTTGCTTAATTATCTTCTGATAGTTCATTGGATTCTTGCTGATGAAATCCTCCCCCCTCTCTGGGTAAACGTCGTCCCGACGTGACAAGGCATCTGGAAGGGTGGCCAAGCGGCCAGGGCGGTAAGTGATTGAGAAATGGAATTCAGATAAAAATTCAGCCCAGCGGGCTTGACGGCGAGTGAGAATCTTGGAAGACATAAAATATTGAAGAGATGAATGATCGGTGAGAACTTCAAAAGGGAAGAAATAGAAAGAAGAAAGGCTCTCCAGCGCTTGAGAGCCCAGACTATGGCAAGGAGTTCCTTGTCATGAATCTCATAATTGAGCTCAGCTGGGAGAAGCTTGCGGCTATCAAATGCAATGGGATGTTTTCCTGAGTAAGAGACCTGACTCAGTACAGCACCCAAGGCATAATCTGATGCATCGGTCTCTACAATGGTGGGTAGAGAAGGATTGAAGTGAGAAAGGATTGGAGCAGTGGTGAATGCCTCTTTTAGTTGATGAAACTGTCTGAGAGCTTCCTCATTGAGGGGAAAACGGGAATCTTTCTTGAGGAAACTTGTGGGTGAACAAATTTTCTTTGAATAATTCTTGATGAAACGGCGGTAAAAATTGGCAAAGCCAAGGAATGATTGAAGAGCCTTGAGGTTTCTTGGAGGTGGCCAATTGAGAATTTGCTGGACGTTTGCTTGGTCGATCTTGAGGCCTTCAGAAGAAACTACATAACCAAGATATTCCACACTTGAAACCTGAAATAGGCATTTGGACGCCTTAGCAAAGACGTTATTGGCTCTGAGTCTGGAAAGAACAGTGGACACATGAGTGACATGTTCTTCCTCAGATTTGGAAAAGACCATAATGTGATCCAAATAAACCACAACATAAACATCAAGAAGATCATAAAAAATATCATTGACGAGATTTTGAAAAGAAGCAGGAGCATTGGTAAACCCAAACGGCATAACCAAGTACTCATAACTACCATATTTGGTTCTAAAACAAGTCAAATGTTCATCACCTTCCTTGATTCTGAGCAGGTTATATGCACCACGCAAATCAATCTTGGAGAAGATAGAAGAACCATTGAAAACAGTGAGAAGCTGATTCATAGGAGGAACAGGATACTTGTTCTTCCTAGTAACAGCATTGAGCTTGCGGTAATCAAGACACAAACGGAGGCCACCATCTTTGTTTTTGACAAAAAGAACAGGTGCTCCTGTAGAAGAGGAGCTTGGCCGGATGAAACCTTTCTCTACATTCTCTGAAATGTAGGCCCTGAGTGTATCTGACTCTTGGTTTGATAAAGAGTAGATCACCCCAACTGGAGGTAGAGACCCCTCCAGCTCGATATGATGATCACAGGCGCGGTGAGGAGGAAGTTTCTCTGCTTTCACCTTGGAAAATACATCCAAGTATTGGTGATAAACAGAAGGAACAACCTTCATCACGGTTTCTATTTCTTCTGGATCTTCCTCTTCATCCCACAACTCCTCCAGGGAGTCATGATAAGATGAAGGAGGAAGGTCCATATTCCCAAAGAAGAGATGAAGTGAAGATACAGAATTATCTTCTCCAACATCTTGAATCTCTTTAAAGACTTCATCTCTAGATGATAGTAATGACTGATGGGAATTAAGGGAAGGAATATGGACAGAAGACGGAAATGATGGTGTTCTAGAATCACCAACCAGAGCTGCACATGATTTGGCAGAAGAAGAATCATTACTAAAAGAAATTGAAGGATCATTATAGTCCTTATGATCAGAATTAAAGGTGATCAATCCTTGCCTCCAATCAATAAACGGATTAAAATGATTAAGAAAGTCAAAGCCCAATATGAGGTCTTCTCCCTTGGGAGTATCAATGACTAAAAAGTCCCATTCAAAGCTTGGGAAGGAAGGGAGCTCAACCATATATTTAGTATGGTGAGTCACAAATAAAGAAGGAGACTCAGAGGAGTCAAGAATAATAAGGGGAATCTTCTCCGGGAGTTCTGACATGGTCAAAGAATACTTGTGAACAAACTTCTTTGCAATAAATGAGTTGGTAGCACCAGAATCAATGAGAATACTGTAAAACATATCACAGAGAGAAGAAATAACAAGAAATTTAAGAGAATTTTTGACACCAGTATTCAGAATGCACAATTGTGCTCTGAATGGAAAACTGTGAAGACCATTGAACACAACATGATCTTCACTCAGGCTTTTCCCTGGCTGAGAAATTTGCCTGACGGTTGGGTAAGCTTGTTTTGAGGCCCTCTGAAACAGGACTCAAGACTATGCTTCCCACCACAATAGGTACAAAGACCCTCCTTGATTCTTCTTTCTCTTTCAGAGTTCATGAGCTTGAAATCTGTATTCAACAAAGAAGAATGGGGCTTGTCCCTCTTCTGAAAATTCTTCTTCTTCTTTTGACTTGAGCTTGAAGAATTTTGAGGATGAGAAGAACTTGACTTTGAGGCTGCTGGCTTCTTCTCTTGATGATTACTCTTTTCATTTTGCCTCTCATGGTACCTGGTATCAAGTTCCAGGGTAACGTCCATGAAGTCTTGAAGAGAGTCAATTCTTGAAGGATGGGAGGCCAATTGATCCGAAATCCTGGATGGCAATCCCTTCCTGAAATGATGGATGAGAGCTCTTTCACCCCAATCCCCGATTGTTGAGACTATACTTCTGAAATCAGAAATGTATAAAGATACATGCCCACCTTCTTTCATTCTTAAAGAATCCAACTCAGCTTCTGCTTTTTTGACTTCATTCGGGTCACCAAATAGAGTGAAGAGTTGAGATTCAAATCAAGGCCAAGAATTGAGAAGGTAATTTGAATCTTGATTGGTGAGATTGGAAAGATAAGGCTCAATCCATTTTGCAGCCCTGCCAATGAGGAATGAAGTGGCATAAAGGACCTTCTTTCTGTCTTGAGCGAAGTTTGCCGGATCATTATGAAAAATCAATTGACAAGATTGAATAAAGCTTCTAACTTTGAAGGGCTGAGTCCCATCAAAGAATTCTGGTGCCTTCATAGATGGAGTCTTGAAGGCTGGTGGTCTTGATGCTTCAGAAGATGAAGCTGCTTGAAGATTGGCCATAATCTGAGTCATTTGCTGCATGATGGCCAATAAAGATGGTTCAGACTGATGAGAGACAGGCTGATTAGACTGGGCTAGAGTTGGTCCTCCAGTACCTTGGGATGCCTCCACCGGAGCAGGGACACCTTCAGTACCATCAGACTCTTCCTCTTCCACAAAATTCTCCTCCTCCTCTTCACCATCTTCACCTGGAACTTTGAAAATAGTCCTTGAAGTTCCTGGAAATCCGCCAACTACTCCTGAAAATGAACTTGATCTTCTGGGCCCTCTTCCTTCCTTCCTGGATGGTGCTGCTCCTTCCATGCGGGGTCCTCTATCTAATTGGGCCCTCAGTTGAGGAACTGCTGGGGTGCCATCTAGAGGAGCTCTTGGAGTTGGAGTGAGGACAGCTTGAGATCTGGCCTGAGATCTTGTCTGTCTTGCCGGAGGTGAGTGTTGAACAGGCATGATATCAGGAATAAAATGAAATAAATGAATTAAACCAAAATTTGCTTGAAGTCAAAAGAGTCAACAATCAAATCTTGAGGAAAAATCAATGAATAAAATGAGAATCTTCAAGTACGTCAATAAATCAAAATCAAATGAAGTCTTGAAGTCAAAATCAAATCAATGAATCAAATCAAAATGAAGTCTTCAATTCAATAAATCAATGAATCAAATCAATCAAAAATCAAAGTCTTGCAAAAAAATAATCAATCAATCAAATGAAATCTTGAAGAAAAATCAATTTATGTCAAAATGCTTGATGTGAAAAATCAGCAAAATCAATGAAATTTTCAGGTCAATCAATTTTCTTGAGGTCAATATCAAATATGTCAAATCAATCAATCAATCAAAATCAAGTGAATTATTCTTTAAAAACCAAAATTCTTGAATAATGAATCCATTATGAATCTTGATGTGAATAACATGTCTGAATATCTTGAAGAAAAATTTGAAAATCAAAGAAAATCAAGAGGATGCCTGAATTATGAATGAAATGAAAATTGATGATTTGAAAAAGATTTCAAATAGAATAACAAAAATAAAAAATGGGTCAGCTTTCAATTTTCAAAATGAAGAATGAATGAAAGAAAATTGAGAGGTGACAATGAATCATTAAGTTCATAAGCGTAAAAGAATCATAATTTCGATGAAATGAGTGAATGAAATTATAAAGAAAGAATGAACAGAATGAAAAAGAAATTATGAGTTAATTAATATAATGTCACAGGGGCTCTTGGACAGAAATACAAGAGTGGCCTGGCACTCAGCAATCAGGGAACTCACTTGGAAGTCTCCAAAAGAATAAAGAATAAAATAATAAGAATGAATTCCTTTAAAAGATATGCAGGTACAAGATGAGATGCAAAAGAGGAAAGGGAAGCCAAATGGCCAAAGAGCCAACCAAGTAAGTCCTTAATCACTGTTTCAACCTGCCAAAAATTAATAATGGAATTAGTAAGGATATGACCACCAAATATCCATTGACAGGCAAAGAAAGAGAAAGAGAAAAAGTGCTAAATGACTGACTTAATAATATCAGTATTTGCTTAACTAAAATGAAAAGAAAATAAAGATAAAAATAAAATCAAAGTATATGAATTAACTGGGGAAAACCCCCCAGGGTGGAAAGGGTAGCCGGTATATGTGAAAAGTTGGGAGCTTGAGTTCTTCAGGCTGAAAACTGATCTGTATTGATCCTTGAGGCTGTATTGATTGTTTTGGAAATTGATACAGATGGCTAATATTGAAATTTAATTGGGTTGAATGAACTTCCCATGCTTGAAAATGAAATACAGTTCTTGATGGATCAGACTGTATTGAAATGAATATGGTTGCCAAGATGGATTGAGTGGAGCTTTGACACTTGACAACTTCTTTTTGGAACTGCCTCTTGAATACACTTTGAGAATGAATTGACAGTATTCCCTGAGAAGGAATACTTGGAGTGAGAATAACCAATGACTGCTTGATGGCGTCATTGGTCTTTGACGCTGAAACACTTGCTCTTGAGCCTTGATGATTCCTCTGAATGATTGGGTACCTTGATGACGTGATGAGGTGTTGGAATGTTGAAAAGACCATTTGATATTGCCACCATTGAATTGCTGTTGAAAAATGATGCACAATGATATATAACATCATTTATGGCATATTGGTTGATTGGCAAGAAGATTACGTCCAAAGGTCTTGAGGTGGAAACGCAGAGGGGAAAAGGATGGATGTGATGGCTTCAGAGCTTGGAAAGGTGTTTCTGGGCCCTTTGGGGTTTTTGGCCACTTTTGGGTTCTGAGCCAAAAACTGGCCCAAAAGGCAGGAAAGTGTCTTTAGGACACTTTGCGTCAAAGTGCGCAAAAATGCGCAAACGGGCAAAGTGCGCAAAATGCGCAAATGTGCAAAAGTGCGCAAATGTGCAAAAATGAGCCCAAATGGCCAAAAACAGCCATTTGGGCCATTTCCCCTGGTTTTGAGGGAAATGACCAGAAATACCCATTTGGGCATAAATTGCCGCTATGGGTTCTGGATTGAGGTGAAGGGCCATGAAGGCCCCAAAACACAAATGGCCATAAATGGTCCATAAGGTGATGACGTGGCCATATTGGCCACTGGTGATGGATATGGCCAATTGTCCATAAAAGAGCTATGGCTTGATATGCCATATGGGGATCCAAGGAGGTGAATTGCCATGGTTGTGACAAGAGATTTTTCAAGAAATATAACAAAAAAAATTAAACAATTTGAGTAAATACGTCAACATTGATGTAAGGTTTGACTATGAAACAATAAGTAAAAATTACTAATTTATTACTTATTGTACTCTGAATGTCCTTATAATTGAAATAAATAAGATTAAATTAATAATAATAAAGAAATATTATTATTATGGCATAAAAATATTATATTATTAAATAAATATAATAATATAATTAATATTATATGAAATTATAATATTGTAAATAATATATTAATATAAAATAATTAATATATTTTAACCTCTTTATTATTGTTACCAACAAATAATAAAGGCGTAAAAAACTGTTTTTTTATAAATAAAAAACAATTAATAACAATAATATTACCAATATTAAAGCTATATATTAATATAAATACTATTTATATTAATTAAGAATTATTAAGAATAATAATAAGAGAGAAATTATTATAATAAGATGAAATAACCTACTTTTAACACTTAAAATAATAATTTTGAGATATTTTACGCCAAAAGAATATAATACAACTTTTTCAAATTGTATTTACAATAAAAATAAAGAAAATTTACTAAATTTCTTGATTTTACGTGGAAATGAGTTTATAGAGAGATTTATGACAAAAACAATTAAAGAATTGATTTAATCACACAAAAATAGTGATTAATATTAAGATGGTATTTGGTCATTAATACTATAAGAGTTTTATATATAAAGAATAAAGAAATTACCTTTTATTTAATTGATTTAATGTTTTTGATGCGTCTGAGGGGTAAATAGAGTAAAAAGAGCTCTATTTATAGTAAATACCTCCCTCCTAGAGTCCAACAGGCTTCTAGTAGACGTGTACTGATCATACCCACTGGAATTGATCAATATTTTAAGGTTTGGAGATGATTACATCATTATCAAACCATATTACATCATTATTACACCATTATTTAGAGTTATCACTATAACTCTAAAGTTGATGACATCAGAGGCTTGGCAGAAACCCAAATTTCGTGGATTTTATTAGTTTTAATCATAA
Source organism: Austropuccinia psidii (assembly GCA_023105745.1). NCBI lineage: Eukaryota > Fungi > Basidiomycota > Pucciniomycetes > Pucciniales > Sphaerophragmiaceae > Austropuccinia > Austropuccinia psidii. The sequence continues at coordinate 9,096,575 of JALGQZ010000005.1, read as the reverse complement.
ACTAATAGTATTCACCAATTTTATCACTCTTAAGACTGTTAAACTTAAATTAAGGTTACAGTATGTGATCATAACTGCTCAAATTAAGCTCAAACTTTGATCCTCAATAACTTTTAAGATTTACCCGCTACAGCAATTAGGAGAGTGAATTCTGATAGCCTGGCATAACTTTATTATTCTGCCAAGAGAATTTCATTACATCCTCAAAACTCTAATTTTGATGATTTTTCTTGTAACTCATCTTTTCTGTCGAAATTCAATATTTTAAACTTCAAACCTTGATTTCAGGGGGTTATACCCTGAATTTAATAATACAAATTACATCATTCTTCACGAATGAACTAGTAGAATCCAACTGTATACTTTTTTTAAGTTTGGAGCACTTTCACAACAAAGTGGTCAACAGCTCTGTTGATTTTTATCAATATTTCATCATAGGTTTTAACCTTGTTTATAATTTGTAAAATAAAGTTCATATCTGTGTTCTTACAGTAACTACGTGGTAACTTTATTCTTGGTTCATCATTCTATCATGTATAGTTTAGAGGATATTAGCTATGATCCTTGAATATATGCGTTGACCAAAAAAGTGCATATATTCAGGTTAATTCCTTAAGTATTAACATTGGAAATTAGCTTATTAATTGTTTTATGTGTTGATTCTCATGGGGAATCCACTGGTACCATTTATTTTACATGTTGTTTCATTAGTCCTTAAGATAAATAAGGTTTTATGGTTTTTATTAGGTATTATACCTTATAATTCCTTAAATATTGACTTTACAGATATGCCATAAAAATGGTATATGTGTATTTTTCCATGGGGAATCCAATGGTATAATTTATTTTACATGTCGATTCATTGGTTGTTAAGTTAAACCAATTTTTGTACCAATTTATGGTATTTTTTGTATATTTAAGTAATTATTCTTAATGTATAATTATTCTAAGTAATTTTAATAGAATTATATTAAAGGTATAATTATTCTGAGTCTTTTTTGTCACCTTATTGGGTATGTGGTCATATCTCAAAGGCTCACATTCCCTACCACCAAAAAAGATTGTACCACAATCTGATATGTGTGGTTAGGGTATCATCCACTGTCCTACCTCTTCATTAGACTTTGTTAGTCTTGAAGCTCAATAATGCTTAACTTTTCTATTTTTCAGGCTTTCTTTAATGTCTGAACCTTCTTAGTAGTTTATCAGCATTTGTTATATCTTTCTCAAGTAGCCATTCATCTTCTTGAGTTGAATTTCTATACCTTACAAGGTATTCCCTTTCTTTTTTGTTCCTTGTCCTTCTTTCTTTAAGGAGTTTTACTATTTTCTTTTCTTCTCCTTCTTCCAAGGGGGGAATTTCAAGTGGGGGTTTCTTTCTTAGTGGAAATAACTCCTTGTCACTTGAACTGTAAGGTTTTATTAGACTTACAGGGAAATTTTGGTGTTTGTTCATTAGTTCACCTATGAGTTCTAATTGCACAGCATTGGGTCCATGAAGTGCTTTTATCATAAATGGTCCTGCAAAGGAATCTTTCAATTTCTTTGGGCCTTTTATGTTATTGAAATTAAGGGTTGATACTAGAACCAAGTCTCCTATTTTGAAATCAGGTGGCTTATGACTTTTATCCCATCTTTCTTTTGCATATTTGAAAGAATCTTGCATACATCTGTTTGCATGGTGTCTTGCCTTGCCAAGCATTATATTAAAACTGCTTGTTGTTGGGTGTATATCCACTAAGTCCTGTTTGAGGGTGTCATAAGGAAGTGTTGGATTCCGACCTTTTTCTAGCATTGCTGGTGTTTTTCCAGTAGAAGAATGGATTGATTTTTTATATACCAGTTCAAGTGCTGGTATTAGTGTACACCAATCATGGTTAAAACCATCAGAATCTTTGAATTCTAGTCCATAAGCACAGAATCTTTTTATCATGTCCTCCAAGGTTTGTATCATTCTTTCTGCTAAACCATCAGTTTGAGGATGGTAAGCTGTTGAGAATGATAACTTTGTTCCAAAAAGTTATGGAGATTTTTCCATAATGCTGAAGTGAATTTTGGGTCTCTGTCACTTATAATATTCTGGAAGAAGCCTCTATTGTTGATGACTTTATTCCATATCATTATGGCTGTGTGAATAGCTGTGTCATCTTTGTGACATGGTAGGAACATGGGAGTTTTACTGTACCTGTCAACTAACACTAGGCATGCATTATAACTCCTGTCTCCTCCTGGAGGTAAGGCTGTTACCCAATCCATATGAACTATTTCCCATGGGGATTTTGGTTCTTGGATTTGGATCATCATTCCAAATTTCTTTCCTGTGGCTTTGTTGGCTTTTTGACATCTGTCACAGGTTTGGCAGTACTCTGCAACATCTTTCTTCCAATTTGGCCACCAAGAGCAGGTTTTCACCCTCTCTAGTGTCCTATCTTCTGAGAGATGTCCAGATGCAACACTATCATGACACTCATGTAAAATAGTGTTTATTAGTGTTCTGTCTGTTAAGGCCATAACACATGTGTGTTTTGTTCTATGGTAAAGGATTCCATCAAGGAGGTGAAATCTTCCTTCATCATATGCCTTTTTCCATATTTCATCTAGTTTTGATGAAAGTGATGGATCTTTGCAGTCTTTCATTAGAAGTTGGCTTAAGATATGGCAATTTTTGTCTGTCTTATAGCTTTCTTTAACTTGGTTAAAGAATTCTGTGCCAATGTCTGTAACACATATTCCTTCTATATGGTGCTCTTCTTGTGGTACCCATGCTGGATTGTCAGGGGTATTTGCTAGAGCCCATCTGCTAAGACCATCTTCATTTTTATGAATATTTCCACATTTATGAACAATAGTCATATTTCCTCTATATTCTTGGATAGCAATTTGCCATCTCAGCATATGTCTATTTGGAGTCTTCATATTTAATAGTGATTTCACAGCATTACAGTCTGTGATTACATCAAATACTGTGCCATCCAAATAATAATGCAGTTTTTCTCAAGCCCACACTAGGCATAAGCATTCCATTTGGCTTGCTCCATACCTTGCTTCTGTTGGCTTTATCTGCCTTGAAATGAAACAAATTGGTCCTTCCACTGGTTTATCATTGATAATTTGTGTTTGGTGAAGTGCAGCACCTAGTCCTTCTCCACAAGCATCAATGTACAGTTTGAAGGGTAGTTTCCAATCTGGCATCAGAAGAAATGGGGCATTTGATAAGGAATTTTTCAATTCTTCATATGCCTTGACTCTTTCTTCTGTCATCTCATAGACTGTTTGTTGGTCACATAGCTTATACAAGGATTTAGCAATCTTTGCAAAGTCCTTTATATGCTGTCTATAGTAACCAGCAAATCCTAGAAATGATTGCATTTCTTTTTTGGTTTGAGGCATTGGTTTAAGTAGTAATGCTGCTACTTTATTTTTGTCTATGCCTAGACTAAGGCCAGATACTACATGTCCTAGTGCCTTTAATTCACTATATGCAAAATGACATTTTTTCCAGGAAATTTTCATATTCACTTGGACTATTTTTTGTACTACCCTTTCTAGTGTTGTAAGGTGATTTTCCCAAGTTTCTGAGCAAACTATGATATCATCAATATAGATAATCAACCATCCTTCTGATAATTCTTCAGGGAATATGGTATTCATCATTCTTTGATAATGGGAAGGTGCATTTTTTATTCCAAATGGCATTCTTAAGTATTCAAAAATTCCACAATGGACTATTATTCTTAGTAGTTTCTTGGCATTGTCTGTTAAGACATTTTGATGAAAACCCTTAAGAGAATCCATAGCTGTGATGAACTTAGCTTGTGACAATTGGGTCAATGTCTCATGGATTCTGGGTATTGGATATCTGTCTGGAATGGTATAGGTATTCAGGGCTCTGAAGTCTCCTACCATCCTTGATTTTCCATTATGCCAAGCTATAATGACAGGTGTAGTAACTTCTACTTGTTCATTATGTCCAACCTTTCTCAATACTCCAAGGTCCATTAATTCTTTAATGTGCACCTCTAAGGCTTCTCTAGCTCTTGGACTGGCTGGATAAGCAGGTCTTCTTAATAAAGGTGGGTAAGGTTTTTCTACATTAAGAATTATATCCACTTCATGTCCAATTATGGCACCTAGTGGCTCTTTGTCAGTTGCAAAGGCATTTTTATACTTAAATAAGAGGTCAATCAATTTTTCTTTCATTTTTTCTGTTAATTCTTGATTGAATTCTGCCTCTTTAAGTTGTTCAGATATAAAAAGTTCCTTTTCTGGAATTTTTTCTTCATTCTTAATAACTGTGATTTGTTTTTTGTTATTTAAGAATCCAAACTTTTGTCTTTTGTTATCTCCTATGGTAAAATATCTATCCTTTTGGTTGGAGATATCTATACCATAGATTGATAAGTAGTCATTCCCAAGTATGAAATGGTTACTAGTACAGTTGTCCATTACTACAAACTCTACTTTAATTCTGACACATTGTGAGGGATGAGGAGAAATTAGTGTTAAATCAATTATTTCAAGGGGCTTCATGCTCTCACTTGCACTACTAAATTTGACACCTTGTATTGGCATAAGTTTTTCTTGCTAGTCTGGGACAATGGTTTTTAAATAACTTTTACCAACACAGGTGCAATATGCTCCTGTATCCAAGTTAACCTTTCCTTCTTGGTTATCAACCATAACAATACTTATACTTGATTTTCCAGCTGTATATCCCATTCCTCTTGCAGGTTTGGTTCTATACATTTTGGCATCTTGTATGTTTGTCAGATTTGTGTCAGATGTTCCAACTTGTGGCAAGTTTGAATTAACATCCAGTACTTCATAAATTATATCAATATTATTAATTTGTGCATTAATTATATTGATTTCATCACTTTCAGAGCTTTCTGACTCTTCTGTCTCTTTTTCAGAGTCAAATTCCTCTTCTTTGTCATTGTGGTTTTCTGTTTCCACAATTTCATTAATCTTTGCTTTTTTAAGGCAATTATTGGTTAAGTGTCCAATACCTCCACATTTATGGCATTTTCTTTGCTCATTATTGTTGGATGTATTGGGCTTAAAGGATTCTTTTGATTTATCCTTTTTGATAAATAGTTTATTTGGGCTTTTAATGTCCAATTTTTTCCAAGTCATGCCAATTTTTGTTCTTGTCATTATATCTTCTAGTGCATTTATATACTCTTCTGTGGAGCATGGTTCTATACACCTGCTTCTTAGGGCATGTTCTAGTTCCCCTCCACATTTTTTAAGTATTTTCATGTGCACCATTTTTTGTGACATTTCTGGGTACAGTGCATTAAGCCTTTCAACTTGTTTCAAGAACCAAGTTAAAGATTTGTCTTTCTCTGGGTCAAAGAAAGAGTTTTCAAATGCATTTTCTATCTTATACCTCCAGGCATCATTTGCCCACTTGGTGATTATTTCTTGTTTCCACCAAGACCAGGTATTTTTACCATTTGTTTGTCTTATGCCATAATACCATCTTTTTGCAGATTTCTCAAACAATGAATGTAATATTGCAGTGATTAATTCATCTGGTATGGCATAGTCTTCTTGTAACATGTCAATTGTTTTAATAAATGACATGTGGTCATATTCACGTTCTCCTGTGAATGTTGGCCATTCCTTTAATTGAGGTGCTTCCTTCATTAAGACTTGGTTATTATCTTGGTGACTCAAGTCTGTTATGAAAGGATTTGACAATTCCTCTTTTGTTTTAACAGGGCTTGTTATATGAGAAAATGGTGTTGATAACTTTGGCATATTTAAATTAGCCTCATTAATTTTATCCATTTTTTCTGTAATAAGCCTTATTTCACTTTGAATATCATCTTTCAGATGCATTCTTGCTACATCACTTTTTTCCACATGGTCCAAAAGTAATTTTTGGTGTGATGAAGTCTTTTCTTCAAATTTTTCTACAGAAATACTTAATTTATTTAATTTTTCTGTAAGATTGTCAATACTCACATCATAATTGATTGTCAAAGTCTTGTCTTTGATATCTTTTATGTATTTATACAATTCTTGTTGTCCTTGTATTAATTTTTGAGTATTGTCAATTAAATTCTTTGGTTTATTATTTTCAACAATAAACTTAATGTTGTCAATTTCTTTCTTGTTTTGCACAACAATTTTTGTTAAAGAAGATAAATTGTTATTTATTTCTTGTAGTGATAAACTATCTTTAATTTCTTTTAGAGGTAATATACTATTTTCAATTTCTGTTAAAGTATTTACAACATCTTTGGACAAGGTTATTTCTTTGGGAAATGAGGTTGTCTCATTCTTTGCTCTTCCTTGTCCTTGAATTCCATCAAGGTTCTGGCCATGTTGAAAACATTGTCCATGGCATCCTTTTGGATTCTTGGGATTTTGTAGCTTGGGGAATATGGTTTCTTCCAATGCTTTTTCTTGTTCTTCTTCCCTTCTTGGGGAAGTGGGTTGGCTTGGGGCTTGCTGGTAGAAGCTACTGGGGCTTCTTCCTTGGTTGCCTCCCTCTTTTTGGCATGGTAGTCCTTGATTTTTTTGATTTGAGGTTTGGATGACAGTTGATTCCATCCATTGGAGTATTTCACTATCTCCTCCTCTTTGAGGAACTTTTTTAGGATGTGCCAGGAGTTCATCACTCCTTGGTGTATTTGAGGCAACATTTCCCAATCTTTGTCCTTGTACACTGTGCAATACTGCTTGTACTGGCTCATGTAGATGTCTATTTGAGCCCTCTGAATGTGATTTGTACCTGTTTGAGTTACTCATACTTAGTTCTAATTCAGGCTCAGATATCATGGGCATTTCTGGGACTTGCCTTTGGGATAAGGCACTTCCTTGTGTGGATTCTGTTCCACTGGGGATATTGCCCTTTCTTTTCCCTTTTGAGGGATCAGTTCTACCTCTGAGTCCAGCTCCATCTGATTGGATGGAGTATTGGGAACCTCTTCTAGTAGTCATAATTAAAGAATAAGAAAAAATAAAAGTATTTTAGAATAAAATTCTTTTATGGCAATTTAAAAAGAGGTGCTCACCTTCAGAGTCTTGAATGGTGGGTCCTGGAAAGTCTAATTTCTTAGCTTTCTTTCTTTTGGTGATAACTGGTGTTGGAGAACTTTGACAAGTTTCTTCCACCAACCTCTCAACAGTAGCTTGGTTGTCTTCTGTTGGGTTATCTTCAAACACTAAAAAAGACAAATAAATATAAGTCTTTTTATAAGAAGTGTTATTTTTGGCAAGATATGGCAATTTTCCACGTAGAAATTGCTTTTATATCTTTAAAAACTTGAAATGAATAAAGAAATGAATAAAAAGAAATAAAAATAACTTTTTTATTGGTTTTTAATACTTTCTATATTTTTTATTTTTAAGGAATAAAATAAAAATTAATATGATTCTTTATAAAATTAAATTATAATAAAAATTATTTTTAATTTATAAATTATCTTTTTTAATCACTAGAGTCACTCAAAGAAAGTTCTTGCAAGTCTAAGGATGTGAAAAACCACGTGTAAGACAGTACAATTGCTTTCCAAATGCCTCAATAGCTTTTTAAAATCAATAAAATATAAAATTATTATATAATTTTATGATTATAAATATAATTTATTATTGGATAAACCCAATTAGAATCTTTTTAAAGGTCTTTTAAGTAAATATCACGGCCAGGCCCCCAAATGTAAGGTTTGACTATGAAACAATAAGTAAAAGTTACTAATTTATTACTTATTGTACTCTGAATGTCCTTATAATTGAAATAAATAAGATTAAAATAATAATAATAATAAAGAAATATTATTATTATGGCGTAAAAATATTATATTATTAAATAAATATAATAATATAATTAATATTATATGAAATTATAATATTGTAAATAATATATTAATATAAAATAATTAATATATTATAAAGCTCTTTATTATTGTTACCAACAAATAATAAAGGCGTAAAAAAACTGTTTTTTATAAATAAAAAACAATTAATAACAATAATATTACCAATATCAAATTTATATATTAATATAAATACTATTTATATTAATTAAGAATTATTAAGAGTAATAATAAGAGAGAAATTATTATAATAAGATGAAATAACCTACTTTTAACACTTAAAATAATAATTTTGAGATATTTTACGCCAAAAGAATATAAAACAACCTTTTCAAATTGTAGTTACAATAAAAATAAAGAAAATTTACTAAATTTCTTGATTTTACGTGGAAATGAGTTTATAGAGAGATTTATGACAAAAACAATTAAAGAATTGATTTAATCACACAAAAATAGTGATTAATATTAAGATGGTCTTTGGTCTTTAATAATATAAGAGTTTTATATATAAAGAATAAAGAAATTACCTTTTATTTAATTGATTTAATGTTTTTGATGTGTCTGAGGGGAAAATAGAGTAAAAAGAGCTCTATTTATAGTAAATACCTCCCTCCTAGAGTCCAACAGGCTTCTAGTAGACGTGTACTGATCATATCCACTGGAATTGATCAATATTTGAAGGTTTGGAGATGATTAAATCATTATCAAACCATATTACATCATTATTACACCATTATTTAGAGTTATCACTATAACTCTAAAGTTGATGACATCAGAGGCTTGCCAGAACCCCAAATTTCGTGGATTTTATTAGTTTTAATCATAAACTAATAGTATTCACCAATTCTTTCTCACTCTTAATACTGTTAAACTTAAATTAAGGTTACAGTGTGTGATCATAACTGCTCAAATTAACCTCAAACTTTGATCCTCAATACCTTTTAGGATTTACACGCTACAGCAATTCAGAGAGTGAATTCTGACAGCCTGGCATAACCTCATTATACTTCCAAGAGCTCTTCATTACATCATCAAAACTCTAATTTTGATGATTTTTCTTGTAACTCATCTTTTCTGTCGAAATTCAATATTTTAAACTTCAAACCTTGATTTCAGGGGTTATACCCTGAATTTAATAATAAAAATTACATCATTCTTCATGAATGAACTAGTAGTATCCAACTGTATACTTTTTTTAAGTTTGGAGCACTTTCACAACAAAGTGGTCAACAGCTTTGTTGATTTTTATCAATATTTCATCATAGGTTCTAACCTTGTTTATAATTTGTAAAATAAAGTTCATATCTGTGTTCTTACAGTAATTACGTGGTAACTTTATTTTGGGTTCATCATTCTATCATGTATAGTTTAGAAGATATTAGCTATGATCCTTGAATATATGTGTTGACCAAAAAAGTGCATATATTCAGGTTAATTCCTTAGGTATTAACATTGGAAATTAGCTTATTAATTGCTTTATGTGTGGACTCCCATGGGGAATCCACTGGTACAATTTATTTCACATGTTGTTTCATTAGTTCTTAAGATAAATAAGGTTTTATGGTTTTTATAAGGTATTATACCTTATAATTCCTTAAATATTGACTTTACAGATATGCCATAAAAATGGTATATGTGTATTTTTTCCATGGGGAATCCAATGGTATAATTTATCTTACATGTTGATTCATTGGTTTTTAAGTTAAACCAATTTTTGTACCAATTTATGGTATTTTTTGTATGTTTAAGTAATTATTCTAAGTAATTTTAATATAATTATATTAAAGGTATAATTATTCTGAGTCTTTTTTGTGACCTTATTGGGTATGTGGTCATATCTCAAAGGCTCACAGATTTAAACCTTAAAATTACTATAGCTTTGTCAGTTTTTGAGATATCAAGCTTGAAATTGGTTAATTGTGTAGCCCTAGATAGGATCTCCACAATGGTACCCCATTTGGTATGGATAACAGATAATATGGCAAATTTATGCCATGTTCAATTTTTGTTATCAATATATATGATTTTTTGAAAATCTGTATGGAACTTGTTTTCCCCATACCCTTTGCTCTAGATAAGATGTGTGGAGATGATTGGAACCATCAGATAGTCCTCATTGTGCTCTTTCCAAAATGAACCCACTTCAGGTATTTCATACAAAAACTATAGAAGTTAGATGAGAGGTGCATATTTTGTCCCTCCTTATTTGGCTTTATTGTGGCCATAGCTTCTATAGTTTTGGTGCTAGCTCAGTTTGGCTGATAAAGTTGGATGGCCCTGACCTGGAGCTTCAATTTGAATACCTATTTTCTGGGGTTAAGCTCATTCCTCTGGATTTCAGATGAGAGGTGAAAATTAAGGTTTATGCTCAGCAATTTCTTTGAGCAGGATTAACTTTGTTATGATCTGTCATATGATTATGGGACTTGTATATTTGGAAATAGGTTACTTTCCTCTTTCTTCTTATCCCTTTTGAGCTGGTTTGAATCAGGTCCATTTTTTTGTTGTATTTTGCTCTACCATTCGTTTATGGGATTTGGCTGTCATGCTTGTGCTCTGGTTTTGAGTTACAGGCTGACAATTCATCAACAAAGAAATCACCTTTTTTCACCATTTATGGAAGAAATCCCTGTTTTTATTCAATACACATGTCTCAAGACACACCTACTGGAAAGTTATCAACAAAACTTTAATCAGTACAGAGAGTAGTCAAAGAAGAATTCGAGTCAGAAATAAGGCATTTTAAGAAGTATGCAGATAGAAATTGGACAATTCCTCCTGATTTGCAACCTGGGTGTCATCCTGTGACTCAAAACCAGAGCACAAGCATGACAGCCAAAATACCATAAACCAATGGTATAGCCAAGATACCACCAAAACATGGAACTGAGCCAAATCAGCTCAAAAGGTATCAAAATAAAGAGGGAACTCAACTCTTTCTGAAAACATAAGTCCCATCACCATAAGACAAGAAATAACAAAGTTATTCCTGCTCAAACTCATTGCTGAGCATAAACCTTAATTTTCACCTCTCATCTAAAATCTAGAAGGAGAGGCTTAACCCCATCAAATGGGTATTAAAAATGAATCTCCAAGTCCGGGCTATCCAATGGTGCCAGCCAAACTGAGCTAGCACCATTATTACTTGAGTTATGGTCAAATTCAGGCCAAATAAGGGTGAACACAACATTCACCTCTCATCCAGCTTCTACAGTTTTAGTGTGGGATACTTGTAGTGGGGTCTTTTTGGAAAGAGCACAATCAGGGCTATCTGATGGTGCCATCCACTTCTTCATATCTCACCTATAACAAAAGTTATGAGGCAAACAATCTCAATACAGCTTTTTGCCCAAACCACGCCCATGTACAAAAACCTTGTACATGGGATAACTTTGTCATATTTAATGATAACCATACCAAATTGGGTACCATTGTGTAGCACCCATACAGAGCTATTCAATGATCCATCTTTGAGCATGATATCTCAAAAACTGACAGAGTTATGGCCATTTGAAGGTTATAATCCCACAGTATGGCCAGTACAACTGTATTATGACAGGATACAGTTGTACTCTGATTATGAGGTGTCAAATAGACGAAAAAGCATGTTAATACTTCACTACCTCATAAGTCAGTCAATACTGGGGTCCCATACAGTTTCTGTACAGCATTCTACACGTCATACACGTCAGAATCAGGCTGTGAGGTCCCCAGAGGAAAATCTTCACCCTGTATTGGTGAAAACTGCCCAGATGTGGTTTCAAAGCCACATCTGGGCCCAATACAGGACATACAGACTGTTTGCAAACCACAAGTCAGTCCTAGAGAGTGAAAAATCTTCACTTCCTCTACGTGGAAAGGTCTAGCACCCTTTCCACCCCATTTCAGGATAAAAAGGAGGCTTTTCACAGACAGAATTTTCTCCTCATCCTGCTCTTGAATACCCTATGTAGTAAACTGTCAAAAACAGTTTTACTCTTGCGTAATAAACAGGTATACTCTTAATTTAAAGTATTGTAGTCTTTATTATTGTAACCCAACAGGTAAAGCTGCACCCAGGGCTTTCAACAGTGCTCACCACCACTATATTCACTATAGTAAAGCCCTTTATTTATTAAATTGATCCATCTTTAACCCTTACAAAACATTTTTAAGCTATTTTCCACGTGTCACAGTCATAGTTTTAGTTGTAAATAGCTTTATAACCACTTCAACATAGGCTCATCCTGACACTGGGTAAGATGTATGGCTAGCCTAAAAGAATATCAAGACTACAAGACCTACTAAGAAGCTTTCACAAAGATGGTTGGGACCCTTTGAAGTCTAGAAGAAGATTCAAAGCCCTTCATATCACCTCAAGTTGCCTCAGAAATGAAAATTAGTTCACCCTTTATTCTATGTGTCCTTATTAGAACCAGTCAAGCATTAAACTATCCCAAACCAGCATCAATTGCTGCCATCACCAGTATAAATGGAGGAGAAAGAGGTATGGGAAGTGGCCCAGGCTCTGGCCTTAAAGCTCAACAGAGGTAAATTATGGTATTTTTCAGAGTGCAAAGGATTAAGCAAAGACCCAGAAACAACAGCTTTGGGACAAGTTTCCAAACCTATTAACTCACCAGACCTTGTCAATTAGGTCAAAACTTTGTATCCTGACAAGCCTGGCCCAAATACCTCAAGAGTTGGATTTTATGGTGCTTGGTGGGGAGTCGGAGTTATGAAAGTAAGTTCCTTGCCTGGCATGCACCTTTAAGGGGGTATTCTACCCAAGTTTGCTGTACGCATTACCTTAACCACTTCATGGGCACTTGTCAATCTTTTGGACAGATCCAGAAGGCCTTGTAACACCAATATCCTCAAAATTGGACCTTTCATTGGGATATGGCCAATTTCCTTTTTCCTTTTCTGAATTATGCCATTTATCATTTTTCAAGACATTCCTCAACTCAAATTCATTTATGAAAAAGTTGTTCTCTTCTTTCAAGTTGCTTGGTAGGGAGTGGAATTTATGAAAGTAAGTTCCATCTCCTGGTATGCAGCTCTGAGGGTTCCTACTTCTTGTAAAACAACCCCTTGGCCACTCTGTGAGCAACAAATTCTTTGGTTTTTCTTTCAGGAAAATTATGGCCAAAGTCAAGCAACTAACCACAAGAAGGACATCTCTCAGAAGTTTTTTTAGCTTTTCTTTTTCTGTACTTTCTTTTTCCCTTAATTTTTAATTTTTTTCTCTACTTGTATAATTTTGTTTCTTTTTATTCCTTTACAAAGCAGCAGCATCCCCTCCCATATCATGTATTGGGAGGTTTCATTTTTTTTAATTTTAATATTTATAAAATTGGGGATAAAAGAAAAACCAAAAACAAACGAGGAAAATAAACTATTATCTCTACCCAAATCCACAAAGGTTCTCTGTAAATTATTGATCAACTCATCCTCATACCATGCACGTTTATCAGCCATCTCCTCAGAAGCAGTTCCAGGAATCATTCTACCATTCACCATGAGCAAAGTGGCTAAGCCTGACAGAAGGTTTTGCATTTGGAATTTGATATTGCAGGTAGATTGGATTCAGGTTGAAGATAGGAAAGAAAATAAACTTATAAATAGAAGCTTTGGAAGAAATTTGAGCCACATATGCAAGACACAAAGTGTTAATTGACTTGGCTTAATAGCAGTGTTTGGTCAGGGATTTCAAAGCTCATTAATTCAACAATAAATTCTGAACAGGATTATCTTTATCTTCCCTTTGTTCAAATATTAATTATTACTTCCTATCAATTCATTTACAAAGAATTCAACCTCTTGATATTTTCCTATAGACTTTCACATTTATATCACAATTTCAACTTTCTGTAAAGATCACTCATGGGAAAGAAAAATGATGTTTAAATTGGAACCTTTGAGTTTAAAAAAAGCTTATAATCAATCTTATAATTCCTTGGGGACTCTGAGACTTCCTGGATATATAAATATTATGAAAAATATACCATACCATTTAACTTTTTTCTCTTATAAAAAGATTTATTTTGTGTGGCATCATATGGATTATTTTTCTCTCTTTTAAGATCAATGGCTTAATCAGAATTGAAACAGAACTTCAACCTTTATGGTACAGAGTCATTTGAAGGAGAGGCCAATAAAAATTCAGTTTATATTCAAAGAATACTACCTCTATTTTATCCCATAAACTGCTTTAAAGAAGATTCTTACACTTAGAGCTTGATGAAATAAGTCTTTAAATTAGATTAATGGGTTAATTTTCATGATTTAGAGATTCTTCATTGTACTATTACATGGTGTAAGCGAAAAAGTATTTTTATATTCATATAAAAAACATGGCTTAATAATATAATTTTATAGCTTAATAAAAATCAAAAAAATCAGATTCTTGAGTTCTGTCAAGAATTGATTTTAATTTTATGTTTACACATTTAGCTCAGGTTGGAATATTGTTGTGGAGAAATTATGAGCTCTAAAAGTATTATCTTTATTTTATTTGCTATTAAAATGGGTGAAAACCAAGATCATTTTAAGTTCTAATTTGAGGCAATTACAGTAGTATCTGTATTTGAATATTGAATGAAGCTGGGAGAAAGCAAGTTTTTTTTGAAAAAATTTGAGGAAATCTAATCTTTATGTGTCAATATGGCCAACCATTCTTGTAATCAATTGTTTAATTATGTAAAAGAATTTTATTAAGAGAATGTTTTAAATTATTATAAAGCCATTGTAAATTATAAATTCAATACAATTATTAATGATTAGGATATATAGAGAGCTCTTGTAAGGTTTGTCTATGAAACTCTTGATAATAGTAGCAAATTCAAGAGTACTATGACTGTCCTCAATAGAAATATATAATATAATAAAATATTATAACCACAAATTTAAATATAATTATTAAAAATAATTATATATAAAAAAATAAATTTAATTATTATTATAATAATATAATAATAAAAAATTATAGCAATTATAATAAATTATAATTATTCTATTATTGTTATAGTCACTGACAATTATAACAATAAGAAGTGTAAAGCTCTTAATGAGACAATTACACGTGGAAAATATGAATATTAACCACTTATAAATAATATAAATATTATTTATAAAAAGAACTAAACACACACTGTGCAGAAATAATTGTTTTAGAATAAAAATTCTATATAAAAAAAACTAATATTTAGATAAAAAAAATATAGAACTTTAAAGAAAACTTACTTATAAGATTTATTTAATACAACAAGTCTAATACAACAGTTATTATACTAAATAAAGGTTATAAGTTAAAAAACACGTCAAAAATCAATAAATTTAAAGATAAAACAACTTCTTATAATATAAATTATGATTAAAGAGTTTTTGAGAGGAATTTGTGGATTTTAAAAGATATTTAAAATGATAATTTTATATAATAAAATATATTATTGGTGATTACAACAATAATCTAAATTCTATGACTTCAATTCTTTAATTTTAATAAATAAATAATAAAAATAACTTAAGAATTACTTTTAATAATAAGATTTTATATTTAATAAAACTTTACCTGTTTAAATTTCTAATATGATTGGATGAATAAATGAATGATGGACAAAAACAGTGATGAAAAGACTCTTTTTATGTCTTCAGAGAAGCTCTCATGATTCATAATGGATGTAGAGGGCGTGCTCAGGTCAAAACTGAAAAATCATGCTTAAAAATAAAGTTCTTAGCTTAAGGCAACTTATTTTTACTTCCAATTTAAAGTTACCAGTGTTATTCTTAACTCCAAGTAACTTTAATCCTCATTTAGTTTAACTATTTTAAGTTTTGATATAAAATAAGGTTATTTATATTAAATTTAATCACATGAACAACTTAAAATTAGAGTTTCAAGCAAAAATCTCTTAAACTCAATTTTTAATTAATTTTTAAAGAAATCATAATTTTCTTTGAGCTTAATTAAAAGAGTAAATTTCCAGGCTGATTACCCAGGAAATTTATTTATAAAAGATACTTAAAATTTAATTTATATATTGATAATATTAAATTCTAAATTGTGTGAAACTTTGAAGCAAATCCATTAAGAATTGGATTTTTAATGAATTTTTGAAGTTATTGCTATTTTTCCACGTAAAATAGCAAAACACACCAAACCTTAAGTTTTGGTAAGGTTTTAATGCTTGAAACTTTAAAGTTTTAAGCTTATTTAAGGTTTTTAAGCTTAATTAAGCTCTGAAAGTTCTTAAAACCTTGATTTCAAGCCTGCATATTGGGATTTACCCTTTGGCAGCTTGAAATTCCTGTCCAATTTGGGATAAAACCAGTTTAAACCTTAAGGTTGGATCAAAGTCTAATCTTAAAGTTTAAATAAGGTTGAAAATCCTCCAATACAGGTGGACAACCTTAATTGAATCCTTGCAGATCCAAAAAGTTGGGTACCCCAGCTCTATTTGGTCTTTTTCCTTTGTCCCACCTTTCTGCGTGGATTTTGCCCTTTTATTTATTTAAAGCCATACTATGGCCTTAAACCCTTTTAAATTGAGCTCACGCAGGATTTACATTCTGTATGGAAAATCCTTAGCCAATTCAGTAAATATATACCACACCTCAATTTTAACTAAAATTTTGGTAAGTTTGCATAAACCTTATGCAACTTTAAATTTAAGCTTAATTAAGCTTAAATTTAACAATTTTAAAAAAATGTTAAAAAAGTTACATTGGTACTGTGAGATTCTTCAATCTTCCAATAACATAAAAAATAAGTGGTTTTGGGTATAACACCCTAAGGGTGTACCCTGGGTTATTTTTGGTGTAGAATCCAAAAATGACATCATATTTATAACTTTGTTTATCCAAAAAAAAGTTATAGTTATTTTTTATTATTTTTTATTTTAAATTCAACTAAAAAGTCTGTTTAAGACAAAATTAACTGTTTATAAAATCATTTGTGGCCTTATGGGTATGTCATACATACCTCACAGGCTCACATTCCCTACCACCAAAAAAAAAAATTGTACCACAATTTTTCTTTTGTAGTGTACCCCCAAGTTATTTGGGGGGGTATAATCCACTGTCCAACCTCTCTACTTATACTTCCAAGTATGTAAAGCACACAATTCAAACTTTTTATTGAGCAATTGGTCTTCTCTCATGTCTGAATATTCTGAGAAACTTTTGGGAATCAGGTATTTTGTTTTCTACAATCCACTCATCTTGATGTTGTGGATTTTTATACCTGACCAAGTATTCTCTTTCATTTTTTCCCCTAAGTCTTCTTTCTTTCAAGACTTTCAGTACCTTTTTCTCCTCACTTAGGTCCAGTGGGGGTACTTCTAAGGGTGTTTCATTTCTTAAAGGAAATGATTCCTTGTCACTTGAAGTGTAATGCTTTACTAGACTGACAGGGAATGTTGGATGTTTATTTTCCAGTTCTCCTGACAGTTCTACTTGTACTGCATTTGTCCCATGAAGGGCTTTAATAATAAATGGTCCTGCAAAGGAATCTTTCAATTTCTTTGGACCTTTAATATTATTAAAGTTCAAGGTTGAAACTAGTATTAAGTCCCCTACTTTGAATTCTGGGGTCTTATGACTTTTATCCCATTTCTTCTTAGCATATTCAAAGGCATCATTTATGCTTTGATTTGGATGATGCCTTACTTTATCAAGCAATAGCTTAAAGCTTGAAGCAGTTGGATGAATGTCAACCAGATCTTTCTTCAAAGTATCAACTGGAAGTTTGGGGTTCCATCCTTTTTCCAACATTGCAGGGGTCTTGCCTGTTGAAGCATGGATGGAGGTCTTGTAGGCTAATTCCAATGCTGGTATAAGAGTATACCAATTGTGGGTAAAGCCATCAGAATCTTTAAACTCCAGGCCATAAGCACAAGATCTTCTGATCATGTCCTCAAGGGTTTGAATCATTCTTTCTGCTAACCCATCTGTTTGTGGATGGTATGCTGTTGAGAATGATAATTTTGTACCCAAAAGCTTATGTAAATTAGTCCATAAGGCTGATGTAAATTTTGGGTCTCTGTCACTAATGATGTTTTTAAAGAGACCAGTATGGGATATTACCCTATTCCAGATTAAAAGAGCTGTATCCATAGCTGTGTCATCTTTGTGACATGGTAAAAAGATTGGTGTTTTGCTATATCTGTCTACAATAACAAGACATGCATTGTAACTCTTATCACCTCCAGGTGGTAATGCAGTTACCCAATCCATGTGAACCACTTCCCATGGGGTACTTGGTTCTTGGATATGGATCATCAGACCAAATCTTTTACCAGTAGCTTTATTGGCTTTCTGGCATCTATCACAACTATGACAGTACTCAATGACATCTTTTCTCCAAGATGGCCACCAGGCACATGTCTTAATTCTTTCCATTGTTCTGTCTTCAGACAGATGTCCAGAATAAATGTTATCATGGCATTCTAGTAGTATTGTGTTAATCAAAATTCTACTACATAGGACCATGACACATGTGTGTTTAGATCTATGATATAGTATACCATAAAACAAATGGAATCTTCCATTATCATAAGATGTTTTCCAAATATCATCCAGAGAATTATCCAATGCTGCATCTTTACAATCTTTGTCAAGTAGAGCAGTAAGAATATGAAAATTCTTATCTTTCTTGTAGCTTTCCCTGTCTTCTTCAAAGAATTCTGTTCCAACATCTGTGATATCAATTCCTTCAATTGAAATTCGAGGTTCTGCACTTGTAGAAACATAGGCAGGATTATCAGGTGTATTTGGTAATGCCCATCTGCTCAAGCCTTCAGCATTCTTATGAATATTTCCGGCTTTATGTACTATGGGCATATTGCCTCTATACTCCTGTATAGCAATCTGCCATCTTAACATGTGTATGTTTGGAGTTTTCATGTTAAGAAGTGATTTAACTGCATTACAATCAGTAATTACTTCAAACACACTACCATCAAGATAGTAATGAAGTTTTTCCAGAGCCCAAACAAGGCAAAGGCACTCCATTTGGCTAGCTCCATATCTAGCCTCAGTAGGTTTAATTTGTCTTGAAATGAAACAAATTGGACCTTCATAAGGCTTGTCATTGACAATTTGAACTTGATGAAGAGCAGCTCCTAAACCATCACCACATGCATCAATATAAAGCTTGAAAGAAAGTTTCCAATCTGGCATCAATAATAATGGTGCATTGGTCAAGGCATATTTGATTTTATCATATGCTTGAATTCTCTCCTGTGTCATTTCAAAAACAGTTTGTTGATCACAAATTCTGTATAATGATCTGGCATGGATTGCAAAATCTTTAAGGTGTTGCCTGTAATAACTGGCAAACCCTAAGAAAGACATCACATCTTTTTTGTTCTGGGGAATTTGTTTCAGTAAAACTGCAGCCACTTTGTTTTTATCAACACCAAGGCTCAGTCCAGAGACTACATGTCCTAGAGCTTTTAACTCATGAAACCCAAAATTACATTTTTTAAGAGAAATTTTCATGTTCACTTGTAGAATTTTCTTAAGTACTAATGAAAGTCTCTCCAAATGTAATTGCCAGGTTTCTGAACAAATTATAATGTCATCAATACAAATGATTAACCATCCCTCTGATAATTCATGTGGGAAGATAGTATTCATCATTCTTTGGTAATGAGAGGGTGCATTTTTAATACCAACAGGCATCCTCAAATATTCATAAATACCACAATGAGCAATTATTCTCAATAATTTCCTAGCATGAGGTGTCAAAACATCCTGGTGAAAGCCTTTTAGAGCATCCATAGAAGTGATGAATCTTGCTTTGGATAATTGAGTCAAAGTCTCATGAATTCTAGGGATTGGATACCTGTCTGGAATAGTATAGGTATTCAGTGCTCTAAAATCACAAACCATCCTTGACTTATCATTATGCCAAGTAATGATTACTGGAGTTGTGACTTCAACTTCCTCATTGTGCCCAACTTTTCTAAGAACTCCCAGTTTCATTAGTTCATTAATATGATTTTCTAATGCTTCTCTAGCCCTAGGGCTAGCTGGGTAAGCTGGTCTCCTTAATAGTGGCGGATAAGGCCTTTCCACATTAAGCATAATGTCCACCTCATGGCCTTTTATAGCCCCAAGTAGTTCATTATCAGAAGCAAAGGCTTCTCTATATTGAAATAAAACTTCAATAAGTTCTTCCTTCATTTCTGGTGTTAATTCAGGACTAATTTGTGCTTCACTTAGCTGATCTGACACAAATTTTTTCTTTTTTAACATTCTTTACTTGTTGAATGACGGTAATTTCTTTTCTTTCTAGAGAAAAAGCAAATTTTTGCCTTTTATTTTCCCCTATAGTGAAATACCTGTCCTTATGATTGTTAATATCAATACCATAGATATTGAGATAATCATTTCCAAGTATAAAGTGTTGTGAAGTACAGTTGTTCATAACAACAAATTCAGCTTTCAATCTTATACTCCCTGCTGGATGAGGAAATATTATTTCTGCTTCAAATATACCCAAAGGGTGCATGTTCTGGCTAGCACTGCTGAATTTTACACCTTCAATTCGCATCAACTTTTCTTGCCAATTGGTATAAATTTTGTCAAGATAATCTTTTCCAAGACAAGTGCAAAAAGCACCTGAGTCAAGATGTATCTTGGCTTCTGTGTTATTTATCACAATATTAGTGATACAAGATGACCCAGCTGTATAACCTTTACCTCTAGCAGGTTTGGTTTTTTGCATTTTGGCATCTTGCACATGTATGAGATCCATACATTCATCACTGTACTGTGGTAAGTGAGTATGTACCTCAGTGACCTCAAAAGAAACATTAATATTTTCTATACCAAGTTTTTCTGCTGCTTCTTCTTCTTCTGAAGGCTCAGAATCACTTTCATGTAAAGATACATCAGTTTCTTTTTTTTCTTCCACTTTTTCAACATTTATCTCATTAACTCTTGTATTTTTTGGACAATTGTTTGCTAAATGAGATGTACTTCCACATTTATGACATTTCAAAGGAGTTCTGTCATGTGGTTTATTTGGTTTTAAAATTGGTTTCCCACTAGTCTTGTTGTCTATTGGGGGTTTATACCAATTTCTTCCAATTTTTGCTCTAGTAGTGATATCCTCCATAGCATTGATATAATCTTCTGTAGAGCAAGGCTCAATACATCTGCTTCTTATAGCATGCTCAAGGTCACCACCACACTTTCTTAATATCATTTTATGTACCATTGGTTCAGACATATCAGGATGAAGGGCAGTTAATCTGTCCTTCTGTTTAAGAAACCAGGTCATGGGCCTGTCCCTCTCAATATTATAAATGGCTTCTTCAAAAGAATTTTCCATTCTAAATCTCCAGGAATCATTTGCCCATTTGGAAATAACTTGTTCTTTCCACCAGGGCCAAGAATGTTTACCATGGTCTTGTCTCATTTTATAATACCATTTCTTTGCTGATTTGGTAAATAATGAGTGTAATCTGGCACTTATGTATTCATCTGGTATGTTAAAGTCTTCTTTAAACATATCAATTGTTTTCATAAATTCCATATGATTATATTCTCCTTCACCACTGAAGGTTGGCCATTCCTCTAATCTTGGAATGTCCTTATAATTGCAAGCAGTTTCCACATCATGACTTGAAATTGTATGATGTAAATCATTATTCAAGTTAAACACATTTCTGTCAAGAATTGGTGTGGATTGCCTTGGAAATTCATTTTTCAGTGATATATTATTAATACTTGACTGAATGTCTTCTTTCAATTCAAGTCTTGCTTTATCACTTTTTTCCAATTGTTCTTGAAAAAGAGCTGCATTGTGACCAGTTGAATTTTCCAAGTTTTGTACTTGTATTTTCAATTCTTTTAAATGTCCAGTTATAAAAGAAATTGAATGTTCATCTGGTTGATTGAGTAAGGTAACTTTAAACTCAAGTCTTTCACAAATTTGCGTCAAAGACAAAATATTTGCCTTGTTAACATTTTCAAGGCCAATTATGGTCTTTTGTTGGTCTTTTACTTGTAGTATCTCATTACCCAGCTTTTGTTGGACATGATCAAATGCTTTAAATTTTGCCATAATTTCTTTATTACAAGATTCAAAGTAAGTTACAAGTTTTACAAGATCTACTTCTTTGTAAAGGATTGGTTCAATCTTTCCTCCTCCTTGTTTTTGAATTCCATCAAAGTTCTTGCCATATTGAACACATTGTCCATGGCTGTCTTTTCCTTCTTTGGGATTCTGTAATTCTGAGGGTAAGGTTTGTTCCACTTGGGCTTTGCCTTTCCCTTTGCCTTTTGCTTGCCCTTCTGATTGGTCTTTGGGGCTTGCTTGGGCTTGTTTGGCACTTGTTGAGGCGGATATTTGCTGGTGGATGCTTGAGGAGCTTCCACTGGGCTGTTGTCCTTGCCTTGAGCCAATCTCTTCTTCTGATCCTCTGACAACATGCTTTGGTTTTTCAACCAAGCTTTGATCTGTTGGACTTGTCCTTTGACAGACATTGGTGTCCAACCCAGCAGAAGATCTTCGGTCTTTTCTGGCCACATGAACTTCTTCACCTGAAGATAAGAGTTCATGGTGCCTATCCAAAGACTTGGAAGGAGTTCCCACTCTTGTTGTTGTGACGCCAGGAACCAGTTTTTCCATTGGGATTGATAAATTTCCACAGCTGCCTGTTGGAAATGGTTCAGGTCTAACAGCAATAGCAGTTATGTCAGCTTCTGGACTCTCAATAAGAGGTTCAAAGGTGCTGGCTAACCTTTGGGAACTGGTGGAAGTTCTGGCATCCTCCATTTGTGCCTCTCCTCTGGGAGAACATTCTTGCCTTTTGGATTTGTGGCTGGAATGTCCTGGTCCAGATCCATTTGATTGGATGGAGTAGTTACTTCCACTTCTAGTAGGAGTCATTTCACGTCAATTTTAATAAAAAAATAGAGTAAAATTGAATTGAATTCACCTGCAGGACCTTTAAAGGGCTCTTTGGTTATTAAACTCCTTGGTGCTGGGCTGGTTTGAATTTCAATACTGGACTCTGAGGCTTCAGAGTCTGAAGAGCTTTCTCTGATTGAAGACACTAGGGAAAATTAAAAATATAAGTTGTTTTATTAAATAATAAAAATAACTTATAAACTCAACTTATTAAATAAAGTTGTTTTAATGTAATTTTATGGCAGATTACGTCAAAAATAAAGAAAAATGTCTAAGATAAAAGAAAAAAAATGTTTTTAGTAAAGATTTTTATTTTTAAAGATTTTTTATTTGATTTATTATTTTCTTTAAAGAAATAATAAATATGCAATTAAAAAGTTAATTAATCAAAATTGTATTATTATTCACTTTATACTAGAATAACTCAAAGAATAAATTTCAAGTCTGTGATGTGAAAAAGCCACTAGTTAGACAAAATAAATTTGTTCCAAATCACTCAATAGTATATTGTTTCAAACAATATTCTTAAGAAGAAATTAACTTTCTTAATATTATAAAGATTATTTATAAGGGATAAGTCCCAAAAAAGCCAATATTAAGACAAATATGGCAATTTTACGTCAAAAAACAGTAAAAAAAGGTCTAGAATATGATTTATGTCCCAAAAATTGGTTTAAAATCACGGCCAGGCCCCCAAATGTAAGGTTTGTCTATGAAACTCTTGATAATAGTAGCAAAATCAAGAGTACTATGACTGTCCTCAATAGAAATATATAATAGAATAAAATATTATAGCCACAAATTTAAATATAATTATTAAAAATAATTATATATAAAAAAATAAATTTAATTATTATTATAATATTATAATAATAAAAAATTATCATAATTATAATAAATTATAATTATTCTATTATTGCTATAGTCACTGACAATTATAACAATAAGAAGTGTAAAGCTCTTAATGAGACAATTACACGTGGAAAATATGAATATTAGCCTTATAAATAATATAAATATTATTTATAAAAAGAATTAAACACACACTGTGCAGAAATAATTCTTTTAGAATAAAAATTCTATATAAAAAAACTAATATTTAGATAAAAAAAATATAGAACTTTAAAGAAAACTTACTTATAAGATTTATTTAATACAACAAGTCTAATACAACAGTTATTATACTAAATAGAGGTTATAAGTTAAAACACACGTCAAAAATCAATAAATTTAAAGATAAAACAACTTCTTATAATATAAATTATGATTAAAGAGTTTTTGAGAGGAATTTGTGGATTTTAAAAGATATTTAAAATGATAATTTTATATAATAAAATATATTATTGGTGATTACAACAATAATCTGGATTCTATGACTTCAATTCTTTAATTTTAATAAATAAAGAATAAAAATAACTTAAGAATTACTTTTAATAATAAGATTTTATTTTAATAAAACTTTACCTGTTTAAATTTCTAATATGATTGGATTGATAAATGAATGATGGACAAAAACAGTGATGAAAAGACTCTTTTTATGTCTTCAGAGCAGCTCTCATGATTCATAATGGATGTAGAGGGCGTGCGCAGGTCAAAACTGAAAAACCATGCTTAAAAATAAAGTTCTTAACTTAAGGCAACTTATTTTTACTTCAATTTAAAGTTACCATTGTTATTCTTAACTCCAAGTAACTTTAATCCTCATTTAGTTTAACTATTTTAAGTTTTAATATAGAATAAGGTTATTTATATTAAAGTTCATCACATGAACAACTTAAAATTAGAGTTTCAAGCAAAAATCTCTTAAACTCAATTTTTAATTAATTTTTAAAGAAATCATAATTTTCTTTGAGTTTAATTAAAAGAGTAAATTTCCAGGCTAATTACCCAGGAAATTTATTTATAAAATATACTTAAACTTTAATTTATATATTGATAATATTAAATTCTAAGTTGTGTGAAACTTTCAAGCAAATCCATTAAGAATTGGATTTTTAATGAATTTTTGAAGTTATTGCTATTTTTCCACGTAAAATAGCAAAACACACCAAACCTCAAGTTTTGGTAAGGTTTTAATGCTTGAAAATTTAAAGTTTTAAGCTTATTTAAGGTTTTTAAGCTTAATTAAGCTCTGACAGTTCTTAAAACCTTGATTTCAAGCCTGCATATTGGGATTTACCCTTTGGCAGCTTGAAATTCCTGTCCAATTTGGGTTAAAACCAGTTTAAACCTTAAGGTTGGATCAAAGTCTAATCTTAAAGTTTAAATAAGGTTGAAAATCCTCCAATACAGGTGGACAACCTTAATTGAATCCTTGCAGATCCAAAAAGTTGGGTACCCCAGCTCTATTTGATCTTTCTCCTTTGTCCCACCTTTCTGCGTGGATTTTGCCCTTTTATTTATTTAAAGCCATACTATGGCCTTAAACCCTTTTAAATTGAGCTGACGCAGGATTTACATTCTGTATGGCAAATCCTTAGCCAATTCAGTAAATATACACCACACCTCAATTTTAACTAAAATTTTGGTAAGTTTGCATAAACCTTATGCAACTTTAAATTTAAGCTTAATTAAGCTTAAATTTAACAATTTTAAAAAAATGTTAAAAAAGTTACATTGGTACTGTGAGATTCTTAAATCTTCCAATAACATAAAAAATAAGTGGTTTTGGGTATAACACCCTATGGGTGTACCCTAGGTTATTTTTGGTGTAGAATCCAAAAATGACATAATATTTATAACTTTGTTTATCCAAAAAAAAGTTATGCTTATTTTTTATTATTTTTTATTTTAAATTCAACTAAAAAGTCTGTTTAAGACCAAATTAACTGTTTATAAAATCATTTGTGGCCTTAAGGGTATGTCATACATACCTCACAGGCTCACAGCTCTCCATGAAATAAAGAATTCAAAATCTGATATGAAATTGATGGGCTTATAGCTTCAATTATATTGAAATAGATTTTTTACTTCATAAATACTACATAATTAAAATTTTGATCATCAAAAGTAATTCAGGAAAGAGTTTTTTAATTTTTCCAAACTGAAATTTCCTCAAAATGATGTAGGAGAACTTTCTATCCTATCATTTGTAACTTCCTTCAAACTGATAGATAGATTAGATATATATTGGAAATAATCAAAAACTACATATGTATGAATACCTGAGTCAGCTCATATAGCTTTCTTTCAAAAATAATGACTCCTATGCAATATTAAGGAAAACAAACCTGCATAAATAGGGTCTTTCAACAAATTTATTCCAAAAAAAAACTCTATAAGGCTCTTGTGAGTTTTGTAAATTCATAATTATGTCAATACACTCATAAAATATAAAGGAATTATAAAAGCCTAATAATTAGCTATTTATAAATTGGAGGTAAAACAAACATATACACGTTCCTCATGTGCTTCTAGGAAATAATATGAGAACATTTAGTGTTTTTATTTTGTATTCAGCCTTCCCAAAAGGGTGTACATATTTATTGAGTTCACATTTCAAAAAATGAGGCCAAAGAAGTAAGCTGGATCCTGTGGGGAATTCAGCTTTTAGTGGCAAAAATATCATTTCAGAGACATTCGCAATAAGAATCAAAAAATGGTTTTAATCATGTCTCAAGTATTGAATTTTAATGATGGAGCGTTTCCCAAGGAATATACCCATTCAATAATATTTTTTGATGAAAATTTATGAACATCATCTTTATAGGAATTTTGTAACCCATATTGAAATCTCTTTTACAAACAATGGATTGATTATTCAAAATAATATTGAATCATATGCTTTTTATCAATGAAAATATGATGAATATTTTCAGATATATCTTTTTGAAAATCTTGAAAAATTCTTCTGAACCTTCACAAATCAAAAAAGATTATCAAACTAAATTTTGACAATATTTGAACAGGCTTACAGGTATATCCACCTTTTTTATATTTTTTTTACATAATCCTATTCTATATTGGCAGGTAGCTATCAGATATTAAGTGAACTGGACAAAGGATACCTCATTCCCTAGGCAAGCTGGCAAAAGCCAAATATATGACCAAGATTGGCAGCCTGTGACTCAAAACCAGAGCACAAACATGACAGCTAAAACACCATAAACCAATGGTATAGCCAAGATACCACCAAAACATGGAGCTGAGCCAAATCAGCTCAAAAGGTATCAAAAAAAAGATGAAACTCACCTCTTTCTGAAAATATAAGTCCCATCACCATAGGACAAGAAATAACAAAGTTATTCCTGCTCAAAGTTATTTCTGAGCATAAACCTTAATTTTCACCTCTCATCTAAAATCTAGAGAGAGAGGCTTAACCCCATCAAATGGGTACTCAAAATGAAGCTCTAAGCCAGGGCTATCCAATGGTACCAGCCAAACTGAGCTAGCACCAATACCACTGAAGTTATGGTCAATTTCAGGCCAAATAAGGGTGAACAAAACATTCACCACTCATCTAATGTCTACAGTTTTAGTGTGAGATACTTGAAGTGGGGTCTTTTTGGAAAGATCACAATCAGGGCTATCTGATGTTGTCATCCATTTCCCCATAGCTTATTTAGAACAAAAGTTATAGGGCAAATAAGCTCAATACAGCTTTTTTCCTATAACATGCAAATGTACAAAAATGTTGTACATGGGATAACTTTTACATATTTAATTATACCCATATCAAATGAGGTACCATTGTTTAGAGCACATACAAAACTATACACTTAACCAATTTTGAGGTTGATATCTCAAGAATTGACAAAGTTATGGCTGTTTTAAGGTCAGATTCCCACCTGCTGTCATATACAGCCTTACCATGGGATAATATCCCATAACCATGAATATGAGGTGTCAAATAGACGAATAAGCTTGTTTTTACTTCGATACCTCATATGTCAGTCAATACTGGGGTCCCATACAGTTTCTGTACAGCATTCTACGCGTCATACACGTCAGAATCAGGCTGTGATGTCCGCAGATGAAAATTTCACCCTTTATTGGTGAAAACTGCCCAGATGTGGTTTCAAAACCACATCTGAGCCCAATACAAGTTATAAAGGCTGTTTGCAAACCACAAGCCAGTACTAGAGAGTGAAAAAGTCTTCACTTCCTCTACGTGGAAAGGTCTAGCACCCTTTCCACCCCATTTCAGGATAAAAAGGAGGCTTTTCACAGCCAGAATTGTTTCCTCATCCTGCTCTTGAATATCCTACGTAGTAAACTGTCCAAAACAGTTTTACTCTTGGTTAATAATCAGGGTATATATATAATCTTAATTATTGTGGTTCTTATTATAGTAATCCAACTGGTAAGACTGCATCCAGGGTTCTCAATAGCGCTCACCACCATTATTTTACAATAGTAGAACCCTATTATTATATTATAAACTATTATATTATTAAAAAACTCTTATTTTAAAATTATTTTCACGTGTCACAGTCATAGTTCTAGTTGTTAATAGCCTAATTACTGCTTCAACATAGACTCCAGCTGACATTTTGGGGGGCTGGGGGTGTTTTAAACCTTTTTTTGGACCCTTATAAGTGATTTTTTCTCTTATTTCTCATTTTCTGACATTTGTTTTTTTCTTTTTAGGCGTAATATTTCTTAAAAATATATATATTATATATGTTTTTTTCTTTTTTGGTACATATACCACTTTTATACTCATATTTTAACAGTACCTGTCACGTGGCTAATAACCACAAGACCCTTATTTTTGGCGTGTTTTACATATAAAAATACATAAGCCATTAATACAGTCTCATTTTTCAATTAAAATAAGACACCTTATACTGATAAACCAACAGTTGAGGCGTGGTTGGACATATTGTTAACTCAATTGCCCTGTTACACACCACTTTTTGACAGTTTACACTTTCTCATTACAAGTTATTCTGTGAGATATTGGTATACAAACAGTATACCAAATATCAGTAAGCTGTGTTTCTGACGTGGAATTGTTAATTCAATCACACTGCCATTGTACAAGGGCACATTGTAATAATATACAAGCCCAGAGGCCATTCTTAGATTTGCAAAACCAGCATTTTTTGAGAAGTCTTAACTGACATAAGCCCTCTTTTTCCTATTTTGATTCAGTGGAAGATAAATTCATACCACTTTAAAG
This sequence comes from Austropuccinia psidii, assembly GCA_023105745.1. Lineage (NCBI taxonomy): Eukaryota > Fungi > Basidiomycota > Pucciniomycetes > Pucciniales > Sphaerophragmiaceae > Austropuccinia > Austropuccinia psidii. Next base: position 9,067,717 of record JALGQZ010000005.1, on the reverse strand, counting down.
CCAGTCACAGGCCAACACACCAGTGACACCCTCAGAACCAGAAGGCAGCAAAGGCAAAGGAAAGAGGCACAGTGAAGGCCTGATAACAGCAAAGAAGTGGACACCCATTGCCACACAGAAGAGTAGAAAACCACGAGATTCTGCATCAATACAAGGTAAACCAACCTTGATAACTTGTACAGGGAAAATTACTATAATTAACCCAGTTGTAACCTCCAAAGGCAAACTGCCCAAATCAGCAGATAACAAATTTGTACAAGGCACAGTCAAAGGTAAATACCCTAAGAACATAAAGTTTTTGACTGCTTGAAAAAAATGATATGTCCCCTGCATACCTCAGAGACCTTGGCTTCCAAAGGAACCAACCAGAGGACAGAGACAGCTTGTTCAGAACCAGAAGACCTGGAAGAAGACACTTTGGACACAGTGGTGGATGGCAAAACAATCAGGGAGATAATATCAACCTTGCCATTCACACTCCAAATAAACAGGAACCTCAAACCAGAGGACTGGAAGAATATGGAGCAAGTTCTTCAGCTCCACCAACTCCTCCAAGACTTATTTCAATGGAGCATGGACAACAAAAGGTTCAACCTGGCAAGTCACTGGGAAGAACTTGGAGCAAGTTGCCAGAAGATCTGTCTCAAAGAGATAGACCTCAAAGACCTGATGGTAATCACCAAAGGTTGGAATCCAACCAGGCAGTTCAGACTCCTGGAGGCAAGGGCACAGAGGATAAGGGAGAACCAAGCCACTATCCAAGCTATAGAAGAACAGTTAACCCAGACAGGGCCTACTCAGATTCCTTCAGGCTCACAAGGAGCAGGCCAAATCAGCTCTCCGGTGGCTTCACACCATTCAGAAACCAGCAGATCAGTGGCCAAGAGTCACCATTCTTCACAATTCCAGGAAGTTTCCAGGAGAAGACAAGGAAACAAGGGCAAGAACAAAGACTCCTTCAACCAGAGGAGGAAAGAGTCAGACCCCATTATCCAGAAGCTGTTAGATTTGGTAAAAGAAGTACACAAGAACCAGAAGTAGCTGTAAACCACTCTAGAATCAGTAGTCCTAGTAATAGAAACATTACCCCCACTCAGACTGAAAATAATATTGTCACATCTGAGAGTAACACCAACAGTGATACACTGTGGTTCCAAATGTCCCAATATGCTGAACAATCTGCAAAGCAGTTTGCAGAAATTAAATCTGGCCAAGAGAGGATGAGACAAACTCAAGCCTCCTTGGAACAGATAGTTAAAAATCTTCAAGAAGGATATGCTAAACTGAGCAAAGCCTCTGAAGAAACCAACAAAGGACTGAATATAGTCTTTAAAGAACAACACCACAGCACAAGGGACAGGGAGTGTCTGGATCAAGACATTAACAAGTTTTTTAATGCCTACCATAGCTTGAAGCCCCAACCACAAGGCCAAGTTATGGAGAATCCATATCAACCAGATGACATCAAACCAGATGCCATGTTGATGAATAAGGCAAAGTCTCCATCACAATACCAGGATGGAGATGGAATGTCTTATTCAGAGAAGGAAGCCTTGAAACAGCCTCCTGAGGCCTCAAGTTGGCCCAAATTCTCTGGATCAGGAGAATATGATCATATGGAACTCATAGATTATATTTATTGACTCTTAATTGATGTACCAAGAATACCAGACTACTGGATCACTGTTAGATTGAATACTTCATTTAAAGGTCATGCTGGTATATGGTACACAGAAAGAAAGAAATCCATGGCAGGAGAAACTGGCCATGGTGGAAGAGTCAAATCATCCAAAAGTACAGTAATGGAACTTGGATATGGCAAAATACCAAGTGCTTTGAAAATGACAAATACTCTGTGGACAAAGATCCATATTAGTGGTGTCTTAGACAGTCTAAAAGATTTAAAGCCATTGATCCTCAGATGAACATCCAAATGAGGAATCACAAACTTCTGACACAATTGCCAGGAGAACTAGAGCATGCAGCAAAATGCAGGTGCAACCAAAATTGCACTCTAGATGACGTTTCCAACACCTTACAAGACCTAAGGAAAAGGACTAATATAGGGAAATTCACCCCATATAAGAGCAGTAGTTTCAAAGAGAAACAACCTTTCAGGGTAGATTTTAAAGACAAACCCAAAGGAAGAGTGGCAGAAGTGGCAAAGAAGAGGAATTCTTGTCATAATTGTGGTTCAACAGACCACTATGCCAACAACTGTCCAAAGGCAAAGAAAAAAGTCTATGCCATTGAGAAAGTCCCAGAGGAAGAATCTCCAACAGAGGATTCTAAATCAGACTCCATGGGTGATGCCATCAGAGAACCATCTGATGATGATCAAGACCCAAGAGAGGAATTTCTAGTGGAATACCAAGAGGAAACCCCACTAGAAATTCAGGACATACAGTTGGAAGCAGGCATGCCACAGGACACTGCTAACAAAAACTTGTGCAAACACACACAAGATGCACAAACATTCCTGGTTACACCAACCAAAGGAATGGCATATATACATGGGACAGCCACAAAAATGACTGTTTGCATTGACAATTCTCAGCATCCACTGATCATTGATAGTGGAGCACACTGCTCCATAGTGGCCAGAAACTATCTGGATACCCACTTCCCAAACTGGGAAAAACAGCTCTTGCTCACTAAGGCAAAGAACTTTAAAAGTGCATCAGGGAAGATGACTTCCATTGGGACAATTATCAAAGAGATAATTATAGCCCACAGGAAGGGTAATATCAGACTCAGCCCAGAGCTTGTAGTGCTGGATGATGCCCACATCCAAGGGTTTTTTCTGGGAACAGATTACCAGAGGATGTATGGAATAGACATTTACAACAGTAACAATAGGCACATCACTGTTGGTACTAACAAGGAAAAGGAATTTTCACTTCATATATACCAGATATCTTCTCAAGATCCACTAGAAGAACTTCTGAAGGAATTCAGAGAGGGACAGTTTATGACTACCCTCACCAGTAAACAAAAACTAAGTTTACTTAAGATGCTGAGAAAGAACAGACCAGCATTTTCCATTGGTGAAGAACCATTAGGCAAGATCAAAGGCCATGATATAAAACTATATCTGGATGTGGAAAGGCCTTATCCACCCATGCTTAGGAGACCTCCTTATCCAGCAAGCCTGGAAACCAGAAACGAAATTGAGAAAAATATCAATGAACTCCTGGATATGGATGTCATCAGGAAGATTGGACATATTGAAATAGTGGAAATCACCACCCCTGTCCTAATCACCTGGCATGATGGCAAGTCTAGACTGTGTGGAGATTTCAGAGCTCTGAATAACTACACAAAAGCAGACAGGTACCCTATACCCAGGATACCTCATGCCTTGGATAAACTGGCAAAAGCCAAATACATAACCAAAATGGATTGTATGAAAGGCTTCTACCAAAATGGAGTGAAACCAAACTCCATAAAATTACTCAGAATAATATGCCATATGGGCATATATGGGTATACCACGATGCCATTTGGCATCAAAAATGCACCAGCCCATTTCCAAAGGATGATAGACACAATATTTCAAGAAGAAATAATGGAAGGGTGGATGGTGGTATATATTGATGAAATCATTATATACTCAGAGACATAGGAAGATCATGTGCAATACATAGACAGAGTACTAATTAAATGCACACCCATAAATCTGAAAATCTCACTTAAAAAGTGCAATTTTTGCCAACAAGAGTTACTGGCCCTAGGACATAAAGTCTCAGGTCTTAGTCTGGAAATTGACCAGAATAAAGTAGCAGCAGTGCTGCAAAAGCCAGTACCAAAGAGCATCAAAGAGATGCAATCTTTCCTTGGGTTTGCTAGCTACTATAGAAACCACATCAAAAACTTTGCACACATAACTAGTAGCTTATACAAGTTATGTTCAAAAGATGTAGTTTTTGAAATAACCAAGGAAAGGAGGGATGCATATGAGAGGATCAAATATGAACTCACAAATGCACCTGTGCTCATCTTACCTGACTTTGAACTACCATTCAAGTTATATATAGATGCAGCATGCAGTCAAGGCCTAGGAGCAGCCCTTCAACAAAGACAAATTGTGGATGGTGAACCAAGCAAAGGAGTAATTTGCTACATCTCAAGGCAGCTGAAAGATTCAGAAGCCAGGTATGGGGCCCCCCAGACTGAATGTCTATGTCTAGTCTGGGCTCTAGAAAAACTCTATTATTATCTGGAGGGTGCAGTATTTGAAGTCTACACAGACTGCACACCCTTGAAGTCTTTACTGAACATGAAGACTACAAATACACACATGCTGAGATGGAAAATAGTCATCCAGGAGTATAGAGGGAACATGACCATCATATACAAAGAAGGTAAAAGTAATACCAATGCAGATGGCCTTAGCAGATGGCCACTGGATAATGTCAAGAGCAATCCAGCTTACGACCCTGAAGTTGCAGCCAAAATTCCCATCCATTTTATGGAAGTAGATAGGAGGAAGAACTTCAGATTTTCTGAATGGGCACCAGAAAGTGGTACCCTTGACAGTGGAAACACTGATTCAGAGGGGACAGAAACTCCCATATTGGGGATAAGTTCCTCTGAACTGCATAATGAATTTTTTAGTGCAGTACTAAAGTCTTATGCCAAACACAAACAGTGTGGCATACTACTACAACTCCTTCAAAAAACGTACAGCAGTCCAGAACTGGAATCCCAGCTGGAAGAACCCTGGTTGTGGCCCTATAAGGATAACAAGTTCTCCTTATAGATGGCCTGCTCTAACACAGAGAGAAACACACAAGTGCACTCACAGTGGTAGACAGAGACCACATCTCCTTGATCCTGCAGGAATGCCATGACTGCCCCTATATGGGACACATGAGTGAAGACAGGACCAAGGAGAGGGTAGCAGGCACAGCTTGGTGGCCCAAGTGGGAACAATAGTTGGGAGAATACATCAACACTTGTGAGAGATGCCAAAAGGCAAATAGGAAACATGGGAAGAAGTATGGGTTACTTCAACATTTAGAAGCACCCAAACACCCATGGGAAACCATCAACATGGACTGGGTTACAGGACTTGTCCCAGGAGGCAAAGAAAACTAAAATGCCTGCTTGATAATATTTGATAGGTTCAGCAAGAGCATGAGGTGTCTACCATGCCATAAGGAGGACACATCTATGTATACTGCCCTGTTATTTTGGAATAACATCATATCTACCTGTGGAATCCCTAAACTCATCATTAGTGATAGGGACCCAAAATTCACATCTGAATTTTGGACCAACTTGTGTGACATGCTTGGCACCAAGCTTGCTTTTTCCACAGCTTACCATCCCCAAACAGATGGCCTAGCGGAGAGGATGATCAAGAATAGGGAAGACATCCTTAGAAGGTTTTGTGCCTATGGCATGGAATAAAAGGACCATGAAGGATACAGCCATGACTGGGTTACCCTTCTACCAGCTGTCCAACTGGCTTATAATACAAGTCAGCACTCTACCACAGGAAAAACACCTGCAGTGGTAGAGAAAGGGTGGAATCCCCTGTTGCTTGTGGATCACTTAAAGAAGAATCTTCTGACCATCCACCCCACAGCCAAAGACTTCCGTGATATGTGGAAGAGGGCTTGTGACACAGCTGCCAAATGCATAGCTGAGGCAAAAGAATATAATAAACAGACGTGGGACAAGACACACATGGAACCTGACTTTAAGGAAGGGGACCAGGTGCTAGTGTCTACTCTGAACTTTAACAATCTTAAAGGACCCAAGAAGATGAGGGACTCATTTGTAGGGCCTTTCACTATCTTTAGGTTGATAGGAAAGAATGCAGTGGAAGTCAAACTTACAGAGGAATTTTCCAGGAAGCACCCAGTCTTCCCAGTAAGTTTGGTCAAACCATACTTCCAAACAGAGGAGGATAAATTCCCCTCCAGGAAGAAGAACCCCACACCACCTGATATAGTGGAAGTGGAAGACTCCCCAGGACCTGTGAGTAGGATCATCAGGGCCAGGAAGATCAGACTTAATGGAAGGGATCAAAGAAAATACTTAGTCAGATTCAAGCACCAAACAGCTGATAAAGACAAATGGTTGGCAGAAGATGCCATACCAGATGGGAACCTTCATCTAAGGAGATTCAGGGCCTCTAGGAGGACTGAACAGTCTCATCAATGATGAGCCTTTTCTAGAGGGAGGGTATGTCAGCCTGTGACTCAAAACCAGAGCACAAGCATGACAGCTAAAATACCATAAACCAATGGTATAGCCAAGATACCACCAAAACATGGATCTGAGCCAAATCAGCTCAAAAGGTATCAAACAAAAGAGGAAACTCACCCCTTTCTGAAAATATAAGTCCCATCACCATACGACAAAGAATAACAACGTCATTTCTGAGCATAAACCTTAGTTTTCACCTCTCATCTAAAATCCAGAACGGGAGGCTTAACCCATCAAATGGGTGTTCAAAATGAAGCTCTAAGCCAGGGCTATCCAATGGTACTAGCCAAACTGAGCTAGCACCAGTATTACTTGAGTTATAGCTAAATTTGGGCCAAATAAGGGTGAATAAAATATTCACCTCTTATCTAACTTTGGCAGTTTGAGCATGAGATACCTAAAGTGGGGTCTTTTTGGAGAGAGCACAATCAGGGCTATGTGATGGTGTCATCTATTTCTCCATAGCTCAACTATAGCAGAAGGTGTGTGGCAAACAAGCCCAATACAGCTTTTTGCCTAAACCATGCATATGTACAAAATTCTTGTACATGGCATACCTTTGCCATATTTAATGATAGCCATATCAAATGAGGTACCATTGTGTAGAGCACATACAGGGCTACACACCGAACCAATTTTGAGGTTGATATCTCAAGAATTGACAAAGGTATGGCTGTTTTAAGGTCATATTCCCACCTGCTGTCATATACAGCCTTACCATGGGATAATGTCCCATAATCATGAATATGAGGTGTCAAAAAGACAAAGGAGCTTGTTTTTCCTTCAATACCTCATATTTCAGTAAATACTGGGGTCCCATACAGTTTTTGTACAGCATTCTACGCGTCATACACGTCAGAATCAGGCTGTGAGGTCCCCAGATGACAATCTTCACCCTGTATTGGTGAAAACTGCCCAGATGTGGTTTCAAAACCACATCTGAGCCCAATACAGGCTAATACAGGTCTGTGAAATCCACAAGCCTGTCTCAGAGAGTGAAAAATCTTCACTTCCTCTACGTGGAAAGGTCTAGCACCCTTTCCACCCCATTTCAGGATAAAGAGGAGGCTTTTCACAGCCAGAAGTGCTTTCCTCATCCTTCTCTTGAATTCCTACATAGTACAACTGTCAAAAAAAGTTCTACTCTTGGAAAATAATCAGGTATAATCTTAATTTAGAAGTATTCTAGTCTTTATTATTGTAATCCAACAGGTAAAGCTGCACCCAGGGCTTTCAACAGCGCTCACCACCACCATTGCAAAATAGTAAAGCCCTTTTATGTCATCTATAAACCCTTATCATCAATAAATACCTTTATTTTATCACTTTATTTCCGTGTCACAGTCAAATTTAAAGTTGTAACTAGCCTAATTACTGCTTCTACATAGACTCAACCTGACACTGACACGAAAATAATGATGATAATTAAGTGAGTAGATGGTTAAAAGGGCCATACTAAATGGATTTAGTGATGGTGAGTTCTATTGATATCCCTGGGTGCAATGTTTATCTGTTGGTTTACAATAATTCAAATTATAATTATACCTGTTTAATTCTAAGGGTACCACTTCTTTAAGAAGCTATACCACATAAGAATACTGTGAACAGGATGATGGATTGGCCTTCTGGTCAGCAAAGACCTCCTTTTATCCTGTTCTGGGGTAGTGGGAGGTTCTTTACCTCTGCACATGACCACAGAGTGAAAATTTTCACTACTGTGGGCTGGTTTGTGGTTCTACCCACTCAATACAGACCAGTATTGGGTGGAATTGTGGTTTTAGAGCCACAAGATTTTTAACCTATACAGGGTGAAAACATTCACAAATGGCGTTTACAAGTGTGTTCTGGTGCTTCTGACATGTCAGAAGCTGTGCAGAACATGTATGCACCCCTGTATTTAACTGAACGATGACATATTAAATTATAAGCAATCTTCTTTGTCTATTTGACATCTCATAATCATAGTTATGGGATAGTATCCCACAGTAAAGCTGTATTGTTCTAAATGTAGGATTTTGACCTTAAACCTGCTATAAATTTGTCAGTTTTTAACATATTGAGCCCAATTTTGGTTCATTCTGTAGCCCTGGATGAAATCTACACAATGGTACCTCACTTGGTATGGCTAACATTAAATATGGCATAGTGTAACAATCATGTGTAATAACCCCCCCAATGGGTGTTTACAGAACATCTAGCCTGATTGCAATTTATGGCCAATTGGCCATACCCTCATTTTTATGGCCAATTGGCCCTTCTTGGTGTCTAATTCCCTTTTGGACATATCCAATTTTACTGGACACTCTTGGCCTCAGACCATATCCTGCAGTTATTGGCCTCCTTTGCCAATTCTCCACCTCACCAGCCCCCAGGAAAATATCCTTGTTTTGGGACTGGGAGGGACATTCTGCCTTCCAGGGGCCTTTGGCCCACCCCCTTCGATTAGGGGGTCTATGGCCTAAATGGCCTTTTTGGGCCATTTAGGCCCCCACAGTCTATGGGACCCTGTATGCCTCTTTTAGCTTAAATTCAATGAGGCCAAAAGGGGCCAAGGGGCAATTCATTAGCCCCAAGGCCAAGTGGGCCCACCAGAGCCCATTTTGGCCCAAAAAGGACCCCAAATTGGCCACGATCGACCACCAGGGTCCAACAGCTCAGGTCTAGCAAGGCTCCCCCTTCATTCAGAGGAAGATGTTTCCCTCATTCATGGACCCAGGCATGGTGCATATATGGTATAATATAGCATTATGAACGATTTTTCCTCAGTAATCCAAAGGTGATGTTTTCAGGACCCAATTACGTCATTTCAACTCCAGTCCCCAAATCCATCACCCATTTTGAGGGAAGACTTTTCAGCCATTCAGTCTTGCAATCCATGACAGCTACCAGAAGACCATTTGAGGACCCCAACCACCTGGCCCTGCAAGAGTTGGGTTTTTATTTCATTTCAAGATTATTCAAGGGGTAATTTTAAGAGGTTAGCAATCATTCAATTAGTTTTCAAGGAATCAAGCACTTCAGTACTCCTTGGACAATTCAATTGATCCATACAGGCTGTATTCAAGCAACCTGTATGGCCTTGGCCCTTTTGGGCCAATTCATATTCCACTGTGGGAATCAGTCACAGTTCAATTTGCAAGATGGCCAGTTCTGTATTTACCCAAATCAGTCAATAAAGCTGGGTGATCAACCCTCCAGGATCACTATTTCAACTTCTCACATATAATGGCCACCTCTCATTCCCTGGGGACCTTTTCCTCAGTTAATTAATATATTGGATTTATTTTTAGCCTTATTTTTCTTCTATCATTATTAGAGTAAATACTGATAATCTTAAGTCAGTAATTTGCGCCTTATCTCTTCCTTTCAGTTGATATTTGTGGTCATATCCTTTACTAATTCCATTGTTCTTTCTGTCAGGTTAAAAAAGTGAATTGAGGACTCATTTGGTTGGCTCTTAAGAATTTGGCTTTCTCTTATTATCTTTGGCCTTTGGCTTCCTTCTTATTTTGGCATATCTTGTATTGCTTTCATTTTCTCCTTAAAGCAATATACTATTCTTTTGGAGCCTTAAAAGTAAGTTCTTTATTCCTGAGTGCCAGGCCACTCTTTCTTTCTCCAAGAGCCACTGTGACACATAGGTATCCAGATACATGATTATCTCAAAATATGTATGGAACTTGTTTGCCCCATAAACGTTGCTCTATATGAGATGTGGGGAAATGGATTGCACCATCAGATAGTCCTGATTGTGCTATTTTTAAAATGACACCACTTCAGGTATCTCATACAAAAGCTGTAGAAGTTAGATGAGAGGTGCATATTTTGTTCCTCCTTATTTGGCTTTATTTTGGCCATAAATTCTATTGTTTTGGTTCTGGCTCAATTTGGCCAGTACCATTGAATATCCCTGACCTATAGCTTCAATTTGAATACACATTTGGTGGGGTTAAGCCTCTTTTTATGGATTTCAGATGAGTGATTAAAACTAAGGTTTATGCTCAGCAACTTCCTTTAGCAGGACTAAAGTTTTTATTCTTTTTCCTATGATGAGGGGACTTTTATATTTAGAAAAAGGTGATTTTCCTCTTTTTTTGATACCTTTTGAGCTGGTTTGGCTCAGCTCCATGTTTTGGTGGTATTTTGCTCTACCATTGATTTATGGTATTCTGGCTGTCATGCTTGTGCTCTGGTTTTGATTCATAGGCTGACATACCCTCCATCTCAAAAAGGCTCATCACTAGTGAGACTTTCCTGTCTTCTTTGAGAGACTGGGTCTTGTGTGGCTCATGGGACCTTCAGCCAACATCTTTTCTGTGAGCATACCCTTCCTGTCTGGTGGTTTATGTTCCAAACCATCCAAATGCTTGGTCATTGGTTTCCTTCCTTTTAAGTGGAATGGACTGATTTCTCTTGTTTCCTTGTCCTCAAATTCCACCAAGTATTCCTCATTGGTGTTTTTTCACTGTATTCATCATATTTGCAGCCATTTCCCACATTATCCGAGTCAGATTCATAATCTTCTTGGTCTTTTCTTGTCTCTTCCACCCTTTCAAATATCTCTCCCCTGTCGTTGGGGCAATTTTCTCAATAGTGATTGGGTGATTCACAGTTTTAAAGTTCTGTTATGATTTCAGATTCTGAATCATAACTTTCTTTGGCTTCCAGGGCTGTATGCTCCCTGTTATAACCAGTACCATGATTATCATATCTACCAATAGATTTTTTAATCCTCAATTCTATCAAGGATTTTGATATTTCATCCAGGGTGGATTTGTTGGAGCATCTGCATTTCACCGCATGCTCTAAGTCTCCTGGAAATTTGGTCAAAATTTTGTTATTTCTCATTTCTGTTTTTATTTGAGGCTCAATGGCTATTAGCCTTTTTGACTGTCTCAGAAACCAATAATATGGATATTTGTCCATTGTGTATCAAACATTTCCAAAAAAAAAGGGTTTTCTGCCATATCCATGTATCATTACTGTACTTTTGAATTATTTGGCTCTTTCACCATGGCCAGTTTCTTCTGCCATGGATCTCTTTCATTTCTGTGTACCAAATACTAGCAGGTCCTGTGAATGCTTTATTTAATCTGGCATTAATCGAGTAATCTGGTATACTTGGTACATCAATTAAGAGTTCATAAATATAATCAATGAGCTCCACATGATCATATTCTCCCATTGCAAATAGTTTGGGAAACTTGAGTCCTCTGGAAGCTTTTTTAATTCTTCCTTCTCTGCATAAGTCATCTTATCTCCATCTTGGTATTATGATGGAGAACTTTCTTTCTTCTCCAACAGGTAATCTAGTTTGATATCTTCCTGGTGGTATGGATTATCCAAAACATTGCCTTGTGGCTTGGGCTTTAGGTTTTGGCAGAAATTAAACAATTTGTTAATGTCTTGATCCTGAAATTCCCTTTCCCTCTTGCAGTGGTATTGCTCTTCAACAACTTGATTTAATATTTTGTTGTTTTCTTCAGAGGCTTTGCTTAATTTAGTACAGCTCTCTTGAATTGCTCTTACTGTTGCCTCTTGAAAGATTGTCAATGCATGAAACCTCACATTGCTCCTATGCAGTTCATCAAACTTCTCTTGAGTTTTCACTGCTAATTGGGACATTTGTAGCTAAAGTTGATCACTTTTTAAGTAGCTTTCAGGTTTAACAACATTATGTTCTATCTGGGTGGAGATACTATTCTTTATTCTAAGGCTACTGGCTTCATAATAAGTATTTACAACTATTTGTTGTTTTTTTGTACTTCTTTCACCAGGTCCAACAGTTTCTATATCATATGGTATGAATATTTCTGCCTCTGGCTGAGAGAAGTCTTGTTCTTTCCCTGTGATCTTATCCCTTTCCTGGATAATACCTGGGATTGGGAAGTATGGGGACTTTTGGTCACTTATCTTCTGGTATCTGAGTGTTTTGAAGTCACTTGGGAGTTTGATTGGTTTAGCACTCCTTGTGAGCCTGAAGGAGTCAGAGTATTCTCTTTCTGGTTCCAGTGCTCTTCTGTGGAATGGATAGTAGCTCTATTGCATGCAATCTTGGCTGCCCTTACTTTCAGAAGTTTGAACTTTATGTTTAAGTTTCACCCTTTTGTTATTTTTATTAGTCCTTTGGAGAATATCTCTCTGAGGGAGATCTTCCCAATACTTTCTAAATCTTTCCAGTGGAATTCTAGGTTGAATTCCCTGCCTTCGATTCCCCATTGGAGAAGCTCTTTGAAGGGTTGATGGGTCAGAATAAGTTTTTCTTGTTCTATGCAAGCCCCTCCTGGAGTGTGAGCCTTTGAGATATGACAAAATATCCAAAAAGGTCACAGGATAACTTTATAATCATTATACTCTTAATAATTATCTTCAAACCAGTGAAACTGCCATAAATAGGCATAAACTGTGAATTGAAATGGAATCTAATGAGTAAAAATGTGTAATAAATTATATTATTAGATTCCTCATGGTAAAATACACATATATCCTTTTTATGGAATATCTGTAAAGTCAATAATTACTGAATAATAAGTAAGAATACCCTAAAAAAGACATAAAACCTATTTAACTCAGAGGCCAATGAAACAACATGTGGGATAAATTGCACCATTGCATTCCCAATGAAAATCTACACATAAGACAATTATATGCCAGTTCTCTAAATTCAATACTTAAGGAATTAAGCTGAATATATGCACTTTTTTGGTCAGTGCATACATTCATGGTTTTTAGCTAATATCTCTAGAAATGTACATGATAGAGAGTTAAACCAAAAATTAATCCAACACTTAATTACTGTAAGAACACATATATGAACTTTATCTGACAAGGTATAAACAAGGTTTGAACTTGTAAGGGTTCATTGAACAAAATTGCTAGTGCTGTTCACCGCTTTGTTGTGAAGGTGGTTCAGACCTAAAGCAAAGTAAATATTGAGGTTCTACTAGCTCATATGTGAAGAATGAGGCGCTTTTTGTCATAATATTCAAGGCAAAACCCCCGGAAATCAAGGTTTGAAGTTTAAAATATTGAATGTTGACAGAAAAGATGAGATACAAGAAAAATCATCAAAAATATGATTTTAATGAAGTAATTAAAAGGTCTTGGCAGTGAAATAGGCTCTTTTCAGTGCAATATGGACATGTCAGGCTATCAGAATTCACTCCCTGAGCAGCTTTAGCATGTATAACTTGAAAGGTATTAATGATCAAAGCTTAAGCTTAAAATTGATCATTTATGATCACTCACTGTAATCCTATTTTAAGCTTAACAGTTATATGAGGGATATGACTGTTGAATACTATTATATAATCATTAATAATAATAAAATTCATGAATTTTAGGCTTCTTCCAAGTCTATGATGTCATCAAACCTAGAGTTATGATGATAACTCTAAATAATGGCATAATAATGAGATAAGATGGTTTTATCATGATGTAATAATCCCTAAACCTTAAAATACTGATTATTTCCAGTGGATAAAGTCAGTAAACATTTACTAGAAGCCTACTGGACTCTATAAGGGAGGAATTTACTATAAATAGAGCTCTCTTTACTCTATTTCCTCATCAGACGCATCAAAACAATAAAATAATTAAATCAAAAGTTAAAATATTCATTCTTTATATATAAATCTTTTATATTATCAAAGACCAAAGGTAATCCTGAGGTGATTACTCCAATTGTTCATTTGTTTTGTTATAATTCTCTTAAAACTCTTATTTCCACAAAAAATCAAGAATGTTTGTAATTTATTTTATTTTTATTTGGAAATACAATTTAAATAAGTTTCATTTACATTATTTGGAATAAAAACTTTCAAAATTATTATATCAAGTTATGAAAGTAGCTTATTTTCTCTTATTATAATGATTTCTCTCTATTATTACTGTTAATAATTCTTTAATTAATATAGCTTTAATATTAGTAATATCATTGTTATTAATTTTTTCTATTTATAAAAAACAATTTTTACACCTTCATTATTTGTTGGTAACAATAATAAAGTGCTTTTAAATATATTAATTATCTTATATTAATATTTTTATATATTATACTTTCTTTTATAATATAGATTATATTATTATATTTATTCAATAATATAATGATTTTTACACCATAATTATAATAAATCCTTATTATTATAGTTATTTTGATCTTGTTTATTTCATTATAAGGACTTTCAGAGTACAATAAGTAAAATATTAGTAATTTTTACTTATTGTTTCATAGTCAAACCTTACATTTTGGGGCGTGTCCATAATATTTACTTTAAAAGACTTTTAAAAAGATTAAAATTGTATTTATACAATAATATCATATTTATTGATCTTAAAAGCTATTGAGGCATTTGGAGAGCAATTGTACTGTCTTACACGTGTTTTTTCACATACTTAGCCTTGCAAGAACTTCCTTTGAGTGACTCTAGTGATTAGAAAAGATATTTATAAATTAGAAATAATTTTATATTATAAATTACTTTCAAAAAGAATAATATTCATTTTTATTTCATTCTTTAAAAATGAAGATATAAAAAATATTAAAAAATATTAAAAACCAATAAAAAAGCTATTTTTATTAATTGCTTTATTCCTTTCATTTATTCTAAGATATAAAAGAAATTTTTATGTGGAAAATTGCCATATCATGTCAAAAATAACACTTTTTATAAAAAGACTTATATTTATTTGTCTTCTTAGTGTTTTCAGACAACCCAGGGGAGGACCACCAAACCACTGTTGAAATATTGGTGAAAGAAACTTGTCAAAGTTCCCCAACACCAGTTGTCAGTAAGAAAAATGAAGCTAAGAAATTAGTCTTTCCAGGACCCACTATTCAGGACTGTGAAAGTGAGTACCTCCTTTTTAAACTTGCCATAAAAAGAAATTCTTGTCCTGAAATCTTTTTATTTCTTATTTCTTATATTATGAGTACTAGAAGAGGTTCCCAATACTCCATCCAAGAAGATGGAGCTGGACTCAGAAGTAGAATTGATCCCTCAAAAGGGAAAAGAAAGGGAAAAATCCCCAGTGGAACAGAATCCACACAAGGAAGTGCCATATCCCAAAGGCAAGTCCCAGAAATGCCCATAATATCTGAACCAGAGTTAGAACTAAGTATGGGTGACTCTAACAGATATAAATCACATTCTGAGGGCTCAAATAGACATTTACATGAGCAAGTACATGCAGTACTACATGGTGTACAAGGACAAGGAGTGGGAAAGGTTGCCACAAAGCCACCAAGGAGTGATGAACTCCTGGTGCATCCTTGTAAGTTCCTCAATGAGGAGGAAATAGTGAGATACTCCAATGGATGGAATCCACTATCATCCAAACTTCAAATCAAAAAGATCAAGGAATACCACACCAAAAAGTGGGAGGCGACCAAGGAAGAAGCCCCAGTAGCTTCTACCAGAAAGCCCCAGCCAATCCACTTCCCCAAGAAGGGAAGAAGAACAAGAAAAAGAAATGGAGAAAACCATATTTCCCAAGTTATAGGATTCCAAAAATACAAAAATATGCCATGGACAATGTCTTCAACATGGCCAGAACCTTGATGGAATTCAAGGACAAGGAGGAACAAAGAATGAGACAACCTCATTCCCCAAAGAAATAAGTTTGTTTCCAGACGTTGTAGATACTTTAACAGAAATTAAAAATAGTATCTTACCTCTTAAATACATTAAAAACAGTTGATCATCTTTACAAGAAATAAATGATAGCTTATTGTATTTAACAAAAGCTGTAGTACAAGTTAAAAAAAATCAATAACATAAAATTTATGGTTAAAAATAATAAACCAAACGTTTTCATTGAAAATACTCAGAAATCAATACAACGACAACAGGATTGTATAAATACATAAAAGATATCAAAGAAAAAACTTTGACAATAAATTATGATGTAAGTATTGATAATATTACAGGAAAATTAAACAAATGAAGTATTTCTGTGGAAAAATTTGAAGAAAAGACTTCATCACACCAAAAATTGCCTCTATACCATGTAGAAAAACTTGATGAAGAAAGATTGAATCTTAAATATGACATTCAAAGTGAAATAAAACTTATTACTGAAAAAATTGATACAATAAGTGATGCTAGCTTAAACATGCCAAAGCTATCAATGCCATTTTCTCATATGAGAAGTCCTGTTAAGCCAAAAGAGGAAATAACAAGTCTATTCATAACAGACTTGATTCCTCAAGACAATAACCAAGTATTAATGAAGGAAGCGCCTCAATTAAAATAATGGCCAACATTCATAGGAGAAGGTGAATATAACCATATTTCATTTGTTAAAAGAATTGACATGTTACAAGAGGATTATGCCATACCAGATGAATTAATCACTTCCAGAATACACTCACTATTTGAGGAATCTGAAAAAAGATGGTATTATGGCATAAGGCAATCAAATGGCAAAAATACCTGGTCTTGGTGAAAACAAGAAATAATCACCAAGTGGGCTAATGATGCCTGGAGGTACAAAATAGAGAATACATTTGAAAATTCCTCCTTTCACCCAGACAAGGATAAGCCTTGGACTTGGTTATTAGAAAAAGTTGAAAGATTAAATGCACTGTACCCAGAAATCTCACAAAAAATGGTACGCATGAAAATACTTGAGAAACGTGCAGGAGAACTCAAAGATTCCCTGAGAAGCAGGTATATAGAACCATTCTCCACAGAACAGTATATCAATGCACTAGAAGACATAGTTAAAAGCACAAACATTGTAAGAACTTGGAGGAAATTGGACATTAAATGTTAAAATAAACCATTTATCAAGAAAGATAGACCAACAGAATCTTTCAGGCCCAATACATCCAACAGTAATGAGCAAAGAAAGTGCCACAAATGTGGAGGAATTGGACACAAATCCATTAATTGCCTTAAAAAAGCAAAAATCAATGAAATTGTGGAAACAGAAGACCACAATGACAAATAACTAGAATCTGACTCTGAAAAGGACGCTGAAGAATCAGAAACTTCTGAAAGCTATAAAGCTAATATAATTGATGAGCAAATTAATAATATTGATTCAATATGTGAAGTACTGGATATCAATTCAGATTTACCACAAGTTGGAACATCTGACACAAGCCTTACAAATATACAAGATGCTAAATTGTATAGAACCCAACCAGAAAAAGGAATGGGATATACAGCTGGAAAATTAAGTATAATTATTGTCATGGTGGAAAACCAAGAGGCAAAAGTGAACTTAGATACAGGAGCATATTGTACCTGTGTTGTTAAGAGTTATTTGAGAACAATTGTACCAGTTTGGGAAGGAAACCATATGCCAATACAAGGAGTAAAACTCAGTAGTGCAAGTGAAAGTATGAAGCCCCTTGGAATAATTGACTTAACATTCATTTTTCCCCATCCTTCACAATGTATCAGATTGAAAGTAGAGTTTGTGGTAATGAATAACTGCACTAGTAACCATTTTTTACTTGGAAATGATTACTTGTCAAGTTGTGGCATAGATATCTCTAACCAAAAAGATATATATTTTACCATAGGAGACAATAAAAGGCAAAGATTTGGCTTCTTTAATAACAAAAAATAAATCAAAGCTATTAAGAATGAAGAAAAAAGCCCAGAAAAAGATTTTTCATAGCTTGACAACTTAAAGAGGCAGAATTAAATCAAGAATTAACAGAAAAATTGAAAGAAAAATTGATTGACCTTGTATTTAAACATAAAACTTCCTTTGCAACTGACAAAGAACCACTAGGTGCCATAATTGGACATTAGGTAGACATAATCCTTAATGTGGAAGTTCCTTATCCACCTTTATTAAGAAGACCAGCTTACCCAGCTAGCCCAAGAGCTAGAGAAGCTTTAGAGGTACACATTACAGAATTAATGGACCTTGGAGTATTAAGAAAAGTAGGACATAATGAACAGGTAGAGGTCATGACACCTGTCATTATAAATTGGCATAATGGAAAATCAAGGATGGTAGGGGACTTTAGAGCTCTAAACACCTATACGGTCCCTTACAGATATTTAATACTGTCACAGGGGCTCTTCGAAGTGAAGAGGGCCTGGCACTCAGTAAACTGGGACTCACTTATGGAGGGCTCAAAGATAAGATAAGATGAGATACACTTAAGACTGTTAAAGATAAATTGCTAAAGAATAAATATAAGAAAAGCAGCAACAAAGGATAAGAGTAAAAGAATAGAAGAGCCAACCACAAACAAGTCCAAGTCCACTGTTTCAACCTGTCAGAATGGAAAGAGAAGGGTTAATAAGGCTATGGCCACCCAACTCATACTGTACAAGCGAAGAGAGAAATGCAAAGACTAACTTAAAATCAAATAATTATAATACCCAAAATAAGGATAAGAATAATTATGAAATGATAAATAAACTAAATTAATTAACTGGGGAAAAGTCCCCAGGGGGAGAAAGAGGGGCTGGTATATGTGAGAATCACCAGCCCTGATCCAGAGGAAGAATTTTCATGAGAATAATTGATGATTGAATTGAGTCTGGCCAATACAGGTCCTGTACAGCTGTACAGAACCTGTACAAGAGGTGTGGTGTATTTGAGTGATCATACAGTTCCATACTGGTGTATTGAAACTGTATTGGGTGAATCCAACCTGTACAGGTATTGACAGGTTGTATTGATGTACCAAGCTGTATGCATGTTTCAGAATGAAGATTGCTGAAACTGACTGCTGATGCAGATACTGGATTTGCTGATTTGAGGTGTTTGAGTGGGTGTATGAATGAATACCCTTACCCCTGATGGATGGTTGTTACAGTATCCCCCTCTTGAAACTGGTGGGCTCCTGAACACCATAATACCCTGCCACTGTTGAGTGGCATCTCAATATCCCCACATTTTTTCAAAAAAATTTCTTTTTAATTTTCTTTTCCTCTTGACCATTATCCTGAAAATCCTTCATTATTTCTTCCCTGCCAAATTCAATTGATTCCCCCCTTTTTTTCAAGCTTGAGTGAGTATTCCTCCAAAATATGCCATTCTTTTCTTTTGATTCAATCAGCCATGCCTTGGGATGTGGCCTTGGGATATATCCCAGAATGAAGGCCATTGAGCACTTGTGCTCAAAAAATGGTGCCCAATGAGTATATGAAGTGTACTCATTTGGCAAGGCTTAATCCAACTAAAAATATGAGAAATGTACTCCAAGGGGTCTTGTCCCCATTGTCCAAGGGAATGGCCTCAGACAGCCCTCCAAATGTTTTTTGGGCTGTGGCCTCCATCCTGAGGGATCTTGAGGCAATTTGCTTTTTATGGCCCTTTTGGCCTTTTTGGGTGTTTTAGGGATTAGGCACTTTTTTTGATTTTTTTTGATTTTTTGGTCATAATGGACCTTTTCGAGTCTTTGGGATCCTACGGTCCGCGGTCCGTGGGCCGTGGGCCGTGGACCGTACGCCGCGGTCCATGGTCCGTGGGGGCTATTGGAGGCCCCCAGGACCAAAATGGAGCCCCTGGGCCCAAATTTGCTGGGGACCCAGGGTGACCAAGGGGTCCAGAAATGGCCCTTACCCAATTTTCACACTACATGGCCTGGACCCATTGATGGGGTCCAGGACCATCAAGATCCTGGCCTCCCCAAAGTTGCAGGGGAGGCCCTGGGTGATGGGTTCAGCCCCAAAGGGGTATGAACCTTCACCTTAGAGGCTTTGAGGGGGGGCATAATTGAGTTATGGCCCCATTTCCTTGAGTCAAGTTCTTTTTTTTCTTGATATGGAGTGGATTGATTCTGACGTCTTGAATCTTCTGCTTGCATATTCTTCAGTTATGAGTTCCAAACTGACTGAGCTCACTGAATCTTCCCCTTCTGCACCGCCACCGTCTGTTCTTCATGGTTCTGGCATCTTCAGCCGACTGTCCTCTCCTTCCATGGCGTCTTCTGGCCATTTTGATCCATCCCAAACTTATGAAGGGTTCAGAGCAGTTGAAGTTCTTGATCCTGCCTGTACTGAGTGTTTGGCAAGGGGTAAGGATTGCTTTCAACATTACAATCCTCGATTGTCAAAATGCCATTATTGCTTTATTGGGAAGAAGCCATGTCGCCGTACCGGAACCACTTCGTCCCAGGTCAGGAGGCACTTATGGAGTAGGAAGGATGGGCCTTATGGGCAGGAATTCCCCATTCTTGAGGAGCCTACGCCTTATGCCACTTCTGGATTTTCTCAATGTGAGTGATTTGCATATTTTGATTGAATTGGTGCTGATATCTTGATGTAGTGACTGGTTCCAGGAAGAGGGATGTGGCCAGATGGACTAATGTTGGAGGGTCCATTCCAATTGGTGGTAGGCCCATCCACTACAGCTCAGAAATTCCAATTTCAAGGACCAATGCTGATGGAGTGGTGAAAGTAGTGAAGAAGCTAAGAAGAATTGTTGATTCCCCATCAGATCCAGATGCTGAAGGAAGTGATGAGTTGGATGGTGAAGAAGTTCAAGTTATTCCTCATTCAAGTGGCCATCCATCCAGCAATTCCTCTTCTCAACCTCTTGCCAACACCAGATTCCAAAGCCAAATTATTCCCAGCACTCCAAGAAACTTCCAACCAATGCTTGCTTCCATTCCTACAACCCTTCCTCCTCCTTCACCAACTACTTCCCATACCACCAGGCCTGCCTTGAATCCAGCAGTAAGACCATCACCAGTTCAACAGTCTAGAAACTCACCCATAACCACCTCCCGTCAACTCCAACCTGTGGCCAGCTCTAGCAGAAGAAGAGATGGATTATCCCCTTTGCCGTTTCCTGCCGCCCAAGTCTTCCAAAGAAGAGAACGTTGGCCTATCCGGGTTACCAGAGAAGATCCCAACACGGCTAGTGAAAATCAAGATGCTGTTGCCAGATTGTTCAGGAGGGTTGATAGAAATAGCAGAGAGGTGATTATGTATGTGAATGACAGGACTATTCCAGGTACTGCTTCTGAAGAGATGGCTGCAAAATTTGCCTTGTATGAGGATGAGTTGATAAATGACTTCCAGAGAACTTTTGATTACTTGGGTAGAGATAACTAGTTTCCTTTTCCTTGTTTGTGTTTGGTTTGGCTGCTATCCCCACTCTTATAAATACTAAAAAATAAAAGATAAAAAAAAAGACAATGGAACCTCCCAATACATGACTTGGGGAGGGGATGCTGCTGCTTTAAAGAAATAAAAGAAAGAAAATTATACAAGTAAAGAAAGAAAGAAAAATAATAAGAGAAAATGAGAGTAAAGAAAGAAATAAAGAAAAAATTCCTGATGGTTGGTCCTTCTTGTGGTGAGCTGCTTGATTCTGGCCAAGAAGTGTCTGAAAAATGAAAACCAAGCATTTGATGCTCACAGAGTGGCCAAGGTAATGTTTTTACAAGAAGTAGAACCCTCAGGGATGCATACCAGGAGTTGGAACTTACTTTTACAACTTCCACTCCCCACCAAGCACCATAAGACTGAAATAAATTGCCATAAATGCCTTCTGAAATGAATTGCCATAAATGACTACTGAACTGAATTGCTGTAAATGACTTGAAGTAACGAATGTCTTGAATTATGATGATTGGCATAAAATGGAATAATAATAAAGAAAGAAAACATTGGGCCATATCTTGATAAGGTCCAAATCGGAGGGTATTGATGTTGTATGCTTCCTGAACCTGTCCAAAGAAATGACAAGTGCCCACAAAGTGGCCAAGGTGATGCTTACAACAACATATGGGTAGAATACCCCCTTAAAGGTGCATGCCAGGAGAGGAACTTACTTTCATAACTTCTTCTCCCCACCAACCACCATAAAATGAAACTCTTGAGGTATTGGGACCAGGCTTGTCTGGATATAATGAATGGAAATCCTTGACGAGGTCTGGTGAGTTGGTAAGGTTGGAAGCTGGTTCCCAAGTGGTTCTTTCTGGGTCTTCACTGAATCCTTTCCACTCTACAAGATACCATAATTTACCTCTTTTGAGTTTTGAGTCCAGAACCTGAGCCACTTCCCATTCTTCTTGCTCTTCCACTAAAACTGGTGGTGGCGGCAATTGATGACGATTTGGGATAGTTGAATGCTTGACTGGTTCTAATAAGGACACATGGAATACAGGGTGAACTGTCTTCCATTGCTGAGGCAACTTGAGGTGATATGCATGGCTGCCAATCTTCTTAAGAACTTCAAAGGGTCCCAACCATCTTTCTGATAATTTCTTGGTGGTTCTTGTTGTCTTGATGTTCTTGGAAGCTAGCCATACTTTGTCCCCAGGTTGGAAATCAGGTGGAATTGCCCTATTTCTATCTGCATACTTCTTGAATCTCCTTATTGCTGACTCTAATTCTTCTTTGATAACTTGCTGTACTGATTGGAGTTTTGTTGATAACTTTCCAGCAGGTGAGTCTTGAGAAATATGGATTGAGTCAAAGCTGGGATTTCTTCCATAAATGGTGAAAAAAGGTGATTTCTTGGTTGATGAATGTTCTGCATTATTATAGGCAAATTCAGCCAGAGGGAGCCAGGTGTACCAGTCATCTTGATGATAGCTGACATACATCCAAAGGTACTGTTCTAGTATCTGATTTACCCTCTCTGTCTGTCCATCTGTTTCAGGGTGAAAGGCAGTTGAAAGATCTCTTGATATCTTGAGCTGCTGACACAATTGAGTCCAAAATGATGAAACAAATAAGGATCCTCTATCACTTACAATACTGACTGGAAGTCCATGCTTGGAAAATACATGACTAATGAAGATTTGAGCTAAATCCAGAGCAGTGATTGTGCCATAAGTTGGAATGAAGATTGCCATTTTTGAGAATCTGTCCACAACTACTAAAATTGAATCAAGGTTGTTGGACAGTGGCAATTGAGTGATAAATTCCATTGATAATGAATTCCAAGGACCAGATGGAATTGAAAGAGGCTTGAGTAATCCAAACTTCTTATGATGAATGTTCTTGTTTCTTGAACATTGCTGACATGAGGACACATAGTCCTTGATGAATTGATTCATGCCAGCCCAATAAAAATCCCTCTTGATGCGCTTGAGGGTCTTCTCCTGGCCAGGATGGCCAGCCAATGGTGAGTCATGACGCTTTTGAAGAATATTGAGTTGAAGTTCTTCATTGCTTGGAATTACCACTCTATCTTTGAATAATAAGAACTTGGCTTGAGGTTCAAGAGAATAATCTGGAACTGATTCACCTCTTGCTAGTTGCTTGAGTATTTCTTTATAGTCTTTGTCTTGCCATACTTCTTTTTGAATCTTGTCCACTAAATCTGAGAAAATTTCCACTTTGATTGAGAAGAATCTTGATTCTTGAATTCCATCTTGCTTAAGTACTTGATGAAAATTCCGAGGATTCTTGCTGATGAAGTCCACCCCCCTCTCTGGGTACACGTCATCCCGACGTGACAAGGCATCTGGTAAAGTGGCCAGCCTGCCTGGGCGGTAAGTGATAGTGAAATGAAAATATGAGAGAAATTCAGCCCAACGGGCTGGACAACCAGTAAGAACTTTGGAAGACATGAAATACTGCAAGGAATAGTGGTCTGTCAAGACCTCAAAAGGATTGGAAAGAGAAAGAAGAAATGCTCTCCAGCGCTTGAGAGCCCAAACTATGCCAAGGAGTTCCTTGTCATGAATTTCATAGTTGAGTTCAGCTGGTAAGAGCTTGCGACTATCAAATGCAATGGGGTGCTTTCCTGAGTCATTCACCTGGCTCAGTACGGCGCCCAAAGCATAATCAGAAGCATCAGTCTCTACTATAGTAGGTAGAGAAGGATTAAAGTGAGATTAGATAGGAGCAGAGGTGAAAGCTTCTTTGAGTGCTTGAAACTGACTAAGAGCTTCCTCATTGAAGATGAAAGGAGAATCTTTTTTAAGGAGGGAAGTGAGAGAAGTGATTTTTTTAGAATAATTTTTAATGAAACGTCGATAAAAATTGGCAAAGCCAAGGAAAGATTGAAGAGCCTTGATGTTTTTGGGCTGAGGCCAATTGAGGATTTGCTGAACTTTTGAAGAATCCATCTTGAGGCCATCACTTGAAACAACATAGCCCAAGTATTCCACACTTGAGGCATGGAATACACACTTGGAGGCTTTGGCAAACAGACTATTGTCCCTCAGTCTTTGGAGGACAGAGGCCACATGTTTGACATGTTCCTCCTCAGAACTGGAAAAGACCATAATATCATCTAGATAAACCACAACAAACACATCCAAAAAATCTGCAAAGATATTATTTACTAGATTTTGGAAAGAAGCAGGAGCATTGGTCAAACCAAATGGCATGACCAAATACTCATAACTGCCATATTTGGTTCTAAAGGCAGTTGAGTGCTCATCCCCCTCTTTGATTCTCAGAAGGTTATATGCACCACGCAAATCTATCTTGGAGAAGATAGTGGAACCGTTGAATACGGTAAGAAGCTGGTTCATAGGAGGAACAGGGTATCTTTTCTTCCTAGTGACAGCATTGAGTTTGCGGTGGTCAACACACAAACGAAGACCTCCATGCTTTTTCTTGACAAAAAGGACAGGTGCTCCTGTTGAAGAGGAGCTTGGTCTAATGAAACCTTTCTCTACATTCTCTGAAATGTAGGCCCGCAGTGTTTCTGACTCTTGATTTGATAATGAGTAGATAACACCAATTGGAGGTAGAAGACCCTCCAATTCAAAATGGTGATCACAGGCGCGGTGTGGAGGAAGTTTCTCTGCTTTCACCTTGGAGAATACATCCAAATATTGGTGATAAGCAGGAGGAACAACCTTCAACACAGTTTCAATTTCTTCTGGCTCTTCCTCCTCATCCCACTGCTCCTCCAGGGATGCATGAAAAGATAAGGGAGGAAGGTCCATATCCCCTTGGAAGAGATGAAGTGAAGATATGGCAACATCTTCTCCAACATCCTTTATCTCTTTGAAGACTTCATCTCTTGATGGAAGTAATGACTGAGAGGGAATTATGGAAGGGATATGGACAGAAGGAGGAATGGAAGGTGTCTTAAGTTCACCAGCCAGAGCAACACTGTTGACAGCAGTGGCTAAGTCATTACTAGTAGAAGGAATAATACCACTAGAATCCTTATGATTAGAATCATAGGTGATCAATCCATTTTTCCAATCAATAATGGGATTGAAATGGTAAAGGAAATCATAGCCCAATATCAGGTCTTCTCCCTTGGGTGAATCTATGATAAAGAAGTCCCATTCAAAGCTTGGGAAGGAAGGCAAGTCAACTACCCACTTGGTATAATGGGTGATGAACAAGGCAGGGGATTCATTAGAATCCAAAATGAAAAGAGGAATCTTTTCAGGGAGCTCTGACATAGTCAATGAGTACTTGAGAACAAAATTCTTTGCAATAAAAGAGTTTGTAGCACCAGAATCAATGAGAATACTATAAAAAATATCAGAGATTGAAGAAAAAATAAGAAATTTTAAAGATTTCTTGACACTAGTATTCAGAGTGCACAATTGTGCTCTTGAAGGAAATAAGTGAGAACCATTGAACACATCTGTCACAGGGGCTCTTCTAAAATGAAGAGGGCCTGGCACTCAGTGAACAGACTTACTTATGGAGGGCTCAGAAAAAATACTCAAATGATAAGAGTAATGGAGTAAGAGGATAAATTCCTAGTCATAAAATAATAAGCATAAAAGATAAGAGAGACAAAACAAAAGCAATAATAAAGAGCCAACCACAAATAATCCTGAGTCACTGTTTCAACCTGTTCAGAAAAGAGAAAAGGGATTAATAAGGATATGGCCACCAGGACTCTACTGAACAGGTGAGGGAAGGCTAAGACTAACTTAATAAGTAATAAAATAATATTCCAAAAGTGAGAATAAAATAATATTAAATAATAAATCAACTATTTTAATTAACTGGGGGAAAAACCCCCAGGTGGGTGAAGAGGGGCTGGTATATGTGAGAAATACCAGCCTTGAAGTTTGAGTGTTGAGATACTGGCCTGTATGCTGGAAGAAGTTGGATGTGGGATTGAATCCTGTATTGGTGAATCCAATACAGGTGATACAGTCAATACAGGTATTTGCGCCTGTATTGATGACAGGCCTGTATTTGGTGAATCCTGTATTTGAGTCTTGCCTGTATGGAACTGTATTGAGGTATGAAAACTGTATTGAGGTATGAAAACTGTATTGGGTGAATTATTGAATGAAACCCCCTTGCTGATTGGGTTCTGAAGGGTATCCATGATATAATGATTTGCTGATGATGATTGGAAATGCCCCTGCCTCCTTGGCTGTGACATTATCCCCCTCTTGAAAGTGGTGAGCTCTGAGCACCATAAGTATAGTGAGTCTTGATGAGCTTGCAATCAATTCAAACAGTTCCTTCCCCCAATTCCTTAAGATTTCCCCTTAAAACTTCTTCTTCAATCAATACTCAAACCAATCTTCATTTGACTATTTGTAGGTATTTTCCCCTTGATTTTGATTGTGAATTTCCTCTGTTCATTCAAAACTGCCTTCAATCTTCATAAAATTTTCTTTAATCTTGTCTTGAGTGTCTTCATCAACTTTCTTGAGTCCTCATGGCTTTTGAAAGGTGGTTGATTTGGGTTTTTGTCCCAAGACCACTTGAAATCATCATAATTTTGAATTTTAGAGTGTTGGCATAAGGTGGCCAACAATTGAAATTTTGGACCAAATGAGTAGTCCTGGCCAAAATCCCTGAAAGTGTGAATAAATGGGTTTTTGGCCAATTTGCGCAAAAATGCGCAAAATGCGCAAATGCGCAAATATGCCATATGTGGCATAAATTGGTGAAAATACTGAAAAAATTGAATTCTTGTGAAAAAATGGCCTAAAGGTGGGTTTTGGCCATTTTGCGCATTTTTGCGCAAAATGCGCAAAAATGCGCAAAGTGCGCAAAATGCGCAAATGCGCAAATATGCCATTTTGGCATAAATTGGTGAAAATGATGAAAAAACTGAATTGTTGTGAAAAAATGGCCTAAAAGTGGGTTTTGGCCATTTTGCGCATTTTTGCGCAAAATGCGCAAATTTTGCGCAAAGTGCGCAAATGCGCAATTATAATGATTTTGGCCAAAAAGGCCTTTTGAAGGCTTTTGACAAGAAAAAAGGCCCTTTTGCGCAAAAGTGCACAAAAGTGCGCAAATGCGCAAATTTGCCAATATGCCTAATTAAGCATATTATGATAAGAATTGATGAAAATTGGCTGTTTTAATGTTTTGAGGTCTGATATGACCAATTGTGCCAAAGTGCATATCTTGATGAAATTGGCCAATTGGGCCATTTGAAACAATTTCTTCTATGAACTTGATTTTTTTCTTGAAAATCTTCTTCTTATCCCCTCCTTGATTGGTCAATTGCCATAAACACCTTGCTAATTGGGTTTTGGCTTTCAATTTTGATCTTAAGGAATGAGTTCAAAGCTGACATTCATATTTGACTCCACTGCCTCTGGTTCCCCGCCTTTTGTGATTTGGAGATGCCTTGGTTATAGAGTTTAAAGAAACCTTGAAGAAATTTTGATGCGTATTACTGGTAGTTGGTCTCCATTATTACTATTGTTTGCTCTTGATTATTAAATAAATTCACTCCCCAAACAAGATATGGGAGTTATGATTGCTGCTTTTGAAACAAGAAATGAAAATAAATCATACAAGTAAAAGAAATTGAAATAAAAAATAAAAAATAAAAAATAAAAATGAAAAAGAATTGAGAGAAAAGAGAGTAAAGAAATAGAAATAAGAAAATGCCTGAGGGTTGTCCTTCTTGTGGTGAGTTGCTTGATTTTGGCCAAAAGATTCTGAAAGATGAAATCAAGCATTTGATGCTCACAGCGTGGCCAAGGTAATGTTTTTACAAGAATTAGACCCCTCAGGGATGCATACCAGGAGATGGAACTTACTTTCATAACTTCCACTCCCCACCAAGCACCATAAATGAAAATTAAAATATGCCATAAGATGAATTTGATAATGAATGTCTTGAAAGATAATTTATGGCATGATTAAAGAAAGAAGAGAAAATAAAAGAAAAGATTGGGCCAAATCTTGATGAAAGGTCCAAATCTTGAGGGTATCATGTTGCAAGGCCTTCTGAACCTGTCCAAAAAATTGGCAAGTGCTCACAAAGTGGCCAAGGTGATGCTTACAACAAATTTGGTAGAATACCCCCTTAAAGGTGCATTCCAGGAGAGGAACTTACTTTCATAACCTCCAATCCCCACCAAGCACCATAAAATCAAACTCTTGAGGCATTTGGGCCAGGCTTGTCAGGATACAAAGTGTGAAAGTCCTTGACAAGGTCCGGAGAGTTGGTAAGGTTGGAAGCTGGTTCCCAAGTTGTTCTTTCTGGGTCTTCACTGAATCCTTTCCACTCAACTAAATACCATAATGAACCTCTCTTGAGTTTTGAGTCCAGAACCTGAGCCACTTCCCATTCTTCTTGCTCTTCCACTATTACTGGTGGTGGTGGCAATTGATGTCGATTTGGGATAGTTGATTGCTTCACTGGTTCTAACAGAGAAATATGGAAAACAGGGTGAACTGACTTCCATTGTTGAGGCAACTTGAGGTGATATGCATGGCTGCCAATCTTCTTCAGAACTTCAAAAGGTCCCAACCATCTTTCTGAGAGCTTCTTGGTGGGTCTTGTTGTCTTTATGTTCTTGGAGGCTAGCCATACTTTGTCCCCAGGTTGGAAATCAGGTGGAATTGCTCTATTTCTATCTGCATACTTCTTGAATCTTCTTATTGCTGACTCTAATTCTTCTTTGACAACTTGCTGTACTGATTGGAGTTTTGTTGATAACTTTCCAGCAGGTGAATCTTGAGAAACATGGATTGAGTCAAAGCTGGGATCTCTTCCATAAATGGTGAAAAAAGGTGATTGCTTTGTGGATGAATGTTCTGCATTATTATAGGCAAATTCAGCCAGAGGGAGCCAGGTGTGCCAGTCATCTTGATGGTAACTGACATACATCCGAAGATACTGTTCTAGAATCTGATTTACCCTCTCTGTCTGTCCATCTGTTTCAGGGTGAAATGCAGTTGAAAGATCTCTTGATATCTTGAGCTGCTGACATAACTGGGTCCAGAATGATGAAACAAATAAAGAACCTCTATCACTAACAATACTGATTGGAAGACCATGTTTGGAAAAGACATGACTAATGAATATTTGAGCTAAGTCCAAAGCAGTGATTGTTGAATAAGTTGGAATAAATATTGCCATTTTTGAAAATCTGTCTACAACTACTAAAATGGAATCAAAGTTGCTTGACAAGGGCAATTGAGTGATAAAGTCCATTGATAAAGAATTCCAAGGACCAGATGGAATTTGAAGAGGCTTGAGTAATCCAAACTTCTTATGGTGGATGTTCTTGTTTCTTGAACATTGCTGACATGAGGACACATAGTCCTTGATGATTTGATTCATGCCAGCCCAATAAAAATCCCTCTTGATGAGCTTGAGGGTCTTCTCCTGGCCAGGATGGCCAGCCAACGGTGAGTCATGACGCTTTTGAAGAATGTCCAATTAAATTTCATGATTGCTTGGAATGACTACTCTATCTTTGAACAATAATAATTTTGCTTGAGGTTCAAGAGAATAGTCTGGGACTGAGTCTCCTCTTGCTAATTTCTTGAGGATCTCCTTATAGTCTTTGTCTTGCCATACTTGTCTTTGGATCTGATCAACTAAATCTGAAAACATTTCAACTTTTATGGAAAAGAATCTTGACTCTTGAATTTCATTCTGCTTGAGAACTTGATGAAAGTTTTGAGGATTCTTGCTGATGAAATCCACCCCCCTCTCTGGGTACACGTCGTCCCGACGTGACAAGGCATCTGGTAAAGTGGCCAGCCTGCCTGGGCGGTAAGTGATAACAAAGTGAAATTCAGAAAAAAATTCAGCCCAACGGGCTTGACGACGAGTAAGGACTTTAGAGGACATAAAATATTGGAGAGAACAATGGTCTGTCAAGACCTCAAAGGAATCAGAAAGAGAAAGGAGAAAGGCTCTCCAGCGCTTGAGAGCCCAAACTATGCCAAGGAGTTCCTTGTCATGAATTTCATAGTTGAGTTCAGCTGGTAAGAGCTTGCGACTATCAAATGCAATGGGATGCTTTCCTGAGTCATTCACCTGACTCAGTACAGCACCCAAGGCATAATCAGAGGCATCAGTCTCTACAATAGTTGGGAGAGAAGGATTAAAGTGAGAGAGGATAGGAGCAGTGGTGAAAGCTTCTTTGAGTATCTGAAACTGGCTAAGAGCTTCCTCATTGAAGATGAAGGGAGAATCTTTTTTGAGAAGGGAAGTGAGAGCAGAGATTTTTTTGGAATAATTTTTAATGAAACAATGATAAAAGTTGGCAAAGCCAAGGAAAGATTGGAGGGCCTTGATGTTCTTGGGCTGAGGCCAATTGAGTATTTGTTGAACTTTTGAAGAATCCATCTTGAGGCCATCACTTGAAACAACATAGCCCAAGTATTCCACACTTGAGGCATGGAATACACACTTGGAGGCTTTAGCAAACAAATTATTGTCTCTCAGTCTTTGGAGAACAGAGGCCACATGTTTAACATGTTCATCCAAAGAGCTAGAGAAGACCATAATATCATCTAAGTACACTACAACAAAAATATCCAAATAATCTGCAAATATATCATTCACAAGATTTTGGAATGAAGCTGGAGCATTGGTTAAGCCAAATGGCATAACCAAATACTCATAACTGCCATATTTGGTTCTAAAGGCAGTTAAATGCTCATCCCCCTCTTTAATTCTCAGGAGATTATAAGCACCACGCAGATCTATCTTGGAGAAGATAGTAGCACCATTAAAGACGGTAAGAAGCTGATTCATTGGAGGAACAGGATACCTGTTCTTCCTAGTGACAGCATTAATTTTGCGGTAGTCAACACACAAACGAAGACCACCATCCTTTTTCTTAACAAAAAGGACAGGTGCCCCTGTTGAGGAGGAGCTTGGTCTGATGAAACCTTTCTCTACATTCTCTGAAATGTAGGCCCGCAGTGTTTCTGACTCATTCTTTGATAAAGAGTAGATAACACCAACTGGAGGTAGAAGACCCTCCAGTTCGATATGATGATCACAGGCACGGTGTCGAGGAAGTTTCTCTGCTTTCACTTTGGAGAATACATCCAAATATTTGTGATAAACAGGAGGGACTACCTTCAGCACAGTTTCAATCTCTTCTGGCTCTTCCTCCTCATCCCACTGCTCCTCCAGGGAGGCATGAAAAGATAAAGGAGGAAGGTCCATATCCCCTTGAAAGAGATGAAGTGAAGATATAGCAACATCTTCTCCAACATCTTTTATCTCTTTGAAGACTTCATCTCTTAATGGAAGTAATGACTGAGAGGGAAAAATGGAAGGGATATGGACAGAAGGAGGAAGGGAAGGTGTCTTAAGTTCACCAACCAGAGCAACACTGTTGACAGCAGTGGATAAGTCATTACTAGTAGAAGAAATAATACCACTAGAATCCTTATGACTAGAATCATAGGTGATCAATCCATTTTTCCAATCAATAATGGGATTAAAATGGTAAAGAAAATCATAGCCCAATATTAGGTCTTCTCCCTTGGGTGAATCTATGATAAAGAAATCCCATTCAAAGCTTGGGAAGGAAGGTAAATCAACAACCCACTTGGTATAATGGGTGATGAACAGGGAAGTGGATTCACTGGAATCCAGAATGAAAAGAGGAATCTTTTCAGGGAGCTCTTACATGGTCAATGAGTACTTGAGAACAAAATTCTTTGCAATAAAGGAGTTTGTAGCACCAGAATCAATGAGAATACTATAAAAAATATCAGAGATTGAAGAAAAAATAAGAAATTTTAAAGATTTCTTGACACTAGTATTCAGAGTGCACAATTGTGCTCTTGAAGGAAATAAGTGAGAACCATTGAACACATCATGATTCCCACTGAGGCTTTTCCCTGCTTGCTAGGGAAGCCTTTTGATGATCCTTGCCTATTTTCAGGCCTCTTGAAGCATTTTTCAAATGGGTGTTTACCACCACAATAATTGCACAAGCCTTCTTTAATCCTCCTCTCCTTTTCAGAACCAATTAATTTGTTGTCCTTATTGAGGAGAGCAGCATGAGGCTTGTCTTTGGACACTTGAAAATTCTTCCCCTTCTTATTCTTCTTGTGATAAGGCTTCTGTGATGATGAACTTTGAGGAGGCTTGGAGGAGTTGGATTCACTGATTGGAGGCTTCTTCTCTTGATGACTGCCCTTTTCCTTCTGCCTCTCATGGTACCTGGTATCTAATTCCAAGGTGATATCCATGAGTTCTTGAAGGCTATCCAAAGTTCCAGGGTGAGAAGCCAATTGGTCCAACAATCTTGATGCCAAGCCTCTTCTATACACATGAATATAGGCCCTTTCCCCCCAGTCTCCAATTCTTGACATTAAACTTCTGAAATCAGCTATGTACAAGGAAACTTGACCACTTTCCCTCATCCTCAAATTGTCCAACTCTTGTTCAGCTTTTCTGACTTCATTGGGATCACCAAACAGAGTGAATAACTGGGTTTCAAACAACTGCCAGTTATTGAGGAGATAAGATGGGTCTTCATTGGAGATATTTGAGAGGTAAGGTTCAATCCATTTGCCAGCTCTACCAGTAAGAAAAGAAGTTGAGTAAAGTACCTTCTTCCTGTCAGAGAAGAAGTTTGCTGGGTCATTATGAAAGATTAATTGACAGGATTGAATGAATCCTCTCAATTTATGAGCTTTAGTACCATCAAAAGAATCAGGTGCCTTCATTGATGGAGTCTTGAATGCAGGGACTTTTGAAGTGTCCCTTGGGGCAACTGCTTGAGTGAGTTGTCCCATAAACTGAGTCATTTGCTCCATCATCTTGAGGAAATTTGGTTCAGCTTGAGAGACAGAAGGTTGATTAGAAAGGGCTAGATTTGGAGCCTCAGGAGCTTCAGTAGCACCTGCCAAGGCAGCTGCCACTTCAGTCTCCTCAGATTCTTCCTCTTCCACAGACTCCTCCCCCTCCTCATCTTCAGCTTCCCCCAATCTACTTCTAGGCCCTTGAGAAACACCAGGATAACCACCCAATAGTCCAGAGAATGATCTTGATCTTCTAGACTTCACACCTCCTCTTCTGGAGGGTGCTGCTCCTTCCATTGGTGGTCCTCTGTCCAAATTTGCACTCAGTTGATGAACTGATGGTGTGCGGTCAAGAGGAGCCCTTGGTGTAGGAGTGAGAACAGCTTGATGTCTCTGGGATCTTGTATTCTTGGCTGGTGGGCTATGCTGAACTGGCATTATGAAAGAAGAATGAATAAAAACTTGATGATACTTTGAATAAATTAAGGCTTGACCAAATCAAATTAAATGAGAATCTTGATTATCTTGAAGAATCAATAAACAGTCTTGAAGTGAATCAATATGAATAAATCTTGAAGAGTGAAGATGACAAAGTCAAATTCTTATGAATAATCAATTTCAATCAATAAGTCAAATCAAGTCAATCAAAATCAAATCAATTAAGTCTTGAGGAATTCAATCAATATCTTCAAAAATCAATTCAATTAAATCAAATCTTGAGGATAAATCAGCTTTCTTGAGGAATCAAATCAAGTCAATCAAATCAAATCAATCAAAATCCAATCAATATCTTGAGGTGAAGTCAATGTCTTGAACATTCAATCAATCAATCAATAATCTTGAGAAATTTCAATCAAAACCACTGAATACCCCAAATCAAATAACCCTGAATGATGAATCAATTAACCCAACTAATTCCAAGCAATAAAACCTGAATAAACCTGAATTCAAACAAAAGAGAAATGAATATGATAGAGAATAAAGTGAATTGGTCAGCAGAATAGAGAAATTAGAAAGAATAAATTTTCATGAGAATGAAATGAGAGAGATGAAAATTGATGAAAATCATAAAATCATTAAAGTTCATAATCATTAAAAGATCATAATAGAAGAATGAGAGAAATGAATAAAATGAATGAAAAGAAAGAAGCAATTATGAATTAATTAAAATAATGTCACAGGGGCTCTTCTAAAATGAAGAGGGCCTGGCACTCAGTGAACAGACTTACTTATGGAGGGCTCAGAAAAAATACTCAAATGATAAGAGTAATGGAGTAAGAGGATAAATTCCTAGTCATAAAATAATAAGCATAAAAGATAAGAGAGACAAAACAAAAGCAATAATAAAGAGCCAACCACAAATAATCCTGAGTCACTGTTTCAACCTGTTCAGAAAAGAGAAAAGGGATTAATAAGGATATGGCCACCAGGACTCTACTGAACAGGTGAGGGAAGGCTAAGACTAACTTAATAAGTAATAAAATAATATTCCAAAAGTGAGAATCAAATAATATTAAATAATAAATCAACTATTTTAATTAACTGGGGGAAAAACCCCCAGGTGGGTGAAGAGGGGCTGGTATATGTGAGAAATACCAGCCTTGGAGTTTGAGTGTTGAGATACTGGCCTGTATGCTGGAAGAAGTTGGATGTGGGATTGAATCCTGTATTGGTGAATCCAATACAGGTGATACAGTCAATACAGGTATTTGCGCCTGTATTGATGACAGGCCTGTATTTGGTGAATCCTGTATTTGAGTCTTGCCTGTATGGAACTGTATTGAGGTATGAAAACTGTATTGGGTGAATTATTGAATGAAACCCCCTTGCTGATTGGGTTCTGAAGGGTATCCATGATATAATGATTTGCTGATGATGATTGGAAATGCCCCTGCCTCCTTGGCTGTGACAACATCATGATCCCCACTCAGGCTTTTCCCTGCTTGCTAGGGAAGCCTCTTTATGATGACCCAGGCTTGTTCTGAGGTCTCTTGAAACATTTTTCAATTGGGTGCTTGCCACCACAATAAGTACACAACCCTGCTTGAATCCTCCTCTCCTTTTCAGAACCGATTAATTTATTGTCCTTATTGAGGAGAGCAGCATGGGGTTTGTCCTTTGAAGATTGAAATTGCTTGCCCTTCTTATTCTTCTTCTGATGAGGCCTCTTTGGAAATGAGTTTTGAGGAGGCCTAGACTGATTGGATCCACTGACTGGAGGCTTCTTTTCTTGATTGCCACCCTTTTCCTTTTGCCTCTCATGATATCTTGTGTCTAATTCTAAAGTGACATCCATAAGTTCTTGAAGAGTATCAAACGTTCCAGGGTGAGAAGCCAACTGATCCAATAATCTTGATGCCAATCCTCTTCTGTAAACATGGATATAAGCTCTTTCCCCCCAATCTCCAATTCTTGACATTAAGATTCTGAAATCTGCTATGTACAAGGAAACATGACCACTTTCCTTCATCCTCAAATTGTCCAACTCCTGTTCAGCTTTCCTGACTTCATTGGGGTCACCAAACAGAGTGAATAATTGAGATTCAAACAATGGCCAATTATTGAGGAGGTAGGAAGGGTCTTCATTGAAAATATTTGAGAGGTAAGGTTCAATCCATTTGCCAGCTCTACCAGTAAGAAAAGAAGTTGAGTACACAACCTTCTTCCTGTCAGAGAAGAAGTTTGCTGGATCATTATGGAAAATTAGTTGACAGGATTGGATAAATCCTCTCAACTTATGAGCTTGAGTACCATCAAAAGAATCAGATGCCTTCATGGATGGAGTCTTGAAAGCAGGGGCTTTGGAATTTTCCCTGGGGGCAACTGCTTGAGTGAGTTGTCCCATGAATTGAGTCATCTGCTCCATCATCTTGAGGAGACTTGGATCAGTTTGAGAGACAAGAGGTTGACTAGAAAGGGCTAGATTAGAACCCTGAGGCACCTCTGGAGCATTTGCCAAGGCATCTGCCACTTCAGTTTCCCCAGAATCTTCCTCTTCCACAGACTCTTCCCCCTCTTCATCTTCAACTTCCCCTAATCTTGCTCTTGCACCTTCAGACATGCCAGGGTAGCCACCCAAAAGTCCAGAAAAGGATCTTGATCTTCTAGATTTCATTCCACCTCTTCTTGAGGGTGCTGCTCCTTCCATTGGTGGTCCTCTGTCCAAGTTTGCACTCAGTTGATGAAATGATGGTGTGCCGTCAAGAGGAGCCCTTTCTGTAGGAGTGAGAACAGCTGGAATTTTCTGGGATATAGTATTCTTTGCTGGGGGGCTATGCTGGACTGGCATTATGAAAAGAATTAAAATAACTTGATGGTATTAAGAAGAATAATCAGGCTTGGCCAAATCAATCACAATAAAATCTTGATGAATCTTGAGGAATCAATTCAAATCTTGAGGAATCAAATTCAATCAACAGTCAAATAAATTCAATCAATCAACAATCAATTCAAATCAAATATCAATAATCTTGAGGAAATCAATAATCAATCAATATTCAATCAATAATCAATCAATAAATGTCTTCAATAGGAAATCAAGTCTTGAGGAATCAATCAATCAGTTCAAAATCTTCAGAAATCAATTCAATATCTTGATGAGTCAAATCAAATCAATAATCAAAATCAATTCTTGAGGATCAATCAATATCTTGAGAGTTCAAAGTCAATAAATCCAATAAATCCTGAATCAATAACCCAAATGAATCCCAATGAATAATCCAATCAATTAAACCAATCAATAATTCCTAGATGAAACCTGAATAAGAACACAGAAAGATTTGATTGATAAAAATAAAATGAAGTGATGAAATGGTCAGCCATGATTAAGAAAGGAAAAAAGAATCCATTTTCATAAGAATGAAATGAATGAGATGAAAATTGATGAGAGAGAAAAATTCATAGAAAATCATAAAAATCATAAAATCATGAATAGGTCATAATTGATGAATGAGAGGAAATGAATATAAATTAATGAAAAGAAAGAATCAAATATGAGTTAATTAATTTAATGTCACAGGGGCTCTTCGAAGTGAAGAGGGCCTGGCACTCAGTAAACTCGGACTCACTTATGGAGGGCTCAAAGATAAGATAAGATGAGATACACTTAAGAGTGTTAAAGATAAATTGCTAAAGAATAAATATTAGAAAAGCAGCAACAAAGGATAATAGTAAAAGAATAGAAGAGCCAACCACAAACAAGTCCAAGTCCACTGTTTCAACCTGTCAGAATGGAAAGAGAAGGGTTAATAAGGATATGGCCACCCAACTCATACTGTACAGGCAAAGAGAGAAATGCAAAGACTAACTTAAAATTAAATAATTATAATACCCAAAATAAGGATAAGAATAATTATGAAATGATAGATAAACTAAATTAATTAACTGGAGAAAAGTCCCCAGGGGGGAGAAAGAGGGGCTGGTATATGTGAGAATCACCAGCCCTGATCAAGAGGAAGAATTTTCATGAGAATAATTGATGATTGAATTGAGTCTGGCCAATACAGGTCCTGTACAGCTGTACAGAACCTGTACAAGAGGTGTGGTGTATTTGAGTGATCATACAGTTCCATACTGGTGTATTGAAACTGTATTGGGTGAATCCAACCTGTACAGGTATTGACAGGTTGTATTGATGTACCAAGCTGTATGCATGTTTCAGAATGAATATTGCTGAAACTGACTGCTGATGCAGATACTGGATTTGCCGATTTGAGGTGTTTGAGTGGGTGTATGAATGAATACCCTTACCCCTGATGGATGGTTGTTACAAATACCCAGAATCCATAAGACATTAACCCAATTGTCACAGGCTACGTTTATCACAGCCATGGATGCTCTAAAAGGTTTTCATCAAAATTTCTTAACAGACAATGCCAAAAAACTACTGAGGATAATAGTTCACTGTGGAATTTTTGAATATCTGAGAATGCCATTTGGTATAAAAAATGCACCTTACCATTATCAAGGGATGATGAATACCATATTTCCTGAAGAATTGTCAGAAGGATGGTTTATTATCTATATTGATTATCTCATAGTTTTCTCAGAAACCTGGGATAGTCACTTAACAAGACTAGAAAGAGTCTTGAAAAAAATAGTACAAGTAAACATGAAAATTTCCTTGAAAAAGTGTCATTTTGCATACAGTGAGCTGAAAGCACTAGGAAATTTTTTATCTGGACTAAATTTGGAAATAGATAAAAACAAAGGAGAAGAAATACTATTGAAGCCAATGCCCCAAACCAAAAAAGGAATGTACTCACTTCTAGGACTTTCTGGTTATTACAGACAGCATATCAAAGATTTTGCAAGCATTTCTGAATCCTTGTATAAGCTCTGTGACCAACAGAAAGTCTATTAAATGACTGAAGAAAGAGTCAAGGCATATGAAGAACTAAAAAATTCCTTAACAAATTCCCCATTTCTTCTAATTCCAGATTGGAAACTACCCTTTAAGCTATACATTGAGGCTTGTGGAGAAGCACTAGGTGCTGCACTACACCAGACACAAATCATCAATTACAAACCTGTTAAAGGACCAAATTGCTTTATTTTAGGACAAATAAAGCCCACAAAGTCAGGGTATGGAGCAAGTCAAATGAAATGCCTTTTCTTAGTGTGGGATTTAGAAAGATTACACTATCATTTGGATGGAACAGTGTTTGATGAAATTACAGATTGCAATGCTGTAAAATCTTTATTAAACATGAAAACTCCAAATAGACATATTCTAAGATGGCGAATTCCCATCCAAAAATATAGATGAAATATGGCTATAGTTCATAAATCTGGTAATATTAATAAAAATTCAGATGGTCTTAGCAGATGGGCTCTGGCAAATACACCTGAAAATCCAGCATGGGTACCACCGGAAGAGCACCATATAGAAGGAATTTTTGTCACAGATATTGGCACAGAATTCTTTAACCAAGTTAAAGAAAGCTATGAAATGGACAAAAACTGCAGTATCTTAGGTCAACTTCTAATGAAAGACTGTAAAGACCCATCACTTTTATCAAAACTAAATGAAATATGGAAAAACACATATGATGAAGATTCCACCCCCTTGATGAAATCCTCTATAATAGAACTAAACATAAATGTGTTATGCCTTTAACAGATAGAACTCTGATAAACACTCTACTACATGAATGTCATGATAGTGTTGCAGCTAGACATCTCTCAGAAGACAGAACACTAGAGAGGGTAAAAACCTTCTCTTGGTGGCAAAATTGGAAGAAAGATGTTTCAGACTACTTCCAAACCTGTGACAGATGCCAGGAAGCAAACAGATACACAGGAAAGAAATTTGGAATTATGATTTGAATCCAAGAACCAAAATACCCTTGGGAAATATTTCACATGGATTGGGTAACAGCCTTACCTCCAGAAGGAGACAGAAGTTACAATGCATGCCTAGTATTAGTTGACAGATACAGAAAAACTCCATTGTTCTTACCATGTCACAAGGATTATACAGATATGGAATCAGCCATAATGATATGGAATAAAGTTATTAGCCACACAGGCTTATTCCAAAATATCATAAGTGATAGAGACCCAAAAGTCACTTCAGAATTATGGACAAACCTCCATAACCTGTTTGGACCAAAATTATCATTCTCAACAGCTTACCACCCCCAAACTGATGGTCTAGCAGAAAGAATGATACAGACCTTAGAAGAAATTATCAGGAGATTCTGTGCTTATTGGCTAGAATTCAAATATTCTGATGGTTTTACCCATTATTGGTGTACATTAATACCAGCTCTTGAACTGGCAAATAAAACATCAATCCATTCTTCAACTGGCAAAACACCAGCAATGCTAGAAAAACGCTGGAATCCAAGATTTCCTTATGATACCCTCAAAAAGGACTTAGTGGATATACACCCAACAGAAAGTAGCTTTGAAATAATGCTTGACAAAGCAAGACACCATGCAAACAGATGTATGCAAGATTCTTTCAAATATGCAAACAAAAGATGGGATAGAATCCATAAACCACCCGAATTCAAAATAAGAGACTTGGTCTTAGTGTCAACTCTAAATTTCAATAATATAAAAGTTCCCAAGAAATTGAAAGATTCCTTTGCAGGACCATTTCTTATCAAAGCACTACATGGACCTAATGCTGTGCAACTAGAGCTCACAGGTGAATTAAAGAACAAACACCCAACTTTCCCTGTAAGTCTGATAAAACCTTACAGCTCCTGTGACAAGGAATTATCTACATGAAGAAATAAACCCCCACTTGAAATCCCCCCTTTAGAGGAGGGAGAAGAAAAGAAAATTGTAAAATTCCTTAAAGAAAGAAGGACAAGAAACAAAAAAGAAAGGGAATAACTTGTAAGGTATAGAATCCAACTCAAGAAGATTAATGGCTACTTGAGAAAGATATAACAAATTCTAATAATTTATTCAGAAGGTTCAGACATGAAAAAAGACCTAAAGAATAGAAAATTAAGCATTATTGAGCTTCAAGACTAACAAAGTCTATTGAAGGGGTATGACAGTGGATGATACCCTAATTAACTATATCTGATTGTGGTAAAATCTTTTTCGTGGTAGGGAATGTGAGACTTTGAGATATGACCACATATCCAAAAAGGTCACAAGTTAACTTTATAATAATTATACTCTTAATAATTATCTAAAAACCAGTGAAAATGCCAGAAATAGGCATAAACTTTGAATTAACTCAGAATCTAATGAGTAAGAATGTGAAATAAATTACACCATTAGATTCCTCATGGTAAAATGCACATAATATTCTTATGGCATATCTGTAAAGTCAATAATTACTGAATAATAAGTGAGAATACCCTAAATAAGACATAAGACCTTATTTAACTCAGAATCCAATGAGAAAACATGTGAAATGAATCTCACCATTGGATTCTTCATAAAATGCTACAAATAAAACAATTTTATATCATTTCTCTAAATTCAATACTTACAGAAAGAAGCTGAATATATGCACTTTTTTGGTCAATGCATAAATTCATGTTTTTTGGCTAATATCTCTTGAAATATACATGATGGAGAGTTAAACAAAAAATAAATCTAACATGTAATTACTGTAGGAACACAGATATGAATCTTATTTGACAAGCTATAAACAAGATTATAGCTTGTAAGGGTTTATTGAAAAACATTGCTAGAGCTGTTGACCACTTTGTTGTGAAAGTGGTCCAAGCCTAAAAAAGTGTATATTCAGGCTCTACGAGCTCGGACGTCCAGAATGATGTTCTTTGTATCATAATATTCAAATTAAAACCCCCTGAAATCAAGGTTTGATGTTTAAAATATTGAGTTTCAACAGAAAAGATGAGATACAAGAAAAATCATCAAAAATAGAGTTTTAATTATGTAATTAAATGCTCTTGAAAGTGAAATAAGGACATGCAAGGCTATCAGAATTCTCTCTCTGAATAGATTTAGCGTGTATAACTTCAAAGTTATGAATTATCAAAGCTTAAGCTTAAAATTGACCATTTCTGATCACTCACTGTAATCTTATTTTAAGCTTAACAGTTTTATAGGTGATATAACTGGTGAATACTAGTAAATTACTATTGATAATAGTAAAATCTACAAATTTTATGCTTCTTCCAAGCCTATGATGTCATCAAACCTAGAGTTATAGTGATAACTCTAAATAATGGTGTAATAATGTGATAAAATGGTTTGGTAGTGACATAATCATCACTAAACCTTAAAATACTGATCATTTCCAGTGGATACCATGAGTACAGATCCACTAGAATCCTGGTGGACTCTAGAAGGGAGGAATTTACTATAAATAGAGCTCTTTTTACTCTATTTCCCCATCAGAAGCATCAAAACAACAAAACAATTAAATCAAAAGGTAAAATCTTTATTCTTTATATATACATCTTTTATATTATCAAATACTAAAGCTAATATTTATTAAAATAATCAATCTTGACATGATTGCTCCAATTTTTCATTTGTTTTGTTATCATTCTCTTAAAAATCTTCATTCCACATAAAATCAAGAATATTTGTAATTTCTCTTATTTTTATTTGCAAATACAACTTAAATATGTTGTATTTACATTATTTGGCATAAAATCTTTTAGAACTATTATATTAAGTGTTCAAATTAGGTTACTCTCTCTTATTATACTAATTTCTCTCTATTATTACTCTCAATAATTTTTTAATTAATTTAAATAGGATTTATATTAATATTTAAGTTTAATATTAGTAATATTGTTGTTATTGATTGTTTTTTATTCATAAAAATAATATTTGTTTTTTTGGTAACAATAAAAAATTGCTTTTAAATATATTAATTATGAAATATTCATATATTTATTTATTATATTATTCTTTTATAACATAAATTATATTATTATATTTATTCAATAATATAATTATTTTTACACCATAATTCTCATAAATCTTTATTATTATAATTATTTTTATCTTATTTATTTCATTTATAAGGACATTCAGAGTACAATAAGTAAAATATTAGTAATTTTTACTTGTTGTTTCATAGTCAAACCTTAAATGGAGGCTTTCTGTTGAAAACCATCTTGAAAGCTTAAGGAAGATTCATTTTGCCAAATTACATGAGTTTTATCTGCTTCAGCTTCATTCATTCTCAGGTCTCTATTCCTGCTGATGACTGATTCTCTTTGCAAGGAATGGTCCCTTGGGAATCCAAAATCTTTGAAATGAGGAGGTGTCATTTCTGGTTTACAGAATTAGTGTTTTATCCAGTTGATTTTATTCTTTGTTCCAC
Organism: Austropuccinia psidii; assembly: GCA_023105745.1. NCBI lineage: Eukaryota > Fungi > Basidiomycota > Pucciniomycetes > Pucciniales > Sphaerophragmiaceae > Austropuccinia > Austropuccinia psidii. The sequence continues at coordinate 9,024,868 of JALGQZ010000005.1, read as the reverse complement.
TAAGGATCTATAGGTCAGTTTCATCAAAGTATTATTGAGCTCATCAATAATGATTATTTGAATTCACTTTCCAAACCAATTTTGAGTGAAAAAACTGAGCTATAAAGCTTTTCTTCAAGAACAAGAAAAATTATTATATACTTTGTATGTATTAAGAGATTTTAGTAAAAGAAATATTGGTATATTTATTTGAATAAGTATTATTATTGAAATTATCAGTAAAGATAAAAACAGTTAGTTTTTACACCAACTTGGGTAAAAACTGAGCTATAAGAGTTTTTCTCAAGAAAAAATTTAAAAAATGTAGACTCTGTATATATTATTCAAACAAAATCAGTAAAATGAAATATGATTTTATTTTACTAAATGAATTATTGATGAAATTATTGATAATGACTATGATCATAAGTTTTCCACACAAATTTGGGTGAAAAAAAAACTATAAGAGTTCTTCTTGGAGAAAACATTCGAATAATATATACTGTAAAAAAACTTAGTATAAAGAAATAAACAATTTCATTATATTTTTTTGATGAAGTTTTATTATTGAAATTATCAATAATAATGATGACAATGAATTTTTAACACCAATTTGGGTGAAAAGATGAATTATAAGGGTTTTTTTTAAAGAAAACTTCAAGAATATATACTTGGTATATATTATTGAAAAAAATGGCTAAAAAATATGGTTATATTTTTAACTGGAGTATTATTATTGAAATTATCAATAATAATGATAATAATGAGTTTTTCATGCCAATGTGTGTGAAAAAATGAATTATGAGAGTTTTTGTTAAGAAAAATTCAGAAAATATATACTTTGTATATATTATTGCAAAGAAGAACATCAGTAAAAAATATCATTATATTTTTTCACTGGAGTATTATTATTTAAATTATCAATAATAATGATAATAATCAATTTTTCCTTTCATTTTGGGTGAAAAAAATGAATTATATGGGTTTTTCTTGAAGAATAATTCAAATAATATATAAGTCCTATATATTATGGAAAAAAAGATTGATAAAAAAATGTGATCATTTTTCTTAAGAAAAATAGATATAGTATTATAGATATGAATTATATATTTATAATTCTTTGATGAAAAATATCTTCTTTTTAGGAAAAATCATGTATACCATTTTTTATTTGATTTTTTATTTTATATATTTTTTTTCTAGGTAGAAAAGAGCAGAATAATGAAAAACCATGAGATTAATACCTCTCAGGGCTTCTGATGGATCAAAGGAATTATAAATAAGCAATAAAAAAGGTCTAAAAACTCTCAGAAGCATAGGAATGAGCAGAAAAAAGTGAAAATAAGCTACATTTTTGTCCAAAATATGTAGAAAACTAGGTCAGGGTGACTCTATGATATAACTGTACAATCCTAATGAAAATCTATAGCTGTGAGTATGACACAAAAATAATAATGATAATTAAATGAGTAAATGGTTAAAAGGCCTATAATAAAAGAATTTAGTGATAGTGAGTGCTATTGATAGCCATGGGTGCAGTGTTTATCTGTTGGTTTACAATAATAAACCCTACAAGAATTAAAACTGTGATTATACCTGTTTAATTCTAGCGGTACCACCTCTTGGAGAAGCTATACCACCCAAAAATATTGATCACAGGATGATGGATTAGCCTTCTGGTGAGGAAAGGCCTCCTTTTATCTTGTTCTGGGGTATTGGGAGGTGCTTTACCTCTGCACATGACCACAGAGTGAAGCATTTAACTACTGTGGGCTGTTTCGTGGCTCTACCATCTCAATACAGACTGGTATTGGGCTAAAATGTGGTTTTAGAACCACAAGTTGTCATTTTTACCCTATACAGGGTGAAGCATTTCACCAATGGAGCTTACAGGTGTGTTCTGGTGCTTCTGATGTGTCAGAAGCTGTACAGAGCCTGTATAGACCCCTGTATTTGACTGAAATATGACGTATTGAAGTATAAACAAGCTTCTTTGTCTATTTGACACCTCAAAATTAGAGCTATGGGATAGTATCCCACAATAAAGCTGTATTGGTCTTGATGTGGTATTTCGACCTTAGAACTGCTATAAACTTGTCAGGCTTTAAGATATTGAGCTCAATGTTGGTCAATTGTGTATCCCTCAATAAGATCTACAAGACTTTATCTCATGTGGTATGGTTAACATTATATATGGCAAAGCTATGCCATGTTCAATTTTAGCTATCCAGATATATGATTATCTCAAAATATGTATGGAAATTGTTTGCCCCATAACCTTTGGTCTGGATGAGATATGTGGAAATTGCTGGCACAGCAGATAGCCCTTATTGTGCTCTTTCCAAAATGACCCCACTTTAGGCATCTCATACTAAAGCTGTAGAAGTTAGATGAGAAGTGAATATTTTGTTCCTCCTTATTTGGCTTTATTTTGGCATTAAATTCTATATTTTTAGTGCTGACTCAATTTGGCTAGTACCATTGAATAGCTCTGACTTAGAGCTCCAATTTGAATACAAATTTGCTGGGTTTAAGCCTCTTTATCTGGATTTCAGATGTGAGGTGGAAATTAAGGTTTATGCTCAGAAACCTCTTGTAGCAGGAATAACTTGGTTATTCTTTTTCCTATCATTATGGGACTTTTATATTTAGAAACAGGTACCTTTCCTGTTTATTTTAATACTTTTTGATCTGGTTTGGCTCAGCGCCATGATTTGGTGGTATTTTGCTCTACCATTTGTTTATGGTATCATTGCTGTCATGCTTGTGCTCTGGTTTTGAGTCAAAAGCTGACAGTTTTGGTTTTAAATTAAGTTGATAAGTCTCCTTGAGACTAAATCAACTTTATAAAAATTCATTTGTGGCCTTATGTGTATTTCATGCATATCCCACAGGCTCAAAGAATTGGTAACATCAGAATACTTCAACACCACATCATCAATACCTCAAAAAAGAATTTTGAAACAAAAACTTCAATTTCAAGACCAAATAATGGGAATGTGATAACTTCCATCTTACATTTACACCCAAAATAGTGCTATTCATGTTTTTGGCACTTAATATTCCTTTATTCCTACATATATATTTGATAAAACCATGGTAGATATCAGTTTTTAAGCCTGACATACTATTTTCAACATGTAAATAGCTAAGAGGGACAAAATACATCAAAGAGAGGCAGGGTAACCACCTTCTGAGGCCTCTGAGGTGTGGACAGCTCTAATGATTTGATAAATTTCTTATTATGGCCAAATTAGTATATTCATACCTTTTGGTAACTTGGTAAGTAATTTAAAGTCCCATTGAATCATAAGAAATAGCAAATAAGCTGCTATTTTGACATTACAAGGAGGTAATGAGCAGCTATGACTCCTATAGCCATGTCAATTTTCAATTCTTTTTGGTGTAAAGCCGTTTTCTACTAGTATCTATGCACTTCCCTCATTGAAACCAGCTATTACTTTGCTATCTGCTTTCTACATCAAAACAAGGTAAAAACTTCAGAAATTCATTAAAAGCATAATCTTAAATTAATCCTTCTGAATATTTCAGGGAAAATGCAGAAAGGGCTAAACCATTTAACAACCCAAATTAATTATGACATTGTGGCTCAAATCAAAAGTTTTATCTACATGCCATTTTTGATGATCCTATGTGAAACATTGAATCTACAAAAATTCACATGAAATACAATCTGTGATGGAATTTCCAATACCATTGATGTTGATTTTTTGAAATAAAGTAATATTGAAAGTTCTTACACCTTGATTTCTTAACCATAAATGGGTTTTTAGTCATGTAAAATGACTTAATTAAGTAATTATGATAATCTTACATGACAAAAGGTTATTTAATTAATATTCCACAGAGTAGAATTGGTTTCTCACTCAATCCTTTTGCAGCGTTTTCCATGGAATTCCTCTCTGAGCTTTCATTGACTTAAAATAGGCCTCCTTTTGCTGTTTTTTCCAAATCATCTCATCATCAATCATATCATTAGTACCAACAAGGAGGTGCTGGTTGAAACGTTTCTCACTTGTTTTGAATCTTTGAAATAATTCAGAAGTATTTGAAATCATATAAATAAACAACTTCTGAAGGTTTTAAACTGTGATACTGTGGTGCAATGGTTATGACTCATGTTTGATCCTTTGAATCCACAAATATTTTGTCAAATCACTCAACCAATTATTTTCAAGTTATTATTGGAATATCAGTGAGTGATTTCACTTAATTCTTAAGTTTTTTCTCTAGTAATAGTTTCTTAAACAATTATTAATATAATTATTCTTGCAGAACGTAATTGTAAATTAAAATAATCTTATATTGTTTTAATAAGATGTTTTATTATTAATGATTCTTGTAGTTGATTCTAGTAGACAATGACTTCTTACTTGTATAATCACTAATAGAGTATAAAAATTAAAAGAAATAATTATGCAACCCATTCTTTATGTGTTATATTTCTTAAGAAAAGTCAGAGTGCTCTTTATTAATAGTAATCTAATCAAGAGCTGAATAGACACATCTTTATCACATTGTGGAATGTGATCTACAACTTTCCAGTATTAACTGATCTTTCAACAATTTTAATAGTCTTTTTGCCAATAATTCTGTGAGCCTTAGAGGTAATTTCATATACCCAAAAGACCACAAATACAAAATTAACATATTAATATAAATAAAATAAATTTATTTATATTATTAAAATAAAAATTAAAATATGAATATAAAATTATATTCAAAATAAAAAAATTAATTACAATTTAAAAATAAAACTACATCAAATTTTGAAATTATAAAATTACATTTATACTTGAAAAAATTAAGTAAAAATGAAATTTTAACAAAATTGTGAAAAAATAAATAAATTTGGAAAAAAGTTAAATAAAATTTATTATAACTTTTTATCCAATAAATAAACATATAACATTTATTTCACCATTGGATTCCTCATAAAAAATCAGGTGGGGTCACCTCTGAGTGAAATTCTTGTAACTCAACTCTAAATAAGGTTAAATTAAGTTTCTAGTATTTCCAATACAAAAGTTGAAAATCCTCAAAACTTTAATTTAATTCACACCACATGTGGTGTTAACCATCAATTTTTGTGTTAAAATTGAGGTGTTGTGTTTAGTTTAGAAGTTATGAGGAATTGAAGTATTTTCAATTGAATTTAATTGAAATGTCAAAATGTGCGCGTGTATTACATAAGTGAACTTTGATTTACAGATGAGGTGTCAATTATTACTGTATTGTACTGTACAATTGAATTGAATTACATATGTAAATTATAAGTATAATACATGATGAGGAATTAAAGGAAAAATAAATTGGAAAGATTAAATTTGGGGGGGAAAAGGAACTCCAGCTCTAAGGGGGAGCTAGACCCCCAAAATCCTTGCTGACAGGCGTGGGATGTCAGAATTCACGCAAAAGTTCATCACTTTTGGCCTGGAATTGAGTTACAGGGTCTGTGGACCCAATTGATGATGAGGTTTTGATACCAACTGGGGTAGTTTTAGCTGTTTCCAAGAGGGTAAAACTACCCTTAAGATAAAACCATCATAGTAAAAACAGTTTTAACTGGTTTCTACGTCTCTGAAACACATTCTGACGTGTCTTGAAGGCTCTAGGCCTGGTATTGCTATAGTACTGGCTGATTTAAGGGTCTAAAATGGCTAAAAATGGCTAAAAATGGCTTAAACCAGCCCTGTATGGTCTAAACCAGGGTTCAATGATGCCATAACTGGCTTTTCTGTTGTCAGACTGTTTATCACGACTGACAAGAGTAAAATTTACTTTTGGAGTAAGAGAATTGATGGCTATAAAAGAATGTCTTCTTTGCCCCACTTTTCTCTTCATGTTAGAATTTTTTCCTTTTATTCATTAGTTTAAACACTGTTAAACCAATCAATCAAAGATTCCAACCACCATTTTTAAATCATTTTAATCCTTTTAACCACGTGAGAAAATCATTATAATCATTGTTTGTAACTCTTATAATCATTTTTACCCCTGAACCACCCCAAAAGTGAATTAAAGCATCTTTCATCACTGTAAACTTTGTCACTTTGTTTCCAAATTCACTCTGGTCACTTTTGGGCATGTTTTCTCTTTAATATTCTTTTTAAAGACTTTGTTCTTTAATTAATTGCTTGCAGTTCTTTTCTCAATTAATTCCAATTGAAATTTCTCTTGAAGAAATTTCTTTTGTAGCCTTAAAATATCTCTTGTAGAGTATTTTTTGGATAAATTTTTATGGTTGGTAAAACAATAAATTTTTATAATATTATTGTTTTATAATAATAAAGTTATAAACAATACAATTGGCGTGTTTTCTCTTAAAAATAATATTCTTTACTATTTTTAATTGATTTTTACCTTATACAAATTTTGAGGACAGGAAAAGTACTTGATTTCTAATCAAAGTTTCATATCCAAACCTTACAAATTCCCTTTGTTGAGGTCTGGAAGAAAGAATTTTGCCAATAAACCGGTTACCAATTTCATGGGTTCAATTATGGTTGAAGAAAAGAGGAGGTCTTAATCAAACACCCAAAAATTAATGGGGTTTCTGCTCCATTGGCATACAAGGGTTCTGCCCCTTAGAGGTTCTTTGTAGGCACCTGTTGTGACTAGTGTGGCTCCATGTGGAGGACATGGGTAAAAACATAATCTACATGCACTTTAGGATTCAGGGATACTGTCACATGGTTGAATGTGATTTAAAACTTTCCAGTATCAATGTCACAACCATGGGGAGAACCCCACCCAATTGGGGTTTGTGGGAATTTCAGCCTGACCCAATTTATGACCAATTGGTCTTCTGTGGTGTTTAAATGGCTTTTGGGCCACACCCAAATTTTATGGCCATTTATGGCCCTCAGGACCTATCCTGGTCCATTGGCCTCTTGGCCGATTCTCTACTTCACCAAACCCAGGCCAATTGCTTTGGCTTTGGTCCTGGGGTCTTTGGAACCTCTAGCCATATCCAGGGCCCCTGGCCCACCCCCTTTGATTGAGGTTTTGGGGCCTTTTTGGGCCATTTAGGCCCCCTACAACCTCTATGGTCCACAGGGAAAGGGACCATTTAGGCCCCTTTTGGCCTTAACCCAATGAGGAAAAAAGGGGAAAATGGGGCAGTCCATAAGCCCCAAAGGCCAAGTGGGCCCACCTTAGCCCCAATTTTGGCCAATAACTCAGAGGACCCAAATTGGCTCAAGGGCCTAAAAAACCTCAAAATGGCCCTGCATGGGCATAGACCCCAAGATTCCACCCATTGCCTCTGGCAACCACCAGAGGCCACCAGTTCATGTTCTGCAGGAACCAGGAATTGGGAATATCTGGTATTATATACCATTATGCACCATTTTTCCTCAGAAATCTAATGGTGAAACTTTCATGACTCAATTCCATCATTTCAAGTCATGCCACCAGCCCATCAGTCCATTTCCAAGGAAAGCCTTATTTTACTCAAATTGGAAATGCATGGTGGAACCCACAGGACCATTTGAGGATACGAATCACCTTGCCCTCCAGATGTTGGTTTTTCATTTCACCAGTATTCCCCTGTCACAACCATGGCAATTCACCTCCTTGGATCCCCATATGGCATATCAAGCCACGGTTCTTTTATGGCCAATTGGCCATATCCATCACCAGTGGCCAATATGGCCACGTCATTATCTTATGGACCATTTATGGCCATTTGTGTTTTGGGGCCTTCATGGCCCTTCACCTCAATCCAGAACCCATAGCGGCAATTTATGCCCAAATGGGTATTCCTGGTCATTTCCCTCAAAATCAGGGGAAATGGCCCAAATGGCTGTTTTTGGCCATTTGGGCTCATAATGCGCATTTGCGCATTTTGCGCATTTTTGCGCATTTGCGCGCTTTTTGCGCACTTTGACGCAAATTGTCCAAAAGACACTTTCCCGCCTTTTGGGCCAGTTTTTGGCTCAGAACCCAAAAGTGGCCAAAAACCCCAAAAGGCCCAGAAACACCATTCCAAGCTCTGAAGCCATTACATCCATCCTTTTCCCTCTGCCTTTCCATCTCAAGACCTTTGGATGTAATTTTCTTGCCAATCAACCAATATGCCATAAATGATGTTATATATCATTGTGCATCATTTTTCAACAGCAATTCAATGGTGGCAATATCAAATGTTAATTTCAACATTCCAACATCTCATCACGTCATCAAGGCACCCAATCATTCAGAGGAATCATCAAGGCTCAAGAGCAAGTGTTTCAGCGTCAAAGACCAATGACACCATCAAGAAGTCATTGGTTATTCTCACTCCAAGTATTCCTTCCAAGGGAATACTTTCAATTCATTCTCAAGTGTATTCAAGAGGCAGTGCCAAAAAGAAGTTGTCAAGTGTCAAAGCTCCACTCAATCCATCTTGGCAACCATATTCATTTCAATACAGTCTGGATCCATCAAGAACTGTATTTCATTTTAAATCATGGGAAATTCATTCAACCCAATTCAATTTCAATATTAGCCAGCTGTATCAATTCCCAAAACAATCCATACAGCCTCAAGGATCAATACAGATCAGTTTTCAGCCTGAAGAACTCAAGCTCCCAACTTTTCACATATACCGGCTACCCTTTCCACCCTGGGGGGTTTTCCCCAGTTAATTAATATATTTTGATTTTATTTTATCTCTATTTTCTTTTCATTTTAGTTAAGCAAATACTGATATTATTAAGTCAGTCATTTAGCACCTTTCTCTTTCTCTTTCTTCGCCTGTCAATGGATATTTGGTGGTCATATGCTTACTAATTCCATTATTCATTTTTGGCAGGTTGAAACACTGATTAAGGACTTACTTGGTTGGCTCTTTGGCCATTTGGCTTCCCTTTCCTCTTTTGCATCTCATCTTGTACCTGCATATCTTTTAGAGGAATTCATTCTTATTACTTTTATTCTTTATCCTTTTGGAGTCTTCCAAGTGAGTTCCCTGATTGCTGAGTGCCAGGCCACTCTTGTATTTCTGTCCAAGAGCCCCTGTGACATTATATTAATTAACTCATAATTTCTTTTCATTCTGTTCATTCTTTCTTTATAATTTCATTCACTCATTTCCTTGAAATTATGATTCTTTTATGCTTATGAACTTAATGATTCATTGTCACCTCTGAATTTTGTTTCATTCATTCTTCATTTTGAAAATTGAAAGCTGACCCATTTTTGCTTTTGCTATTATTTTTAAAATCTTTTTCAAATCATCAATTTTCATTTCACTCATAATTCAGGCGTCATCTTGATTTTCTTTGATTTTCAAATTTTTCATCAAGATATTCAGACACGTTATTCACATCAAGATTCATAATTGATTCATTCTTCAAGAATTTTGGTTTTTAAAGAATAATTCACTTGATTTTGATTGATTGATTGATTTGACGTATTTGATATTGACCTCAAGAAAATTGATTGACCTGAAGATTTCATTGATTTTGCTGATTTTTTCACATCAAGAATTTTGACATAAATTGACTTTTCTTCAAGATTTCATTTGATTGATTGATTTTGATTGATTGATTTATTGACTTGAAGATCTCATTTGGCTTTGATTCATTGATTTACTTCAAGACATTGATTTGATTTGACTTCAAGACTTCATTTGGTTTCTATTTATTGACGTACTTGAAGATTTTCATTTTTATTCATTGATTTTTCCTCAAGATTTGATTGTTGACTCTTTTCACTTCAAGCAAATTTTGATTTTTAATTCATTTATTTCATTTTATTCCTGATATCATGCCTGTTCAACACTCACCTCCGGCAAGACAGACAAGATCTCAGGCCAGAGCTCAAGCTGTTCTCACTCCAACTCCAAGAGCTCGTCTACATGGCACCCCAGCAGTTCCTCAACTGAGGGCCCAATTAGATAGAGGACCCCGCATGGGAGGAGCAGCACCATCCAGGAAGGAAGGAAGAGGGCCAAGAAAATCATGTTCATTCTCAGGAGTAGTTGGCGGATTTCCAGGAACTTCAAGGACTATCTTCAAAGGTCCAGGTGAAGATGGTGAAGAGGAGGAGGAGAATTCTGTGGAAGAGGAAGAGTCTGATGGTACTGAAGGTGTCCCTGCTCCGGTGGAGGCATCCCAAGGTACTGGAGGGCCAACTCTAGCCCAGTCTAATCAGCTGTCTCTCATCAGTCTGAACCATCTTTATTGGCCATCATGCAACAAATGACTCAGATTATGGCCAATCTTCAAGCAGCTTCATCTTCTGAAGCATCAAGACCACCAGCCTTCAAGACTCCATCTATGAAGGCACCGGAATGCTTTGATGGGACTCAGCCCTTCAAAGTTAGAAGCTTTATTCAGTCTTGTCAATTGATTTTTCATAATGATCCGGCAAACTTCACTCAAGACAGAAAGAAGGTCCTTTATGCCACTTCATTCCTCATTGGCAGGGCTGCAAAATGGATTGAGCCTTATCTTTCCAATCTCACCAATCAAGATTCAAATTACCTTCTCAATTCTTGGCCTTTATTTGAATCTCAACTCTTCACTCTATTTGGTGACCCGAATGAAGTCAGAAAAGCAGAAGCTGAGTTGGATTCTTTAAGAATGAAAGAAGGTGGGCATGTATCTTTATACATTGCTGATTTCAGAAGTTTAGTCTCAAGAATTGGGGATTGGGGTGAAAGAGCTCTCATCCATCATTTCAGGAAGGGATTGCCATCCAGGATTTTGGATCAATTGGCCTCCCATCCTTCAAGAATTGACTCTCTTCAAGACTTAATGGACGTTACCCTGGAACTTGATACCAGGTACCATGAGAGGCAAAATGAAAATAGTCATCATCAAGAGAAGAAGCCAGAAGCCTCAAAGTCAAGTTCTTCTCATCATCAAAATTCTTCAAGCTCAAGTCAAAAGAAGAAGAAGAGTTTTCAGAAGAGGGACATGCCCCATTCTTCTTTGTTGAATAAAGATTTTCAGCTCATGAATTCTGAAAAAGAAAGAAGAATCAAGGAGGGTCTTTGTACCTATTGTGGTGGGAAGCATAGTCTTGAGTCCTGTTTCAAAAGGCCTCAAAACAAGCTTACCCAACCGTCAGGCAAATTTCCCAGCCAGGGAAAAGCCTGAGTGAAGATCATGTTGTGTTCAATGGTCTTCACAGTTTTCCATCCAGAGCACAATTGTGCATTCTGAATACTGGTGTCAAAAATTCTCTTAAATTTTTTGTTTTTTCTTCTCTCTCTGATATGTTTTACAGTATTCTCATTGATTCTGGTGCTACCAACTCATTTATTGCAAAGCAGTTTTTTCACAAGTATTCTTTGACCATGTCAGAACTCCCGGAGAAGATTCCCCTTATTATTCTTGACTCCTCTGAGTCTCCTTCTTTATTTGTGACTCACCATACTAGATATGGTTGAGCTCCCTTCCTTCCCAAGCTTTGAATGGGACTTTTTAGTCATTGATACTCCCAAGGGAGAAGACCTCATATTGGGCTTTGACTTTCTTAATCATTTTAATCCGTTTATTGATTGGAGGCAAGGATTGATCACCTTTAATTCTGATCATAAGGACTATCATGATCCTTCTATTTCTTTTAGTAATGACTTTTCTTCTGCCAAATCATGTGCAGCTCTGGTTGGTGATTCTAGAACACCATCAATTCCGTCTTCTGTCCATATTCCTTCCCTTAATTCCCATCAGTCATTACTATCATCTAGAGATGAAGTCTTCAAAGAGATTCAAGATGTTGGAGAAGATAATTCTGGATCTTCACTTCATCTCTTCTTTGGGAATATGGACCTTCCTCCTTCATCTTATCATGACTCCCTGGAGGAGTTGTGGGATGAAGAGGAAGAGCCAGAAGAAATAGAAACTGTGATGAAGGTTGTTCCTTCTATTTATCACCAATACTTGGATGTATTTTCCAAGGTGAAAGAAGAGAAACTTCCTCCTCACCGCGCCTGTGATCATCATAGCGAGCTGGAGAAGTCTCTACCTCCAGTTGGGGTGATCTACTCTTTATCAAACCAAGAGTCAGATACACTCAGGGCCTACATTTCAGAGAATGTAGAGAAAGGTTTCATCCGGCCAAGCTCCTCTTCTACAGGAGCACCTGTTCTTTTTGTCAAAAAGAAAGATGGTGGCCTCCGTTTTTGTGTTGATTACCGCAAGCTCAATGCTGTTACTAGGAAGAACAAGTATCCTGTTCCTCCTATGAATCAGCTTCTCACTGTTTTCAATGGTTCTTCTATCTTCTCCAAGATTGACTTGCGTGGTGCATATAACCTGCTCAGAATCAAGGAAGGTGATGAACATTTGACTTGTTTTAGAACCAAATATGGTAGTTATGAGTACTTGGTTATGCCATTTGGGCTTACCAATGCTCCTGCTTCTTTTCAAAATCTCGTCAGTGATATTTTTTATGATCTTCTTGATGTTTATGTTGTGGTATATTTGGATGACATTATGGTCTTTTCCAAATCTGAGGAAGAACATGTCACTCATGTGTCCACTGTTCTTTCCAGACTCAGAGCCAATAACCTCTTTGCTAAGGCGTCCAAATGCCTATTTCATGTTTCAAGTGTAGAATATCTTGGTTATGTAGTTCCTTCTGAAGGCCTCAAGATGGACCAAGCAAAATTCCAGCAAATTCTCAATTGGCCACCTCCAAGAAGCCTCAAGGCTCTTCAATCATTCCTTGGCTTTGCCAATTTTTACCGCCGTTTCATCAAGAATTATTCAAAGAAAATTAGTTCACTCACAAGTTTCCTCAAGAAAGATTCCCGTTTTCCCCTCAATGAGGAAGCTCTTAGACAGTTTCATCAACTCAAAGAGGCATTCACCACTGCTCTAATCCTTTCTCACTTCAATCCTTCTCTACCCACCATTGTAGAGACCGATGCATCAGATTATGCCTTGGGTGCTGTACTGAGTCAGGTCTCTGACTCAGGAAAACATCCCATTGCATTTGATAGCCGCAAGCTTCTCCCAGCTGAGCTCAATTATGAGATTCATGACAAGGAACTCCTTGGCATAGTCTGGGCTCTCAAGCGCTGGAGAGCTTTCCTTCTTTCAATTTCTTCCCCTTTTGAAGTTCTCACCAATCATTCATCTCTTCAATATTTTATGTCTTCCAAGATTCTCACTCGCCGTCAAGCCCACTGGGCTGAATTTTTATCTGAATTCCATTTCTCAATCACTTACCGCCCTGGCCGCTTGGCCACCCTTCCAGATGCCTTGTCACATCGGGACGACGTTTACCCGGAGAGGGGGGAGGATTTCATCAGCAAGAATGCAATGAACTATCAGAAGATATTCAAGCTTCAAAGTTTTTTGCAGTCAAGGTGGATTCATTTTCAAACTTGATTGATTCAATTCAGAAGGCAGTGTGGCAAGATTCTCAATATAGAAGTATCCTTGAAGATTTGGGTAAAGATAAATCTGTCCAAGATTTTTCTCTTGATTCCTCTTCCAAACTTCTCCTTTTCAAAGATCGGGTGGTGGTCCCAAATGACCCCACAATTCAACTCAATATACTTCAAAATCGGCATGACTCTCCTCTAGCTGGACACCCTGGCCAAGAGAAGACTCTCAAACTTGTCAAGCGGGATTTCCACTGGTCTGGAATGACTCAATTTATCAAGGATTATGTCTCATCCTGTCAACAGTGTTCAAGAAACAAAAATATTCATCACAAGAAGTTTGGACTCCTCAAGCCTCTTCCAATTCCAAGTGGTCCTTGGATTTGTCTTTCAATGGATTTCATCACTCAATTGCCACTGTCCAATTCCTTTGATTCAATTTTAGTCATAGTGGACAGATTCTCAAAAATGGCGGTTTTTATTCCAACAATAGCTTCAAGCACTTCATTAGATTTGGCCCATTTATTCATCAAGAATATTTTCTCAAAGCATGGCCTTCCTTCAAGCATTGTTAGTGATCGAGGTTCTCTTTTTGTTTCTTCTTTTTGGACCAACCTTTGTCAGCAGCTCAAGATTTCAAGAGACTTGTCAACTGCTTACCATCCAGAAACTGATGGACAGACAGAGAGGGTAAATCAGATACTAGAACAGTACCTTTGGATGTATGTCAGTTATCATCAAGATGATTGGAACACCTGGCTCCCTCTGGCTGAATTTGCCTACAATAACTCTGACCACTCTTCAACAAAACAATCACCGTTTTTCACTGTTTATGGAAGAGATCCTCATTTTGACTCAGTTCACATCACTCAAGACACTCCAGCTGGAAAGTTATCAACAAAACTCCAATCAGTACAGCAAGATGTCAAGAGAGAACTTGAAGTTGCCATAAACAGGTTTAAGAGGTATGCAGATAAAAGTAGACCAAGTCCACCTGTTTTCAATCCCGGTGACATGGTATGGCTCTCTTCCAATAACATCAAATCAACCATACCCACCAAAAAGCTTTCTGAAAGATGGCTGGGTCCTTTTCCAATCTTGAAGAAAGTCAGCAATCATGCCTACCACCTCAAGCTTCCATCTCGATGGAAATCCATCCACCCAGTTTTCCATATTTCCCTTTTGGAACCAGTCAAGATGTCAACAATCCCAAATAGGCATCAAGAGCCTCCTCCTCCAATCACCATTGAAGAAGAAGAGGAATGGGAAGTCTCTCAAATACTGGACTCAAAGCTCAAGAGAGGAAAATTATGGTATCTGGTGGAATGGAAAGGTTTCAGTCAAGACCCAGAAACATCCACTTGGGAACCAACCGAAAACCTCAAGAATTGTCCTGAACTTGTCAAAGATTTTCATTCATTATATCCTGACAAGCCTGGGCCGAATTCTTCAAAAGCTTGATTCATTATGGTGCTTGGTGGGGAGAGGAATTACCAAAAGTAAGTCCCACTCCTGGTATGCACCTTTAGGGGTATTCTACTCTTTAGTTGTAAGCATCACCTTGGCCACTCTGTGAGCACTTTGAAATTTTGGACATAGATCTTTGGCATGGCTTTCAACTTCATTTCCAATCTTATGGCCATTTTCACTTGGGACAATGGGCCATTCACTTTTCAATTCATTTCCAAGATTCCAAATTCAAATTCATTCCTTCAACAGTTTTGTTTTATTTTTATGGCACTGGCGGGAGTGGTAACTACCAAAAGTAAGTTCCTCTCCTGGTGTGCACTTCCCTGAGGGGTCTACAATCTTGTCAAAACATCACCTTGGCCACTTTGTGAGCACCTGGCATCAAATTTATCTTTCCAGGTCCTTGGCCAATTTTAAAATCAGTTATCAACCTCCGTGATGAAGATTGGAACCTCCTCAAGATTCAATTCATTTTTTCTTTTTCTTTTTCCTTTTCTTTTCTTATTTTCATTTTCATTCTTCATTTTTATTTTACTTTCATTTTAAATTTTCTTTTATCACGTCAATTATCACGTCAAAAATTTTCATTCATTTTAAAATTCAATTCAAATCATGAAGCCAATGTCAAAAGAAGATCAAGCAAGTCCTGCATCAAATGTCAAATTTTTAATATCAGTCTTCAAATTTTTTATCTTAATCAGTCCTCTTGAATCACTCTCTCAAAATCTTTCCAATAGCCTCAACAGGCTTCACCTTGTATTGGTGCTCAAGAGCTCACCATTTCAAGGTGGGGGGTACTGTCACAGCCATGGCAATTCACCTCCTTGGATCCCCATATGGCATATCAAGCCATGGTTCTTTTATGGCCAATTGGCCATATCCATCACCAGTGGCCAATATGGCCGCGTCATTATCTTATGGACCATTTATGGCCATTTGTGTTTTGGGGCCTTCATGGCCCTTCACCTCAATCCAGAACCCATAGCGGCAATTTATGCCCAAATGGGTATTCCTGGTCATTTCCCTCAAAATCAGGGGAAATGGCCCAAATGGCTGTTTTTGGCCATTTGGGCTCATAATGCGCATTTGCGCATTTTTGCGCACTTTGACGCAAAGTGTCCAAAAGACACTTTCCCGCTTTTTGGGCCAGTTTTTGGCTCAGACCCCAAAAGGCCCAGAAACACCATTCCAAGCTCTGAAGCAATTACTTCCATCCTTTTCCCTCTGCCTTTCCATCTCAAGACCTTTGGACGTAATTTTCTTTCCAATCAACCAATATGCCATAAATGATGTTATATATCATTGTGCATCATTTTTCAACAGCAATTCAATGGTGGCAATATCAAATGTTAATTTCAACATTCCAACATCTCATCACGTCATCAAGGCACCCAATCATTCAGAGGAATCATCAAGGCTCAAGAGCAAGTGTTTCAGCGTCAAAGACCAATGACACCATCAAGAAGTCATTGATTATTCTCACTCCAAGTATTCCTTCCAAGGGAATACTTTCAATTCATTCTCAAGTGTATTCAAGAGGCAGTGCCAAAAAGAAGTTGTCAAGTGTCAAAGCTCCACTCAATCCATCTTGGCAACCATATTCATTTCAATACAGTCTGGATCCATCAAGAACTGTATTTCATTTTCAATCATGGGAAATTCATTCAACCCAATTCAATTTCAATATTAGCCAGCTGTATCAATTCCCAAAACAATCAATACAGCCTCAAGGATCAATACAGATCAGTTTTCAGCCTGAAGAACTCAAGCTCCCAGCTTTTCACATATACCGCCTACCCTTTCCACCTTGGGGGGTTTTCCCCAGTTAATTAATATATTTTGATTTTATTTTATCTC